>CAJNDT010000014.1:221381-821381 GCA_905221615.1 Symbiodinium sp. CCMP2592 | reverse complement strand
ACATTCTCGGTGAAAAGTATGGCGACAACGCAGGACCCGTACGGAGTCGCCCTCTTGGAAATTCTCCAAACAAACCGCACAGGTTTCCTCACATCCGTCACATCCTTCTGAATCACCGTGGGTGTGGTACACTGTGCTGTTGGAAATCTCCAGATCGGAGTATGCTTGCGAGTTTGACTCCTCCGTCTCTGAGTCCTCCTGGGACGCCGACCAGGGAACCTCGGGATGAAATACGAAGATGTCATACGCGTCTGGATCCATCCATAGTCGTCCTGCAGACCCTGACATGTGCACATTCAGTGGTGGAGCGCACGATATGCCGTTCATCGCCATGGCATTCGACTATCTGTCCTGGCGCCCTGAGAAAAAACCGCACACCGCTGGTCATAAGAAGAGATCTTCAAACACTCTGGACTAAGGGAAGCCTGACACCCATCATCTCTCAAACCTAAACTCCTACACCTCCACCATGAATCGCCAGAGCCAAGGCCTTCGACGCATCCTTTTGCTTCTGTTGGTCCGTTGGTGGTCTGGCGCTTACAGCTAGCACACCGCCGACCAGAAAAAATATTCACAGATCCTGCATCTTGCACGCAACATTGCCCCCACTCCCTTCCACCACGAGTGTCCAGAAAATCCTGCCTCAATCCGCAACATCTCCTCGATTCCTAAAGATTTGGTTTCATTTCACATTGAGTTGAATCATCAAGCCCTAACCAAACTTACTCCCGAAAATCATCTCCGATAGTCTTCCAACGCCGCGGCTTTAGGCTTTGGGTCTCTGCACTTTC
The DNA here is from genome assembly GCA_905221615.1 of Symbiodinium sp. CCMP2592. Lineage (NCBI taxonomy): Eukaryota > Dinophyceae > Suessiales > Symbiodiniaceae > Symbiodinium > Symbiodinium sp. CCMP2592. The sequence continues at coordinate 820,590 of CAJNDT010000014.1, read as the reverse complement.
GGGTTCTGAGGGCGCCTCGTCCGGAGGGATGGAGCGATGCTTCAACGCCTCCAGGGTCGGTGCCTCTGGTGCGAGCACATCGGCGCTTTACTTACTTACCTTTGGTTAGTACGGAATGGAGGAATGGGGTACAATTATGACCACTATTACTACCATTCTTCCATTCCCCACTAACCAAAGGTAAGCTTAAACCTGAATCCATCTTTGCCAAACCGATCAAAGATGGGCCACTGCTCGGGGTCAGGTGGCTGAAATCCGATGCGAGGCTTGAGGTAGGGACTCGAACGGGACGTTACCGATTAAGGTCTTGGGTCATCTTTGGGATTTCAAGCGTGCATCCGTACATAAGTCCCTTGAGCCACAATCGCTCACCTTGCGCCTGTGCACCAACCACAATAGCTCTGGCAAGGTCCTGTGCAAGCTCAAGCTTGCTACTCCCTTCCCTCCTGGATGCTCAGGTCTCAGCTGGTATTCCCCAGTGCCCTGCGTCTATCCGAACCACTCCATCTGCACCTGCACAGCGTGTGCACACGGCTGAGGTTGGAGGGGCCTTGATACCTGGCCTGATCTCTTCAACATGCCAGCGCTGATGAATCCTAGCAAACTAGAGAGCTGACGAAGGCCATCTGCCCCGAGCTTCCTGACTCCTGCGTTTTTTCTTTTTATGAAGTCGTTCTCTCGCCGCATCCAGCTGCACATTCTGCTCGCATGCAGCTGTCTGTCTTTCTAGGTCTTCCGGTTGTACCCTCTCAGCTCTTCCCACCCCTTCATGGTTCTACATTCTAGGAGCCCGGGTTGTATCTGGGCAGCAGCCCCAAGCCCTCTTGACGGATGTTGTCCGGTTCTTGTGGCGGGTTTGTGGAGCTGAGAAGTGCCAGGCTTGTGGAATTGAAATGACAGCCCTAAATCCCACCCAACACCTCAAAGGCCCTGCGCATGCGGAAACGGACATGAAGCCCTCCCCTTTCGAGTTTCGGCCTTTGTGCTCGCCCTGATTCAGCTGCTCAGCCTTCCAGGACTAAGGGCTGGAAATTCGGTCAGGAATGCACGGGGCTGCGAGGCTTGGGAACATGACAAGATCGTGTGGGCGCTGGAATTGGGTGGCCGAAGTTACTAGCAACATGGGAGCGGTCAGCCGACACGTGGCTTCTCGGTGGCCCCTCGAAGCGCCACTTGTCCTTTGCACCCCCAGACTGACTCTGAGTGTTCTCCCATTACATAAACTTTATGCGTACAGCGCACGGGCACGAATCAACCCTGCATGCCGGACGCGACTAATCCCTAGACCTCTAAACTCTCCAGCCTCTTGCCAGGGCAGCATTGCACCCTGCGGCAGACCGAGCTTCCTGTCCAAAGACCGAGCTTGTTTTACCGGACTCCTCAGATCCTCAACTTCGCCCTTGCATCATGTGCATGGTTTGGGGATTTTGAGGAACGACAGCCGCAACCAGTCAGACTCGTTTTGAAGCTTTGGACAAACCAAAGGCTCGTCCCAGTAAGCTCAATCTTCATGGTTTTGACGCCAGCAATCCAATCCCTGGAAGCTGTGAGCTCCGCCTGGAATGCCGAAGCTGTGTGTGCAATTACCTGCTTTCGAAGTCGATGTAACCAAAGTCCGGTGGCACGGAGTATCATTCGGGCAGCGGTTCAACCGGCACCCGCAGAGAGCCGTGCAGGATCCGGGTGTAAGCTATGCGGGCGTTGCAGTAGCCACCGGAACCACCGACCAATGGACCCGAGGCTCAGTCGGATGTGGAATTGTGGCAAGAGATGGCTAAACGCGTACTTGCATGCTTGCGCTGTTGAGTTTGTGGGTGGTGAGTTCGTGTCGTGTGTGTCGGTGTGTAGGCAGGTGCAGCTGCTTTTTGATCAAGGGTGGTTGACATGCGCATGGAGGGCTGAGTGACGTGCATAAGGGCTTGTTACAAAAAATATCCCAGTGGCTGAAAAAACTTGTGCACTGCATCTCGCCAAAGCCCTACATGCTAGGCTAAAACAACCACCAAACCTATGCAACTTCAAGCAAAACCTAAACTCCAACCCCGAACTGCAACATGTCTGGCTGCAGAAGATAGTGCAGGTGCAACAGCGGCCACAGGACAGTCGATCCGCCTTCTCTCCGCCTGCAGAAGCGTTTGGATTAGAAGACCCGAAGCCTACTGCAGGGGCCTTAACAATTACATATACGATTTTTGGGATTCCTATAGTATACTGGGCCCCAAAACCCTATTCTAATTCTCAAGGCCCCTATATTACCGCTTTTCTAAGGAGAATCAGTGACGGGCTTCAGCGCATGTCGACAGACTGGATGAAATGCTTCAAGTTTTACCCCGGTGGGAGTCCTTGCTGCGTCTCGTCACGTCTTACACGAACCTGCGAACCTGGAACCCGGCAAGCACAACGAGCACGGTACCCTAGTATGGTAGCATAAGGAATTGACAGCTTTGACTGTGCTACGCCCTGTACACCGGACTCGCAAGACTTCTATCAGACCGCAGGAAACACAGAAATTCCCAAAAGACATCTTTTCAGACGCCCGACCTCCGCCCGCGAAGCCTTTCGACTTTCTGCTCGAAGGCCTTTACCCTAAACAACCCAAGTCCTCGCTAAAACTCCCGACCTCCAGCTCCGCTTCTCGCCTAAGACGGGCATTCGATTCTCAGATCTGCAGTGAAACCTTCGGATCCGAGATCCCGCGCTCTTCGGGGCTCTTGCATGCTCATGCTTTCGGACTCGACGTGGAGATCAGAGCTTTGGATAGCCGAGCAACTTTCATCAGCTTGGGCACTCACGAGTATACGTTAGTGACAGGACTTCGCCAAAATTCTGCAAGCTCTCGCATCGGAACTCGGAATCTCAATGAAGCAAAGCAAGTGGGCAGCAAGCCGCGTTTGATTGTCAATGTCTGAATGAGTGTTCTGATTGATCCGCGTGCAGGATTGCCATCAATACTCGGGTGTGAAGCTATGCTAAAGCTGCTGTAGGTTCCTTGAGGTTTCGATGCCTGCACCAGCCTCCGCTGAAGCATGGCTGCCACAACCACTGTTCATCTTGCTGGTGTCCCAGCTTCGAAGACAATAAGGAATCTACGAATCTACTATTTGGGGGTCCAACTTAAGGCCCGAATGCCTGACATCCTTCCATCACCGAGCTCTGGACCGGTCCACTTCCACGCGATTGGGAAGGCGCTCCCCTGACAGCGTGGGCGACTCAACAGCCGTCTTCACACCGTCCCAGGTGGTGGTAGTAGCAGTAGTCTTAGTGCTAGCGTGTGCGTTAGCGTTAGTGGGAGTTGTAGTCGTCGACGTTGTCGCTATCGTCGTCTTCGAGCAGCAGCAGCTGCAGCAGCAGCAGCAGCAGCAGCAAGTGGCGGTGGCAGTAGTCGCAGTCGTGGTACGTGGAAGTAGTCGTCTTCGTCACATCTGACGGGTCTGGGGGCATTTGTCCCATCTGTGACCGAAAAAGCACAATGCAGGAAAAACAAGCACAACCGCCTGGATGAAGCCGGATCTTGGGATATGTCGGCGTAATTGTCTGCACCTGCACGGGCTTCAGCAATGTCTCGAGGACTCGGACGGGCACTTGGAATTCCGGCCAAGGGCGAAGGACAGATTCAGATCGACCCAGAAACCGTATCAGTCAAAGAACTCGAATCCCAATTGAAGCTCAGGTTTGGTGGTTCGAGCTTCTGTTGCACGATTATCAACATCGGGACCCAGCCTGAGGTCGGATCAGGGAGTCATGGTAATCTCTGCAACTGGTCTATGCGAAAACGACGAATAAACACAAAAAGTATACATATAAGACATATATATATATATGTATATGTATATACATATACATATATATATATATGTCATACGCATGCACATACATATTTTACACCTACACGATCAAAAGCTTCTAATCGATGCCCTGAGCGATGGTGCTGGCCCGAGTTGGCCTTGGTCCGTTCTGCTTTTCGAATATATATATATATACATATATATATATATGTATATAAAGAGTAAACATCAGCCCGAAGTTGTAGCTAAGTCCTCGCCAGGACTTGTCGATGCAAAGATCATGCAAAGCAAGGGATCAGGGTAGGATCTTCAGGATCTTCGTTTCAACTGTCAGGATAATCTGTGATCGGCAAGCTCGCATGGTGCTCCGAAGCTCTCACGTGTGTTGAGCCTAGCGGCATGGCCTGTTTGAACAAAGCGGCACACAAACGCGCGCGGTAGAACACTCTACAAGGTTAGATGGGTTCGTGTACAACATGCTACCAAAGAAGCTCTTACATGCTTTGGGTGCTATGATATGTTGGGATTCCGAGTTTCTGACTTGTTGATGTGGAGCGCACTTGCGATTGTCTCGATAGCAGCTATGAGATCCAAAGACGTGGAGAGCCCTTGCAGCAGGAGGAAATCACAGCACGGAGGGGGACAAAGGATTTCCCTGTTGGGCCAGCTCGCCCAAGCTTTGTACTGGGCTGCCGACCAGCATCACCATACGGGTGGGCACCCGCAGTCGGTGCTGATCACTGGGGAACTGCACCTAGGGTCGCAGGGAGGCTGAGCCAAGAATTCGGCCGTTGTGCATCGTAAGTCCTTGCGAACTTCGAGTTCTATCCCAGGCCGAAGGATATGAAAGCCCCGGAAGAAACACCCCTAAGTTCAAGCCTTGCTGCGCACCTCGCGGTATGAAGGCTTTGGGTATGCGGTATGCCGGAAGCTTCTTTCTTCTCCATGCAGCAAGGTTCGGATTGATAGGGCATTATGGAGTTTACACTCGAATCCAACGTGAATCCTGCTTCATTGGCGGGAGAATGATACTGAGTGGCCCATTCTTCCTTTGGTTGCCGGTGCCTTTCCGAGATTTGGGATGAAACAGTGTTCGCGTGAGCTGTACGTTGTGGGACACCATGAGGAGTTCTCCTGGTTCAAGATGCAGTGCTGTGCTAGGCCGGTGGGACAACAGCTTGGCGCACCGTGCCTCCCCTAATCCAAGCATGAACACGTACATCTTGTGCGGAGAATAACTAGTTTAACTAGTATCTCTGGCATTCATTCATTGCGCTCCGAGCAATTTGGTCTAAGCAAAATTGAATGCCGGCTGCAGCGACGCTGAGAAAGAACATGATGATGTAAAGTCACTGTTTCCTTTACGAGAGTCAAGGCCTCTGCTGCTGAAACTGTCTTCGCCTCCTTGCCATCTTGGGCTATCAGTGTCTATGCTGCGACTCAACATACATGAAACTAAACGTAGTTTACAAACACATAGTTTACAGTGTGCCTGCATATGTATATATATATACAGAAAATAACACACTACGGGCCCTAGGTTTTGCGCCTGTCGCGAGTTATGGATGCAGACTGTAAGTGTTCACGTAACTCTTGCTTCAAGTCTGGACATGACCTGTGCACCTACACTTTTCCTATCTATACATATGTATATATATATATATGCATATGCATATCGCTTCACAATATATATATATATATATACACACACACACCAGCACAAGAATACAACAGTAATAAATACGAACAAACCGGAGCCTAGCACTCGTTGGCAAGTGCGACTGCTCACGGGTAAACTTAATCAGCGCCGTGCAGTGAGTGTGTCATCCTCGGCATGCACCTGGCATTGACAACATTCACGAGGACAACAACAACTACTGCTACCACGACGACGACGACGATTACTTCTGGCCGCCAGCCGGCTACTGTGACCCCTTTAACCGGCTCAACCGCACCCGACCAGTACTTTAACGGGGCAGGCGGGCGACTACTACTACTTGAGAGCAGGCGGTGGAGTAGTGCTCTTCTCACCGTTGTGTCAGAGGAAAAACCCTGTCCAATAGTAAGAAGAAAACCCATGTAATGGGAAAGCCCTTCCTAACGGGAAAACTAAGTAATAGGAACAAGCCCTGCAACAGAGCAGTGTCCACAAGCGCAGAGAGAGATGCTCTGAAACGGTTGTGGCATGCGACAAAAGAGGGGAAAGGGGGGTCAGAGGAGCACGCTGGCGCCTACTTGTACTACCTCTCCTCCCCCTGCTCCTCCCCCTCCCCTCCTCCTAATCCTACTAGTCCCACTCCTACTCCCCTCCTGCTACTACTACTCTTGCTACTACGACGACGACGACCACGACCACGATTAGAGCCAGCATTACCCGTAGGATTACTGCTCGACAACGACGACAGCCACTCTTTGAAACTATGACATCAGTTATGAAAAAAACGGCGTATTAAGCATGGCTGCATGGAAGGTCCGACTTTCCGCACACTGGCTGGATACCGGAATAGCAACATACATACATCAAAGATTACGAGAACGTCCATGCCACAACAAACGAGGACTCACTGTGCCATAGAACACATGCCCGATGATGATATGATGATGATTCTTGAGGATGTCCGGGTCGCCCCGCAAATCACGACTTCGTGGCGTGTTGTACATGGCACCATCCGCAGAGCACGCTGTATGCCGCGGCATGAGAGCACGGAAAACATCGAGCACCGTATCGGAGCGATTGCGCAAACAGCATCCAAGCAAAAGCAACGGTGAAGCTGCCAATGCCCCAGCAGCCTAAGCAAGGATGCTATCAATCTACTGAGCTTTTAATTTTCAGTTTTGCATCTTTATGGGGCGGCAGCACGGCAGGCCAGCCACGTAGAGCGCACGATTTCAGTGGCCATGAAAATATAGTATGGTTGCATGCCGAAGCCAAGAACTCCCGATCCTCACCCACTCACTCGGATGACATTCGTCGTCCGTCTTGAGAAGCGGTTTAGAGTTTCATTCTGCTTCTGAACTCTTAGGGAATATGTGGCATGTCAAACCCGGTTTCTACTTCGGGCTCCGTGACTTTGTAGATGGCTCTGCTTCCCAGTCCAGCCAAAGGCAAGGATTTCAGTAGACTGGAGCACTGAGCTTCCCTGTTTGGATGCTGGTCCTTACTTGCGATTGTAGCAAAATGGATGTAGTTGGTCTGCGGGGGAATGTTGTCCTACAGGTCAACGAGCCTCGCCGGCGTAGCCTGACCCTTTGAGCCTTCAGCGGCCTTTAGCAATGCATGTTTCTTTCCAAAATAAACATTGCTCAGAGGTTTGGCCCTGCCAAACTCTGCAAAATGCAACCCCTGTAGTGAGCTTACATCAGAGGGACGTTCCCAACTCAAGCAGGGCGGTACAGTACACGAAAATACTGCACGCAGTTCATGTAGAATATTCACCACGGCCCGACTTCTCCCGCTAGATTCGTCTCCATCGTCGCCGTGATTACTGATGCCCTATCGACTCGGACGACTTTGCTTCTGGGTACTTGTTGTGCTGCCTACGCATGAACATGCAGCTCCGTGAGAATCAGACTTAGCCATTGCTGCACTTGAGGGTTTCCACCAGCCCTGTTCCGCGCGTGCGTCTCATAGTGCCGAGTCTCTCCTACCTGAGAAACGAAGCACCTCTAAGTCCTGAAAAACCTCAAATCCCTTAGGATTTACAAACTTGCGAAGCCCATCTGCCAGGAGGACCCGGTGGACCACAGCCAGCTCCTCTGCCGACCTGGGGAACAGTTTAGGGTTTGGAGGCTTTGGCTTTTTGTGGGGAGTTTCAGGGTTTCGATTCGGTGACAGGGGATCTCGGCCTGCGACCGAGTCTTGGGTGTGTCAGGGTTCTAGCTAAACATGAGAGGAACAAACAGTAAAAGACTCCACTCGTGTACCAGTACTAAAGAAATCTTGGTTTGGAGCATCTGACCGGCAAGCAGTCTCCAAGAAGAAACACGGCGGTCTTTGAGGACATGGAGGCCGACCTAAATTCCGACATCCCTCTCTTTCCCATCCCACGCCAATCAGTTTCTGCTGCCGCCGACCCTTCCACACTGGAACGAATTTGAGAGTTTCAGCAATTCAAGAACCTGGATAGACCCTAAATAAGTGGATCTGGAATACAAGGACTCTCAATTAAGGTAGGCACCCCCAATTTCGACAAGCGCCTGTGCACACGAACTCTCAGATCAAGAAACCTGAGGCTCGCAACCCACCCGATGCCAACGGCCGCTGCACTCGAACCAAACTCAGCTCCTCAAGTTTGGAAGAGACATGCAGGTTATGTCTTGAGGGATTAGGGTTTCTTTAGGCTTTGCACCATTCGTGTCTCTTTGAGGGGTTCTTTGCCACGTTGGCGCTCTCGGACTTCGCTTCTTTTGCAGCCGTCCCTTGAGCCGCTGCAAGGCTATGCTCAGGAGAAAAGGCCAAGCTTAGTGTGCGCTTCTCGTGCCGGAATTCACCAAAGAAGGGGAGACTTCAATCGCGAGTACTCCGGCAGAAATTGAGCACAAGCGACGGGGACATACTAACAATAAGTCCTACATATGCTGCTCCCTGCATATGCAGCAGGCACTCCAGCACCGATACACTCCCAAGCTGTCAGTCCCCAAGCTGAGGCAGGTGTCGCTGCAGGTCAAGTTGGACTGCGCGCCATCTGATTTTTCCCCAAACCAGATATATAGTACATTCATCATATTATTAGATATGATACTATATTAAATTACAACATGACATACTACAATAGAATATGTTAACCCTTAGCGTGGGGCGTGGTTAACCCTTAACTTGGAGCGAGTCAACCCTAATTCGGGGCGGAGTCTTAACCCTTGATTTGGGGCCGAGTCTTAACCCTTAATTTGGGGCGGAGTTAACCCATGTTCGGGCCACCTTAACGGTTAACCCGCGGCCTACTGAACCTTTAATTTGGGCCTGCTAGGCCCCAAGTTAACCGTAAAGCTGGCCCAAATAAGGGCCAACTCCAAGCCAAATTCAGAGTTAACTCCGCCCGGAATTAAGAGTCAACTCGCAACAAGTGAAGGGTTAACTCCACCCCAAATTTAAGGGTTAACTCGCCCAACGTTTCCGGTAAATTCCGCCACAAGTTAAGGATTCATTCGCCCCACATTAAGGGTTAGCTAAGGCGTAAAGAAAACGTGTTAGAGGAAACCTCCAAGAGCATAACCAACGAAAGCTAGGAGTTAACCAGCCACAGCATGAAGTACCAACGGTGGACAAGGGATATCGCCTAAAGACAACCCATCGACACCGGATGGAGAAGACTACCACGTCATATTATACTATATATGTATTATACATAGATAGATAGATAGATAGATATATAGATAGATAGATGAGTAGATAGATAGATAGGGTCCTTCGGCCGTTCCGATGTTTGGCCTCCATAGATGCGCTCCACGGTGCCTGGGGTTGGAGTCCTCTAGACTCTACAGCTTCGGCACCCACGAACTCAGTCTGTTTCTTCGCACTGAATCCCTTAACGCCTCTATGGGGGGGAGTCGCCCCGGTACAGGAAAACGGGCTGACCGATTGAAGAACTTCGAAAGCAGTCTTAGGGTCTGAGGGGAACGACATTGCACTTCAAAGGTGGACAGAAGCTCAGCCCCTCATCTCGAAACCTGACAGCACAACTCAAAACCTCGTGCACCTCGGACTTGACCCCCTGAAGTTTTCACGGCCAGTGTCACCTTCGTATTGAACTCCTGCAACGGACCCGCCGGGAGAATGCATCCGGAATCTTCCGACCACCCTGGCCGTTGACATTGTACCGGCAAATCCTACAAGCCCTCAATATTTCCCGACACCTGAATTAATAGAGTACAGAATGCCAGTGCATTCTGCTCCATGGAGACAGCAGGGGTATAGAGACCATAGGCATACTGCCCTATCCTTACAGTAAGGAGGCCCCAAACCCTGAAGCGCCCTCCGGGTGGTCGGCCCTCGTTGTCCAAGTGCTCGCCTGCCCACAGGGTAGCTCTGGCTTGGGAGTAAGGCTTATCTGAAACCCTGAAACCCCGAAGCCCTGAGCAGCTCCATCAAGAAGACCAAACCCTTAACCCCTCAAGCCCGAAAGGGAGTTCATAATCCATTGGCCTGGTTGCTGAACTTGAAAACCCCCCAGGACCACAGAATCCAACTGGGGACCACCTGCAAAAGTACCTGGAGCCAGCACCAGCCAGAACCCAATTCTATCTCTCGTCATCTGGGTGGGTCGATGGAACATGATCGCCAGCCCCCGCATCTACACCGGGAGATAGCACAGCACTGGCTTGCGATCGACTTTGATTGGCTTTTCCTTTGAGTCTAACGTGATGTGCTGATGCGATGGTTGGGCTTTGTGGCCGCGCAGGTGTGAGAGAGACTTGGAGCCGGCCAGGCGACAAGCCGCAGAAGTTAATCGTGCCCTCCCTACAGCTCCCGTGAAAATGAGCGAGTAGTCCGGGCCTACATAGTGCTGGTGAGGCGAAAACCTCGGCGTGCCGGCTGATCTAGGGATGTACAGCAGGACAGCTGCGAAACGAAACACTTCGAAGCATAGAAAAGCACTTATGGCTTGTCTTCTGGAAGTGCCTTTCATGTTTCGGGAAGGAGGCAGAAGAAAAAGTTGCTGCCACTGTCGAGGATTGCAAGGACTCCAAACACCAATGTGCGATTCAGTATTTGGACTCTGACATGGACTCTGTAGCTCCCATGCCACGAGCATCGTCGGCTCACCAAGCATTTAACCTTCATCAATCCGGCACGTCGAACTCGCCAAGATGGCAACACAAGCCGGTGCCAACCACCGAACTAAGCCTAGAACCCGGAGCCACATCGTAGTAAACCGCTGTGCCCCCGGCTCTTCGGCGAGTTCCTTCCTGATCGCTGCTTCCTCACGCCGCCGCTGCTCGGCAGGCCTAAGAGTACTGATTGAAGGCTCTCTTTCTTCGGCCCTACGTACGTACTTGATCCTTGTTATTCTTGTTATGTCGCCCAGGCGGGGCCCACGAGCAGCTCGGGGTTTCGCACGTGTCGACGACTTGCAGATTTCGTTTCGGGTGATGTACGTGCTTCCCAAGTCAGGAAACCCATCCTAAAGCCGTGACCCGTTCCCGAAGGACCCGGACGTCTCCATCAGCGGCATCGCTGAAACCATCAGCGACCTTGCCAGCTGTTTGAAGTGGACATGATACATCTAAACTCTAGCACTGCTACACATCGCGCGCTGCACGGGCTCAGGGCTGCACGCTGAGCTGTGTAAGACTCGAAGTAGAGAGTATGGCTTGGAGACTGGTTCCCTTCATTCCCACTAGGCTTCCCCGCGAAGTCCGCGGCCGCTGTCCCACAGACCTCTTACAAACGGCCCATTGAGCCAAAGGTCCCTGCAGAAGCTCCGCAGCTTCAGAGCTTCGGCTCCTAGGTCTCGCGCGGTGCAGAAATATATGAACGAATAAATGCTCTGTTTGGACCAGAAGTAACTTAAGGCGCAGTCCGCCACAAACGTTCGGACTCGAACGCCCTAGACCCGTGCCCAAATCCCGGAAACAAAAACGCCAAACTTGAAACGAAACACCAGCCTGGATCCATCTCAAAACCCGTGATCAACGGCTGCGGTTTTGCCGGAGAGGGTGCCATGTTAGCACTGTCTCAAGAAGGATCTGGGCACCAGCGCCCTCGCACGCCACTAAAACACATGTGCAAATTCTAGGCATGGAGCTTGAACCTCAAGGTTCAAGTCCGAACAGCAAATCGTCTTGAAAGAAAGGAAACAACCTAGCAAAGCTTCTCTGGAGACTTTAGTCTCTGAAGCCAGCTCAGCAGACCAGGGTCGAGAGACCCTCTTCCTTGGTGGAGGACGGAGGTTTGAGGCTTGAAGGTCTACGATTTATGTCGGGGTCGGGTTGCAACTGGAGGGTTTGGGGTTTAGCAAAGGCACTACTAAATTCCCCAGAGCTTTTAGGACCTTTAGCATCAGGGCTTGGGGACCTGGCGCGTCTTTGCGTAAGATGGGAGCACTCGTTGTGCCCTGAGTGGAAGCTCCTGAACTGGACCCTGTAAGCCCAGCTGCCAGATGACATTTCAGCTCCCCGTCGTATCTAACTTGGGCTTTGGGGTTTCAGGTCTCCTGGACCCAACCTCGAAGAACGCCTGAACCTGAATATGCGTCGCGTCATCACCTGAACTTTCTCTGCGTCCGCGGATCTGAAGTCGCTTCATCCACGTTCACGGAGGCACCTTCAGCAACAGCGCCATGATCGCAGGTCGTAAATTGTAAGCGTCTTCACCAAAAGCTTCACCTTCCATGCCCTCCCAGATCCACCCAAGCAAGTATACATTGAACTACGAATCCCAAAAACCAATCTGAAGTCCTGCTCGGACTCGAAGACAAGATTATGAGCGACAGTGAGGGCTTGGCATTCTGCATGTTCGGGGGGGGGTCTCGGGTTTCATATGAAATCCATACAAGTGTATAGTGGCTTCAAAACGCACCTATTTCCCTGCTTCAAGGCCTGAAGACCCGATGCCAGGTCTTGGTCGTCAGGAATTGAAAGCAAAATGTCAAGTGACAAAGCCCAACATGGCGAAGGAACTCCATTCCCGGGGGTCAAACGCTCGACCTTCGCCGAAATTCGGCAGCCCTCGAACCCTTTACTGACTGCAAATAAACTGAGGCAGGGCAACTTGTGCAGCCAATCAGTGTGCAACTTCCCAAGCTTCGAAGGACGGAAAGCATGGAGACTCCGATCTTCAAAGTCAATGCGTCCATAAACCGCTCAGCGTGTGAAGCTACCGGCGGGGAGTTTCCCGGCCTTGGAGAAGCTCGCCCGACTTCTGCGCCTGCATCGGATGCTCTCAAATCCGACATGCCTAGATGGAAAGGCCGGTTCAGCTTTAAGCAGCAGTCCTACGTCGAGGAGGTGGACCTCCTGATTCAGCATTTCACTCCTTTGGGATTCAGGGCTCAGAGGACGCAGAGCTGAGGTCCAAAGAGAGAGAGAGAGAGAGAGACAGACAGAGAGACAGAGCGAGAGCGAGTGAGGGAGGGAGGGCAGCAAAACTTAAAACAGACGCCACTGGTAGTTCTAAAGCTCTTGCCCAAAGGTCCTGAACTTCGGGAAAGCAGCCGGTTGAACTTTACTCAAGATGTCGAGATTGGAAGGGTTTCGACCACCTTTTGTCGCCACAGTCCCGTCCGAATCCTGCTATTTTGGCTGCGACTGTGTTCGGCCTCTCATGCATTTATTGAGTGCGACTCGTGCTTCGCGGCAATGAATGCCAAACTGGTGGTGCTTATTTTGGACTGATGGTCCTAGCCGGAGGGCCTCAGGGGTGCTCCTGGAATGGTACTTGGGTATGTGACTGCCAGGTGCTCTTTAATGTTACGATGACTCGTCTTGCTGCTCTGTCTCGCTCCTGTTTATTTGCAGAAGCACGTCCAATACAGGGGCCTTAATAATTAGAACAGGGTTTTGGGGCCCATTATACTATATCTATAATAAGAAGCCCCAAAATAGTATAGGCAATTATAAAGGCCCCTATGGTACCCGGCCTCTGCCTGCAAGTAGCGGCAAAGGATCTTGACCTCGCTGACTACTGCAGCGCGCCGGCTCGGAGCTTCGCGGTTTGGGACGCTTGAATCTCAAAGCTGTTTTAAATGGACACGCATACCTGTGTATGTACTTAATTATGCATGCATGCATGTGTACATGCATGTATACATGCATACGTACATATGGATGTACAGACAGATGCATGCATACACCATTTTGATTATCCGGTTGCCTGGTTGTATGGTCTAACGGCACGGATCGCAAAGCCTTGATGCATTGGAGGTGTTTGTGGCATGATGGCCTCAGGGGCAGCCGCAGGCTTTATTCTGGGCTTCTTCCCAAGTTTCACGACTCGAAAGCCTCCCTGTCCTGGTTGGTACCATAAAGCCTCGAGCCGAATCTACCATTTCTCGAAAGCCTCCTTTTGCGGCACACCCCTTCCAATGCTTGAGCTTGTCGATGCCAAGCCTGTCAATGTTGGCATTAAAAGTGAACCTCAACGTCACAGAGCCTCTAAACCTCGCACACCCGGCCCACAACCCTACGCCCCAAACCCTACCAAGAACCCTCGGCTGAGGTGCCCACAATGGCAGTTGCCGCCTCTTCTGGGTGGCCGTCGGTCCCCAACATGGTCCACTCTTCGGGTGATACAAGCCTGCATGGAACTTGCTGCGATTCGTGCGATTGTTTGGGGCTTAAGGCCTCACAGTCCAGGCGTTAAAGCTCGAACAAAGCCAGTATCCCTTCAGAGCCCCGTGCCTCCAACTTTCAATGCTGAAGCGCTGTAGCTCGGCAGGGATAATGTTTACAAAAACCCAGGTATGCGAGACCTTTGTACATCAACCTGAAATGAAAAACATGCAGCGCTCAAGATGCAACCCCATGTTGCAAGGCTCAGTGGAAAGTTCTCGACACGACAGTCTGCAGCTTCAACAGATCCAGCTTCGATCCAGCTTCACATCACCGTCATCATGTTGGTACAAGCACTCTGGAACTAGTGATTGTCATGTAATGTGAAGATAGACATGGTCATATTTATGTCGTATGTGCAGGCATATACGCAAAACTAGTTGAAGCCTAGGAAATAGTACACCTGTGCAGGTGCACACCGGAAAAGGGCGGAACACTCCGAAATGGGGCTTGCAAGCCGCCGAACACCCAAAGCTCTGCACTCTGTTCGTAAGACCCATCAACGATAACCTGATATCTGAACCCAGCGAAATCCCAATGAACCTTAACCCTCATCCCGGACTACAGTAAGTCCAAAGCCCTGTGCATCCCTCAGGTAGCAGAATCACTGCGCCTCGGTCTCTGCAAGGCTGCCTCAACGACACATGTGCATAAACGTGCCAATGCTATTGTGGCTATGAAGCCGATTCTTAGTATGCCTCGTAGCCTGACTCCGCGATATGACGACCGCGAAGATGAAGGAGCTGACACTAAAGACTGCGACTGTGGTAACGACATGGTGTGATGATCATTGGTGATTATGAAGAAGAAGAGGATGACGATGATGAAGATGCGACGACCATGGTGGAAGGTGCTAATCATGGGTTTGTCTGTGTTGCCGATTGGTTGTTGCTATGTTGCTTTTCTTCGGAGAGCTGTACAGTTACCGATGCTCTTCCGAATACTGCCATGTGGCTTTATTGACGGCAGTACTGACGACAGTCATACAGATAACTACAATGGTGGCTTTTATCTTGGGACTGTGATACGCGGGAAGTTAGCTGTCTATTTACGCAGCTGCCTTTGCCGTGGCGTGCTTCAAGTTCTGCCCGGAAATCTTTTCAGAACACCGATCCGCAAGCTCTGCAGTGCTGCAGTTCCTGATGGACGCCAGTTTTGGCATATGCCCTCTCGCACAGGTTCCTTGACTTAGCGTACCATCGGTATACATAGAATCTGCGAACGATAGCATTCGACCCAAGCTGAAGCACTTGATAGTGAATCCCGGATGTCCCCCAAACTCTTGACTCCCCAACAGTGGGGACTTGAAGCTTTAAATGCCTAAACATCCCATCCCTGCATGTTTCAACCCCCCAAACAGCAAACTGGTGGTAGACTTAGATATAGACTGAAGAAATTGAAGCTGAATTCAGTGCCTGACATGTATCCTCCGTCCAGGCACCTATATACCACTCCAAGAAGAACAAAAACCCTCCAAGCAGCCCTTTCGGAAAGACCTGTGCCATGAAATTGTAGGCTGCCTTCGGAAAGTTAAAGGCTCCGCCAGAAGCGCCGCCGGTGGAGGGTATCGGCAAAATGAAGGCGCCTTAGCATGGGAGGGCGTGGTGTTCTAATATAGGGGCCTTAATAATTAGAATAGGGTTTTGGGGCCACTGATACTATAACTATAATCAGGAACCCCCAAAATAGTAATAGGAAATTAATAAGTCCCCTATATTACGTACCCATTCCTGTGTAGATACTGTCACTAGGCTACACTACAGTCTGACAGCAGCCGGAATCCGACACTAAACCCTCAATCCATGCGACAGCACAAAGTACTAGGCTTCCAGTCAAGGATCCTGTGCTGATGTCAAAGGAAGAGTGTGGTTGTGGAAGACAGGCTTGCGAGCGTGATGTGGGTCGCTCTAAGACGCACGACAGAGGGTTGATATCTTGTTGTTTGATTTGTGGAGCAGTTTGTGGGCTTCATCAAAGCGAGTCTGCTGAAAAGCTCCGATCATGCATTGATGCTACGACTTGGTGCCATCGAGGCGTCTGCGGTTTCTTGGCAGCTTTCGATTCCTGTATGGCTGTTTTCAATTCCATCATCATCAATCAGCCTCGTACTTACCCCAAGCGACAATGAAAGCACACATTTGCAGACATGGGCTTTAGTAGTGGTGGGAGTAACCGGTTTAGACTGTCAAAAGCATTTCCTTTTACAATTTCATGACGACAAACCAAGATATCCCGCAACACCAGCAGTTCCAGTCGTCTCACGAAAGATGCATGATGACCAGGCCAGCCCAGCCCCCTCGCATCCCTAAACCACCTCAGCCCCTCGCTTAGACTCCAAACTTTTTTCCCCGCAGCCTTCGGCTGCGAGATTCAAACTCCCGGGCTAAAAAAATGTGCCCGTCGTACAGGTCTCAGGGATACATGCAATCTTCCCAGCCCTGCCCACCTCAAATCGAAAGTCGCAAAACATGAAAGCTCAGAAGATGTCTGCCAAATGCAGCCTAAGATCCGAAGACATCAATGAGTCAAGCCCGGATGGTTCAAGAACTTGAGCTACGATGCTGCGCCTGCCTTCTTGCATCAGAAACTGGTTCTGACTCTCAACAGCTAGTATCACACATACTAGTTCAACTTGCAAACCGTGAAAGGCCGCAAGACATCTCAACCCACTGAAATCCCAAAGTCTGAAAGGTTCGTGTATGCTACCATCGAGTGTACTCTTGAACTGCTTTGCCATCGAAGTGCCGTTGTCGAAGGCTGTCTGCGCCTCCTCTGCCACGCCAGCGCCTCCCTCTATGCAGAGGTAAACATCACCTGAGCACCCAAACGCGTGAAGAAACAAACTGTTCACACCTTGAGGCCTCCCGTATGCATGGCTTTGGGCAAGGCGCTCAGGCCTTCGACACTGAAGCCGTACTCCACAGCTTCGCGAAGCCTTCTACACCGTGGTCCGAATGCCCTTCTGCCCAATTTCAAACAAATCGTAATTCGGTCGGGCTGCCCAGGCTTGCGAAGACTTTCCGGCGTTCCGCGGCGTCCAGGCCAGCGGCCAAGTCCTCACCTGCAGAGAAGCCTGAACAGAGCTGCACATCTAAAGGGGCCCAGGCAGGGTCCTAGCCTGCGGGTCTTGAGCTCAGTTCATTTTGGGTCTCTGCTGACCCCAAGATTGGGTGCTTGTGAGGCGGGCGAGTGCACCGGCGAACGTGGGGCTTCTGTTCCAAC
The DNA here is from genome assembly GCA_905221615.1 of Symbiodinium sp. CCMP2592. Classification (NCBI taxonomy): domain Eukaryota; class Dinophyceae; order Suessiales; family Symbiodiniaceae; genus Symbiodinium; species Symbiodinium sp. CCMP2592. Next base: position 803,314 of record CAJNDT010000014.1, on the reverse strand, counting down.
AAGGAGAACGCCAAAATAATTCCTCAGGGAACGATTTTGAGCATAGGTCTCGGCCCAGTTCATGTGTCGCTCTTGGTATGCTGCACGGTTCTGCGAGGCGACCGTCTTCGGCCTAAGCAATCTTTCACATAGCATAGTCATCATTATCGTCAGCATCAACAACATCATCAAAACAACGGTCGCAACCTACCTTTGAGCGAACCTCCAAATCCAAATATGAATGCCCCAACATTCAACCCTGGACGAACACAAAGCATAATGCAATCTCTGTGCCTCGACACCCTCAGCTGTAAACTATCTTTTCGCCTGGCACTAGCGTCCTAAACATCACACCTATGCTGCGGGCTCGGGAAGCACTGAAACTGCAAATGGGTAGCCGCTTTCATGTCCCAGGTGAACCAAGTTCCTGGGTGAGATTGCTGAAACATGTCATGGATCTTGCTTGATTTTGGGATTGTGCCAGGGCTGCAGATTCTGGGGCCGACTGCTCTCAGACCGGGCAGATCACGGGTTGCTAGGAAGCCTTCGGTGCCGCTGAACGCCTCTGCGTCTCTCTGAAATCCAGAACTCCACCGCTTTGTGTTGATCGGAAAAGCACGATCGAGGCAAGCGGCACTACTCTCTGGAAGCCGCCGTTGTGCAGGCCCTTAGCGAGGACCTCCTTCGCGCGTTCTACATCCACGGTCGGGGTCAGGAGATAGGCTTGAGAAAGTGCATCCTTGGTGAACCTCTGCCATGCCCTGACATTGTCAGGACATGGACTCAACACATTTTCACCGCTTAAGATCTCCGGTGTCTAGCTTCTGCGAAGGGACCTCTGATGCCGACAAGTAAGCCTCACCAACGGAATCAGATATCTACCTTTTCTTCGTTGGGGGGATTCTTGGAACTGTTTGGCCAGATGCGACCGGGATTGCGACACATGAGAGGGTCACTTTACACGCATTAGAGGGTGCCGTGTGTAATGCCAGTAACCGAGCTGGTTCTACCAGCCACAATGTAGTAGTCCCGTGGTGGTAGGAGTAGCAGTAGGCCGTGGTGCTGGTCAGGTTGGGGTTCTTAAAGGATTGAGGCGGGCTGAAGCTGTAAAGTCCCCTCGCAGGAAGGCATTGCCTCTTCTGGCACCAAGGTCTAAAACTAGACACGCTCTCAAGAGTTGCCACCCCTCCTCCCCCATCCCCCCGACATAAACGACTGTCCCCAAATCAGGTCGCCGTTGACTGGAGAGCGTGAGTTCAGATTTTGGGGTATGGCAAGACTTGGAATTACGACTTTTGCCAATTGTCTGAGTATTGTATCAGGTTCTCCTATTGCTAAGCCTCGTGCAGCTGGGAACCCACGCGCCTGAACCCCAGGCATACCACCGGTGAGGACGACGGCGTTGCTGTCCCGGAGGCTGAGGCTAAGCCTGGAGAAGGCAAAATTATTTCTCGCCACGCTCCTGCTTCTGCTCCGCGAGCCTCTCAGCCTTACTTCTGTAGTCCCACCCGATATCAAATGTGCAGCAGTAGCAGCAGCAATACAGCGGTAGTAGGAGGAATACACCTACGATGATACTGCTGCTGATGCCTCCTCGACCGCCGATTGCTGCTACTGCTCCTGCTACTGCTACTGTTAGCTACGTCTGCGTCTTTGTCTACCACTCCCACCCGCACCCCCACCACCACGATCACCACCACCACCACCGCCGCCATAGGCACCACCACCACCACCATCACCACCACCACCACCACGAGGACAAGGACTAGGATCTCCAGGTGTAGGTAAGTGTGGTGCCTGACTTGTAGACATCGTGATTCGGCTCGAAACAACTCGGGTTGTCGGGTCGACTGTGCAAGAATGCTTGGCGAGTAAAGCACGAATCCTAAGCCAATCCCCAGCCTCAGGCCCGAAACTGTTGCGAGTGAAGCACGAAAGTCATGCGCACAGTTGTATGATGAGGCTTGGGAGCTGGGACAAACGATTTAGACTGGCCCTAAGACTCCATGCCCCGGAGCGCCTGAACGTAAAGCAGAAAGCACAGACCCAAACGTCAAGCTGTGAATCCTAAACCTTTAAGAAGCTCAAGGTCCCAGAGGCGGGCACCAGACCTTACACCCCAAACCTCAAGCACTCAACCCCAATAACCTTCTGCCTTCAGCCATAAATGACGCCGCCATGCCAATCTCAAACTCTAAAGCCCGGTCCCAAGGCCAGTCCTGCGAGCCAGAGCTTTCACCAAAGGCTCGGTGCTCTCCTTCCAAAACGCCTGAGCTTCTTTGAGGTGTAGCGAAAAAGCGGGCGTTCTTTTGTAGTCTCCTTGTTTAACGCGAAGGAAAAAGGCTGGGTCTTCTCGTCTTCTCGGGGTTCAGGGTTGGGGCTTGGGGGGTTTAGCTTCGGGGTCTCGGTTGTTGGGCTTCAGACTGAAGATCCGGTGCCGTTTCTCCTGTAGGGGGCGACTGGCGCTTGAAGAAGGTGCAGGCGTCAGAAATGCGGTGGATATATAGACCCTGATGGCTTTGGCTTTGCTTGACATTCCGCATTCGGTCTGAAGGTTTAGATCAATGGAGTGTCTAGATACAAGAAGCAGGAAACTCGCTTTTGCAACTGCAGGGCTTGGAGGCCATGCAGTTGACGGCAGCTTGTTGCTGGAAGGGTTCACATTTGAAGGCTCTGTGTTCCGACTTTGGCATTTCCTGTTGCCCTGCATTCACTGCTGTGGACAAGGAAGACTGGGGTGCAGCAGTACCACAAGGTTCTGCAGGCATGAGAATCCCAATCGAGATGAGCAACTTCAACAAGTGCAGCTATTGGTACAATCTTCGCTCAAGACCCTTATAGTCTCGAATCATCTGTTGCTTCTAGCCCGCTAGAGCTAGGGTGCTGTGGCATATTGTCCAGCGTGTCGAGGGACTTAAAGGAACGACACGTTGCAGGCTGCTTCGTAGACCTTTGATAAACTGCTCAGTCCTGCTATGCGGACACCATCTTTGCGGGCCTAAGACGACACACAAAATTCTTCAGGGTCCATCGTGCAAAATGTCGGGCTTAGCTGCCATGCCAGACATCACAACCCTCATACCACTGCCCTTGGGGTCATGCCAGGGGCAATACTAAGAATAAACCACGACTGAGCGGGAGCTTGCCGCCACGAGGCCGTGCTGCCCAGGATGCAGATGCGCGGACCTGGACGCAGACGGGAGCTTGCCGTCCTCGCATCCCAGACTTAAACCCTAAACATCTCAAAACCCTGAATCCATAGTCCCTAAACCCCTTCATCCTGCAGGCCTGCCGGGAGCTGCTCCCCGACCGACTTAGCCAAGACTTGCAGCTCCGCCTGCAGGATTCAGGGACTGAAACGGGTTCTGTAGTTGCTCGTGCTGCAAGCATGGGTTGGCAGGGCTGGCATACAAAGACGTAGCCTGGAGGTTATCTAATTTGCCATCGGCGGGCTTGCTTGGAATTACGGAAGAAGCCGACCCCCAGTAAACAGGGCACGGCGAAGTGATAGCCTCGTGTGAGTAATGATCTCAAACGTGGGAGTCTTATGATCACGGCTTCCCTGGGCATGTCTTGGGTCCAAGATGGTCGCATTTTGAAGCTTTCAGGTCAGATCCGTGGGTGCAGTCCGAGGTTCTGGGCCGCAGGGTTCGGATTTCCGGAAATCGGAAGCTTTTCGGTGCTTCAATGTGTGGGAAGGTAGCTGTAGACAGAAGCGCGCTCCACGCATGCTAGCTAAGCCGACTGTCCTGAATCCTGATGCCCTAAAATGCTCTAAGGACAAAGGATGACAGTCGGAAACGAACAAGAGTTCTCAACAATCAATTTCCCCCCTCGTAGGCCTAAACAAACCCGAATTACCACCCCTCTCCTCCAAAGAAACGTAGGAGCGCTGACCTCCTCGCACTCTCTGGTGCGCGGGCGGCGAAACTTGCTCGTCGGCTTCTCGCCCTGTGTGTTGGCCTCTAAGATAGGTCTCTTCAAGAGCTATTTTTGGGCTTCAGAGTTAAGAGGAGCGGGGGTTGATCCAGCTTGAGCTTGAGAGGGAGTGAACTTTTTGGCTTGAGTTTCAATGGACCTTGAGAGGTGGGGCAGAATGCCGGCATCCAGCAACGAAGTCTTGTGCAAACCAAGGGGTTTTCGGGCGGCACCAAACGAACTGCAACTTGTCTGTTGACAGTACATGTAGCTGCAGTACTTCGCATGGTTCGCAGGTCCGTTATGTTTGAGAACCCCTCGGAAGATCTTGAGAGGAAACAGTACATGCATACCCAGCCAATGCCAAAAGCCATCCTTCAAGATCCAGGGCATTTGATTTCTCACCTTCTTTGTCGTTCGCTCTGCGAGTGGCCGCAAAGCGTTGAGCCGCAAAATTGTGCGTTTCGGGCCAGTTGCTTTTCATCTGCGGTCACCAGATTCGAGTGCTCGAACTCAGGATCGTCTGTGAACACGAGCAGAAGGGTAAGGGCCCACGGTCACAACCCTGGCACTCCAAGACTCCTAGAAACATGTACATGAGCTCCTCAACAATCCGCCCTTCACTGCCCTGAAGGTCTTGCAAAAGCACGATGTGCCATGCAGTCACTGCCTGCTTCTCATCGCGATCGCTCCTGACATGCGCTGCTGAAAATTGCGTGGACCTTATCGAGCTGTGTCATGCGGTGCAAGCACAGAGGAATTCGTCAGGTGGTTGCGTAAGGTTTTGGGGAAGGTGCGATTGTGCCGAAGTCTGAACCCTCTTCTCTGGAGGTTGGTACGAGCTTCTCGAACAACCCGCAGGTATGCCATCGGCTTTAGCAAATCTAGTGCCGGAAACGAGAAATTGAACATATCACAAGATTGCTCATGAATTCCTTCAGCTGCTAGCTGCTCTGGAATGCTGCTGTGCACAGGCCCCCTTTCGACTGTTCATCTTCAGTTTCCAAGCCGCTTCACTCTCAATTTTCGTAAGAGGAGGCCCCCAGCTTGTTGTTTGTGCTGCGGCTGCTTTTCGGAACCCCTTTCACGACATCGACGGGTCCAAATGTCCGTTCCGTGCTCCTCTACGAGAGCTCATCAAGCTGGTCGGCTGACGCGGACGTGTGAAGCCGAACCCTGTGGGGGTGTGCTGCCGGGGCTGTAGGTTTAGGTTCAAAAAGTCCTTCTCCGAAGTCAACGCACTGCATGAGACCCCCGGCCCGTCCTCAACCCGACGCGCCCCAGAAGTGTAGAGGGCTGAGCAGCAGGAGGGTTTGGAAAGGGCAGGCATAGTCAAGACTTTGGTGCGCTGTTCGTCGTGGCCTCCATCGTCGGTTTCTTGGATATCTGTGTCATGATGTACGGTGGATACCCTGCTTTTGTGGAGTTGCGCCCGAGCTACGCTACAGGTGCAATAGAACCTTCGTCTTGCTGCTTTCGAACCCAGGCACGGTTCCACATCACAACGTGTAGAGCCAGTTCGTTGTCAGAGTAGTATTGTCGACGGCAGGGGCAACAACCTCAACAATCAACACACAACAACACCCTTCTCAATGCAAACCCGCGACGCAAAGTTAACCAAACCGAATTCCCCGGGCCATCAAAAAGACCGAAGTTAAAGAAGCACGAAGCCCCAAGAGAAAGGAGTGGTAACCCTTGAAGGCTTGCACTGGATCGCAAGGCAAACACCTCACTTCCCCGGGCCCAACTGAATACGAAACCAAACACAAAGTCTAAAGCCCAAGCCTTTGACGCCACTCCCTACTCCCTCGAGGCTCCCACATCACGCGGCGCACTTTGGCTCGAAGCCTTACAGAATCTCACCCATTCCAGCTGTTCACGTCTGTTCATACCGTGTTGAAGACATGGCCATGGGAGTTTCGCACAAAGGGGACGAGACCCTTGTCAAGCAAAAAAGAAGCCCCTACTTTGAAGAACACCCCACACCTAGGGAACAAGCTGGCGGGCTTGTTTTCGTTGTCGCACTACTCCGGCACCGGCACCAAACCCACCCGAGATCCGCATTTTCAGCATGTGTGGGTGCCAACCCCGTCCTAGTGGAAGCGCAGCCATGCATTTTGTGAACTTGTGGGCAGACCTTCGCCTGATGGCAGCCCATGGGGCCAACTCTTCAGCACAGTTGGGCGGGTCGCGGCACCTGAGCTGTCTCATTGGTAGAAGGGCTGTTATTGGGATGCGCTAGTGTGCGGGTTTGGGTTTCACGTACTATCTTATGAGGCTTGGGATTGGCGATTGCAAGCCTTTTTCGAGGGTTGAACAGCTGCTGGTTCCTTCGGTCCTAAGGTTGGCACACAGCCGGGGTTGAAACTCTCCGGGTATTCGGAGAATTTACCAACCAAGCAGTACAGTTCTCATAAGATCCAAATTTCTCATGTAGGGTCAGTACTAGGTCCTGTAGTTTTCTGAAACTCGCTGTTTGGACCCAAATTTACGCCGTAATATTTCCCACACTTCCCAAGTCGTCCTGAGTGTGCAAGGGCCAAAAGCTCTCCAATCTGCATGTACTCTCCATTACAGTCTTTACAGTCTTTGCCAGGCCTGCAGCCCTTTGGACCAAGAATGCTCACGAGAGCATTGTGTGACCCCGTAGACCTTCCGATAATCTGTGCAATCTCGACAGTTATCCGACGACCCTCAATACGCAAATGATTCAGCTCACACACTCTAGAACAAACCGTCGCAAAACCCCGAGGCAAACACTTTGTCAGCCATGCGCCGCATTTGGGAGCTGATAACTCTAGGCTATTCGAGCCCAAGGTGGTTATGTGTCTGTTTGGTTCACGAAGCAGAATTTTTTGGACGGACTGCGGGAACCGTCATACATGCGCCAAGCCTCGCACACACTGGCTGACAAAGAAACATAATCGGTGTTCTATAGACTCAGTACACAGGCAATGAGCACGAGTACAGCGCAAGGATGAAAGCAACCGTGCCGACAACATCAGACAACTAGGTCGTGAAAACACGCTCTCCTTTGCGAGTAGTACACCAGAAATCCTGAACTGCAGTGCCAACGATTTTCAAAGTGAAGCAATAGAGCCTCGCATTCAAAAGCAACACAAAGGATGCAAGCCTTCGGTTTACAGTCTTCGAACTTGTCCAATGGGTTGATGGTGTTCGATGGTCCGAGCTTTGATCAGTTGGTGGGCGCTTTAGCAGTAACGGCACCTTGTTGATGAATCCTTACAATGGGCATGATATCATTCAAGCCATTCTGTCCCTCTTTCACAGTTACAGAACCAGCTCGTGATTCCTGCATGAAGTTAAGGGCTACCGGGGCAGCAAGCAATTTCGGCTTCGCATGCATCTATGCACGACTCAAGGGTACTCATTAACAAGTCTCTTGCGCATTGCATCCCCGCGACTTAAAGCCTTAAAGCTCACCCAAACTCACACTCCCGTGTCCGGGATGCCCGCTACCACGCTCACGTATCCTTACCGGAAGAAGCCTTTGCTGTGCAACACATTGAGCAGGAATGGGTTGTGACCATCGAGCCGCGTCCGCTCGGTATTTGTCTCGAATCTCTGTTGGTATGCTTGTCTTGGGCTGGACCTACTCATCCGACAGCCGTTGATGCACATGTGCTGCGAGGACAGCCGGTACGACGATGTCTGTGTGCATTTGGACGAAGCTTTACTTGTCGAAACTTCTCGGTTTGAGCCCAGGAACTTCGACTAGTTTCGTGACTTGACTAGATGTGCCACAAGTGGATGATGTAACTGCAGGAGCGCAGTCAGCATCCAAAGCGGGCCGTCTTTTCCCGCGATGTGGCTCTCGCGTGCGCCGTGCGGATGGCAGCAGAAGGCCCGACCTGGCGTGGAGCTGCATTTCGTGCGACAGCAGCGCCGGGCAAGAGAAAGTGTAGAGAAACGAACAGAACCGTGAAACGGAATGATGCGCGTGAGAGAGCGGAATATACGCGCCTACGGGAGAAAGAGAGGAAAACACAGGCAGCAAAACAACAGACCACCGTCTCTCTCTTGTCGCTAGACAGAACATGTCTCGTCTCGCTGAGAATCTCGGGTCAACAGTGGAAGTTTAGGAAGCTGGGCATCAGTACTCCATACAAAAGGACATACATACATGCACACATCTTGATAAAAGAATGGTTGAATGGAGGTGTGCATGTGTGTGTGTGTATGTTTGTTTGTGTAAGCGGCGTCAACCTGCCTTCAGAGTTGTGGCATTCGGCTCGATTTGATGTCTCGAAACTCGCACAAACTCTGTTGAATGTTTAAGTTTCTGGCTGCAATGCTGCGATTGCCCTCAATTGACAAAAGGTTAACGATCGACAAACTATACAAACTGGAACAACAGGAGTGCGCCAGGATCCTTGCGTTGCATTGCATTTTGCCCCGTTCTGGGTCTACAGTGCGGAGTACACAAGCTGTAGTGTGTAAGCACTAAAACACACATGGTAACCAGCAGAGCTTCAGCGAGCTCTGATAACGAGAGTGAAGCTGAGGATGGCAAGTCATCCGTCGAAAGCTTTGTTTGCACGGCCCTGCATGCAAAAACCAGATCGAGAGGGTTTCTTCTGCGAATCGAGCGTGCCTTGAGTCTTGCAACGCAGGCAACACAAAAACGTGCAGGCGCCGAGAGGGTTTAGGAGTTTAGGGTTGAGGGGTTTACGGCAGGACGTCTCTCAAATTCTTGGGCACTTGTCGATTTGTGGACAAGGTCTTCTTCTGTTACGGTGCTGCACTGAACTTGCAAAATACGGGTGCCGTGGCAATCAGATCACGAAAGCCTACGCCCTAACACCACCTCTTAAACCTCAAAACCCCCTGACAGACATGCTGCGAAACGTATCAAGACTGCAAGCTGAACCCCACAAGATCTGGCAACCCAACCCCTTGGCGCCGAAACGATCTGCTCGCAAAAACTGCATGTAAAGAACGCGCCGAAACCGCTGTGCAGCTAAGCAGATCTGACAGATTTTGGAGGGCGCCGGGCATTCGCATTGGTTCTGGATGTTTTCTCAAATTGTGAAAAGATTTTGCAAAGGCTCCGCGGTATCCCCTTGGCGGTCCTTACCGTCTCGCCACTTGGATTTTGAGTGCAAGACATTGTACAGTAAAGTGGGATTCCCATAGCAGCATAGCTCAATCCGTTGAACCATGTGGCTGACTTGCGCCGTGAACCACCCAGCTCAAACGTCGAACTCCTGGAAATCCCAACCATCAGCGGCCCACCCGTTCGACGAAACTAACTGAAACTTTTGACTCTGCTCGAACTGACACCCAAAACACCAAAAGCCGTTCGAACAACTTGATCGCAATGTGGTGTTCTTGGAAACACATCCTTACTAACCCTAAACCGTAAATTACAATCCATCTGGCAACGATGCACGGCTAACAACGATTTTGCTGGCCTTGAACCTATCCAAAAGCACTCTTCGAAGTGGCTTGGGCTTGGTTTGGGTTTGGCTCAGCGTTGGCTTGGCTTCAGCAAAGGCTTTGGAAGACCCACAGGTTGCTCCAAACAAGCCGGAAATGGCTAAATGTGATGATTTAGAGTCGGGGGGCGACATGAACGAACGACCAAACCCGCATGCCCCCAAGAAGGAAAGTTCAACATGCAACTTCATCCATTCAAAACTCCCGGGTCAGTGGCCTTCGCACTGTCAGCACCTGGGTCGGCGTGTGGAGATGGCGCTGAGACACCGAGAATGAAGTTTGGTGCTTCCCACCCCCGAATTCTCTCGAAGAACATCTTGATTCCATGGGGCTCCTAGTTGCAAGTTTAGCTTCTGCGTCGTGATCGAAAGCCCCAACCCAAAATGTCCGACACTGTTACAAGCCCATTAAACTCCTTCGGTCTTCTGGTGTAGTGGCCTGATATCAAGTAGATTTTCACAAACACTTTTTGAAAACAGGCTTCCCAAGTTCCGCCAAGACTGTCAACGCCCCAGCCGACGTCGTCAAAGCAAAAACTCCAAAACCAAATTCTAGACTCCGCCCCACGAGGTTTAAGCCATGGCACGCACAAGGCGAACACGCCATACGCGGCCGTTATGGCTAGAATCTCGGCTGCGTCCGGAGGTCCGGGAGATTTAAGCGAAAGGGCTCTCGTTTCTTACCCATTTTTGGCTAAGGGACCCCAGCAACCCGAATCTGGACCCTACATAGTAGGAGCCTGAGCATAGCGACGCCCTTCAGGGCTCAACCCTCAGGTTTACTGTGTGTGAGTCGAGAGGGGTTTCTTCTGCGAGTCGAGCGTGCCTTGAGTCTTGCAACGCAGGCAACACAAAAACGTGCAGGCGCCGAGAGGGTTTAGGAGTTTAGGGTTGAGGGGTTTACGGCTTCGGGCCGGTTCCGACTCCGTGTGTCATCACACTCTAAGCACGGCATTGGTGCTGGACTTCTCAAATTCTTGGGCACTTGTCGATTTGTGGACAAGGTCTTCTTCTGTGACGGTGCTGCACTGCACTTGCAAAATACAAGTGCTCCAAGACGCCGTGGTAGTCAGTAGTCAGATCACGAAAGCCTACGCCCTAACACCACCGGATGCCTGAACCTCGACATCCTCTTAAACCTCAAAACCCCCTGACAAACATGCTGCGAAACGTATCAAGACTGCAAGCTGAACCCCACAAGATCTGGCAACCCAACCCCTTGGCGCCGAAACGATCTGCTCGCAAAAACTGCATGTAAAGAACGCGCCGAAACCGCTGTGCAGCTAAGCAGATCTGACAGCTTTTGGAGGGCTCCGGGCATTCGCATTGGTTCTGGATGTTTTCTCAAATTGTGAAAAGATTTTGCAAAGGCTCCGCGGGTTCCCCGTGGTGGTCCTTACCGTCTCGCCACTTGGATTTTGAGTGCAAGACATTGTACACTGGAATTCCGATAGCAGCATAGCTCAATGCGCTGAACCCCGCGCATTAATTGCGCCGTGAACAACCCAGCTCAAATGTCGAACTCCTAGAAATCCCGACCATCAGCTGCCCATCCCTTCGACGAAACTAATTTGGACTTCTGACTCCTGCTCGAACTGACACCCAATACACCAAAAGTCGTTCGAAGAACTTGATCGCAATGCAGTGTTTTTGGAAACACATCCTTACTAAACCCTAAACCCTAAATTGCAATCCATTACCTACTCGCTTCAAGTTACAAGGGCTCCAAGATGCCTTGGCAACCGGATCGCGAAAGCTTCCTACGCCTAGGGCGAACAGACAAGCTCCGAAACGTATCAGTGCCTCAAGCTGAACCGCTGGGGCGTATGCAATGAAGCGATGCCGAGTTCGACTCCTCGGAAAGAAATATGTAATCTTGAAGGGACCAACCAAGAAGTCCATAGTTTGCCATCCATGTTCCGAAGATTCCCAGCATCTGTACTTAACAACGAGACATGATGGCATGTGTCAACCAACGACTTGGAGCCACATCAGCGTGAAGTCATGACTATGTTCAGGCGCACCAGCCCCCATCACATCCAACGCAGTTTTGTTCATGCAACACATGTAAAGAATCCATAAACCCTCCCGGCTAGCCAACATCGGCAAAACCAAGTTTTCCAATCGTCCATACCTGGCCCCAAGCCACCACTCACTGCATCGGGAATGCAGCAGGCTGAGCTCCACATTTGGTTTTCCATTCCGCTCCGTTTAGCCCACAATGCCAGAAGCATCGCCGTGCCCAGGCCCGTAAAATACTACAAAGTATTGCAGAACTAAAGTACACAAGAAAAGCCACGAGGTTCCGTATCTGACATGTCGACTTTGTAGACACCATCGTCACCTCGTACCGATCTCAGAATCTCGGGGACTTACCATTCAAAGAGTGGGCTTCCAGGTCCCGCGGCTCTGCAAGACTACTTGAAGTGTGGAGAAAACAGTCTAACTAACCCCTTCGCAAGCAGGTAAGGCCGAAGGTGATGCCACCCAAAGCCTGAACTCTACACCTTAGACTCCATCCCTCACGTGAGTCCACTCCTTCGAGCCAGGGCTTCCACCAAAGGCTCAGTCCGCACCTTCGAAAAAGCTAGGGCTCTGAGATTGGGCTCTATACGGGTTGCGTCGGGAACTGCTACACAATTCATGCCAGGGAGCTGGACCCACCAGGTACTTACGCATAGGGGTACTGTTGGATTCAATGGTTCGCAGTTCGCATCCTGCGCGTAGGCACGCTTATGGCCAGAGGGGTTCGTTCTTGGGTGATGAGCTCATTGGTCCTGAACTACACCCCAGACGACAAGTGCTATTGTGACCAAGAAGCCAACCTCATGAATCTCAAACCCTGGAGAGCTGACACCCTGAGAGGAGTTGCATGTAGTTGTGAAAGCCTTGCAATCACCCGCCCCATTACAGTAGCAACACCAAGCAATTTCTCAAAGGTTGCAACAATATTGACACCTTGAGGAATTCCCTTACAAGCAAATGTCACCTCCAACTCGCCCACACGTTACTCACTATAGTACACTATAGGATCATAGATAGGACTGACAAATCCAGACCTTCCCTGTGCAACCTCCCATCTGTTTGGTCCGCAATAACCTGTGTTTCAACACCTTGTATTTGGAGGTTCGTGGGTAATTACGAGCGCCAGTTGTGGAAGTCACTGACTTTCAAGCGTTTACAAATGGATGCGAGATGCCTGCCTTGAACCTTAACCACTGTATGCCGTCACCTCAACCCAAAAGTCGACATCTCTGCAGCTCCGTGTTTGTGCGAACCGAGGAGTTTTTCAAACTGGTGGTTTGGGATATGAGCCGAGGGCGCGGCAGAGCAGGAAGACGCTGCCTTGACAGGTGCCACGCTTCCAAGTAAAAGCAGACACCCGACACACGACCGGGACATGACAGAACGACAATCCCCACCTTCATCAGGAAAAAGACCTCAGGGTTGCGAGGCCGGCGTGGGACAAAAGCTATGCTTCGCAAGATTGCAGATTAAGGGGTCTGATCTCATGGTTGTCGAACTTTAGCAGATGCAGCACGCAACGAAGGCCCTCCCCACGTCCTACTGACGTGGCAAGAGCTCTCCTGTGCTGAGGTACCGGGCACACAATGTGCGAGGCACGCTCAGCGAAGTGGCTGAGTGGGCCGAAAGTTGTGAATGGCGGGTGCGACAGGCACAACGCAGTGTACAGCTAAAAAGGCCTCCGTCTTCCATGCGCACATTGCATTTTCGAGCATGCGCCTTCCAAGAATCACACAGAGCTCAAAATGGATCTGCTCCCCTGCACCGTTGGGCTCACGGTGGAGCACGAGCGGCCCACACTAAAGAAGTCACCACTAGGTCTTTAATCAGTGGCACAGGGAGCGACTGGTCTCGTGCTTGCATCACCTCTCCCAGTGCTTGGAAGATAACCCCTCATGATGACTGTCAAGATATTGGTGACGAAAAATTCGAAAGTGGTAACTCTGGAAAATCAAGACTATCCTTCTTGTGCATGTTGACGTCTCTTCCTTGTCATAGATTCAATAAATGCCATGTTATCCAAACGCTTCACCCCTTTGGGGAAGTTGCGAGACTTTTTTAGCACATCCGGATCTGTCTTGAAGGCCGCCGACTGCTTTGCTCGCTTCTCATTCGGCATCACCTGTGGGGCGGGCAGACTGCAACAGTGCACCACCCGGATACGGCCATAACTGTTTCCCTGCGTTGTCGGAGAAATTGTGCCGTTCGATGTTGCCACATACAAGTATATACAGAGTTGAGTGTAGCTTCCACGCCAACGGATTTGCAGACACTGGTACCGCAACATACCAGACCTGTACATGAAGGGTCTTTGCCAGGACTCTCATCCCTCGCAGGCATGTTTGAAACTAAACCGTTCACATGTCATACCGAAGATATCTCATAGAACTGAGGTCGAGAATTTGGCATCGCATCGTGACATTGTGTGGACCCTGCGATCTGTATGGCCTTCCCCAGCACGTGTCACGCTCTGCATGGCGACTGCAAAATAGCAGTATCGGGCTTCTGGGATTGTGGCTTTGAGCACGGGGCCGCGTTTTGCTGGATGTTGGGAGGTGCTGTCATGCCTCACAGCCCTTAGCTGGTGTTAAAGCGATAAACATGTGCATGTTTGTTGCCGACCACTGTTGCCCAAATGCACCAGCTGAACCGAAGGCTTGCACAAAGAAGTTGCAACAAACACTGCGTGCTGTGCGCATGCCGGCAGCCACACAATCCGGAAGCCGCACCTTCACCCGAGCTCGGGTCGCGCATGTGACTTAAACCCTCAACCTTACCCGGATCCCTCTTTCTTCAGCTGCACGGGTGCTCCTGTGGTGAAACTCTTGTCCGTCAGCCTATGGCTTCGAGGCTTTCAGACCACGTCGTCGAGGAGGAAGACTGCTTCCTTTCTGCTTCGTGCATGCGATTCTTGTCAGGGAGTTTTGCAATGCTTTCGGGCTTCAGCTTGAGTGGATTTTGCTGACAGGCCTTGGAGGCTCGGGGCTTGTTTGGCGAGAACAACATGGAGATCTCGGGGCCGCTTGGTTCAAGCAGGCTATACAGTTGAAGGGCTTCAGCAGGAAAGCACTGCTTCCGAGTGAAATCATGCAAGTCGAAGATAGTATCCGCAAGCCTTGCAATCCTTGCCCTGCCCTGTTCTGTTTCTATCTGTTCTTTCTGTTGATCGCAGCCTATCCCACCCGAAGACTGTTGCATCATGTGCAGGGCAGAATGTAACTTCAACCATTCAAACCTCTGTGGACTAGGCCTCCTCGGGGGTGAGCTCTCGTCTCTGCGCGAGGACCTGGGTCGCCACGTGGAGATGGCGCTGAGACACCGAGAATGAAGCTGCTTGCTTACTACCCGAACTGTCTCTTGGTTTGGGCTCAATTGCAACCACAGCAGCTTGAGTTCTCAAGAGGAATCACCTGGTCCTCAGCCCTGTTAATTCCCAGAGATCTTCCGACTGCAATCGAATCCAAACAGTTCAACAACCCCATGCAGCCAATGGGAACAGCTACACGCGATTGAAACCCCAAAACGCGACCCTGACCGGTGTCGCGTTGACACGAAGAAACTAGGCTCAGTGGCTTAGTAGCACAGCAACGGTGGGCCCGTGCACCAACAGATAAACACTTCAGCTTGAAAAGGTCAAGGACATAGAGGCCGAAACAGCTTGAACATGCACCCTTGAAAAAGGCAGGATGTGAGGAACGTGCTTGGCAAACAGGCTTCGCTACCGTTGCCAGACAATCAGCGCCCCAACCCCCAAAACCAAATTCTAGACTCTGCCCCACCAGGTTTAAGCCATGGCACGCAGAGAGCGAAGAGTCCATAGGCGGCCGTAATGGCCAAAATCTTGGCTGCGTCCAGAGGTCCGGGAGATTTAAGCGAAAGGGCTCTCGTTTCTTACCTGTTTTTGGCTAAGGGACGCCAGCAACCCAAATCTGGACCCTACATAGTAGGAGCCTGAGCATAGCGACGCTCTTCAGGGCTCAACCCTCAGGTTGGCTACGTCTGAGTCCAGAGGGGTTTCTTCTGCGAATCGAGCGTGCCTTGAGTCTTGCAACGCGGACAACACAAAAACGTGCATGCCCCGAGAGGGTTTAGGAGTTTAGGGTTGAGGGGTTTACGGCTTCGGGCCGGTTCCGACTCCGTGTGTCATCACGCTCTAAGCACGGCATTCGTGCTGGACTTCTCTCAAATTCTTGGGCACTTGTCGATTTGTGGACAAGGTCTTCTTCTGTGACGGTGCTGCGCTGAACTTGCAAAATACAAGTGCTCCAAGACGCCGTGGTCGTCAGTAGTCGAATCACGAAAGCCTACGCACTAACACCACCGGATGCCGAAACCTGGAACCTCGACATCCTCGTAACCTCAAAACCCCTGACAGACATGCTGCAGAACGTATCAAGACTGCAAACTGAACCCCACAAGATCTGGCAACCCAACCCCTTGGCGCCGAAACGATCTGCTCGCAAAAACTGCATGTAAAGAACGCGCCGAAACCGCTGTGCAGCTAAGCAGATCTGACAGATTTTGGAGGGCGCCGGGCATTCGCATTGGTTCTGGATGTTTTCTCAAATTGTGAAAAGATTTTGCAAAGGCTCCGCGGTATCCCCTTGGCGGTCCTTACCGTCTCGACACTTGGATTTTGAGTGCAAGACATTGTACACTGGGATTCCCATAGCAGCATAGCTCAATCCGCTGAACCCTGTGCCTGACTTGCGCCGTGAACCACCCAGCTCAAATGTCGAACTCCTGGAAATCCCAACCATCAGCTGCCGACCCGTTCGACGAAACTAACTGAAACTTTTGACTCTGCTCGAACTGAAACCCAATACACCAAAAGTCGTTCGAAGAACTTGATCGCAATGGAGTGTTTTTGGAAACACATCCTTACTAAACCCTAAACCCTAAATTGAAATCCCTCTGGCAACACAAACAAGCGCACTTTGGCTCTACTCTGCTCTCCAAGATGCGATCTCCGCGGAGTGAGGCGCCCGATACCAAACAAAGGGCTCGGACTCCTGCCAAGTGAACAGGCCGTGTCATTGGGGTTTTTGAAAAATACTGGGTACCTTGCGTGAGGGTACTTCATTTTTAGACTTCTAGTCTGCATGAGGGTAGGGGCACGTACTTTCTAAAACTACCATGTCGGCTCGCATCCAGGACCGCTCGAGAACGGGCCCTAAGACAGAACGAAGCTTGGAAGATCCCTGACATTGCTTCCAAATCCCTTGGTTCGGTGCGCTTTCAACGGAGTGGGGACCTGAATTGGGCTCCAGAACTACAAGCAGCCGATGCTCTTCATTTCCTTAAGTCGCTCGGAATGATGTTTCATTTCTTTTGCTGGGGCGTCGACACCGCTGCATGATATGCAAGTAACTCAAGCCCGAAGCCTTTCAATCCACCAGCGTTACCCGGACAGTCTACTGCGTCATACGATGCCATGAGACAAGCCACAGCTCTGCGATGATCCGCGTCGCCACCGGCGGAAAGGGAAAGAGGCTCGATCCGACATGTGTGACGAACAAGCTCACTATGGGTCAATGCTGCTGAGCAGCACGCCTGCCCCTTGTTGATCAGGTCTTTTTTATAACCTCTAAACAACACAACACAATCATTCATCCCTTCATCGGGTAGGCAACGGCTTCCAAAAACATCCGCACGTGTCGGAATCCGTCGGGAGTTTTTTGTGCAAATACGCGTTTCGCCACAGCGGGAGCGCATATTAAGACTGAGAACGAGGTCTTAAAAAAAAAGCTGTTTTCAGAGCTAGCTTTGTGGAAACCATGGCAGGCGTGGGAGATTCGGTGTCTTACTTATTCGGGTCTTCTTTGCGCGTGGTTGAAAGGCCGAAAACACCGCGCACAACGAGGTTTTCGTGATGTCAACACTCAAAAATGCAATTTTGCCGTTTACCACAAGGTTAGTGTTTTTCTTGTACGTGGTTTCGAAGATGAGTAAGCCATGAATTTTTCAACCGCGGATGTGGCAGCAAAGAGAGATCAATGAACAAGACATATTCGTCGCATTATCGAAACATTGGGAATTGCCGCGGATTTGTGAATATCTTCGCGAAAGCTGCATCGCAGGGAATTGCATATGGCTGACTCACTCCAATATGGAGTCAGCACAACTGCACAGATTCGGCTGCACAACTGCGCACAGGAGGCTTTGGCCCACGCTCACGCAGCACGGACGTTATTAACCCCCCCCCAATCCCACCCCCCCTCCCCAAGACAAGTCCGAATCCTCGGAAATGCACGAAAACGGACGACAGTTCACGATCCGTTAGCAAAAACATGCCGAGCCCACAGACTGGAAATGTTAGAGCCTCCAGGAACCTGGAGCCGCAAAGCCCTACACCTACACCCCAATCGCCGAGCAAAGTTCCGAAACCTGGGGCCTCTCCGACAACTTGCGCAGTCAATCCTTAGGCCTCAGGCTGTCCTGCACTGGTCTCTGGTACTTGGCTACAAGCTTTTCCGGACGATGGCTTTCCTGAGGCTTCCAGATCGAATCTTGTGGTATCAGGTTTGATATGGGGCATATAGGGGCATTAATACTTAGAGTAAGGGGATATTTCCATCAATCCTACATTATGCGGTCTAGGAGGCATGTTCAGATTGTAGGGGTATGCACGGATTCACGGTCCACGCCGAAGACTTGAGGGTTGCGGGGGCGCGAGATGCTCATCACCTAGGTTCAAACAGCTCTGCTCCATGAACCGACCTCTCAGCTTATCCAAAACCCGAAGACTGACAACGCCCTGCTGCTTGCATGGAGGACGCCTTGGCGGCAGGAGCCGGCACAGCAACTGGAAAGGTCTGGGCCACTCCTGTAATCGCCAATTCCTCGGCATCCTCCTCTTCTTCTTCCTCTCGCTCCCTCTCCTCCTCTTCCGCTTCTTTCTCATCCTGCTCTTCTTCCTCCTCCACTCTCTGCTTGACCCTTTCCTCCGCCTTCTTCTCCTCCTTGTCTTCCTCATCATCCTCGTCTTCTTCATACCGTACCTCCTCCTTCCGCTTCTCTTTTTCTTCCTTTACCTCGTCCGCCTTTGCTGGCAGCTGAGGAAGCGTGGCTGTTGTGGTGGCAGGGTGGGTGCTGGGAGGTGGGGTGGCTGGGAATGTAATGGGTGCGGGAGAAGATGGAGGCTGCACTTCTGGCAGATCCTCTGGTTCTGGTGTGGGAGTCGTGGCCTCAGCAGCCTTTGCCCTCATTCGGCTTGACTCCTTGCTCGCCTGTATGGCTGTGGGAGGTGTGGGAACCGTTGTAGTCGGGGCCACAGTGCTTGGGACTTGTGTCGAAAGAGCTCGACTTGTTGAGGAAGGCGTGAGGGCCGCAGCTATTAGCCGTGCTGTTGTTGCTGCGGCAGAATTGCCCAGCTGCTCGGAGTCCTTCTCGGAGTCCTTCAGCAGTGCCTGCAGTCAAAATCAGAGTCTACTGCCAGTCCTTGTGCCGGTGTCTTTGCTTCAGCTCGCAGATATCTCGGTCATGATGCCGCGTGTAGGTAGACGTTGCAGAGCATAAGACACATGCATTGGGCCGTGGGACCCTGAGCTACGTAGACATAGAACTTGATTCGTCTCCAGTAAGTCAGATGTACGTTTCGGAAGCACGAGCCATAACCTCTCATCCTGGAAGTTTTTCCATGCTTGTCTCAGGACGCTTGGGCAGCTGCCTTGATCGACCTGGCCCCGCATTCCCGTATTGTGTCATAGTCATAAGACCGCATACTAATTGTTACAATTCTCCTGCCTTGCATGACTACCACAATTATCACTGTTGTGAAGATGACTACTGTTGTTATCGAAAGTCCGAAACTTCACTGTGAAGCTTCAACGCAAGAGGATGCCGCCCAAAGTCAGCCTGCTCCGTGGTGGTCTCCTTTTTCCTGATGCTAGCCTTGTTCAGGGTAGCGTGCAGCTCGGTCCCCATCAACGCCACAGCTCAAAACGTCTGTACAAACTTCAAACTTCAACGCCTAAATCCCCAGGTTAGCCCCGATCAGCCAGGTGCAAATCAGCCCAGGGAAGCTTCCAGAATTTCCGTGTACCCTCGGAATCCTGAAGCTTTCAGAACCCTTTCCCCAAGTCCTACTCTAAAGTTGCACAAACCCCGAGAGAAGCTTGGGCCGGGAACTGAGGGACTGTAGCCGTGGGTGGCTGTCGGAATGAGGGGCCGGACGATGGCCAGCATTGCCCCTAAACCCTAAACCCTCAGCAGAAGATGCAAAATGCACTGCTACCTTCGAAAGCCAAGCCGGAAGGTTTATGGGAAGAAGCCCGGCTGGAGGCACTGCATGGAATACTTGGACCTCGAGCCCCGAAAAGATTTCCTCTAGTGGTGGTGAAGAGGATACGTGAGTCTCGGCTGGAGGCTTGAAGTAGCCAGAAATTCATCCAGATAACCGGGCCCGAATCACCGAAAAGCTGGAGCAACCCCCACTACTTTTCGGGACCTCAGATGAACTTGTGGTGGTTTTAAGATGAGCCCCGTCCTGAAGTCCTGAAGCCGAAACCACCAAAAAGATAACCGCGGCTCTGCAACTTCCAGCTCTTCTGGCAGTTCGTGGAGGAGTTCCTCTGCAGCATGTGCAATACTACAAGACCTAAAGAGTGGGAGTTCGACAGTAACGAAGCTTTTTGGTTGACTGCATGTGGGATGTGGAGATCGGTAACGGCAACGAGAACTGCTCCCGGGGTACCAGCAAGCAAAGTGAGGTCGAGTGTTGGAGGACATGGTGGGGTGTTGCATCCACCAGGGCCATAGAGCTCAGGCTCAGGGTTCCTCACCCGAAAACGGCGAACTCAAGTAGGAGGATTGTGGATGGTTCAGTGCTTTCGATACAGCCAGACTGGAGACAGAGCATGCCGAGTCCGTTCTGCTGGAATCACCGGGCCATAGGGTCCAAGATCCCACAACCAATAAGTGAAGCTTGCAGCCGAAGCCCAATCAGTAATCCTGAACTGCGGCATGCGGCGTCAACATACATGGCACTAGCTCGTGTTTCTGTTGCTATAGACGCATGATTTCTTGCGATAGCTCGTGCATGCACCAGAATGTATAGTGAAGGCAGTTGTGCAGTAGCATCGGCAACAGCAACGTAGCAGTGATGGTAGTGGTGCTAGCGAGTTGTGACTAGTAAACGCAGCAAGAAGAAGTGATGACAGCCTTCGTGGCAGTGGCACTCGCAGTAGTGGCATTGTGGGTGCTTGTGTTGGTGCTGCTGTTGCTGCTGCTGCTGCTGGTGGTGCTGGTGGCAGCGCAACATCAGTAGCAGTGCTAGTAGTCTGCGTCGTCTTCGTCGTCGTGGTCCTATTGGCGGCAATGATAGTTGTAGAGACACTGGTGACAAGCGTGGTACTGCTGCTTGCAGAACTTATTCCTATCCTGCCGCTCGTGCGGGAGAACAACTGCCGAAAGGCCCCACGTCGGTGCAACCGAAATGGCCCCCCGAACCCCTCAAACGAGAAGCGCCTGGCAAGTTCGCTCTCTACCTGCAGGAAAAGATCTGTGTAGAGATTTCAATTTTCAGAGCGTTCCACGGTCAGCCTTTACGATTTCGGCTTTGGGAGGTCTAAACTGGAAGGCAACCGTCGAATCGACTCCGTGGCTCAGGACTACGAAAACTCCAGAAACTTCGGGCCCTTAAACAACACGTGGCAGATTTCAGATGCTGAGGGCGTGCGTCTTTGGACGCGGTCTCTTTCGACACCGTGCATGTTGTTAAGACGGGGTTGATGAGCCCAAGTCTGTAGCATGGCCCAGTGTATCGGCTTACAGATCCTTCTCCAACATACTACGACATCTTAAACAACAGAATCTAGGATCCTCCTCCCCAAAATCCTGGAAGCAAACTCTTAGCCTGCAACCCTCAACCTTCAAACCTAGAGCTTAAAACTCAAAACCTGAAATCTTAAAGTCTTAAAACCATCTGCTCACGGAAGGTCTTGGCTGGGCTTCGTGCTCTCCGAATTCCAAGGCCGATCGCCCAGGGATCGCCGAACGGCGTCGCAGTCCTTTGGGCCTCACGAGAATTGGAAAATTAAGGGTACCTTATTTGGTGGTCCTCATAGCAAGGGTCCTACTATTTAGGGTACTATATTAGGGTCCCCTATTTCCAAACTTGTTCTGCGCTTTCTTCACAGAAAAGCTTTGCTTGGTCAGTTGAAGGGCGTAAGGCACCGAGGATTTCGCGCTTTCGGTTAGGGTTTGCTGCTCACGGACACACTGTGGTACGCATGGAAAGTACTTCCAGAAGAACATGCAGCTTCTTCCAGTTTGATGAATTTCGCAAAGCAGCCAGAATAAATACTACTACTTAGGAAAGGAAAAATGCTGCTGCTTGCGCAGGTTTGTTTCATGCTGTTCACTCTAGCTGTCAAGCTGCACAACACACCAGGTCCGAACCGCCATCTACTTGCCACGCACACGCTCATGTTGCTCAGTGTGACAGCTATTGGCTGTCTGTTAGAAAAGCCGCTAGCTTGGGCCGCTACTTTTGAGCCGATGCCGGCTACAACATCTACTGGCCGATTTCATGAACATACAGCAGTATCGCATCGCAACTTGTTACTTGTTGACACCCAAAGTTGTTTCTGTTACAGTGCCTGTGCACAATGGCCCCCGTTGTTGTGGGTTGGTGTGGCTGCTAGCATACGTTCACCATGACCTGGCTTTCGTACCCACTCGGTGAAGCCTATCCATCCCCACAACGAGAAGCACTTTCATTCCCAGTGGTACTGCTGCTGCATGCTTCCACCATGGATCCAGTCGACGAATATTCCAAGACGTTCGAGAAGGGGGAATTTGTGCGGATGTTCGAGGTGGGCACTTTTGTGCTCCTACTTTCGGTATGTTGGACGAGATGCAATTGACATCTTGAGCTTCCGTCTGCATCTTTCAGCCCTTGATTGAAGATCCCTCCTTGCTCTGGGAATTCTATGGTTGATTGCTCACACACTCGAGGTTGAATCTTAGCGGAAATCCCTACACTTGGTGCCAGCCGCGATGCCAAAGTGAGATCGGCAGTGCAATGCAAATGTGATGTCGTCGCCGCTCTCTGCGGCCTGAAACACAGAATTCCCGAGTGTCTCCAGTGCACGTCATTCTCTCATTCGAGTTGCACTGGGCCTGGCAAAGACCTTTCAGATGCAGAAAGAGTGGACAGACACGAAGCAAAAAAGCAAGACAGATAACGAAAGCGTTGAAAAAAACACTGCAGCACAGAGTAATGCTCCTAGCATACATCCGAAAGGTTCAAGCTAGCAAGCATTGAAATTGAAAACTACACTCCGATGACATTCTCATTGCGTGGAAATCTTACAAGCATTAGGGCTGGCGGTTGGGCCCTGAGTGCGATGGTTAGGCCGGTTAATTAGGCTTCGCTGCTGGAAGCAGGATTCAAAACCCCGGTTCGAGACTCAAAGATGTAGCATCCAAATCGTTTGGGGACTTATGAGAGCTTGGGATTCAGGAGGCCTCGTTGCAGTACCCCCTTAGCATCTTGCGTTGACTGGAGTCTGCAAATGATGTGGGCCTTCAGCAAAGCCGCGCAGCCAGAGGTTGCCTCCCCTGGTGACAGATCGTAGTGCTGAGGATTAAAGATGGAGGGCATGAGAGGGTGTAGGACCCGTCCGTCTCGACTTGACGACCCTCAAGTTTGCCCTGACCCCGAGCCGCTCTGCTGAATCTGCTGCAACAGTACATGTCTCTGTTACGTCTGCTCTGTTTTAAAGCCCGGCTTGTGAGGCGACTATAACGCCAGGCTACAGAGCCTTGGACGTCAGTTCGGGTGGGGCCTAGGGTCCGTGTCGGACGAATAAATAAACAAATTCATACACACTTCAGATTTTTCCGATGTAGAGATAGCAGCATGAAGCAGTTGGGTGCGGGAGAAGTGGGGAAGGAGGGAGGAAGAAGGGTAACCTGGGTCAGAAGCCCTGAACATCACGCCATGTTACAGTCGCGTGGATGTGAAGTCCAGTTTATGCTTCCGAGAATGGGCAATGTTGGCTTCATGACGTTGTTGATTTTGACAGCTGTAGGCGATTCTTGTAATTATCCCTGGGCGCTTCAGCCTTACATCGCAGCACGGCAGGCCTGCGCGGCTGCTTGTCAGTTGTAGCAGCAGAACTACCCAAACGGTCCAAGCCTCCAGGTATCAAGGGCCAGGGGCTCGGGCTGTAAGAATTTTGTGGTGGAGGGCGTACGTGGCCCAGCTGCCTAGCTGCTCTGGCCCCCGGAGTTGGCCGAGAGCATAAACACTATCTACATACAGACTTCAACTTTCGAGCTAGTGGCCGGCAGAACTGGGCAACACGATCTACTGGCACCTAAGGCACTACAGGATCGAGTTGAAGGAAAACAACTCCGCCCACTGACATTGGCCTCTGGCTCAACATCCACCAGAAGTTCCGTAAGATAAATACCCCATATGCCTCATATGCCTGTGACCTAGTCATCCATGAGTCTCACAACCCACCTCTTGCCCCGAAGCCTAACAGAGACACCGCACAAACAAACGATGCAGGCCCGCAGTCAGTTCCAAAGTTCACATTGTGTCAATTCAAAGCCTTCTTCTGAATCATCATCCATATCCAGAAAAAAGTGAACCCGTGATTAGAAAAAACTCGGACAATAATCGTCTGTCTGCAAACACCCTGGGCCGAACTCGGCTGAGGAAACATAGAACAAGAAGTATGAAATTGCTTCACAGTGCTGCCGGAGTGCCATGGCCGCACGCTTTGGTTCTCTCGGTCACTGGAAGGGCCGCGTTTGAGCTCGTTCGCGCTGTCGGGATTGCAAGGCAGTTGCAGCAGTTTTCTCCATGCTTTAAACATGTACCAAGCCCTACCAGGAGAGCTGCAGCCGCTTCTAGCGCAAGCCTGCAGACCTGAACATCAGTAATGAGCAATGAACTAAGCCCAAGAGCCATACAAACTGCTTGCATATTCATCGCAACAACCACCACCATGATTGGACGGTCGTCGTGATCATCATTATCACCACCATCATCAGCACCACAACATCATCAGCATCCTCATCCTCACCATCAGCGCCATCAGCAACAAGGCGGACATCCCATCTGACAGCGTCGCCAGAACTTTTCTCTGAGACTGCTACTGCCAGTAGTTCGTCGCAATGTCTGTATTATCACAGTCCAAGAAACCAGTGGCATAAGCAGGGCTCAGCTTCGTAAATGTCACCGATGGGAGCAGCAACGAGAACGACGATGCCACCGGCTACCATCACGTACGTTCGTCCTACTCCTCCTCTAGCTTGTAACTTGTACTCGTACTGGTGCTAGCACACGTAAATTAAATCTACCATAAGCAGCCGCAGCAGGAGTAGTAGTAGCCGCCGTCGTCGTAGTCGTAGACGAAGAAGTAGTAGGAGGAGGTGTAGGTGTAGGAGTATGCGTAGGGGAAGTAGCAGTAGCAGTACCAGCAGCAGTAGCAGTAGCAGCAGCAGTAGCAGTTGCGTCATAGTAGTCGCAGTAGCAGAAGTACTATCACAGTAGTAGTTGACTCCGTATCTATACATACGTACACACGCACATGCTCCAACAGACCACTTCTTTTTCTGTCGAGTTCATTCCGAGAAGGAACATCACGCACTCTCTCTCAGTCTCTATCAACGACCAGCCATTTCTATGGAATTATAAACCTCAAAATTTATCAAGAGGGGAGGCAGATCTTCGCGCAAGTGACTTTGTGAACACCTGCCACTTGCTTTGGATAACATTGACCCATGCTATTGTCGGATTGCATCTGTATAGATGATCGTAGAGCCTCATTGCTTTGACTGCGATCCAGTGCTTTCCGTACGAACGGGTCGTCGCAAGGCACCCAGCTCTCCGCGGAAACAGCAGTCCACATCATCATTTCGGTCGAGCCATGATCTCTGCTTCTTGCGACTACGACTTCATCGTTGCTGCTGCGATCGTACAGGAGCTTTTGCGACAAATCGCCCCAGAGCACCAATTGTTGCGAGTGCCCACCTTCGCCTCACTGCTGCTGGGAAAGAATCTCACTGTCGGTCCAAGTGACAACCTCGCTTCTGTCAGCATCTGCCCAGCTGCACCTTCCTCAAGTAAAGGGGTCCCCATCATGTCAGCCAGCTTCCATCAGACATCTCCTGGATGCTCTCAGTGGCACAACTCCATCCCGAGCGGCTGAATGGCGGCCGCCACATTGGAAAGCATGGTGAGAATCAGCTCCTCAAACCGATTGCCTGGGATTTGGGATTGGGCGAGGAACAAAGGTCATTCTTTCCAAAGTCGCCCTGAATGGATTCAGCAGACCTGAAATACTACCCAAACGAAGCGACAAGAGTGTGGTGGTATAGAGCCGGTCAGGGGATAAGGGGTTCGGATCATTAAGCCCGTTCGCACTCTTTGATGCCTCATCCCAGTATTATGGAGCGAGACGGTTGTGCCCGACACAAAACCAAACCACAGCTCCGGATACTATGGAAGCACCGAACGCCGCAGAACGGAATGCAAACTTCAAGACCTTGAGCCTCACCGCTCGACAAAGCTGAATACAGCAACCAACAAGCAAACGAGCGGCCCTGAATAACCACCAATCTAGTATTTTGAGGTTCCTTATTATAACTATAATATAGCGCAGACAGCGTCCCAATGGCTCGCTTGAGTATTAAATTCTCCAATAAGGCCCCAAAGCCTAAGCCCGGGGTACAGATCCATGTCGTCCACTAGCTCCAGTCGCCAGGCGTCGAAGCGAAGTTCCTGCCAGGAGGGGCAAGCAAAAAAAGGCCTTTTCATACCATATATGCTGTGCTCTACTCATATGAGTATATAGCAATATAGCAGAACAGAATAGAAAAACTGTAATGGAATACAATGGGTTAACGATGATCATGATGAGAATATGAAGGGTCACATATTCCGAACGCGAATCATAATGACAACAGTCGATGTCATCATGGCAGCTGTACTGAAATCTTGATCTAGCATCATATAGGACACCACGCATATCATGCGCGCTACAAAAGCTCAGGCCAGCATTGACCCCAAACAATGTCAGGGCACAGAGCAGGAAGAAACCCACAAACTTAAACGGCTTCGGGTCCTATCGCCAGACTCAAGCTGCAGGCAAGACCCATCACGCTCACCCGCCCCCCCCTCGTTGCTCCGTGCTTGCTCCGGCAATCGAGAGTTAAGAGATTCAAAGACGAGCGAGTGATGCATTCCTAGGCTGAAACTTTCAGCTAGAACCTATTCTGACTAAGGCTAGAGCTCTGCAGAGAGCGTTGAGCTCAGACGCTGTCTACTGCTTTGCAACACCCTGGACCTTACTTCTCGGTGAGCCTCGCCGCAATCTGCGCATATTACATGCGGTCCGTGCCGCGTCTCGTTGGCATGCCGGCACCTGCTAGGTTTGGTTCAGCTATAAAACTTTTTATGAAACTGATAAGCTAGACAAACAGATCAAACAAAAAGCAGAACGAGCATCGCGTGGGACTTCTCATGTATTTGTCGTTGCATTTCCCGGGCGCTGCGAATTTCCGGAACCCTATTTCTAGAACCCTCAAGCCCAAAGCCCTGCAGCTCTACAGTTGTCGAAGCCCCAAAGCCCCTTCAGCCCAAGCCCTCGACCCTGAACCTCAGCCCTACAGCCCCCAAAGATCACTCGAAACGCCTCTACACCCCAAGCCCCTTTTGCCTCGCCCTGCCGGGCCGGAAGGTTACGGCGCTACCTCGGAGACAGGGTGCTGAAGCGGTTCTTTTGCGGTTGAAGGTTTCGGGTCTAGAGGTCTAGGGTTTGGTGTAAGTTTGGGGTTCAGGCTCATGATTGGGGTTAAGGGCATTTGTGGTGTACCATACTATTTTAAGGAGTGGGTTCTCCAACGGATTGAATCTTGGGCTAGGGCTAAGAAACCTGTTTTCGTGTTCCCAAACTCCCAGTCCCCAAACCCGCGCCTGCTGCATCTGCAGTGGGTGCTGCTGCCTGCTTTGGCTTTGCAAGTCCCAGAGGCCGGGAGGCAGGACCTCGGTTGCAAGGAATTTTGGGGATACATTTCCCATGCTGCCTGTTGTTGCTAAGTTTGCTCTGAAGTCTTTAGAGGCTGTATTGCACGGCACATTCCAAGAGCCCCAGAGCAAGACCAGCAAGTGCAGCCAGATTCCTGCACGAGTGAAAACATAAGTAACTCAGGCAGCTTTGTTCAACGCTCGTGAGCGGCAAGTGGTAGGCCCTGGGCTGCATCAGCACTTCGGAATTCCGCGGTATGGGCTTGTAGAATCCCCTTGTATTTGGCGCACTTCAGCTGCCTCTGTTATTTCTGCGTTTCAGTTTCGCTCAATTTTGTGAGCACGCTCCGTGACATGTCAACTGCACAGACTACCGTCTGTGCAGGTCAGATTATTCTGCGATGCTCATAAACACTGGGCGGGTGGCTTCGGCATCCCGTAGTTGACGTCTTTGATCCTCTTTGTTAGTCCGTATCGGTTGAAACACTTGCAGCAACGGTAGAAAGGAGTCTCTCAGCAAAGAAAGATCTTAAGTGTGTACGACTTGAAACAATACTCTGATACTCGAAGAGGGTGTGAAAACTCTCGAGCCATCCTGCTCATCATTCCAGGGCAAGCAGAAAGCTTTGTTTGGGTAACACATGTAAAGCTCTATGTAGGGCTGCTATGCTATATATGGTCTCAAATTTCTGAAGCTTACTGAAAGAATGTGCACTTCTCAGGCCCTGGCGGATAGGCGCAAATCGACGCCGGCCTGAGCACTGGGCAACGTCTTCGTGTAAGCCAGGGCGCAACAGGACCCGCGTTTTGGTGTTTCGGGCCTTTTCGGAACACTTCTGGAAACCACTACTCGCGCTTGATTGGCTGGGCTTCTTGACTTCTTGCAGTATAACAGGTCTCGAGATCATGGTTCTGCGCCTTTTGCGCTGTTGGAAAGAAGGGTCACCCTGGAAACAGGTGCTCCAACTGCGCATCCTCAACCTTTCATGATAGCTCAATACACCCAACTCTTATATTTATATTATATATGTACCTGTAGATGTATACCCATTCTATATGTTAGGTACACATACATGTACGCATGCATGCTGGCGCATGTATGTTTAGATGTATATGCTTTACATTATGCTGTATGCACAGATTGTCACCACTGAAACTGCGTCACAAGAAAGGTGCCAGCGTACTGCCAATTGCACATCTGCTGCATCCTTTGTCTATATGGGCTTGCCCTCCATGTTGGATACTTCGGCTGTAAGCAAAGACAAATCAAGGCTTTACGGGCCTAAATCACTAGACCAGGTTGTTGCGAGGTTGTTGCAGGCTTTCACGATGCACGGTAATTAAGAGCCTCCAAGGAATAAGTGTCCAAGTAGTACTGATTACTCAGGCCCCTGTATGATCTTCGGGGTGATGTCCGGCTGAAGACCTGATGGAAAACAAGAACAGCCTTAGATCGCCTCCCGAATGCCTTTCAGTCTGCAGCCTGGCCCCGGCTGTTCGCCACGCATCGCAGCAAGAAAATAACTGCACCCTGAGCCCTGAAGGTCCTGCAGCTTGCACCTCCGAAGAGCCTTCATCTCCAAAGCTTTAGCCCAAAGCCTCAAACCAGAATGGGAAGCCTTAAGCCGAAGAATATTGAGGCCCAGGCCCTCGGGTATGGGTGGCCCCTGAAAGGCTATGGGCTATGGGGCTCACGGATTTCGATACTTCAGGGGTTGGGGGTGTGGCTTTTACCAGGCTTGGAACAAGGGCTGTGATCGCTAGTCGTTAAGCCATGTTAAACCCTACGGCACCTAACATCCTCTTCGCAGGTTCTTGCTCTTGCTCAGGGGCAGCAAAAAAGAAAACAACTCTCCGAAAGGACACCGAGATGGAAGAACAACTGGAACCACAATCCGAAGGCATTGAAGACGGCCCTGATGAAAACAATCAGAGTATACCATGATGCCAAATTGAATCACAATAATGTGTTTTATCCTATATTGCAACCAGAACCCTGTAGTGAAGATGACATGCTTTACTCCTGAAAACTCTCCACTTGCCACAGCCCCAAGCATGGCAACCTGAACACATATCTGAAACCTCTAATAGGGCTGGGAGGCATAGTCTAGTACATCATGACAACAGCAAGGGGCTACAAGGGCACATCATCATTTCAACCCTCCCCTCTTTCTAAGCTCCAAGAAGCCAGGCCTGGACCACTTCGGCTGACAAGGCCAGGTCCAACTTCTGTGCAACAGCGGCTGTTCGACAGCGGGCTTCCTACTGTTTCTGTACGGCTGGTTTGCAGGCTCCGCTGTCTTGTGGAAACGCATGTGTACACACATTTCTATCTATAAACTTATACATATACACACACACACACACACGCATGTTTTGGAGTTGTGCAACATGTTGCCAAATAGGGCTTTAGGATGACAGGGCTCCACTGGGATGTCACTTGGGAGCAGAGCATATCGGGATGTGGAAGAGGGTGTGCATATCGATCTGTAACTCAAACCGATACCTGCTTTGACATGCTGCGGGGCAGTAGGGCAGGAGGGGCAAGAGGTCGGCATCTCCACTTGTGAAATTTTGCCAGAAGGATGTCCAAACGAATAAGATTTCCAACCCCCCCCTCCCGACGCGGGTGCCTTGCGATCGCTGGCGGCAGGGGCTTTGGGCCGACTCTTTGCGCTCGGCCCTGCAACAAAAACTGTGGAGCTGAAGGAGACTGACGTAAGGTACTCTCTGAGCCCTAAACCGCATTAGGCTTGTCGGTCTTGCATCTCAGCCCCCTGAGCCCTAAACCCGTCAAAGGAGTTTGGGATCTGCTTGAAACTGGCAACGTTTTCTTGGGTCTGGTGTTTAGCTTAGGGTTTGGTAAGTAGACTATGGATCTGATTCTTGACAGTATGCGGGTTTGGATGCATTGCAAGAAACTCTTGACAGCCTACTCACACCTTCACATAACAAAACTTTACAGAACCAGGTTTCTTTTCCTTGCCCTTTGTGCCCAGAGCGCCAGCTTCGTCTGTAAAGCCTATTTAGGGCTGTATCGGCACCTTGCAAGTGTGGTCGTTCATTGATGCCCCATCGGAGCTGTAGCACGTTTGCGTCTTAACCAGTAAGCCCACTGTTTTGAGGTTCGCTTGTTGAGGATCCCATCCTAAACTTCTGACAATCCCGGAGTAGAGTGGGCGGGGCGGAGACGGAGCCCGGCTACGAAACCAGATCAACCCGTCAACAGCAAAGGACTAGCAGAGAGGGTAAGTATGATAATGATAACAACAGTCTTCTTGCTTCCAACAACAATACTGATCAGCAGAATGTTCATGACAGGGATCATAATCACGGCCACGCTACTGATCACACAACTGAGTCAACTGACGGAGGCACCTCGGCCGCGGCTGTTGACAGGTTGGGGCGGTACGGCCGGCACCTGTGCACAAGAAGTGTAGAAGGGTTGGTGAATAGGATATTTTGGATTTGGGGATACTTCTATAGGACTCCACATGAGGCCCTGAGACTGGGAGCTTGTGAAAGTCTTGAACCTCAGCGTAGGACGGAAGGCATCAAAACATGAAGCTTTGGTCGATACCTTAAATTCGAAACCTCTGTCCTGATGGACACCCCAAAGCCCTGCATCCTGAACTCAGACACTGTTCAGCGCACTCGCCAACCCCTTTTGAAGTGAGGGCTGCCAATGTGCAAGATACTCCTCACAGCTCGCTTTTCGAGGTTTCTTCACAGACTTGAGATTGCTCGGAGTCGTGCTGTGTGAGAAACTGTTACATCTCTTTCTTGCTTGCAATCGGACAAAGGAGCACGCAAGCGCCCCCCGCGCCCGAAGGCGCACCGGTCTCACAGTCTGTGTGACACTGTCAAAAAGATGAGGATCGGCCTGGCACTAGAAAACCCCCTTTACACCCTTTACACATGCGCACGAAACCCCCGCCTCTGGCCTCCTCTCCCCCGTTTTTCGGGGGTTGCTGTGTGGTATCTGTACGTCCACCAGCGTTTGTATGCTGTGCTGCTGCAACAACGAGACAACATTGCAACGCACTTACAAATGACACTGCGCAACACAACATGCTGCAAGCACTCTGAGGGCCACGCCGTGGTTATGGGACACATACTTCAAAACTGTCACACTGCTCACACAACTTGACAGGCTACTGCACCAACCTACCTACAGTTTGTCAGGGTCCCCCACTGGTGGCTGCTCTCGACTGCTACTGGAAGGATGGCTCCCCATCTCTTTCTCTCTCTCTCTCTCTCCCGAGTTCTGCCTCGATCCCAACGTGTCTCAAAAAGGTTTGTCAAGAGCCCCCTGCCTTTGTAGGAGTCCGCTCTGCAAAAGACGGCACTGGAGGCGGTGGCTTCGCTGTGCCTAGCTGGATGAACACCAGTAGACTTTAAGGTTCACGGTCCACAAATCTGCCCTGCGAGTTCGAACGATGGGAACCGTGCGGACTTCAAATCTTGCCCTTTCGTCTGGGCTTCGAGCTGACTTCGTGAACAGCCGTCTCGGCCACGACATCGCGCTCCGCGGTTGAAGCAGCACCTGAGACCAGAACTCTTGAAGACCTAAGATCCCTCGTATAGTCCTTCAATGACTCAGCTGCGGAATTGCAACAACCTGATGCCGCATTCCACCCCACTGCTCTGCAAAGACAGCGCAGATGCATCACTTTCTGGGATCAGGTCAGCACCCATGTTTCCGACGGCTACTGTATTTATATCGGCTTCAATCCGCTCCAAAAGCTGCCAACAGAATAGGCACAGGGTATGATAGGGCTACAACAAGTAAATATTCAGTTGCAGCGCCACGGTCTGCAGCAGAAGGGCCTTGGCTGAGGCTTTGGACCTCATTGGCACTGGTGTCCTTGTCCTGTCAGGGAGAGCACAGGACACCCAAAGAACCCTAAACCCTAAACCGAAACCCTAAACCTCTATTCAGAGGAGTATGCATAGTGCCGGTACGCGCAAACACTTGTTGTAATCCGTCACGCAACTCAACTTAATTATTGAGTAAGCGACACCTTTCAAAGCCCAAAGAGCCTTAAACCATAAGCCGAAACACTCAAAACCCCACCAAAGAAACACTTAAACTCCAAAAGCCCCACCCCAAATCCTAACCCTCACAAAACCCCTTCAACAGCAGTCCCCATAAGAAGGCTCCAACGGTCCTTCGGAGCTTCGGAAGGTTCTGGACCAGCTGCCACGTCTGTCAAAGGAGCGGAAATGGGCATGTGAGCATCGGATGCTCGGCTAGCTCCTATAGGCTTCAAGTAGGGTTTGGTGATATTTTGGGTGCAGGCTTTGGGGTCTTGGGCTTGGCCTGGCTCATTGACACGACTTCTCTGGTTTTTGCGAGATGGAGAAAGGAACAGGAATCGCTGTAGTAAAGTAGAGGAACAAGCCATATCACTTCCATGCTATGGAAACATACGAACCGCGTCCTTGGCGATGCTGACTAAACGTCATACTGCTACACTCTGCTGCTCCGTCTTGAACTCCACTCCACCTGTGATCAATACGTAGTGAGGTCGTGCCGATGAATTCCCAGCCTGGTTCTACTCTCTGGTATTTCAGGGTAACATGATAGAGGTCTGGGAGTTCCAAACCAAATTTTGGAAGCGGAATGTAGAGCACAGCACATCTACTTCCCATCCACCAGGCCCAAACCCCAATGCGATACAGAGAGAAGTCGAGCAGGAACCACAGTGGCTGTGACTGCTACAAGGATATACGTTGCCCTAAGCTCCAGGTGTAACCTCTCCCAGCCGCCTTGACTAAGCTGGCAAGCGTGCGCGCCAGTTGGGGCAACCAAGTGTGAATCAGACTTCAAGGCTGACATGCATGAACACTCTACAAACTTCTCGGCACCTGCGCCGGCCGCACCATGGCTTTGACTCGCGGGGCTCGGCACTCCCGTTTTCTGTAGCCTTGCCTGGAAACTTTGGGCTTCTTGGGTTAGCAAGCAGCTGCCACA
Organism: Symbiodinium sp. CCMP2592; assembly: GCA_905221615.1. Taxonomy (NCBI): domain Eukaryota; class Dinophyceae; order Suessiales; family Symbiodiniaceae; genus Symbiodinium; species Symbiodinium sp. CCMP2592. The sequence goes on along the minus strand of CAJNDT010000014.1, from coordinate 769,968 downwards.
GGCTTTGTACACCAACTGCATTACGCACAGGCCAGAATACTGACAGATTCGTCATTATCCCGCAAAAGGCTTGACCGCGCCATGTCTGTTGCTGTAAAGTTGACTGCCTTGCCGCCAGAGGTCCTGGCTCTGAACTAACCTGTACTTTGAGTCTCAGAGTTCATTTTGACCCCGGCAGCTAGAGTCTAGAGATTCGGCTTGTGGCCAACGCACCTGAAAGGTCTTCCTGCAAGAACCTCCGTCACGAAACAAGGACCACTCTCCCCTCTGCCGTCTAGGTCGAAATGTGAACACCATCGGCTGCTACCATAACCTTACCTGCCCCCCGACAAATCCGCCCAACAAAATGCCTGCAGTCCTCACGATTCTTCCCCAGGACCTGCCCCTCCGCGAAATCGCTTATAGTGCAACTTGAGCTGTTCAGTGTAGGGGTAACCCGAGCCCAAAAACCTTAAATCCAAAACCGAGACCCTCTGAATTGCGTAGGGGGGAAACTCAGGCTGCGGGGTGCGGAGCTGGCCCGGAAGCCCCTTTAACGGCTGACCTCCACCTTCGGCGACAAGACCTGTGGCATTTCACTTGCATGTTCAGGTCCGTTTAGCTTCTCAGGCTGTTAGTGTTTCATGGTTTGGGGTTTTAGGATTTTGAAACCTTGAGGCTGTTGGGGGGGAAGTTCGGCTTCTTTTGGCGCAGGATATGGAGGGATTCAGGGTTTAGACATCAGGATCAGGGTTCCACTTCAGATATGAGGCATGATCAATGCTTGGTCCAATCCGAGGCGTTGAAGCCGGTGGATGGATCCAGGGTCGTCCATGTGTGTACATGTGTAGCATGGGCAGTTTCCAAATATCAGTATGTTGAGGCATAGCCGAAGCATTGCTGCACACACTGCGCTGTAGAGAGGGCAATTGACGAAAAAGGGCGTCTCTGCGCCACCAGGACTCCTAGGACATGCATCTCAATATCAAGTTGTTTAACTTGTTCTCCGGGTGTGAGCTACAAGCAACCCGACGAGCTTCACGTGCTTGGGCACTCCCTGCCTCGAAGCACCATTCTCCTTTCTTTCGACTTGCGTTAGCTTCGGTGAATGCCGATGCCTCCGTGGCGCAAAGGTGCTTGGGATGAACGTTCAATACGTTGCAATAGATACGATGGGTATTTAAAAAGGGCTCAAGCTGAGGGACGACGGTATGTAATCCCAACACATCAAAACAAGAAGAACTGCGGAGGGCTCAGAAGACCTCGCAACTAATTTCTGAAAGCTGGAGAACGGCAGTCGGCAGCTCTTGAGAAAGCCATCCTGGATCTTCATCCATTCAGCACTCGTTACGCTGTCTGTGGTCCCGGCAGAGCTCGTCTTCAAACCCCCGCCCAGAACCGACAAGGATCAAACTGGGATCTGAAATTTCCGGACGGTCTTAAATAACGGTTTTGGGGCCTATTGGATGGGGAGTCTCAAGTTTGGTTTTGCTGGGTTGTTCACGGTCTGGTGTTGCAAACCTTCCAATATTCAACCTTGAAGCCAGCAACATCGAGTTCCGTCCCCCGTATCCAAGCCACGATGCCAAAACCGCGATTGTGTACTGGTGGCCCAAGCCCCCCGTGACCCCGAAGCCAGTCTGTCTGAACCCTTAATACACATCCTCATGGCCAGAACTCCTATAAACAACAACAAATAAAGTCCTGATGGACCACCAAACTCTTTTGGAACCTAAAACGCTTTCCCTTCAGAACGCCCAAAAGTTGCCCAGAGACCCAGGCCTCTTCCTCCGAAAGCTCCGCAAGCACTTCGTTCCTCGCGCGCATGATGGCATCCTCCTGAGCAAAGGAAGCTTGCGGTGGATGGGTTTGGTGTTGAGGGGTGGATTCTGGCCCTTGTAAGGGTGCTCTTCGGGGCTCCAGCAGATTAAAGACGGGGCTCTGGGGGCTTGGCGGCGGATAGTTAAGAATGGGTGGATTATACTGGAAAATGTCAGGAACCCTATGCAATCACGCAGGCTTCTGCACGTGAGGGGTTTCTAGTTTACAGTTTACTCACGGTTGAGGGTTTGGGCTTTTGGTGAAGTGCTTTGGAATCTGGAGAGTGTGTGGGGGCTAGTCTTCCTCCTATCCTGTTTGCTCGTTCGTAATACCTGTTCTCAAGCGTGTGGAAGCAACGCGTTGGACACCATTGTCAAACGTCAAAGCTGCATTCCGAAAGCAAGATGTACCAGGAATCCAGACGCCACTTCAAGCTGTGCTTCGCAACTCACAGCCTTCCTACACCCAGGCTTCTGGCCAGAACTTGTCTCGTCTGGGAAAAGCTAAGAGACATAGGAAAGATGAAACGAAAGAAAGCCCCACAGGAGATGCAACATTGACACAACCACGGAGAAAGGAAGACAGTTATATAGAGACAGGAAGAGAGACAGAGAGAGAGAGAGAGAGATCTAGAGATCCGCTCTAGAAGATTATCTCATACAGGACTCGCACGAGGCTCAAGTGTATGTGCACATGTGTAATATGCGTATATACACATATGCACACGGGTACACACGCGCACACACACACATATATGCAGGTAGACTACTTTGTGGCCATGGGCCTTGAGCCCACCCATGAACCATCAAGAACAGTGATACTGACATGTTAGTCATCATTTGTGCAATGAGTCTGGCAACGTGCTATCATACCTGGGAGCTGCAGAAAGACAGAGATAAAGCCTCGTAAGATTCTTGCTGTGAGGACCGTGCATTAAGGGACCCTAACTCGACCCTCCCCCGTATCTAGTCCGTCTAAACAAGTTTATCATGAACTCTTGGAGACCACTACAATACCTGTAACAGCGCCCGGAACCATCTCCAAGAGCCCCCGCCGCACGTCCGGAGGTCGTGAGATAACGCTTCGCCGCACGGAGTGCCTTGGGCAATAATGGATAGACAAATAGTCAGATAGTTAGATAGCTCGACAGATAGACCGACGGATGGATGGATGGATGGATGGATCGGATGCCGTGTTTCCCAGGTCTAAACGAACAATCCATGAAGTCCTCAAATCGCGGAGTCCCAGCTAAGGGGTCTCGCAACCTTGCGGTCCCAAAGCCAGATCTGAATGCTATGAACCGCCCAAGACAACAACCTGGAGCCACAAAGGACGAACACAAGGACTCCACAGTATGTATGCATTCTGCTCTGATTCTTCCATATTGTCGCTTGGGAAGATCCCACATTCTGAGGAAGCCGCTGTTCTGCAAATCGCCGCATGTTAAGGCTTCAATGCACAAAGGAACCGCAGCGGCTTGACAGGGACGCGGGGTTCACCACAGACATAGCTAAACCTGACACTCAAGTGCTGCATCCAACGGGGCCCCGGCTTTGACAACATCGGGGCTCTTTTTCGGACCGACTCGTGGCGACTTCCTGAGCAGAGAACCCCCGGCACCGTCGGTCCAAGCACTTCGGAGGCTTAAGAAAGCCTAGGGGCGGGCATCATAAGGATCCTACTGTTCAGGGCCAGGGTCCCTGGGGCATGTTGTGCTTTCGCTGTAATCAGGATCCCGACTGACGAGTATTGGCGAAGGCCCCTGTATCAAATATTGAGCACATGAACTGAACCGCTAGAGCTTTTTGAAAGGCACGTTGCGAAACAAGCTACATGCTTTCATTAGGGTCATCAGGAGCAACTGCAAAACGATATTGCCTAGATTAGAAGGACAGTTACGTGCTCGTTGGCCGGCATCGATGTTTGAAACATGCATTCTGCTGTGCTGAAACTGCTAATCCCGCACCAACTGTCAGGTGCTTCTAGCATCCGGCTGCCCCAAAAACCAGGAAACCAGGCCTGTGCATAGTGCTCCCGCCCTGCATTGGAAGTCCGCTAGGGATGGATGCCGCACAGGTTTGATCTGACTCTCAGCTTGGGTGCAGACCTAGAGGTCACGGGGCTCTGCTCGGTGTTGTCGGGATCTGCCTGCAAAAATGCTTGGAGTAAGGTCCAAGGGAGCCTGGGGGCGAGTCGAGAAACCACCAAAGGCCGTCTACTCATGACGAGTACCGCAAACATCCGCGAACCCTTCGACAGAGAGAGTGAACACGAGCTATAGGTTTATATACGCAGAACCCAAAGTGTTGTACCAGTAAGCCTCTAGCTCGGAACTACAAAGCAGTCATGACGAAGGGTCCGAGCCATTAAAATGTTGTTTGCGGCAGTAGGCTTGGGGCGACTGAATCCTACATACTACGTTCCGACCGTGGTGGACTCGCAGGAGGATCTGGACGACCTTTCGAGCAAAAGAGGCATGCACAGTGACACGTTCTCCACAATGTCCGGAGTATTTTCTTAGTCTTAGACTCCACACCACTTCATTGCCTTGGCGGCGGGAACTTGCCCGTCGTCTTGCTGATCCCCGGCTTCCTGGGCGCACACGGCCGACGCCTCGTCGAGAGATCTGTCAGGGTGAGTCTTCCGAATATCTTCCTCTCTCATTCTCTCTCTCGCTCTCTCTCTCTCTCTCTGTCTCTCTCTCTCTCTCTCTCTCTGGGGGGCGTCTTTCCGACAGGTCTTATGATATCTTGTGCCTGTTTCCAAAATGCTACCCGGGTTGAACTTGGCTTGCCACTTCCATGCCCGCCGAAGAGTGCACAATAATTCTCGGATCAAACAAAACGATTCTGAAAACCTTCATTAAATCAGAAATTGGAGGGCGAACATAAACAACGTTTTATCAACACTGGCTGTACACGCGAATTACACAGCTTACTCCTGTACTAAGTGCCCGAAAGGGACACCGTCAAATGACAGGCGAACCCCACGGATTACAGTAAACATTTACATCTGCACATGCGAGTCTGGGGTCAAAAATGTCTTTTTTTGTGTGTCAAAAAGTTTTTTTGTCTGTTGTTCTACATACACATGTTTCGGCTGTGGTTCTAAGCTTTACGGTTCAGGTTTAGGGATTAGGGTTAAGGGCTTAGGTGGGTTTAGGGTTTCAGACTTGAAGCTTTACGGTTTAGGGTTTAGGGTTTGGGTGTAAGGTTTAGGGTTTAGGGTTGTGGTTTAGGGTTTGGGCTTTGGGTCTAAGGTTTACAGTTTAGGGTTGTGGTTTAGGGTTAAGGACTTGGTTGTAAGGTTTAGGGGTTTAGGGTTAAGGGTTTAGGACATAGGGCTTAGGGTTCAGGATTTACGCTTGGCCGAAACTCCGCCGAGACCCGGCCGAGACCCGGATTTAGGGTTCGCCAGGGTTTAGGGATTAGGGTTAACGGCTTAGGAGGGTTTAAGGTTTTAGAGTTGAAGCTTTGCGGTTTAGGGTTTAGGGTTTGGGTGTAAGGTTTAGGGTTTAGGGTTGTGGTTTAGGGTTTAGGCTTTGGGTGTAAGGTTTAGTGGTTTAGGGTTAAGGACTTGGTTGTAAGGTTTAGGGGTTTAGGGTTAAGGGTTTAGGACATAGGGCTTAGGGTTCAGGATTTACGCTTGGCCGAGACTCCGCCGAGACCCGGCCGAGACCCTGATTTAGGGTTCGCCAGGGTTTAGGGATTAGGGTTAAGGGCTTACGAGGGTTTAGGGTTTAGGGTTTTGGGTTGTGCTCTAGGTTTTAGGGTTAGGTTTTGGGAGCAAGGTTTAGGGTTTAAGGTTCTGATTTAGGGTTTTGGGGCTTGGGTGTAGGGTTTAGGGTTTAGGGTTGTGGTTTAGGGTCAAGGACTTGGTTGTAACGTTTAGGGGTTTAGGGTTAAGGGTTTAGGATAGGGCTTAGGGTTCAGGATTTACGCTTGGCCGAGACTCCGCCGAGACCCAGCCGAGACCCTTTTTCGGGGTTCGCCAGGGTTTAGGGATTAGGGTTAACGGCTTAGGAGGGTTTAAGGTTTTAGAGTTGAAGTTTTACGGTTTAGGGTTTAGGGTTTGGGTGTAAGGTTTAGGGTTTAGGGTTGTGGTGTTGTGTAGGGTTTGGGCTTTGGGTCTAAGGTTTAGCGATGTTTAGGGTTTAGGGTTCTGGTTTAGGGTTAAGGACTTGGTTGTAAGGTTTAGGGGTTTAGGGTTAAGGGTTTAGGACATAGGGCTTAGGGTTCAGGATTTACGCCTGGCCGAGACTCCGGCGAGACCCGGCCGAGACCCGGATTTAGGGTTCGCCAGGGTTTAGGGATTAGGGTTAAGGGCTTACGAGGGTTTAGGGTTTTGGGTTGTGCTCTAGGGTTTAGGGTTAGGGTTTGGGAGTAAGGTTTAGGGTTTAAGGTTCTGGTTTAGGGTTTAGGGTTTGGGTGTAGGGTTTAGGGTTGTGGTTTAGTGTTAAGGACTTGGTTGTAAGGTTTAAGGGTTTAGGGTTAAGGGTTTAGGACATAGGGCTTGGAGGGTTCAGGATTTACGCTTGGCCGAGACTCCGCCGAGACCCGGCCGAGACCCTTTTTCGGGGTTCGCCAGGGTTTAGGGATTAGGGTTAACGGCTTAGGAGGGTTTAAGGTTTTAGAGTTGAAGCTTTACGGTTTAGGGTTTAGGGTTTGGGTGTGAGGTTTAGGGTTTAGGGTTGTGGTTTAGGGTTTGGGCTTTGGGTCTAAGGTTTAGGGTTTAGGGTTCTGGTTTAGGGTTAAGGACTTGGTTGTAAGGTTTAGGGGTTAAGGGTTAAGGGTTTAGGACATAGGGCTTAGGGTTCAGGATTTACGCTTGGCCGAGGAGTCTGGGGTCAAAAATGTCTTTTTTTTGTGTGTCAAAATGTCTTTTTTGTCTGTTGTTCTACATACACATGTTTCGGCTGTGGTTCTAAGCTTTACGGTTCAGGTTTAGGGATTAGGGTTAAGGGCTTAGGAGGGTTTAGGGTTTCAGACTTGAAGCTTTACGGTTTAGGGTTTAGGGTTTGGGTGTAAGGTTTAGGGTTTAGGGTTGTGGTTTAGGGTTTGGGCTTTGGGTCTAAGGTTTACAGTTTAAGGTTCTGGTTTAGGGTAAAGGACTTGGTTGTAAGGTTTAGGGGTTTAGGGTTAAGGGTTTAGGACATAGGGCTTAGGGTTCAGGATTTACGCTTGGCCGAGACTCCGCCGAGACCCGGCCGAGACCCTTTTTCGGGGTTCGCCAGGGTTTAGGGATTAGGGTTAACGGCTTAGGAGGGTTTAAGGTTTTAGAGTTGAAGTTTTACGGTTTAGGGTTTAGGGTTTGGGTGTAAGGTTTAGGGTTTAGGGTTGTGGTTTAGGGTTTGGGCTTTGGGTCTAAGGTTTAGGGTTTAGGGTTCTGGTTTAGGGTTAAGGACTTGGTTGTAAGGTTTAGGGGTTTAGGGTTAAGGGTTTAGGACATAGGGCTTAGGGTTCAGGATTTACGCTTGGCCGAGACTCCGCCGAGACCCGGCCGAGACCCTTTTTCGGGGTTCGCCAGGGTTTAGGGATTAGGGTTAACGGCTTAGGAGGGTTTAAGGTTTTAGAGTTGAAGTTTTACGGTTTAGGGTTTAGGGTTTGGGTGTAAGGTTTAGGGTTTAGGCTTTGGGCGTAAGGTTTAGGGTTTAGGGTTCTGGTTTAGGGTTAAGGACTTGGTTGTAAGGTTTAGGGGTTTTTGGTTAAGCGTTCAGGACATAGGGCTTAGGGTTCAGGATTTACGCTTGGCCGAGACTCGGTCGTGACCCGGCCGAGACCCGGATTTAGGGTTCGCCAGGGTTTAGGGATTAGGGTTAAGGGCTTACGAGGGTTTAGGGTTTAGGGTTTTGGGTTGTGCTCTAGGGTTTAGGGTTAGGGTTTGGGAGTAAGGTTCAGGGTTTAAGGTTCTGGTTTAGGGTTTAGGGTTTGGGTGTAGGGTTTAGGGTTTAGGTGTAGGGTTTAGGGTTTAGGGTTGTGGTTTAGGGTTAAGGACTTGGTTGTAACGTTTAGGGGTTTAGGGTTAAGGGTTTAGGATAGGGCTTAGGGTTCAGGATTTACGCTTGGCCGAGACTCCGCCGAGACCCGGCCGAGACCCTTTTTCGGGGTTCGCCAGGGTTTAGGGATTAGGGTTAACGGCTTAGGAGGGTTTAAGGTTTTAGAGTTGAAGTTTTACGGTTTAGGGTTTAGGGTTTGGGTGTAAGGTTTAGGGTTTAGGGTTCTGGTTTAGGGTTAAGGACTTGGTTGTAAGGTTTAGGGGTTTTTGGTTAAGCGTTCAGGACATAGGGCTTAGGGTTCAGGATTTACGCTTGGCCGAGACTCGGCCGTGACCCGGCCGAGACCCGGATTTAGGGTTCGCCAGGGTTTAGGGATTAGGGTTAAGGGCTTACGAGGGTTTAGGGTTTAGGGTTTTGGATTGTGCTCTAGGGTTTAGGGTTAGGGTTTGGGAGTAAGGTTCAGGGTTTAAGGTTCTGGTTTAGGGTTTAGGGTTTGGGTGTAGGGTTTAGGGGTTAGGTGTAGGGTTTAGGGTTTAGGGTTGTGGTTTAGGGTTAAGGACTTGGTTGTAACGTTTAGGGGTTTAGGGTTAAGGGTTTAGGATAGGGCTTAGGGTTCAGGATTTACGCTTGGCCGAGACTCCGCCGAGACCCGGCCGAGACCCTTTTTCGGGGTTCGCCAGGGTTTAGGGATTAGGGTTAACGATTTAGGAGGGTTTAAGGTTCTAGAGTTGAAGCTTTACGGTTTAGCGTTTAGGGTTTGAGCGGGTTTCTAATTTGGCCTAGGCCTGAACAGATGTCCTGTGTCGTAGACGCCTCACCATGGCCGTGACATGGCCGAGACATGGGAATGTGTAAGCCGAGACGTCAACTGAGACATACCGTGACATGGCCGAGACAATGCAATGTGTGAGCGGGTTTCTAATTTGGCCTAGGCCTGAACAGATGTCCTGTGTCGTAGACGCCTCACCATGGCCGTGACATGGCCGAGACATTGGAATGTGTAAGCCGAGACGTCAACTGAGACATAAAAAAAGACATTTTGACACAAAAAAAAAAGACAAAAAGGATACGCGACCCTGGCCGAGACTCCCCCGAGACCCGGCCGAGACCCTTTTTCGGGGTTCGCCAGGGTTTAGGGATTAGGGTTAACGGCTTAGGAGGGTTTAAGGTTTTAGAGTTGAAGCTTTACGGTTTAGGGTTTAGGGTTTGGGTGTAAGGTTTAGGATTTAGGGTTGTGGTTTAGGGTTTGGGTGTAAGGTTTAGGGTTTAGGCTTTGGGCGTAAGGTTTAGGGTTTAGGGTTGTGGTTTAGGGTTAAGGACTTGGTTGTAAGGTTTAGGGGTCTTTGGTTAAGCGTTTAGGACATAGGGCTTAGGGTTCAGGATTTACGCTTGGCCGAGACTCGGCGGTGACCCGGCCGAGACCCGGATTTAGGGTTCGCCAGGGTTTAGGGATTAGGGTTAAGGGCTTACGAGGGTTTAGGGTTTGCAAGTGCACAGGCCACTTGGTTCTTCCTGCTCATGTCTGGCATGCAGAACGCAGCGCAGGCACGTATCACAGCTTTTCGGATCAGAATCTTAGAAGGGAGCAGCAGGAAAATAGCGCCGCGTGACCGCGCCATCAACCCTGTCTGCAATCTGTGATTCTTTGTGTCCGCTCACTGCTTGGGAACAGAAGCTACCACATCAGAGCTGCCATCACTTGCATGGTAGCGGAGCCCGGTCTTTGAGGACCGGGTTCCAGATCCAGGGACCTTGAACAACGCTTGGACCTGTGCTACCGGTCCGAGAATCCAAGGATGGCAGCTGCATCAGTGTCACGAGGACGTGACGGGATACCGATGTGGGACGGAACTCCGTCCAGTTTTGAGGAGTATTCCGAGCAGTGTTTGATCTATGAGCAGAGCACCCCGACATACAAGCGTTACTTGGTGGGCCCCAAGTTGATTGGGGAGCTGACAGGAGCGGCCAAGCGGCTGGTCGCGGGCCAACCGGCCACCTGGCTATCTCATGATGAAGGAGTGGCCACCTTGCTGCGACACCTTCGGGCCTGCCTGGGACGTCCTCAGATCCCAGAACTTACAGAACATTTGAATCGCTACTTCCGCCAGGGACGGCGCAAGCCACAGGAGTCGATGAACGAGTACATCTCCAGGAAGTGCGAAGTGTATCTGAGGGCATGCCAGGCCATGCAGCGCGTGGCTCCATATCACAGGGACCCCACCAAGGCTCCCGCTCAGGTCGCGACGGCTTCGCGGACCTGGTCTCAGGATGGCTATGGAAGCTATACCGGAGCGAACTGGTCGTGGGGCGGCTATCGCGGCGGCTCCGGCTATCAGGATTGGCAAGACTCCCAACCCTGGAACACAGCAGGTCGCCGGAACAGCACGGACACCAATGCCTCAGACCGAGGGAGTGAGACAGAGGCGCCCGCCGCCACACAGGCAGCGGCACCCGTACCATCAGCGGCTACTACCACTACCGATGATGATGCAAGCGAGCGCAGCGACCATAGCTGGCAGCAAAGGGAGTGGTGGCAATGGCAGTGGACACCATCGTGGGGAACAGGCTCGCGCACCACCACCCAGGCGACGGCTCTACCAGAGCTGCTGCCCGAATTCATACAAGGGTGGTATCTCCTACAAGATGCCGGTTTGACACCGGCAGAACGCAATCTCATCCAGACCGCGGTGCAGAACGACTTCTCGCTACAGCGCGTGGCGCAAGAACTTCGTTCACAATTTCATGATGTTGAACAACACCGCCGAGACCATCGTCCGGCAAGTTACCTTGGCACCGTGGATGAAGAGGATGAGCTTGAAGAGGAGAGCGCGGCCGACGATGGCTTCACGGCCGAGGACCTAGGCCCCGAGGACCTGGCGATGTGGACGGAGGCCGCCGAGGACATTGAACAGGCCTGTGCGGTCATCCAGAATGCTCGACGTACCCTCAAGGAAGCAAGGGCCAAACAATCGGCAGTACGTCTGGCAAGGAAATACTACAAGCCGGGGACCTACCAGAAGCCGCGCGACGCCTACCAGAAGCCGCGTGATGACTCACAGATGATCTGCTTGAAATGTGGAGTGAAGGGCCACCGGGCAGCGAACTGTCAGGACAGCTCCAAGGGTGCTTCCTCGGGGGCGACTCAATCCGCGCCCTTCGTATGCTTCTCTGACCAAGCGCTCGCTACAGGCGAGACCGAGGAGCAAGCTCTATTGAGCACCGGTGAAGAGCGGCTATGCGGTGATCGACGGGGGAGCCACAAGGACCTTAGGGAGTGTGGCCGCGATACAGAATGTGATGGACATCAACGATCAGAAGTATGGCGAGTCGAGGGTGTTGTCAGTGGATCTGGCAAATCAGCCAGTGTTCGGCTTTGGCAATTCAACGGAGAACCGTTGCACGAGCACGGTGGAGCTGGGCATCAGTGCCGGCGATCGCACCGGCCAGCTCACCATCCACGCTCTGGACCGTGGAGACAGCCCGATCTTGCTGTCGGTGGCATCGTTGCGCGCTTTGGGCGCAATCATAGACTTCTCGGAGGACCTGGTCTGCTTCAGACGTGTGGATCCAGGTCGAATCCTCTCCGTGGAGCGATCCACAACGGGCCGCCAACTGCTTCCCCTGACGGAGAACCTCTACAAGAATGCCAAGCCGACCAATCGTCCCGTGCCAAGCCTGGCAGAGTATGTACAGACTCCGAAGAGCGAGTAGGGACAACGCGCTTCTGACTGTTCGCCTGGCGGGAAAGAAGCGACAATGAGTTTTTCAGGCAGTGGGGGCGTTGCAAAGCAATGCCAACTGAATCCGAGAAGCATTTCCAGTCATGATGAGGGTGTGATCGATGAAGATGGTGATGAGGGTTATAAATTAGATGACATGAGGAATCCAGGTTCTGAGAGCCACCGTCTCTCAAACCAGGACTCTCAGGACACTCACGTCCGAGCCCCAAGACGAGTTTCGTTCCTCAGCTCTCACCATGGCGATCCAGAAGATGAAGAAGGCCGAGCTGCAGAGCAAGCTCAGGGAGCTGGGCGAGGAACCGCCCACCAAGTGGACCAACAAAGAGCTGGCCCAGCGCATCTTGGAGATCGAGCCGTCTCTGGGAGAGAAGAAGGGCAAGCAGCGCACCGATCTCCAGACGAAGATCAAGGATCTGGGTGTGGCGGCGCGCAAGAAAAGCACGCTAACCACGTTCTGCAAGGAGATCGGGGTGGACCTCAGTGGGAACCACAACATGTGGTCCATGGAACAGGCAGCTCTTCGCCGCCTGACGATGTTGTGGGCTTCGGACAACACAGCACCCTGCTGTATCGCGACATCTTGGTGCTCCATCCGACCTACAAGGACTGGGTGTTGAAGACGGCGGCAAGCTCGACGTCGACCGCGGACTACCGTCTCCTTCGCCTGGCATCCTGGTTGGAGCAGCAGACCACCGAGGAGATCGAGCTGTACAAGACCCAGGAGCAGCCAAAGAAGGCAGCACCCAAGGCCAAGGGATATCCGGGTCCAGCAGCCAGCTCATCGACCGAGGTGCCGACGGAGCTCCTCCAGAGTATGATGCAGTCCCTGCAGAGCCTACAGCAGGAGGTGATGGAGATGCGCGCAGAGCGGCCACGCAAGGAGGTGCGCGGCAAAAGCATGGAGACCAAGACGGCCGAGCCGGAGGGCGGGGTGAAGCCAGCGACGAGTTGAGAGCAGGGCTACCCGTATCAGCTTGCGAGGATGTATTAGCCTCAGAGCCTGGACCGGGAACTGAGGAGAAGGGTCTGTACCTCAGTAAGGAATCCGCCTCCCACTTAGAGAACAAGGCCTGGACCCTAGTTCCTCAGCTCTTTCAGGATCTAGTTTCTCAGTCCCGGCCCATTCTCTTAGAAGTGACCGGCTCCTCAGAGGGCCAGTTAGCACAAACTGTGCAAGATGAAGTGGGGCAGGCCCATGCGGCCATCCGGTGCGGAGACTGGAATGGTCATGATCTTAGCACAGACGCGGGAGTCCGCAGTCTTTTGGAAAAGATTGCCACGCTCCAACCGCTACATGTGTGGATCAACCCTCCTAGCGCAGCCTTCAGTCCCTACCAGAATGCCAATCAGAGGACTGAGGCCCAAAACAACGAGTTGCAACAAAAGAAACAAACATGTATGCGTGCGTATGTAGGCAGTCAGATTCTGGTGGATGCGTGTATTCAGCGAGGCATACATGTGACATGGTGTATGTATGAACACTCCAATGCTTGGCGGCTTCCCCTGCTGCAGAAGCTTAGCAACCGCCAAGGTATACATAGCTGCGTCACTAAGGGTTGTCGCATGAACCTCAGAGGGCCAGATGGCCAGCAACTGTCCAGGAAGGGATGGAAGCTCCTTACGACGCACCAGCTCGCCGAGCTGCTACACGCGCCTTGCGCGTGCCACAAGGGTTACCAACATGCCGCCGTGAACACGGCCATTGGGGCTGGGGTTTTCACTTCGGAGTATTGTAAGAGGGCTCTTCAGGCTTTGGTTCAAGAACACAATCATGTCAGTTTACTGAGTGAACTGCAAGGGAAGTCGTCGTTGCCTGAGGACTTTGGCAGTGGTTTGTTCTGTGTGTGCGATAGAAACGACAGAGACTCCAGGAGCACGCCATGCCATGTCTGCATGTGCCGGGAAGGCCCAGCAGAACAAAACGAAGGACCACAGGCCCAGGTCTCTAGAGAAGAAAAGAAGCCTCCAGAGCCCCGACCAGGACCCGAGGCATGTAAGGAACGCAGAGAACTCAAAACCAACGAGGCCCTTGACGACGAACCGGACGACGACGACACGGCGCTGTACTGCCAAGGGGAGCTGGAACGAGCCGAAGCATGTGCCGAGCGACTGCTCAGGGCACAAGATTTCAGTTATAAGGGTTGCGAGGAATTAGTGCGACACCTTCCCCAGCACAACACAGCCCAGAGGCCCATGGTAAAGGCTCCTGAGGACCCTAAAAGGCTTAGCGGATACTTTACGTTCGGACTCTACTCGTATGGTAAGTTCTCTGGAGTTACCCGCAACACACGCGTCATGTCGAACTGTCACAAGTACTTCAGCAGTTTTCTCCAACAACAGTTGCCTAGCGAACACAAGTTCACGTCGTATGTGATAAGTCGAAACATGCAGATGCCCTTCCATAAGGACAACCACAACGACGATGCCTACCCCAACTGTGTCCTAGGGCTAGGAAGCTATTCCGGAGGACAGTTGTGGGTAGAGCATCTGGGAACAGAGCCTGTCACCAAACCTGTCCACAAGGCGACACCAGATGGCCAAGAACGAGTCGGCCAGCGATGGGACACCAAGCACCAGATGGTGCACTTTCCTCCCAAGGCCTGGCATGGGGCTGAAGCGTGGAAGGGCGAGCGGTTTGTGGTGTCGTGTTATGTCAGCAGGGCACACCGAAGCATGAGTGATCAGAGTCGACGTCAGCTTGTGCAGAGTGGTTTCAGGGTTCCCCCGAGGACTCCAGGTAGGCCCCAAATCTTGACTGCCGATGAACAACCCTTGAGTAAACAGGAACGCGAGAGGATTAAGAAGCAGCTGTATTTGCTACATGCGGCCACCGGCCACGGCAGTAATCGCAGTCTTGTAGAGGCCCTCCGGAGGCGCAAGGTACACCCCGAAGTTCTCGAACTGGCCCAGAGTTTCCAGTGCCCGGTGTGTCAAGAACGTAGCAGAGTCCAACCACGTCACCTCGCCTCTCTGGAACCCCTCCCACCGAAGTGGCAGTGTGTTAGTGCGGACATAGGACACTTCTACAATCCGGAACGGAAGGAACATGTTCAATTCATGATGATTGTGGATGAGGGATCAAGATTTCGAGCCGCGAGAGTGCTCACGTCAGGGCTGAAGCAGCAGCCTTCAGCAGCAGCATGCCTAGAGTACTTACGCGATGGCTGGATCCCATACTTTGGAAGCCCCCAGACCATTCGTCTGGATCCGGCAGGTGCCTTTCGGGGCTCTGCACTAGAAGACTTCTGCGATCGACACCAGATATATCTAGATGTGATTCCAGGCAAGGCGCACTGGAAGCTGAGTGCAGTCGAGCAGGCCGTCCAGGGTGTCAAGAGCTTGATGGGCAAACTGGTGTCAGAGGATCCTGAACTCGAGACTCGGGAGGCACTTGCAACGGCCATCCGAACCTTTAACCAACGTGAGATCATCAGAGGTTTTTCCCCAGTGCAGCATGCGCTAGGGCAGAGTCCCGACGCCTCGGGAAGGATGGATTTTTCCGGCAAGGCGGTACCACCAGAGTTATTGATCGAGAACCCCAACGGCGAGTTCAGCCGCAATGTGGAGCGACAGCGTGTGGCTGAGCAAGCTTTAGCCGATTGGCAGGCGCAGCAGCGGCTGTCGAGAGCTCAGAGCTCTCGGGGGCGACGAGTGTTGAACTTCACACCGGGTGAGCTAGTGTACTTCTGGAGATCACAAGTGAGCGGGCAATCCCGCAAGCAACCGGGAGACAAGAAAGGACAGTTCTTAGGACCGGCCAGGATACTGGCGACGGAGACAAAGCGGAACGAGGACGGCACCTTGCAACCCAGTTCATCGGTTTGGCTGGTGAGAGGACGCAGCTTGATCAAGTGTGCAGCGGAACAGGTCCGTCGCGCATCCAACCGCGAGGAGCTCATCGAATCCCTGGACCAAGGCAACCAAGTGCCCTGGACCTTCACCCGGGTTGCTGAGGAAATCGGAGGGAATCGTTATCAGGATGTGACTGAATCGGTTCCTGAAGATGAGTGGTTTCGTGCGCAAGACGTTGAACAGGCCGAGCCACCAGTGCGGCGACGAGTGGGACACAAGCGGCCCCTGGAGCCAGCAACTAGCGCGAGACCATTGGAACAGGCAGCGGCAACGCCGCAGCCTTCATCCCATCGAGCCCGGCCTTATCCGCCTACGAGGTCGGAGCAGGGTCACCAATGGTGGTCAGACGTGCAGGACGCCATGTGGGGCGAGGAGCTCAACTACTGGGCCGATGAGGCGGCTGCAGTGAGTGTGGAGTTGGAGCTGCCAACAGGACAGAAGCAGCTGCAGCAAGCGTGCCGGGACCTGCCAACCTACTTTGTCGGATGCATGAAACGACGAGCCATTGAGGTCAGCGAGAAGCGGATGTCTGATGAAGAGCGCAAGCTCTTCAGAGAGGCCAAGATGATCGAGGTCAAGAACTTTGTCGCGGCGAAGGCCTTCGAGACGCTCCCGGAGGCCCTCAAGCCACCAAAGGAGGTTGCTGTTGGCATGCGATGGATCTTGACTTGGAAGGTGAAGGAGGACGGCACATCCAAGCCGAAGGCGAGAGCGGTCCTGCTCGGGTATCAAGACCCGTCATATGAACACCGTGCCACTACGGCACCTGTCATGACGCGTCAGACACGACAACTTGTATTGCAGGTCGCAGCCAACAAAGGTTGGTCAGTTGCCAAGGGCGACGTTTCAGGAGCATTCTTGCAAGGCCGCGAATACCCCGACAGACTCTATTGCATACCTTGCCCTGAGATTTGCGAAGCATTACAGATACCAGCTGAATCAATCACACGCTTGCGCCGCGCCTGTTACGGCCTGGTGGACGCGCCATTGGAATGGTACAAGACAGTTGACGAGTTCTTGACAGAACAAGGCCTACAGCGTTTGTGGTCAGATGCTTGCTGCTGGGTTTTGCGGGACAATGACCAGGTGGTTGGCCTCATATCAGGTCATGTAGATGACTTCCTGTTTACTGGTTGTGAAGCGAATGAAAAATGGAAGCGAGTCATTGAGGCCATTCAGAAGCGTTTTAAATGGGGCGATTGGGACCGGGACGATTTCGTCCAATGTGGGGTGCAAATCAAACGAGTGAGCGACGGCTTTGAGTTGACCCAGGTCCGCTACATTGAAACCTTGAAAGAGATCCCCATTTGTGCTAGTCGTAAGAAACAGGATACTGAAGCCACCACAGACAGAGAGAAGAGCCAACTTCGGGCTCTCCTCGGAGGGCTCTCCTGGCATGCGCAGCAAATTGGGCCACACCTGAGTGCTGAGGTCAGCTTACTGTTGTCTGAGGTATCGCAGAGCCAGGTCTCCACAATCAGCAAGGCAAATGCTTGCCTCAGGCGAGCCCGGGCTCACAAGACGCATGCAATGAAGATACACGCTTTTACGCAAGGCGAGGAGCTTGGCATGTTCGGTTGGGTCGATGCCGGGAACCAGAATAGGATAGATGGTTATAGTACTCAGGGCATCTTCATTGGCCTGGCACCCGTGACGATGCTCCAAGGATCATTGTGTCGCGTCACACCTGTGGCGTGGCACAGTAACCGCATCGACCGCGCTTGCCGGTCTCCCGGAGCCTCTGAGGCCCAAGCGGCGGTGAACGGTGAGGACGCTTTGTTCTTCGCCCGCTACCAACGGTACGAGATTATGCATGGATGCGTGGACGTAAGGGCCCCAGCTCAGGCAGTGCGTCAGATCTCAGGTTGTCTCATTACAGACAGCCGGAATGTGTACGACCGTTTAAATACGGCTGTGCTCAGCATCAAGGGTGCTGAGAAGAGGACAAACATCGAATTGATTGCCCTTAAGGAGAGTCAGGAGCAGACAGGACTCATCATGCGATGGGTCCATTCGGAGGCCCAACTTGCAAACGCTTTGACGAAGGCATCCACGTGTCGAGAACTGGAGTTATACTAAGGAATGAATCACTCGTGGAAGATCGTTGAAGACCCCCAGATGCAATCTGCGCGACGGCGGAAGGCTCAGGGCAAGGAACCTCTGTCATCTAATTAAAGTTGGGTGATGATGAAATGACTGGAAATGCGACTCCGGGGAAGCAGGTGGGATGCAAGTGCACAGGCCACTTGGTTCTTCCTGCTCATGTCTGGCATGCAGAACGCAGCGCAGGCACGTATCACAGCTTTTCGGATCAGAATCTTAGAAGGGAGCAGCAGGAAAATAGCGCCGCGTGACCGCGCCATCAACCCTGTCTGCAATCTGTGATTCTTTGTGTCCGCTCACTGCTTGGGAACAGAAGCTACCACATCAGAGCTGCCATCACTTGCAGGGTTTAGGGTTTTGGGTTGTGCTCTACTCTAGGGTTTAGGGTTAGGGTTTGGGAGTAAGGTTTAGGGTTTAAGGTTCTGGTTTAGGGTTTAGGGTTTGGGTGTAGGGTTTAGGTGTAGGGTTTAGAGTTTAGGGTTGTGGTTTAGGGTTAAGGACTTGGTTGTATCGTTTAGGGGTTTAGGGTTAAGGGTTTAGGATAGGGCTTAGGGTTCAGGATTTACGCTTGGCCGAGACTCCGCCGAGACCCGGCCGAGACCCTTTTTCGGGGTGGGTTTAAGGTTTTAGAGTTGAAGCTTTACGGTTTAGGGTTTAGGGTTTGAGCGGGTTTCTAATTTGGCCTAGGCCTGAACAGATGTCCTGTGTCGTAGACGCCTCACCATGGCCGCGACATGGCCGAGACATGGCCGAGACATTGGAATGTGTAAGCCGAGACGTCAACTGAGACATACCGTGACATGGCCGAGACAATGCCATGCGTGAGCGGGTTTCTAATTTGGCCTAGGCCTGAACAGATGTCCTGTGTCGTAGACGCCTCACCATGGCCGTGACATGGCCGAGACATTGGAATGTGTAAGCCGAGACGTCAACTGAGACATAAAAAAAGACATTTTGACACAAAAAAAGACAAAAAGGATACGCGACCCCTGCCAAATCTACATTTGCATCTACATATTCCTCGACATGCACATGGCATTATAGCACACTGCGGTTTATATACATATACCACACATACTATAGACATCATTCATGATGTTGCTGTTCAGTGTGTTGGGCACAGTGGGCGAAGCCTGAACATCCGAAGGAAAAAACCTCAATTAAATCCTTCAGCCCTTACTCTGACCTACTAAGCCATGACCCCATCCCCCCAAAAAAAACAACTTCCTAGAGTCAAAAAAAACCCAAACTTCTCCCCCGGAACGCTGAAGCGCTTGGAACCTCCTGGCCCGGTCTCTTCCTTGTGCGGCTTGCCTGGAGGTGAGGTATGGTCCCGGGCTACGAGGACTTCGTCTTAAGAGATTGAACCAGGGGATGCGTGAAATGTATCGGGTGCCTGATTTAGGGGCTCCTTAATTCCCGGTGTTCCGGCGAGCGTCAAGCCCTCGAGCCCTGCACCCCGAAGCCTCATCTGAGCACTTACACCCCTCTGACAGCGACTAAGGGTGAGGATCTGCTTCCGGACCATTTGCAGCGCTCCCCACAATATTCCCGGATAGTGGCCTCAAAAAACCTGCAGAAACCCATCATTGCAACATGCGATATAAAGAATCGCTTAATCCCTGTGGTGCTGCCTTTGGCTTCGGCTTTCTCGCCGCGGGTGGCCGGACACTGCCAGGGTGTGAAGCTTTGGATTACCAGGACTCTGGAAGTGTCTACAACATTGCTTGATGTTCCTTGGCAATTGAAAACTCGAGGGACTTAGCATTTTAGAGTTGTGCGTTGCTTGCACAGGGGTCCTGAAGGCTTAAAGAAATCCGCTTCTCACCTGGAGTCACAGGATCTGGGACTAGGAAGTACGGTGCACAATGGGGTTTGCAGCGGGACTCAGGGACGGTTTTCGAGATGAGCTACTACGATGTAGGAGCACGATCACGACGACGATGATGATGATGATGATGGAGCTAATGCTGCTTATGATGGTGCTGATGCTGATGCTGACGATGACCATGATGCAATGGATTGCGATGGGGTGGCATTGCATCTGAAGAGTTCAACGTTCCAGCGCAAGGCTGGATTGGCTTTCGATGGGGAGATTAGGAGTAGAGAGGCCTGTTTCTGAGAGCAAGCTTCTGTGATCGAATCCCACGGCTTTTATCACACCCACTTCTTCGCATTAAACGTCACCGGGATCTCTGGGAATGTCCACAGCACAAACCATGTAGCAATCCGCCAGTTAAAACGACTTTTTGCAGCATCCTGTGGAGCTGTGTGATTGTGCATACACCCTGCTTTTAAGCCCCTTCCTTAGGTGGCAGGCCGAAACCTTTCCAAATTCTTAGGATGCCATGGGAATTCAGCCATCTACAACGCTTGCTGCAGCAGACCCCGTCATGGGCAGACCACACAAAATTATTTAATGTAACTGTATACTGATTGTATGATATTTTACTTGTATTTTATACTAACCATTTATTCTTGCTATGCTATGTAACATTCTAACTCGATGACATTACAACAGGTTTCAGACGTCAAGCTTGCGCCTGCGCTCAGGCTCTTCGAAGGATGCTCCGGGCTCTGCCACCTTTGCATTAGCTCAGAGTTTCTTAGCGAACGCTGGCATCTCCTTCACCGGCTGTGAGATCCAGTCCCTGAGTGTGCACCAGTCTGCTCAGCAAGCAAAGTTGGCCGCCTTTGGAACGTCCTGCGGCTCGCTTGCGGCAACAGGTTCTGCCTGCCATCAGATGTCACCAATCTCAAACACGGGCAAGAAGCAACACGTTCGCCACCTTCTGAACGTCCTGCGGCTCGCTTGCCGCAGCCGGCACTGCCTGCATCATAACCCTTTATTCATTCAACATGAAGATTGCAGAGCAAGGCCACAACTCCAATTACCAATTTGTGGCTAGCTGTCGTGCTGAATGTTTGGACACTCAAAACAGAACTTTCCGAGTATGTGGCTTGTGGTTGAAGACGGCCGCCTTTGGAACGTCCTGCGGCTCGCTTGCGGCAGCAGGTTCTGCCTGCCATCTGATGTCACCAATCTTGGACACGGGCAAGAAGCAACACATTCGCCACCTTCTGAACGTCCTGCGGCTCGCTTGCCGCAGCCGGCACTGCCTGCATCAGAATCCTTTATTCATTCAACGGCCACAACTCCAATTACCAATTTGTGGCTAGCTTTGGACACACAAAGCAGAACTTTCCGAGTATGTGGCTTGTGGCTGAAGACGGCAGCCTTTGGAACGTCCTGCGGCTCGCGTGCGGCAGCAGGTTCTTCCTGCCATCTGATGTCACCAATCTCAAACACGGGCAAGATGCAACACATTCGCCACCTTCTGAACGTCCTGCGGTTCGCTGGCCGCAGACGGCACTACCTGCATCAGAACCCTTTGCCATTCAACGTGAAGATTGCAGAGCAAGGTAAAGACGGGTTCGGATGCTACAACCCCGATTGCCAACAGGTGGCTGTCGCGCTGAATGTTTGACACACAAAACAGAACTTTCCGGGTCTGTGGTTTGTGGCTTAAAGATCCCGTCCCAAAGTATGCTAAAGTCGGTCGCCTTTGGAACGTCCTGCGGCTCGCTTGCGGCAGCAGGTTCTGCCTGCCATCTGATGTCACCAATCTTGAACACGGGCAAGATGCAACACACATTGCTACCTTCTGAACGTCCTGGCACTGCCTGCATCAAAACCTTTGGCTCATCTCGGATAAAACCGATTCAATTTGGAGATTTCAGAGCAAGATATAGATGGGCCAGAACTTCAAAGTGGCAACAGGCGGTTAGATGGCGTGCTACATGCTTGGACTTGTCGTCGCATGCAGGGTGCACCTGGTGGGCTGAACCGGAAAAAATTCTCCAAGTAGAGAAGCAACCCAACCCCACTCTGAAATGCTGCAAACTCCAAGAAAGCTGCCATTGCCTTCATCCCCACAACAAATATGCCCACACATCAGCCTGCACTCTTCAGACCTTCGTGAATCTATCTATCCGGAATTCCTCGGTGGCCCTCCCCTGCGAGCGTTGGGCCCGACGTTCCTCCATCACTGTCCTGAAAGCCCTAAGGGCCCCACAGCACAGGAGGTCGCCACAGGCTTGCCGGCATCAGCCTCCCCTGCTCCACAGAAAGGAAATCATGGGGTTTTGGCCCCGCTACCGAGGGTTCGGGTCTTTGGCTCAGAGGTCCGGCTTCCATAACAGCTTGTTGGCAGTCAAACCTCTCTGCCAAGGCCAGAGCAAGACTTCAGAAGAAAGCCGTAGACAGAGGGTCAAGCCCGGACCGAAACATCTTAGCCGTCTGAGCCCTCATCAAACGAGTTGTCGGATTTGGAAGACCTCGCCGCTCATCGGAACTCTGAATGACCAATGCTTCCGAACCCCTAAAAGGCGTCCCCGGCATTTCCCGCCAGGCCCCGTTGCTAGACTCAAGCCCATTCCCAAACGGAGAAGCCCGCTCGAAGCCCTGGTTCAAAGCTGAAGCTACCGTTGAGACTTACAAGAACTCATGGCACAAGTTCGGGCCTCGAAGCAAGGGCATGACAGCCATAAGTGACAATTCACACTCCGGCCTAGCAAAAGAAACGACTCACATCAATTACTTCGGCCTGCTACGGTGAAACCTCGATGCAGTATTTTGTGGCTAGTGGCTGAGGACCTTACAAATCCAGTGTCCTGAACGTCTGCAAGCCACAAGTTCAAAAGCACCCAGAAATGGGCAGAGCACCGAAACATCCTACACACTAGACGGCATCATTCCAGGGCTGTTTCTATTTCAGGACTTTTCAAACAAACTTTCGTCAAGACATCCAAAAGCCGCCGGCATGCTGGAGAGCCTCTGGTGCTGGTTGTGGTGTGTCTGACGGTTAGACACCGCATCACACACTCCGACATGCATGCCTTCCTCGTCGGATGAGGTAATGACCCGCCGCCGTTTGCGCCTGTTGCCCAGAACCTCCGCATGTGCCCACGAAAGGAGGTGGACTCTCGCCCAGGGCAGCAAATCAAACAACCCATCGTAAACCCAAACCTGCAATCCCGACGTCCCAAGCGTGGCGAGATGCATGTATACCTGTCCATCTATAGTGTACGTGAACCTAGCTATCTAGCTAGCTACCTACCTATCTATCCGTCCGTCGCTCGCTCGCTCTCTCGCTCTTCTTCCCCGGGGCATGAGGGGTGTTCGACGCCCCTCGGCCACAAGGGCCCCCTCGTCGTTTATGGGGGCATTGGAGGAGTGTGAGACATGGAATGTTTCCCCCTATCCGGTAAGATAATGTGCAATGTATAGTGTTACATGAAATGCAGATAGGCGATAGGGTTCAACACTCTTGTTGTGACATGACAGCTGCTGCATGGGGTACTTGGTGGTTGCCTCAGCCTTGAGGCCACATACATATACGACATGCATTTCACGGCGTAAAAAGGTTGACCTTTCCCTTGCAGCTATGATTGAGCTCACCTGTCTACCTCTCACGGGCCTTGCTTTGACGAGAAGCAACAACATGCAAGGTTGTTTGGCAAGCCCGTCCCCCCATCATCTATCAATGTATATAACCGAAATCTATTGCTTTTGACA
Organism: Symbiodinium sp. CCMP2592; assembly: GCA_905221615.1. NCBI lineage: Eukaryota > Dinophyceae > Suessiales > Symbiodiniaceae > Symbiodinium > Symbiodinium sp. CCMP2592. The sequence continues at coordinate 746,900 of CAJNDT010000014.1, read as the reverse complement.
CGAATGATATGGCAATTCCGAACAAATAATCTAGCCTAACGGCGAACACTCTTCGTAGCTTGCGTGTGTGTGGGTGTGTGTGTGTGCGTGTGTGTGTGTGTGCACATATATATATATATATATATATATATGGTCACGCCCCCCCCCATGATCCATACCATGGTTTTTTCTACCTCCTGCTGCTCATGCTTCGATTTCTACATGACTTCACCTACATACAAAATCATTGGTATTTGCGGTGTTTTCTGCACCTAGCATCTACTTAGCTCTACATGTTGTAATTTGTTCTCACATGTTATATCCCCGCTAAACCCGAAACGGATTCTGATTTCACTTTCGGGCTCCGCTCTTCCATCCAAAACCTCGCACTCCATGTTTCAGAAGGCATCACCGGTGGTTGTGCAAAAACTTCAACATGTTGCCTGTCACTGTCGCCATGTTTTGGTGCCGATGCCAATACTCAAACTGGCAGCTTCGAATCTTCCTGGTCATTGCCTGATTGCCTGGAAAGCGTGACACATACTTCAAGTGTGTTCATAATATTATAGTACTAACGCTAATACTACTACTAATACTTATCACAATATTTATACTAACATCAATATTTGCAATAGTAGTGATACTCCTACGAGTACGACTACATAAACTCTTGTGGTGTTAACAATAATGCTATCACCAACACTGATACGGATATTGATAATCTGTTGAATATTCATGAATGCCAGTGCTATTCCCAGCATGAACACTTATATTATGGCTAATACGACTATGAATAGTCTTAATTCTAATATCAACATTAAAACTCCTACGAATACCAATAGTATATTCGTATTGATATGAATGCTAATCTTTTTACTAATAGACACCTGCATATACTAATGTACACAAAAATACATACCACTATCTTAAGATACAGATATATACACTAGTGCATTCATGTACTAATGTTTTGGCATAAACATATACCCATATACCAATGTAATAATATACTTCCCGTTAATGTATGAATATACTATACTAATATGCGAGTATACTAATATACGACTACTGCAACATGCAAGTATACCGACATGACAAATTAGTAGGCTAATATGCCAACATACTGATAGACTTGTAAATATGACTAGACAATACATGAATATAGCACACATACTAGTAAACTAATACACCAATATACTAGTGTACCCGTGCACCAGTTGTGCTAACATATCAAATATACAAGTATACAAGTATACAAATATGTTACTGTTCGAATGCATTAATAATATATTGATATACTAGTCTGCTACTGTACGAAACTATCAATATTCTAACATATCAAAACTAGTTCTAGTATTGATACTAATACTAGCACTTCTGCGAATATAAGCTGCGGTTAAACCCAACATTAAGACTGACACTGATACTAGCAGTGGTGCTGTATTACTGACATTGACACTGGCACTAGCGCTAACTCTAAAACGAGCATGAGCACTGACACTAATTTATGTTTACTAATACTGACATGTATACTATCACAGCAAACACTAGTACTAATATTATTAAGAACAGTACTCATCCTAATATCGATACTTCCACGAAACTATCACGTAACTCATGTGCCGCGCGTCTGGTGCATGCGTCCTCAGTACATGGCATGTCAAAGTATATGTTGTATATCTACTGCAAATGTTTTACTTTACAGATTGTCGTTGGGTGTGGTGTGCTTTGATACAATATCTCAAAGAATTGGTGGCATCGAGAGCATCTTGCAAGGATGTGTCACCCCCGTCGCGGATCATGCTGGAAAAGAGGAAAAGAGGGACACAAACGATGACTTTCACTCGGGAGAGAACTGCAACGGATATGTCGTGGAACATACCGCACCTTGACATGGCATTAAAACAAAGCATATGCCGTGTGTATACACGTGACAAACAAAGACATAATAGGAACACGGCATCCAAGGTTAGCAAATGCCGCCTGGCTCGAAAATCCCCAAAATTTGTAAAGCCTGAAATTCGAAAACATCGGCAGGGATCAAAAATCCCCAAAATTCCCAAAATCGTGGCATCTATGGGGCCATGGGTGTTTAGTTTTGCAAAACTTTGGGGATTTTCGAGCCTGGCAATGTTTTAGCATCCGACGTTGACGAAATGCCGCCAGGCTCGAAAATCCCCAAAATTTGTAAAGCCTGAAATGCGAAAACATTGGCAGGGATCAAAAATCCCCAAAATTCCCAAAATCCTGGCAACTATGCGGAGTGCGGGGCCATAGTCTCTCACATTTTGGGGATTTTGGGGATTTTTGATCCCTGCCAGTGTTTTCGCACTTCAGGCTTCAGGAATTTTGGGGATTTTCGAGCCTGGCAGTGTTTTAGCATCCGACGTTGACGAAATGCTGCCAGGCTCGAAAATCCCCAAAATTTGTAAAGCCTGAAATGCGAAAACATTGGCAGGGATCAAAAATCCCCAAAATTCCCAAAATCCTGGCAACTATGCGGAGTGCGGGGCCATAGTCTCTCATATATTGGGGATTTTGGGGATTTTTGATCCCTGCCAGTGTTTTCGCACTTCAGGCTTCAGGAATTTTGGGGATTTTCGAGCCTGGCAGTGTTTTAGCATCCGACGTTGACGAAATGCCGCCAGGCTCGAAAATCCCCAAAATTTGTAAAGCCTGAAATGCGAAAACACTGGCAGGGATCAAAAATCCCCAAAATTCCCAAAATCCTGGCAACTATGCGGAGTGCGGGGCCATAGTCTCTCACATTTTGGGGATTTTGGGGATTTTTGATCCCTGCCAGTGTTTTCGCACTTCAGGCTTCAGGAATTTTGGGATTTTCGAGCCTGGCAGTGTTTTAGCATCCGACGTTGACGAAATGCCGCCAGGCTCGAAAATCCCCAAAATTTGTAAAGCCTGAAATGCGAAAACACTGGCAGGGATCAAAAATCCCCAAAATTCCCAAAATCCTGGCAACTATGCGGAGTGCGGGGCCATAGTCTCTCACATTTTGGGGATTTTGGGGATTTTTGATCCCTGCCAGTGTTTTCGCACTTCAGGCTTCAGGAATTTTGGGGATTTTCGAGCCTGGCAGTGTTTCAGCATCCGAAGCTGCCCACCTCCCATGATCCACTGCTTACCAAAAGCAAGCATAGTATGGATCATGGGGGGGGGCGTAAGCATATATATATATATATATATATATATTTATATTTATTTGTATATATACATATATATATATATATATATACAGACATATATTTGTGTATATATATATATATATATATATATATTTATATATACACATATATATATATATATACCCACATCTGACTCGCATCGTGATGAGCCCTTGCTCGATGGCCCAGAGTGTTCACTGCAAAGCCTAAGGAAACTAACTCCTGACAGTGTGAGAGAAGCGCCCAAAATCCGAACAGTGAAAGCTCAATGGCCCGAGCACATGTCCCCGATCAAGGCAACAGCCGCGCATTCATGCATATTGAGTAAGGCCTGGTCCGATTCCATGAGACCTTTGCAAGGCAGGGGATCTCCTTGAAGTGATTTCCGTCAGTTTGGGCAGCAGCCCGCGCCGTGAGCGTTTAATCGGTGCGGGTTCAGATTACATCACATATCTTAAGATTTTAGGGCTCTGGAAGGTTGGGGTGTATACAGCAAACCGGCTCGGGTGAGGACTCCTGAGATTCTAACACGACGAACAATGCAATGACAGTAATAGCAATGCATACAGTTCTAACAGGAATAATCATTATACAGAGAAGAGGTTGTGAACAAGACTTTTGTCCCAACAGGCTCGATGGGTCCAAGGCATAGCATGGAGGGCGGAGAGTTCCGACGGAACGCGATCTCGATCAGAAACAAAACTTAAGGCCCCTTGTCAGCCACCGGAAAGCTTCTAGGGTGATTACTTCTGTCACTGTTGTAGCAGGTTTAATACACCAGTACTAGTAAGTCTGATTACGAGTCTTTCCTTTTTCACTGTGCTATTATCCTTTGGTCTTTTGCTCTCATACTGTAATTATTCGTAGCAGTTACTTCTGATTTCAGTCACATCTTCGAATTTTGGCTCGGGGCCCGGCGTGGGGGCCGCTGGCCGTGCGCTGCTGATGGAGGCTCACGGCATCGGAGTTCAAGTTGCGGATTAAGACTTGCGGTTTAGGGTTTAGGGACTTAAGCAGACCTGTAGAATGAAAGTTTAGGGTTGAGGGGCAGGATAGAGCTTCCAAGGAAGATAGATGAGGTAGGGATCAATCGCAGCCTTGGCCTTGTTCAGATCGCGCATTCCACTCCTCTAAACTATGCCACTTGTGTCATGTGGAAATAGATTATGAAGATTCCGTACTTGCACTGGTTGCCACCGCACCTAACAGCTGGGGACTTTGGCGGCAGCTGGTGCCGGGACTCCGTAGTCTGCGGAACCGAGTTGAGGATCGGATGGTGGGTGTCACTTTTCTCTGGTTCAAGGACATTCAAGGATTAAGGACGTATCTTCTTAGAAGCTCCGGAGCCGCATGGCGATCGGCAAAGTGCCATGGAAGCATGTGGGACAACTGCAACACATCTTTTCCGACACAAACAGTCTGTTCTTTTCTACGCCTCACTGTTGTCAAGCCGCTGCACTGTGGTTTTATAGGAGTGGGGACCTTTGTTTTGCGGATAGGGCTACCTTGGTGGTTGGGTGCAACACGACTCCGATTCCGACTACTGCTCCTGCCGGTCTGCTCCAAGGGGCCGAGTTGGGGCTCTTCGGACTTTTCAACCCCAGACCCCTGCTGTCTTTGGGCTCTGGGCCTCGGACTTTTCCCTGGAGTTTGAGGTTCAGGGGTTTAGAGTTTGGAGCCTAGGGTAGCCGGAATAGGGTATCATAAAGGGACTATAAGAAGGGAGGATCATAAGTCTTTTTTCTCTCGAAGAGTTTGAGCGAAACCACAGCTCCGCCACGGCGGAGCACCGGAACTCCGCTCTCTGCACCTGCAGGGACTCTGCCTGCAGTCGAATCAGAAGAACTGGTTGACTCACCATCAGTATTCTCATGACAAGAGAGCAACTACATCTTCACAGCGGCCGCAGGAGGAGACAAGCTTAGACTGTGAAGGCCTTAGGAACAAGCCGCCACATTATGATGCAAGTCGGACATCCGAAAACAGATTCATCGCAACTCCAAACCCTAAACCCGAATCATCCGAAACACAAACTCCGAAATCCAACCATCAAGCGAGCGATGCTTTTTCCTCGTCGACTCCATCGACGTCGCGGAAATCGTCCGATCGGGCAGCTGCACTGCGGCAGTCGGCCAATGCATTACGCATATATGTAACGTAATGTCTTGTCATGTAACATAATGCAAAGCAATGACCTTTGCAGAACTCTAACGATGTTGTGCTAATGCCGTCCGGCAGATGCAACCCTGCGACCGGCGACCGGTGTCCATAGCAGGACAGAAAGAAATTTTGCAGCAGAAGTGACACCTGCGAGTTTCTCGTGCGGTACATGCCGCAGTCCGGAGTGTCATGCCCCGAGAAGTCATGGAAGTCCTCAACTTGTTTTACGCCTCTAGGACCAACATCTTTTACGGATGCCTCTTGAAGGGCCTACCGATCTACAGAAACTCCCAGCATGTGCAAGTCTATGCCGTCGCAGCGGAATTGGGGATAACGTGGACGAATTAAACACAGCACGCTCGCCTCGGAAATATGAGGTAGCCGCCGTGGAAGGCTCATCCCAGAGATGCTGAACACAACAGCTTCTGCAACAACTACTGGCCAGAAGCCGCAAATCCAACCCGTTGTAGGTTGACGAACTGGTGGTTGTTTGGTAGACACAGCTGGCTGATGATTACAAGTGATCTTACGCGGAGCTGCAAAGGCTCAAAAACGAGCGGCTGCGCCGTTGTGCACCCCAACAGCTTTTCGACGGCAGTGTGCCTCGACGTATTGTCTTGCGGTCTTGCGTTGTGCTGGCTCCAGTTCGGCTCTGCACCGAGATTGGACCAGACTTGAGCCCGAGCAGTCATTGCTGCAGGGATCCACCCACCACAGGTCCTCACTCCACCGTCATTTCGACCTGAAGACGAGCTGCTGAATCGCTTGCTGTGATTCTTTAAGTCAACGTAGATGCACCTTCTAGCCGACAGATGTGGTTCCGTGGTGGTGGCGGTGGGGGTGCAGGTGGCCGCGTCGTCTGCTGTTGGGCTGGTTATGCGTTTATAAGCTCGTTGCTGTCAACTGCATCATTTCTGTCGTAGATACTAATTGCAGTGGAGCGCTATCTGCATCTGCTGGCTTCGTTTTGAGAGATCAAGCCAAACCAGGAACAAGGGGTCTCAGCAAAACCTGGGCAAAGTATTGTGCCCATTAGGGATTTGATACAAGTAGTCGCGCGACAGCCTCGCCCTCAGGGCCTTCACCCCAAACCATGAACTGGTACTCTCGCACCTTGCTGCCACTGGCGACCACGATCTCGCTGACCATGCGGTCTGCCTTGATTCCCTCCTGCGAAGATCTGTCACGTCAAAAACGGCCAGCCCTACCCAACTTTCAAGGCCAAGCTCAGGATGAGGTTTTCTTGTACTTCGTTACAGAAAATGATGGAGATCATGACATCCCCGCTGAACTCTCAGCGCTGTAGGCCCTGGCATTCGGCTGCAAAGTCTACTGCCCTGGGTTCAAATAAGCGGCCCAACCCGAGCCCAACACAACACGGCCACAAAATCCTGAAACCTAGAATCTCAAAGCCAAAACCCCACACCCCAAAACCCAGAACCGCAATATGAAGTGACAAGCTGCTGAATACATGACAGGTTTACTCGACAGATCAAAGCTCAAAGTCTTGGAAGAAACTGCTAGATTGCTCCTAGTAGAACCAGAGCTGAGACGGTGTCTTGCTGCGGTTCTCTCGGCGTAACTTATAGTGAATGTCTCTGAACTTTCGGGCTCACGCTGTTGATGCTCTTGAGGCTTAGGATCTGGGCCTGCCTTCACCAGCATGCGCTTGATGCTCAGCACACGGCCGTGAGCGTAAGGCTCACGCTTGTCCAGTGGCTCGCTTGGGAAGTCCTGCGACAACTAAAGGAATTAGCAACAGTACAAGCCTATCTCTTGTGTCTACTGGCCAACTACTGTACATGATGGGGCTTCTAAGGCTTCTCACTTGACACATGGCCATGTAAGCTGTTGAAAGATAGGTCCTTGAGAAACCCGATTCCGATGCTTTACACCCTAAGCGAGCTATCCCTGACCTGCTACTTTCGAGAAGCTTGCAGGCTCTAGATGCCAGTTCCTGTGCAAGAGAACAACACGAAGCCAACACTTGCAGGTCATGAGACCTTTCGATGATTCCCCGAGATCCACAGCAGCAAGAACACCGTCCTTTTCGAAGTCTTTCGTGAAGGCAGCCTCTGTGATGTGGTTGTTCCTGAGTAGCTCGTTTTCGGCTCAGTGCCTAACTGTGCTGATGCCCTGCGGCAAGAAGTGTGCCTTGTCCATGCTTGCTGTGGTGCAATCCAAACGTACACATCTAAGACTCCGCAGTGTATCTGCAGTGCCGCTACACGCAATTTCACCTTCCAGGTCATATCAGCCATATTGTTTGCGACTCAGGGCCCCAACATGCTGCGTATCCGTTCGACCCAACCCTGCAGAGTCATGGTGGGGAACTCATGAGGCTTAGGTTTTGGGGCGTCAGGGGCCCCTAAAGTCAAAGCGGCCATAAACCGGCTGGCACAGGGCTCTCTGATTCAGATTGGGGTTCGATGTCGAAAGGACTTCCGAACCTAGATTCATGCGGTAGGAGCTGGCCGTCGGACATATTGACCTAAAAGTCTTTGAACTCGAATTTGTAACCCAGAAGCAGTCAGAAGGTCTTATGCCGTCGAGGCGCCAAACATGGACCGCAGGTAGGGCAAAGCTTTCACTCTTTTTACGGCAATGCACAATGACTATCGATGCCAGCTGCCTTTACAAAGTTCTTTAGGTCTGAAATGCAGCATTATGGCGAATCGTGATTTGTGCTTAAGCCGACATCTTGCCAACTCAAGTCGTGACTATTGCGTCACCAGTGCATACACTCAAGAGGAATGCTTCATCTCTGCACTCCTCCTTGACACCACCGTGAGGGCAGTGTCATCGACATACTGGCATTCCGCGCGTTCTCACCTTCTATCGAAAATGCTTCTGCCAGCGTTCTCTGTACAGCATCTGCACAACTGCACATTCTGGGCCCTTCCGGTATTACGCAAACCCCAGCATGTCGGAAAAAGATGTAGAACATCCCGTCCTGGTACTTGATAGAAGGGTCCCGCGTACATTTCCACACGAACCGGCGGCACTGGTTCAGGATGTACTCGCTCAAAGGCTGGAGTGGCTTGAACACCTTGATCCCTTGTAGAAGGCTGTTTATTCCTTCCCGTAGACGAAGATGGTACATCGCTTGGAAGTGTTGGGACTGGCGAGGTGCCTTGGGGCATTGTGTTCTCGAATCTCGTCCTAAGTTCAACCAGACGAAACTTTTGGTCCACGGTCAAATCCTCCGGGTTCAAGGCGAGGATCCTTTGCAACTCTTTCAGCTCTGCCTTGGTGAGCTTCTGCTGCGTCGCTTTGTTGGCTTTAACCCTCAATGCCCGCAAACGAGCCTCCTTCTTTCTCCAGCAGAACTTAAACGCTTCCCACAAGCCAATAACAGCTATAGCAAGAACCGCGACTACTAGATAAAGGTCCCAGGCAATCTCTGGCTGGATCGTATTCTGCTCTGAGGCTGCTGTTCCACAAACTTGACAGAACATTACCAACTTCGAAAGCCAACCTTGATGCCCGGCTCCTTGTGTGGTGGCTCGCCGCACTGATGGATCACGAGGAGGCCTTCGGTCAACCACACCCCACAGCTCCACTAGCTTCTTCAAACGATCTTTGGGCAATGCCTTGGTTCCTAGGTCAGCTCTCTGAGTTTCCCCAGGTTCATGTTGCAGGTAAAGTTCCCGCATCATCACTCGTTCTCTCACCCAGTTTGATCGTAATCGTAGGTGTCTCGTCCTCCAACTTGCAGAACTGCCACCAATGAGTGAGATAGCAGCCTGGTTGTCGATGTGGAGGTACATGGGCAACTCACGTCCCAGGAGCTCTTGTAGCAGACACTTTGTGGCCAAACCCAAGGTAGTGCCATCCACAGCCTCAACCATCTCGCTCTCAGCGGTGCTAAGAGTTATCAGCTGTTGCCTCGACGAACGCCAGGAGATAGGTGAAGTTCCCCAGAACACTGCGGCACATCCATGAGACCTACCAGAGGAGGTTGCAAACGAGGAGTCAGTAAATATATCCAACCGCTGTTCAACATCGTCACTCTTTACGAACTTCAGCCGGTAATACTGAGTCTCTGCCAAGTAGTCAAGCAACCTTTCACCCAACTCATTCACCAACTCTGGTACTCGCGTAATCCTGGAAGACATAATTGAAGTGATATATTGCAGATCGGGGCGTGACCTTCCAGTTAACCAAAGAAGCTCTCCTACCCGTTTCTGGGCTTGTTTGACCTCTGCTTCACGACCCTCCAAGTTCACGGGCTCGGCGTTCAAGAATGCCTCTTCTTCTTCTGGTGAAAAGACCATCATCTCTCTGGAGCCTTGAGACCAGGACCTTGAACCCTTGTGGTTGTATGCCCGGAGCAACTCACTGATGAAGCCATGCTGTGCCACCTCTACTCCTCCTGGAACCTTATGTATCTCCAATCCCAGGAACCGTATGGAGTTGTTCTCATTCAAGACATTGAGTTCATCGCATTCCCAACGGGCTGAAACCCATGCAAAGAAAGAATGTAGGATCTCCGAGGGTCCGGTAATCAGCAGATCATCAATGTACACCATCACATAGCCTAGGGCCTGGCTTGGGTCATCAACATCAACGACCTTCCACACTTGATTGTCGGAAACCAACTGCTGAAGTCTCAACTTCTTGGTGACTCCATTGAGTTCCGTCTCCCAAACCGCTGCACGAAGCTCTTGGTCTCGAAATCCTGACCAGAGGGCAGGGGCCTCTCTAAGGCCGTAGATTGACATCAAGACTTCCCACATGTCTCCAGGCTCAGCTAAGCCGAGCTCAAATGCGATGCTCGGTGGCTGCAATGCAACCGAAGCCCCCAACCATGGAGCCAGCACAAAAGCCTGTCTGATGTCAGTGGTACCAGTAAGCCAATTGGAACCCGCCGTATATGCGAACATCGTGCGAAGCGAAGTTGAGTCTAAGCCAGCAGCGAACAGATCAAACCCTTCCGGCATCATGCTACCTTCAGGAACATGATTTCCACACGCAACAAATCTGGTTTTCCTCTTGTAGTAGTTGGGAGGAGCATCTGGTTTGACTGTGAAGACGCCCTTACAGGGCACTATTTTGCATCCTTCTGGGAGATTCCACCGTTTGGTGACCTTGAACGCCTTCTTCTTATCCCGGAGGTTGGTGAACTCCTTTACCGCGGAATCATACCACTTGGAGATATTCTTTTTCACATCTCCCAAGTTCACGGTGTGCGTCACTTCCAAAGCCTTGCCCGTGGCCTCCAAGTCTTGAAGGATGTTCTCAATGTCCGGTGTGCATTGAACTTCGGCTTTCTTGAGCATTGCACGCGAGGGGCAAGGATTACGGTCTCTAAGGTTGAAGTCAAGGAAGTCCAATTCATCAACCTCAATGAAGGCCTGGATCATCTCATTAACCTCAACAACATCGAACCGCTTTATCACCGCCTCGCTCTCAAGATCGTCCTCACCAGAATCCTCAAGGTTATCTTTGGCCTTCTCGATCACAAATCCGGCTTCTTGAAGTCGCTCGTAGTCCTCATCATTGAGTTTAGACGTTCTTGGGGTGTAGAGCAACATCACAAGACGATCCCCTTCCCAAGGCTGTACTTCATGCCACTTACTTGGTGAAAACTCGGTGATCTTGTTCTTCTCCAAAGTCAGAACACGCCCTTGAAGCTTTTGTCCATTGGGAAGGACCTTTTCCACAGCCGCACTTGGATCAAGATCATCATCCTGGATCCACAAGTTTCCTCCACTGAACTCAGACAAAGGAATCACCATGTTCACAGTCTCTCTCGAGTTATGAGAGTCGCGGTGCAACCCCAGGGTGCTGTTTCGCGCGATTCCCAAAGCACTGAACTGGTGCTCTCCACTGTACTTCTTCGCGAAGGTTGCCAGGAACTTCGTAGTAATCGGGTACTCCTTTAAGTTTGAACGAACGCCAGCTTTTCCTCCATGAACGAAAGCACCTGTGTACCACGAGGTCATTGTTGTTTTCTTCGCTGCACGAAAGTCCACATCACCTAGTTCTTCAAGCAAGTCATAGATCTTCACAACCTGCTCGATGGTGTAGTTGTTCTCTGACATGGCCTTTCGTGACATGAACTCCACTTCCTCGCGAAGCTGCTTCTTCGTGGTTGGCAAATCATCGTCCAGTAGCTTCCCAACATCACCTTCGACAGTAGCGTGAGGGAGGAGTTCCTGTAGATCACGCTCAGGTTCTACAATGTTAAACTTCACGCCCTTTGCAATGACAAGTCCCCCATCTTCTCGTAGGATAACATGTCCACGGCTGACCTCTCTCGAAGGACCACGATAAGCACCCTTTTTCCATCGAACACCATCCGGGTCATACTTCTTCTCTTTCTTGCCCTTGTATCCCTTGGAACGAAACCAAACCTCAGTGCCAAAGGGAACTGCTGGAGGATTTGTCCATGAGCTGGAGGGAAAAGCCTTCGACCACAAACTGCTCGTTGCATGATCCATTGCCATCGGCCAGTCTTCTGGAGCAGCCTTTGCACTTTTAAGTAGAGATCGTACTCGCGCCTTTGCCCATTTCACTCCCAGCTCCGCAGTGCTATTGGCAGCTGGATCTCCTCCAGCTGTTCTGGTCTGCCGAAGCTTCTCATCATTGACCCAAGTTTTGAACATCTTGGTCTTGAACTCCCTCGCTCGGTCCGTGTGCACAGTAGCTACATGCAGCCCCGTTTGCCGTAGTTGTAGAAGGATTTCTTTCGCAGCTTGTAGTACCGCAGGTCCAGTTCTCCTCCTCAAACAACGGGTGACATAGATGGTGGAGTACTCAACCTTCTTGGTCAATTCTTCCACTTCACTTTCCACCTTTTCCACTTCCTCCGTTGATGACTCTTCAGCCTCAGCTTCTTTTTCTTCTTCATCATCCAACTGTAAAGGATCGTCACCTTGAGGCTGTTCTTCATCATCAGAAGGTACATATAGCTCACGTTCAAGTTCGGTCAGGGCCATTGAGCTCAGGTATTGACGAGGGCATCGGTAAGCAGCAACCATGATGTACTTGTAATCCTCGAAGTCCATATCTCTTCCTTTCTTCTTGAAAGGACCTGCCAAGTCCATTGCGAGCGTATACATTCCCGGCAGCCTTCTCCTTCTATGCTGATAGCCAGTGGCCTGAGCATTTACGCACACAGCACAATCAGGGCGATAAGGTTGGTGGTCGTTGTATATATGGTTTCTCCATTCTCTCCGTTGTTCTTGAGTCAACTTGTTTAGTCTAACTCCATCAGTGATCTCCTCTTCGGATATTGCGGAGTTGTCGTAGTAGCCAAGGATGTTCTCCGCAAGAATCGCCTTGAACTCCCTTGACCAACTGTTCAGCTCACCCTTCTTTAATAACGACGGAGGAACACAGCTGTCAGCAAAATCCCAATTCTCATCCATCCCAATCACGCCTGGATAATTCGTAGCTGCTGTCGTAGGCTTCTTTGCCTTGTGGCCGTAGGCTCCCATGTAGAAGTCAACCCGCTTTACGCCACCAACAGACTTAAAAGCCTTCCACATTTCCGTTGACCAGAAGGAAGCCTGTACCGGCTGATCGTTTCTCAGGCGCTCAGGGTCTTGAGGAAGATCCATGAAGAACCCCACTCCTCCTGGTCCCCTGACTGAAGCGACCATCCATATAATCAACTGCTTTGCAATGCAGGCAGTCTCCTGATCAACTCGATGTTGCTGTAGAGGTTGCAGTGGTTGTTGTCCATACGGCGACGTAGTAGTTCGAACTGGATACAGGCTCGGTCTCCTCGGTGCCATTGAAGTTGGCCAGGTGGAATGTGGAGGGCTTCCCAACACATCCGTTATCTTCCCTTTCGCCGCAGCCCATAACAGCATGCGATACACTCCCTCCTTGCGATGGATGTCCCACTGCTTGGAGGCCTTTGTGTCCACCTCCACAATCATCTTGCCCCCTTTCGGAAGCACATTGAATGGACCGTTCTCACCATCACCTTCTCTTGAGTACAAATGAACCACCCAAGAGTTCGACCTCATGAGAGCCCTCCTCCTCCTCTTCGTCAACGGGAGCTCCTTCAAGTAGTTCTCGCCACCATCCGGATTGAAACCTTCGGCAATCATTGCGTGCACATCGCTGGGAAGGTCCTTGGTGACAGGGCACAGAAGAAGAGCCTTCAGGAGGGTTGCCTGGCATCCAGTGTTCACATACTCCTTCATCAACACATCCCAAGTCCGATGTTCTTCCTTGCGTAGAACTTCCAGTCTTGCTGTTAAGGAATTCACCTGCGCACTGAGCTGTGCTAAGTGTTTCGCCTCCAACTCTTTGATGAGGCGGTGGGCTTCCCTGAAGTTGATTTCGGGACAGTTGTTGTTGAGGTAGACTTTGATGAAGCCCTTGGTCGGATGTCTCAGCTTGACCGTTCCTCTATTCCACTGCAGGCTGCACCCAAGGTCCTTGATCAGAGGTCCCATCGGAACTATGGGTTGTACCTGGTCGTTGCCCTCGTTGGTCACCAAGACAGTTCCACAAACGTTTTGCCGTAGGACTCTGGTATCTTCGCCCGCAAGCGTAACCTTCACTGGAACACCTTGATCATACTCTTCCTGAGTGGCCTGCTTGAGGGCGTGGCTTGCTCCACTGTCCAAGAGGCCACGTGGTCCACCATCTTCGCCCTCACTTTCCTCTTCCGCGTCGCAGTCCTCGGAGACAACCGCACACTCAGTTGCCGAACATGTTGTCAATGTCGTCCCAGAGTCGCCTTCCTCACAGTCCTCGTTCTGCGTAGTCAAGCTGCGGATGCTTGGACCATAACTCTTTTCCACATCCTTCACGGTAAACCGTTTCAAAGAGGACGCCGTCATCACCTTCAGCATCTTTCCCACATCGGCCAAAACCTCCTTCAAGTCAGGGACGGTCTCACTTGACGTTGTAGTCGATGACGTAGAAGTTTCCTGAACTTGGGGCTTATCGTCGATGCGAACCGTCTTTGTAGAAGTTGACGTAGAAGGCTGCGAGGGAGTCTGAGGAGCTGCCTTGTTCGGCGGTGCCTTTGGAGTTCCCGGAGTAGTAGACGGGGGTGTCGTAGTTGGAGTACTCGGCTTCTTGGTCGGGCAATCTTTCGACATATGTTTGCCACCACATAGGTGACACCGAGATGACTTCTCCTTCTCGTTCCCCTCCCAGGTATGCAAAAACGGACATCGCGTTCCCCTGGCACACCCCTTGTACGACTTCCCGAAGTATCTGCATGGGACCTGTGCGCGCTTATCCCCTTCCTCCTCAGTGCCCGAACCAGAAGTCGTAGGCCTCGTGGTCGGTTGTGGTGGTTGAGGTTGCGTGCCCTTTGGCTCCGTTTTCATAGGCTTGATCTTCGGTTCCGGCTTGTTGTTCGGGGATGTTCCCGTACTTGTTGTGCTTGACGTCTGGGTGCTCACGGCCATTGCTTCACACTCTGCCAACAGGTGGTGGTAGTACTGCTCAACCGAATCGTATGACGGCTTCGTATCTACCAAAAGACTGCTTCGCACCAAACTTGTTCTAAAGCTCACTTCATGATCTCGCTCAAGCACCAGCTTAGTCATAGCTGTCAGTCCTCTGGCCAACAGACTCGGATCCGGCGCAGAAACGCCAAGATCCCTGCATCGCCTCAGCCACCGAGCCCATGCCCTCAATGCCACAACTGCTTTATGAGGATCTTGTTCTTGGCTAGGTTGCTGTAGGCTTTGAAGGATATGCACTTTCTCCTGCTGGCCACCTGGTTGGTAGATTGTGAGGAGTCTGAAGATTAAGCCGGTGACAGAACCCGTAGACCTTCTCGAGACCATCTCCTGACGCACATTCTCGTGGAGAGCAAGAAGGATCATAGAAGCCGCTCTGGAGTTCACACGACTCCACCGTCCCGTCTCAAGTGCCTCCACCCGTGGGGGTTGTATCCGAAGCTTCTCGACAGGGCTCGCGCTTGTCCACAAACTGTAAGACTTCTCTGCTTCAGCCTTGACCCGCAGCCACCACTCCGCCGAACCATCAGAAAGATCCGACATCGGAGCTGCAATCACCTCCAGCCAGTCCATTATGTCCACCGAAGACGTAGAAGGAGAAACGCCTGGTAACGCAGGTAAAGCTGTAGTCCCCGGCTTAACCGCCTCCGGGCTTTGTTCACCCGCACGATCATGCTCTGAGGTCAACTGCTTTAACATCACCGCCTGCAACTGCGCCATTCCTCCAGCCAATAACGCCATTGGATCATGACCAGGTGCACTACCTAACCATTGTTCCGCTGAAGGTCTCCCACCACTCTTGGCCTTCGGAATCGACTCCTCTCCGGACGGGTAGACGCTCGGACCACCTATTCCACTCTGACCACCATGCCCATCTTGAACATTATGACCATTCGCAGACTGTGCCCCAACATCCTTAGAACCTGGAGGATCACCGAGAGGTTGCTGAAAGTTCCCCTGCTGAACGCCTGGATCACCCTGAAGCTGTGGACGAGGATCACCGAGAGGTTGCTGAAAGTTCCCCTGCTGAACGCCTGGATCACCCTGAAGCTGTGGACGAGGATCACCGAGAGGTTGCTGAAAGTTCCCCTGCTGAACGCCTGGATCACCCTGAAGCTGTGGACGAGGATCACCGAGAGGTTGCTGAAAGTACCCCTGCTGAACGCGAGGATCACCCCGAAGCTGCGGAAAAGGATCACTATGAGGTTGCTGAAAAAGTCCTTGCGTTACACGTGGATTTCCCGCTTGTTCATTAGCACCCCGCTCCTGATTGGAACGGTGGACTTCTGCATCCAACAAACTCTTAGCCCTCAACTCCCATTGCTCTTTCTCCATCTTCAGCTGCTGGACTTCCATTGCCATCTTCTGCATCTCGGCCTGATGGCGCGTGTTGTACTCCTCCAACTGGCGTTGCACTTCGGCCTGCAACCTTGATGAATGCTCACTCCCTCCCTCTGAGGTCTGTCCATATATATGCGGATACTCCAATTGAGCCTGCCTCATTCTATCCAGTTGAGCTGGACCAAACAAGGGAGCCTCCGAGGCAGTAGGTCCATCCCAAGATCTAGGACGTGGACCCACAGCTCGTCGCGGAGCCGCTGGGATCTCCTCAGGAGGAGAGTACACAACCATCGTGGCATGATTCTCTGACGTCCCTGGTAAAGGCGCAAAGCGTGTAGCCTCGACAGTCTCAGGATGAAGTGGTGGGATCCCCAAACCATCCAACATGCGGTCAACACTCACGGCTCCTCTGTTCGCTGTAGTCCTCAAAAACTCAGTGAAGCGAGCCATCCATCTCACACCCTGCTGCTCGTTCGTAGTCCTCGACTCAGCAGAGTAGTATCCTTGAACTGTCACTGTAGAGCCTGCAGGAGTCATAGGTTGTCCCGTTTGCTCGGCTGTTGGTGTCATCATCTCTGTGTGCCTTGCTCCCGTACTTATAACGTTCGCGCTCCGATGCGGATCTTCATAAGAAGGCTCTGCTTGCAGCGGAGGATTCGCTAGAGGTTGCACAGCGGGTTGAGCTTCAACAGGCGGACCACTGGGGGGAGCTGGATCATGTAGATTAGGATTTCCTAGCTCTTGAGTTCCCACATCATCTGCCACATGTTGTTGATAAACCTGACGAGACACACCATTAACCAAAGCATTGGCGGAACCTGCGGCGCCACTTGAACTCGCCGCTGCTCCCGAAGCTTCTGCGGAGCTTCGCTCTGTACTTTGGGCGACCATAACCTAAAAGTCTTTGAACTCGAATTTGTAACCCAGAAGCAGTCAGAAGGTCTTATGCCGTCGAGGCGCCAAACATGGACCGCAGGTAGGGCAAAGCTTTCACTCTTTTTACGGCAATGCACAATGACTATCGATGCCAGCTGCCTTTACAAAGTTCTTTAGGTCTGAAATGCAGCATTATGGCGAATCGTGATTTGTGCTTAAGCCGACATCTTGCCAACTCAAGTCGTGACTATTGCGTCACCAGTGCATACACTCAAGAGGAATGCTTCATCTCTGCATGACCATACCCTTCGTACCCTACCTCTATGTTTCCTTTGCAGCTCAAGTCTTGAGAAGAGGGGTGGATACTTCGGGTACTTGCACAAGGAAGCCATGAACGCTCGAAGCAAAGGTTTCAAGCTTGGGGGCCGGCAGGTAACTGGGCCGATTGCCGGAAGACTCTGCAACCCCAAGCCGCCTGAACTCACCCCTGACTTGACAACAAACACGAAATCTCGAAGCCAAACTGGAACCATTGAGGTTAGACCGGTGACCAGAATAATGCCAATATTACCACAGTATATAGCAATCATAACAATGCATAGCAGCAATACAGCATAACACTGTTATCTTCACCACAGCCCCTACCATCGGTACGACTAGAATCTGGCCGCGGCCGCTCGAGATGCCCTTGAGGCGGAGTGTCAGGGAGGGATACCTGGGCTTTGGAAGCAGCGTGGACGAAGTCAAAGCGGGACAATAGGATGGGAAAGCCAAGGAAGGATACCCAGCAGAAGATGACTTCGAGCTACCCTCTTCCTACATCATCCTAGCGATCGAACAAACCGCACCAAAGGGCGACATGGAAGACACCAGGAAAGCTGGCGGAACTACTCTGAAACCTCAGGAGCAGGCTGTATTGGAGTGAAGCACCAGGCCTTCCTTGTGCCCTACATAGCATTTTAAGGCAATGTCGGATGGGGTATGTACTTCCGGGCATCTGCGCGCGTATATAAACCTGTATATATATATATATATATATATGTATATATATGTATGTATTTATGTATGCACGGGTGTATGCATGTATGCATGAAGAGGATTTACGTGCACATGTAAAAACACGTATGTACCTACCTACCTGCTTGCTTGCCTACCTGCCTACCTCCCCGCCGGCATACATGTATACCCAAGTTCACGGTCTGAGCTTGAGTATTTCGACAACAGACGGTGAGTCTCTGAACTCCCGAGTTTGAGCACAGCCCAAACCCTAAACGGCAGAATCCTAAACCCTCATTCCAGAACCCTAAGCCTGAAAGCCTAAGCCTCAAACCGACCAACTAAAGAGTGCCCAGCCACTTCTTCAGGATCGCGGCGACCTCCTTTAGCAGGGCATGGTTCTCTTCCCGCTCGGTCGCGTCCCAAGCCTCATGGCACAGTGTGGGTAGTGACAGGTTCAGGGAGCCCGGGGCTTTAGGTCAGCAGGGTTGGGGCTGTATCCGTTTAAGGTTTCCGGGGAGGCGCAGATGGCAAACCCGAAGCCGAATTTCATCACGAAGTATAAGGAGTAGGGTCAGGCCCAAGAGTCTCAAGAGTTGTTTGAAACCGAAACAAAGGGTTCAAGCTCCTGAATATAAATATATGTGTATATGTATATATATATATATATATAGAACTATATATATATACACACACATCTTTTGTGTTTTTCAAATGATATATATATATATAGATAGATATATGTATACAACTCTCCCGCAAGAAGCGCTGCCACAATCCCCAAAATCTCGTTCCCCCAGGCCCGAAACCCGTCCCCTCAAGTCCCAAACTTAGGGCTTTCAAATCGGACGTCCCAAAGCCGTATCTCCGAAACCCTAAACCCCTAAATGTGAATCTGAAGATCCGCACGCCAGGTACCGTGGTCGCCGTCCGAAGGCACAAGCGTCGATGTGCTTTGCGAAAAGAGCAAGGCACGCTGCTCAGGGGAAGGGTAGTGATTTTAGATTGGTAGCGGAGCAGGTGTGCTCCAGGTAGTGTAGTCTCCGCTAACTAGTCTGACTTTGTAGAGCGATGGCTGGCGACGATCAAGACGACCAGCCCACCAGCATGTACCAGAGTACTTCTTGGCAAGCTCCTCCTGGAGCACAAGCTTCGGGCGCGGCTGCTCCCGACTCTGCTGAGTTACCTAGACCCTTTGACAAGGCGATGCATCCTCCGTCGGCTGGAGGTGCGCCGCCTGATCCGTGGGCTGACTACTTGTCATCCAACCAGTCGAGAGCTTGGGACCACCCCTCTTGGCAGTGGCAGGGAAACTCCTGGAACGGATGGCACTCCTGGGACGACGCGAAGATGCAGCAGAACGAGCCACGCGGGGGATACGCGTGGGGTCGTAATTGGAGTTGGGATGCTACCTGGGCTTCGGGGTCTACTGGCTCAGGTGGCGACATCTACCCGGACGGCGAGGAAGAGAAGCACGGCGACGACGGGAGGGCTACTACCACGACCTCCAGGAGATCGGCGATGTTGGCCGCAAGTACATCCACGGCACCGGCGGCTACTACACGTTCGGCGATGGACTCCGAGAGAGGAGAGGAACGAGGTGAAGATCATGGGCGCGGGCCTTCGGAACGAATGCTCGTTCCCAGCTTCTCTGGCGACGTTGGAGCTGGAGAAGGGAGTGATCTGGGATCTACTGCCAGGTCCTACTTGCGACAGGTTGCAGCTTGGCAGAAGATGACAAGGATATCTGCCAATCGCCAGGGGTTGGTGTTATACCAACACCTATCCGGCAAGGCCTGGATAGAGGCCGAGCGCTTGGACATCGACAAGCTCAGCGGGCCGTCAGGATCCGCGTACTTCGTCGAGTGGATCCGTGAAAGGTACCTGGATGTTCAGGTGACCCAGGTCGGGAGGAGCCTCTCAGAGTTCTTCCGCAAATTGCGGAAGAAGCCAGGACAGAATATCCGGGACTACGTCGGCGAGTTCGATCGGGCACAGGCCCGCTTGGAGGAGTGCGGCTGCACTCTTCCGGACATCGCTCTGGCATGGATGTTCGTCGACCGGCTAGGCTTGGATGAACCTTCGGAGCTCAACTTGTTGGCCAGTGTGGGGAACGTGTATGATCTTCGTCGCCTACAACAGGCGGCGACCATCCACGACAGGGCGCTCAGGAAACCTTGGGAAGGCACTACCTCAACTACCAGGCCGTGGCAGCGTCGGCAGGGGCAGTCCGTGCACTACACCGGCAACCACGACCTCGACGACGACTTCCACGGCGAGGACTGCGGCACAGAGAATGCACCTGGAGATGAACCCTTGACTGAGGGCATGGCCGAGGAGCTCTTCACCACCTATATGTCCCACGAGACGGCCAAGCAGAAGTACCGCGACTCCCAGCGCGGTCGCGGGACGGACCCTCAGGCTATGAAGGAGATCGCTGCTGCTAAGCTTCAACAACTGAAAGCTAGATCGTTTTGTGCGGGGTGCAAACGACGAGGGCACTGGCACAAGGACGACGCTTGTCCCTTGAACCAAGGGAAGGGGCTCAAGGACGCTGCTGAGCATGGTGGCAGCGGTGGAGCCGGGCCAAACACCAAGGCATCCTACATGTGCAATGTCGTCTACGTCGCCTGGAACATTGAGGAGGATATCTGCACTGGAGAGTTCGACGCCATCACAGATACAGCCTGCTCCAAGTCTGTTGCCGGAAATGGCTGGCTCGACGAGTACATCGGCAGGCTCGAAAGGATCGGCGAGCGACCCCGGCTACTGCCCAACGACGACAACTTCAAGTTCGGAGCCTCCAGAGTCTTCCACTCCGACCGCGCCTGCATTGTGACCTTCAAACTTGGCCAGGCTGTCGTAGAGGTCAAGGTAGCCATCGTCACAGGCGACCTTCCACTTCTTCTGTCTCGACCTGTGTTGGCGAAGCTGGGGATGATCATGGACGTGGCCCTCAATCGAGCCGACTTCAAGGCAGTCCAGCTAAATCAGGCGACTCTCAAGATGACAGAAAGCGGTCACCCTGCGCTCCCCTTGATCCCAGCTCGTGAGCCGGCCGGAAAGGCGCCAGCTGACTTTTGGTCCGACGGTGAGATCATGATCCACTTGAATCGTGCGGCATATATGGTGTGTGCTTCTAGCAATGTGCAGGGACCCGATAGCCCTATCGATGAGCCTCGAGTCCCAACAGGTTCCTCTACTACCGCTACTACTACCTGTCAGTCTTCGTCTACGTCGACCACTACCAGGCCCCGGTTGTTTTACCCCAAGAAGATCCCACTCGAGGTCCACAATCTACTTACCGGTGAAACCATCAATGGAGTGTCGTTCATGGCTTGGTGGAAATCCACGAACATAAGCAACGACTTTTGGATAGAGTCCCCGACTACGCTCTACCGCATACATGTCATCCCGAGGCGTACCCTCTTCAACCCTGGCAAGTGGAACACCCCAGATCAAACCCGGAAACATGAGCTTCTGCACCAGCTCGGGAAAGTACGCATGTGTCAGGGAGTGTCATGCAAGACCGGCCAGAACATGGATCCAGTGTTTGATGTTTGGAGTGCCGATGACCATGATGTTGCTCAACCCGTGCTCTGGATCGGAAGGACTTCTTTCGCTAGGCGCCCGATGCCTGTGACGGGAACTTCCCTTGCAATTCGAGATGGCCACGTCCCCCGCGGCGACGAAGCAGCCATGCGTTTCTCAGATGAACAAGGCGGCCCTGCTCAGCGAGCTCCAACAGAGGAACATGACGGTTCACCCCAAGTGGACAGTACCCGAGCTCCGGAGCATCCTTTCCGAGGAACGGGCCAAGGAGAAGGCGGGCAACGTACCCAAGGGGCTCAGCAGCATGACCCTCGACGACCTGAAGAAGACGGCCGCGAACCTCAACATCGTGCTCCCGGACAACACGAACCGCGGCCTCATCATGCGCATGATTCGGGACTCCACCGAGGACAAGAGCGAGCACATCATGACCTTCGGCCGCTACAAGGGCTACCTGTACGAGGAGGTCCCGATGGGGTACCGGAAGTGGGCCCAGGAAGAGATCCGTCGCAACACCAATGCTTCGGACGACCTGAGGATGTTCGCAATGTGGGCCGAGCAGGACGAGAACAAGATGACGCATGCGCAGGCCAAGTCCTACTATGCGGACCCGGAGACCACAGCCGTGGTCCCCTACAACCCGGAAGAGGAGAGCAATTGGGAGGTGGTGACCGAGGGGACGGAGTCTTCTTCGAGTGCTACGAGGAAGAGTGCGACCGGACTCCCGATGAAAGGGGGGTACGCGGACCCAAGACCAGCGAGGAGTCAAGGACTACTCCTACCACGGGATGTGAAACCGAAGGCGACCTCGGAGCCCAAAAGGAGGACACGCCCGGCGCAACCAGACCAGGCGACCATGGACCTCGATGCGGACCAAGCGGATGCCCAGGCCCTCGAGGAAATCAGAGCCCTGGAGATGCGCCTAGCTTTGTTGAGGGATCGCCACCATCTACCGCCGAAGCACCAATGAGGAGCGAGACTGAAGGTGACTACCGGGACTGCATTGAGTGCGTTGATGGGCAAAGGGAGAAGGACTACTACGACACGCTCGAGATCAACGAGGTGATGTGCGAGGCCTTCGTGACGGACGAGACCGCCGAGGAGATGAACACTGCGGGGCTTCCACGGCCCAACCACGACCTTGCGGTTGAGCTGGCCTCCTACGCTGCCGCGGCGAACAACGACTTCACCTACCAGACCCTCTTCCGCATCGCCACGCTCCTTCCGGAGGATGCTCGGGTAAATCTCCGACAAAGTGCAGAAGGCAGCGCCGGACGACGAGGGCTTGTCGGCGGAGTCTGGACTCACGGAAAGATGGCTGGCATCACCAACAATGTGGTCGTGTTCCCTTGGTTCGTCAAGTACCTCAGCGGATGGGCGAGCCACCATGGAGTCGCTTCGTGGACCAGCTTCATGTTGACAGAGAATGTTAGCCATGGCGTACACTCTGACAACCACAACCTCCCTGGCTACCCGAACATCACCACCAGCTTCGGTGAGTTCAACGGCGGTGAGCTGTGGATGGAAGTCAAGGAGGCCGAGCGGACCCCCGACGAGACCTACGTGTGGAGGCAAGGAAGCGATGGCAAGGAACGGCCGGGTAGACTCACCTCCACCCAGCGACGGATCGTGAGCTTCGACCCGAAGATACGACACGCCACTCAACCATGGAGTGGCACAAGGTGGTGTTTGACCTTCTTCGCTTCACGGGGAATTGCTGCTCTTGATCGCAACGGACGGGAACTACTACGCCGCCTGGGGATGGTGCTCCCGGATCTTCGCAAGCGACCTCCGCTACTTGATGATCGGCCACCAGCCGGAAGACCCGCTAAGCGGAGCGCCAGGAAACTAATCCACCGTACTTCCAAACGTTTGGGGGCACTGGCCACCTGGTCCATCATGGCGGCTAGCTCCTTCCTCGAGGCGCATCTACCCACTCCCGGAGGACCTGATGGCGTTGCTCTATGTGAAGTGGGAGGCACTACGAGGACCGAGGAAGCCGTGGATGCTGACTACCTGGCAACGGAACCGCTGGACCAGGCCTACATCCTGCGAGAAGGAGGCCGCACACGCGGCCTAGAGCTTATTCGGACTCTGCGCCCGAGCACGTTGTGGATCCATGGAGACGCTGTTGACCTTTGTGAAGACGCTGTCAGCGACTACATCCAGGAGCAGCTCGACGCGAGTCGCCGAGTCGTGGTGGACGCGGCCCCCGACGGCAACTTCTGGAGGACTGGGTTCGGAGTACGTCTTCTACAAGATCCTACAGCGACCTTGTACGAGGAAGCGGGACTGAAGACGGTCGAGTTCAACAGCACCCGTGCGGACTGGAACGAAGCCACTGAGTCTATCTACCCGGGCACGATCAACGTCTACATGGCGCAGACGAGTGGCGAGAGTCCGCCACCCGCGGAAAAGGAACCCCGAGGGGCTTCTGCTATCTCGTTCCCTGGAGAACCCCGAGTCAAACCGGAAGTGGCCTCTGCTCTACGTCGTCTTCATGCCAATCTCGGCCACCCGTCACAACATGATCTTACTCGACATCTTCGCTTGGCCGGCGCGGGGCCTGAAGTCATACAAGCCTCAAAGCGTCTGAGCTGCGAGACCTGTAAGAGATGTACCACAGCCGCGAGCGCACGACCCGCTACACTGCCGAGCCTACTTTCCTTCAATCAGGTCGTGGGAGTCGATGTTTTCTCGGTGGTGGATTCTACGGGTCGGCGGGTCGAGATGCTTTCAGTCTTCGACCATGGAACCTCTTTCCACGTGGTCGGGGAGCTCAGAGAACATAGCACCGAGGCGATGGAGCAGACGTTCTGCGAAGTCTGGACAAGGACTTTCGGGGCCCCGGGCACCATTGCCCTCGACCTGGAGTCCGGCCTTCAGGCTGGACTCGCACGCTACAGCTCCTGGCATGGATGTCACCTACGATCGATCGCTGGGCAAGCTCACTGGCAACTCGGTGCCACCGAACGACATGGGGGTCTTTGGAAGGCCATCTGGAAGAGGGTCTGTGATGACCTTAGCTTGAGAGAAGAAGATGTTCCCATGGGGATCGCCGCGGTCAACGATGCCAAGAACCAGCTTCGCCGGATCAGCGGATATTCACCGGCACAGGCCGTCTTTGGCCGGGACCCCTACATCCCCGGCGACTTGCTTGACGAGAAGGACGGGGAACAACAGGAACACTTGATCAACCACGACCTTCAGGGAGCAAGCGATTCGTCTGGCAGCCAAGGGGGCCTACTTTCGGGCCCAAGGTGATGCCAAACTTCGCCGAGCCCTCCTTCAGCGATCTCGTGTTGCTGGAGAGGAACTACACCCTGGCGACCTTGTCTTCTTTCTGCGGAAGCCCAAGAACACGAAGGACTGGTCTTGGAAGGGGCCAGGCACTGTTGTGGGGCACGAGCACCAGAACCTCTGGATCTCCTTCGGAGGGAGGTGCCACCTGGTAGCGCCCGAACACACCAGACGGGCCACAAATGAGGAGACTGGGAACGCCTTCATTCTGAAGACCACCAAGGACGACCTCCAACGCCTCGCCGAGTTCGACCCCGACGATGAGGAGATGTATGAGAGTCCTGAACGTCCTGGAGATGACTACGTCCCGGACGAAATGTTGGACATCCTCGATGAGACTTCTGTGTTTGACGACGAGATCGAGCTCCCGGGCGAGGACGAGGTCGAGCTCCCGGGCGAGGACGAGGACACTACCATGAGGAGTGTTCGTGAAGATCCTCCCCAACTCCCGTCAAGGGGACCACCAAAGAGGATGAGACAGAAGGGGCCCGAGCACGTGAACATGCTCAAGCGGGCTACCACGGCACGAGGCCGTGAGAAACAGCTCGAACGAGAGTTGCCGTGGCACTGCATACCTCCCGAGAAACACGCCGATTTTCGCCGCGCAGAGGACAAGCAGTGGAGCGAGCATTTGGAACATGGTGCAATGAAGCCAGTCGACGTGGAGACCAGCAAGAAGATCTTGGCCGAGAAACCAGAGAGGGTGTTGCCAAGCCGGTTTGCATACCGCGATAAACACTGGGCCAAAAGAAAGACCAACCCGGACCTGGACTGGAAATGCAAGGCGAGACTGGTCATCGGAGGACATGTCGATCCGGATATCACTTCCGGATTGACTACAAGCGCTCCGACAGTTTCCCGTCAAGGAGTGCTACTGCTTTGTCAGATCCTTGCTTCGCGAAGGCAAAGAGGATGGAGTGCCAGCGCCGGTGATATTACCTGCGCCTTTCTGAACGGCAACGAGCTCAAGCGAGAGCTGTACATTCGCCAGCCCCGTGGAGGACTAGGTGACCTTCACCCTGATCAGATCGTGCAGCTCACCAAAGGAGTATTCGGGCTGGTCGACTCCCCGAATGCCTGGTACGAGAAGCTGCAGGGCACGATCCTCGCGCTCGACATTTCACTCTCTGATGGCCGACGCGGATACTTTGACCAGTGCCCCCTCGATCCGTGCATCTTCCAGTTCAAGGTGAAGGACCTCGATGGGAACTCTGGTGCCCCTGAGGCGTACGTGGCCGTTCACGTCGACGACCTCTTGATGGTTGGAGATCGGGAGCTGAATCGTCAGCTCAAGGACGCACTCTCCAAAGCCTTTCCAGTTGATGACTGGGAAGACGACAGCTTCGAGTACATGGGCTCCACCTTTACGATCGACGAGAACGGAGTGACGATCACCCAGGAGAGCTACGCGGACACACGACTGTTCGAGGTGGAGATAGAGCCTGCGGCGAGTGACGAATACCCCGCAAGTGCGGAACAGAGGGCAGACAACAGAAGCCTGATCGGGGCTCTGTCGTGGATTGCTGGACAGACCCGGCCGGACCTACAGACCGGAGTCTCAATGGCTCAACAGCTTCAGCGGGAGCCGACCATCGGGGACGTCCGCTTCACCAATTCCCTCTCGAGGAAGGCGAAGCAGTACCGAACATGTGGAGTCCACCTGACACCAGTGGACCTCGAGAACTGCGTGCTGCTGACCTACCACGATGCCGCCTGGGCAAATGCACCTCAGGACCCTGATGACCCGTACTACCAGCTGACGCCCGAGGAGGACATCTGCGGAACGATGAGAGAGGGGCCCTTCGCCTCAAAGGACCGGAAGCCCAAGCGGGGAAATTCGAGGATAGCTTCGCAGCTCGGTGGCATCTACCTCCTCGCCGACTCTAAGATCTTGGATGGAGACAGCTGCAACACCAGCCTTCTCGACTGGCGGAGCTGGGCCTGTGATCGGGTGTGTCGCTCTACTTTTGCGGCAGAGACTATGGCCTGTGCTAGCGGAATCGAGAATGCGCAGTACATCCAGAGCTTTATGGCTACGCTGCTGGCCGGAGTCCTTGTGCGCCCCAAGAACAGCCCCATCAAGACCCGATTCATGAGTGACTGCCGTAGTCTTAGGTTTACCCAGAGTTCCTTCTGATCGCCGGCTCGCCATAGATCTGGCAGCCATACGGTGTGATTTGAAGCTCGGAGGAAAGCTGTCATGGGTTCCCACCCAGCTTCAACTTGCGGATATCATGACGAAGCCCCTCCGGGCAGAGAATTTCTGGAAGGCTCTGAAAGAGCCTTTAAAACTTCCCTTCAGAGAGGATAGAGATTTTGAAGGCGTGTGAATCTGAAGATCCGCACGCCAGGTACCGTGGTCGCCGTCCGAAGGCACAAGCGTCGATGTGCTTTGCGAAAAGAGCAAGGCACGCTGCTCAGGGGAAGGGTAGTGATTTTAGACTAAACCCTACCTAAACCGTCATCCTGAACCCTGAACCCATAAACCCTACCTAAACCCCAATCCTAAATCTAAATCCCCAAACCCAAACTTGGGGCCTGCTGCATCTTCTTCTCGATGCTCTCCTGAGAGTCGCTATGGCTCCAGGAATAATCGTTGAAGACCTCGGTCTGCGGGTTCAAGGGCTTCATAGGGGTTTAGGGTTTAGGCTTCAGGGATTCAGGGTTTGGGGCTTTAGAGATTGTGGGTTTCAGGATCTAAGCGCTCCGAAACCGTCCTCAACCACGAACCATCGTCCTGTGAGGGCACTGGGTCCTCTCGTTGTCTAGCTGGAATCAAGGGCCGCAAATTCTGGACTCTAAGCGTAGGCCTACGCCGATTACGAGTCACGACTTGGATTGTAGGTTTCGTTTGTATGTAATGCATAAATATCTACACACACACAGAGACACCCTCTTTCTCTCTCTATGTATGCATACATACATATACACACGCTCCTACATATAAATGATATATTGATGTGTGTATATATACAATAGGTATCATGTTTCTCTTCCTGGGTTTCAGGACTGGGGGAGAAGGCCAATGTGTTCTTCGCCTTCAATGTTGCCCCAATTACGCACCTGAACAGGCAGGCTTTGTCCAGATCGGTGTCTTGTCCAGACCCCAGCCTACCAAGAACTCGAAGTATTGAATAACAGTCGGCAGACCCCTACAACCCCAGACGTAGTTGCGCCGGAATTAGGCTGCACATCCCATCCGGAATGAACATATTGCTGGAGGCAAGGCAGCTGTTATGATCTTTCTGGCATGAACTCGAATGCAGCTAAAAGGCCACGGTCTTTCCTTGGCTTTTCGCGCAGAGCTGCGAACAGCGGCTGACTTATGAAGTAATGCTGTCCGAATCCAGAACTAAATGATCTGAACTCGAAACCCACGCTTCTCAAGCATCCACCTGCTGCATTTCGGACAGTTCTGATCTGGGGGGCGGAGGCAATCACTGCCGCCCATGGTGCCAGCCCGCTCCGTCTTCGAATGCAAGTGGGAAAAGACAAGAGGCAAAGCTTCGACCGCCCGTGACAGTCCAAGACCATCTTCCGATCACGCCATCATACCCAGGGTATATTCACAGTGGCAAACAAGCACTTTCTCAAGCTGAGCGTCCTGTCATGACCTTCTCGAGCTCTTCCTTGCCCTGCTCCAGTTGCTTCTCCTTGGGTGGAGCCTGCGCGCTCTGGAGCTCACTGGATTAATTAGGTTGGGGCATGCGCGATGAAGCTTGGCATTCACAAGGGGCTGTCCTTATCGAATATGCCTGGTAACAAGATCTGGGCAAGCAGGTCTTGTGTGGACTCGCTTTCTGGCGCTTGGGGACCACAGCTACAAGCACGATCACTTGGGATGTTTCCGCCAGGTTGAAACAGCAAGATCGATCACGCGGTGGCTTCAAAACATCAAGACACCCCTGTCCATGCCTGAACAACTCAGCCTGAAACAAACAGCTGTTTCATTACCTATGAACTCCGGTTTGCCCCAGCATTCCCAGGATGGGTAGCAATATGCCAACTGCATTGGTTTTGCTTCTGATATGGAAGCTGCTGCTCAAAATGGAGATTGTGGAGACAAGCCAATCCCAAGTCTGCAAAGCACCGCTTGACCCGAGCTGCCTGGCCAATCGCATAGGCCTTCGGAGGAGAGTGCTGCTTCAGATCCATGCCGGCCTAAGTCCGGGAGGAGTCTTCTACGACGCACCACTTGCCTCCATGACGGCAGTGCCGTTGCCCATGTGCACTGCGGCTGCTCTTGGACCTTCAATATGAAGTTCGGTTTCCATGCCTCAACCGCGCACCCGCACTGCGGCAACTCAGATTCCAACCTCCTCCGTTTCTTCGTCAATGCGCAGCTTGCCTGTCATCCTTGGCTCGGAAGGTCGTATATCAAGGGTTCGGAAATTGCCCGAGGTTGGCCCGAATCTGTCAGTCGCAGTTCTCGTGAAAGTACGAAGAGAATTAGATAATATGTGGGTGAATGGACTGCAGGGTCAAAGCATACCAGAGGTCGGAGTCACCAGCAAGAATGTCCCCTTGTGGAGCCCTGCATGAAAAAAGTCGACTCTACCCGAACTTGATCAAATCAGTCAGGTCCCTTTACTATATTCAAGCTTTAGGAGACGATCACCCTTCAAGGCCCCCCGAAGCACATGAGACAAAGGCACTTCAAAGCAAAGAAGGCAAGGCCGGAAAGAGTTCCGGCCCAAGCGATGATCACAAGTGCCTTGGTGGGCTTGCCAGTTTCTGAGGGGTTTAGGGGTCTTGGGGTTTAGGATTTGTTTATCACGACGAATGTAAACTCTTTTCGGGCTTCCGCTTTCCCTTTTAAGGGGAAGCAGGTTTGCTTTGTCGGGCTGGGGATCGTTTTTTAGGAGCTCTAAGTTCGCAGGTTTGGAGCTCCGCTGCTCATGCGGAGCTCCAGGTTTACATAGGTCCTTTGCGGTTGGCTGACTGCAATGCCTCCAGTGTTGAGGGCTACAAGTCCAAGATCGTGCAAGGCTCAAACATCTCTCAATCACAGCGGGCTTTTCACATCGTTGCTGGAACGATGTCTTCACAAAGGCCCAAGCAATGAAGGTATTGACTGCAAGGCTGAAGCGAGGCTTCAAATCCAAAGTGACGAAACCTGAAACTAGCCTTCACTCCCAAACTCGGAAGGACTGCAGCTCCCTCTCTGGTAGTCCAAGCTGCCATAATCGCCTGTGCAGCAATAGCTCGGCCTCCGATGCCAGTCATGCAGCTCGAGTCGGTGTCGCTGACGGTCCTCGGCTTGAGGATTGGAAGCTCTAGCGTACTTTAGGGATGTATTCCACGCAAGGTGGTAGCGGTTCAGGGCTCAGGAGCTTAGTATTCTGAGAGGGTTAGGGTTGGCTTTTGGTTGTATGCGCTTGTTTTAGCGGCCTTCTGCGTTTACGCCGGTGTCTCATCATCTGCAGGGTGCGAACTGCTGCCTCTTTCTAGCTAGCTGATGATGATCGCTGTATGCCGTCAGCCCTTCGTTCTCGAAGCTAAACTCCACAATAGTAAGCCATGTGCCAACAATTATACCCTTCGACCAGTAGATTCTTGGATCCGGACCCTATGAATCCATGAGTTCCTCAACCGACGGTCCACGTCTTATGCAAACTCTAGCCCAACCCAAGCGTAAAGCACGAGATCTGCCCAAGTGATACGCCACAAGTTTATACACCACATCCTGGAATCCCCAAAGCCCCAGTGCGACACCCTAAACATGAACACGTCAAGCCCATCACTCGGGTCCCCGGCTTGCAGCTGAATCCATTCCAGGCATGGTAATGGTCGAAGCCCTTCCCCCAGTCAAAAAGGCCTCCACAAGGACAAGGATGGGTGCACAGGAGCAGCACGCAGGTTTTGTTTTAGGGTTTCATGCTTGACTCTTTAGCTGGCCTCTAAATTGACCAGCTGTCGCATCTGTACAGGACTTGCCTGCATAAAGGATCTTCTGTGGGGATGCAAGACAGCACGCCATCTACTGAGAAAGCCGAAGAGCATGCGACTTTGTGCCAGACTGCGGAGTCGGAGCACAAAGTATAAGTAACATGTGAGCACCATGTAGCTGCTTTGATGGCCTTTTTGGCGTTAGTCGACCGAGCCAGCGGGGCAAGCTCATTAGTACGGGCTTGAACTCTGCTGCGGTGCAACATGATGTCAAGAAGCAATGTAAGTACATTCGGACAAGCAGGATGAAGTCATGCCAGCTCTTGTACAACAATCGGGTTGGTAGCCATGAGTGCCAGTTGATGCATGCACTACTTCTACGACACACAGGTGGGGTGCTCTATTGAATCCAACCTGTTACTTGCGGTAAGACGTTCAGTGGCTGAAGCAAGACTTATTCGGGTGCAGGCCATTGCAGCACTTGCTGGAGTGCTTACATGGATGCCAAATTTCGAGCAGGCGTGGGGCTCAACCTCTCCCCGCCCCCCACTTAGCCGCCCTGGCAGGAGCCTGCTGCGAGCAACCCCCATACGCCGCAGAAGCCGTGAACTGGGCTCGCATCCACCTGGCGTCGATTCAGTGCTGGTGGCCTGAGCCTGTGTTTTGATGTGTGCATGTGTGCAAACAAAGAAGTGCTCATACCTATGCATCTGTCTATCTAACTATCGATCTATCTATGAACATGTACTTGCTTTCTAGTAACTGTATAAAACGGTTCAGATTCAGAACTGTAAATAAATGCTGGATGGCTTCGTTGTGCCCCGCCCAGGACCCAGTTCGGAGTATCAGCTCTGCACGCCATGATTCTGTGGGTTATCGGAATTCTGGCTACCAGCAGTAGTTAGTAGTGTGATTTCAAACACGGTGTCTGATATTGCTGTACAGTCCCCGCAGGGTCAGACGCAACAGTCTCGGCTGGACTCCTGACATCCTCATGCATCCGGTGCAAATCATGTGCATGATCTCATCAATCAAAACCGAAGACTGCCTTCAAGTCCTTTCTACTCGAGCATGGCATGCTGCATCCCTTGTGCTTGAATGCTGGGCAGCCTTTAAACCCTGATTGCGAACATTGCTACGGACTACCTACACAATAGTTTCGTTTGGTTTAACAAGAGGCCCATCTGCGGCTAATAGACAACTCTCCGCTCTTTGCCACGAGGCTACGCGTGATCCGCACCAGAACGTGAGCACCCCAATAAAAGGGTCCAAAACCCAAATCGGTAAGACTCATGCATATGATCTACACGAACCCCAGAACCTCAAATTTAGCTCCCAGCAGGAGCGAGCTGAACCCAATCCAGCCAGAGAGCCGGATCGTCAATCTTCAACTTCTGGAGCAACATAGAGGCCCCCTGAGCCAGACATTTCTGTCCGAAATTAGTTTGGACATTCTGCGTGATCTCGGTTCGACATGCGTGTTTATGTTGGCGCTTGTTGCCCTCAGTTTTTCTAGGGAGTCACGGGCTGTCAGAGGCATAGAGCTAATGCTTTGCTGTTCCCAAAACCCCTGTCGGAAATCCACATCGCATCCCGGATTCCCTTCGTCTTGTCATGAAGAAGGGCATGCAGGACAGCTTTGCCGACCCAGTGGACGGCCTGGTAGACGAGGGCTCCGATGAAGCCAATGGCAAAGGCGCTGCCGCACTCCACGTTGCCTTTTCCAAGGATGCTGCGCGGAACCCACATATGGGCCGTCACAAGAATGGAACAATAGGCTATTTCTAGTTATTCCGATTCCTGCATTGCACCAGAACGTCTGTGAAGCTTACCTTTCCAACCCTAATTTTTGTTGTTTCAACGGAATAGACCGAACTACTGGCATTCCAGGGGCCCTTGTACTACCGTAAGAAGATCGAAGCTCCAGATAGGCTGCCGCAAGGGGCCGTGATGGAGACGAGGCCAGCGAGGATGCCGTTGCCTAGGGAAGCGCGTAAAGATGATTGGGGGTTGGGGCTTTCAGGCTACCGGCTTTGGGGCCTTTAAGCCTTTTGGGTGTGCGTTGTACTGACAAGGTTCCGCTCGGACCTGGATTCGCATGCTTAGTTTTGAGGGATCAGTTTCGAGATCTGACTGGTGACGCTGAGTTTCTGCCGGCAGGTGCCTCGTCCAAGCAGATTTTCCTCCGAAGCAACCCGAGGGAGTGGTCGGCAAGTCAAGGGAACTTCACATTGCCCAGCTTCACTACCGGTCCGCCCTGAAGTCCCTGACTATCCGAAGCGTTTGATTTCAATTTGCGCCTTCAACTTCCTCAGACCGTGCTACTGCCCTGTTCAGCCATTTGGGCTCCTGAACTCCAAACCAAGTTGGTGAGGACTGAGCCTCACAGGACAGCCCCCTGCAGAAAGCCAAAGTACGCCTGCGACTGCTATCACCAATGGAGACAAGGAATTGTTATTAGGCCAGGATTCCGAGAATTCTTGACTGAACTTCTGGGCCCACCCCAACCGGTAGATTCCTATAGCCTCAGCCCAAAGGGTCCGAGTAACACAGGCCGCCGACATCGTACCTTGGCACGTCAGAGCAGCAGAGCAGATGGCTTGACTTTATGTTCCTCAACAGAAGCTTGGGAAGCGTCCTGTCTGATGAGTCACTTAGCGACCCCAGGCTGGGCTCAGTCGTAATCCCGTAGCAATCGCCGTATCAAGGATAGGAGTGGCGATGATCCTTCCATTCAAATCCGAAGCGGTCATCTCATGGGATTTGTGTCGCGACTACGTCACACTGTGACACTGGCCATGCTCGGCGCTGGGTTTGAGATCCTCGTCTCTGGGCTGGTTGAGATCTGTTCTCTTTCATCCGTCGATGCTGGGAAGACGTCCCCATTTTCTGGGGCCCCATTCAGACTGATTGGGGAGAGGGGGTTACCGTGGAGAAGTTGACACGAGTTACTTGCTTCGCGACGCAACGGGAGGCCTTACATGATGTCTCGATCTCCGTGTAACGGGTCATGCTAGGACTCCATGCCTCCCTGCATTTACGATTTGATTGTGTTCCCTGAAAACTATGGGGACGGGCGTGACCTTCTCGATTCAGGAATCATGGACACTTGGGTGCGGTAAGCAGCCGTCCATCGTTGGAATCCGTAAACTCCCGAACTGCAGACCGCGATGCTTCTTGTAGATACCAAAGCGGAGCATGAAGACCTGGGCTGTGTGGGCTTTGATTTGTGAAATTCAAGGCTTCAGATCCACGGCTCAGGGTTTATGTAGGGGTCTGGCTTGGAGAGTTTGGGTTTAAGGATGCTCTTCGAGGGATTGAAACCTCAGAACTTCAGGCTTGGAGTGTCTAAGTTTTGGACCTGTGTCTTGTCGAAACGATTCGAGCAATTGCCACGGCGCCACTCAATTTCTGAAACTTGCGGGTGAATGTCGAACGTTTAGGGGACTTTCGGAAGCAAGCTGTTGCCTGAAGGGTGTTCAATATATTTTGGGACTTCGGGGTCCAGGCGCAGCAAAAACCAAGGCCACATCGGAATTGCTCTGAGTTCGATCCTACAAACCAGGCCGCTAAGCTCGACAGGCGAGGAACCGTCAGGCCACCAGTAGCCGCTGAGATGGTCGTGTTCATGGCCACCTGCGGCGAGCTCTTTCTCTTCGACTTTGAAGGATCGGACCAAGACTGCGACAATGCAGTAGCCCCCAAAAGAATGAAACTCCGATAGCTGCAAGCTGGTGAAGCACATGGTACACCTCGACGGCCTCGCACATGTCAACCCCTACTCATGTTTTCATCATTCACTGCAACGAATTGATTCGAATCAGTCCTGTTTCTCGTCCCTCTACTTTACCCGACCTGACTTGTCCACTTGTTAGATGTTCTTCGTCCGCCGTGTTGGTGTTAAGCTCCAACTCCCCAGCAAAAGCATTATACCGAGCGCTGTCCGATGCTATACCGGCCTGGCAATCACGGCGACTGCAGTGTCGATGATGAACCCTGCAGCCCTAAAACACCAACACCTCCGTCCTGACACTAACAAAGCGCGCACCTGAGCGGCCATTGCACCGGTATCGCCAGTGTGCATGCCGAGGGTGGAGCCCGGGTTGAAGCCATACCAGCCGAACCTGACCGAGACTTCAGTGACACTCCATGCAGTTTCAGAATGTCAGACTCTCGAACGTGTTTATGCTCAGATCCACTTGCATCTATGGCAAGATCATGAGCTGTGAGCCAATGAACTATGCTACAGCAAGTAAGAAGTAGCTAGCGCACCAGCGCACTGATGCTGCATGCTCTGGCACCTGAGCCGAACCTCTCCGACCCTTCTTCCGGCTTCAGGGTTTTGGTGTGATTTAAAGAGTTTAGGGCCCGAGGCCCAAGCCCCCTTGAAGGACAGATCAGCCAGATACACTTGCGAATGCATCCCAGAGACCACAGCGCGAAAGTGCCCAACACCACCAAGGGCAAATTGTGAGGCTCGAACTCCTGACACGATCCCAGGACGAATGCCCTTGGGTCTTTAAAACGTCAACCTGGAAGCCATCCCCCAAAATTTAAAGTCGAGGCCTGGCCAGGGTACTTTGGCAAGACATGGACTTGGTGGGTTTCGGGCTGTTTGTGATTACCACTGAGACAGCGCCATCACTGGAAAGAAGTCTTGAGAGCCAAACTCAGGCATGAATTCGTCATGGAAGATTCTACCCTCTTACAAGCATGATGCTCCGATCTCTCTTTCTTTCGCCAGGGCTATGGTGTAGGGGTTTGACCCCCTACACCGCGCGCTCTCTAGCTCTCTCTCTCTCTCTCTCTCTGAAGCCTCTAAACCAGATCTGTCAACAAGGGATCTTCATAAGGGCTTAGAAGAAGGCTCTTGACGGTCTGAAGCATCATATGGATGGTTGTCAAAACTAGGGTCCCGTTTTGGGCACCCTAAATAATAGGTGCTGTACTATATTAGGGACCCAAAAAGGGACCATAATTTTGACAACCACCCATATAAACGAACATGAGAACAAGGATAAACCGAGTCCTCCGGGTTGACGAAGCGTCCCGTGCGAGGACCGAGGACGATGGTTCCAGCCAGGGCACTCACACCTGAGAGGGTGACTTTTTTTAGGGCTTTAGAAAAGAACGCTGCGTTGGGTAGTATAGTAAAGCATAGCATGGACTATGACAGTACAGGAAAGTAAATTCTAGCGTAATATACTACACTACAACTTGTATTCGAGGTCTCCGAATTAAGGATGCAGGTGTGGATGTTGTGCTAGCCTTATGAGTTTGCGCCTATAATTTAGCGGAGCTTTCACCGGCAGTTACTTGGCTTCTGGGGAATGGCTCTAACATATCAGCTGGGTGTCAGGGGATGGGACGGGGGGTTTGCATTCAGCGTTGTGAGATTCGCCTCAGGGTGCATGGTCAAAAGCCATGAAAGCATTATCAGGATGAGGAATCCCTCTCCCAAGCACGGCTTTTGGGCGAATTACATGCCCAGGTGGCTTTAGTGGAGAACATTGACTGAAAAATCCCCGAACTACATGCCATGACTAGCCGGTTATTC
This sequence comes from Symbiodinium sp. CCMP2592, assembly GCA_905221615.1. NCBI lineage: Eukaryota > Dinophyceae > Suessiales > Symbiodiniaceae > Symbiodinium > Symbiodinium sp. CCMP2592. The sequence goes on along the minus strand of CAJNDT010000014.1, from coordinate 710,628 downwards.
CCTCCCTCATACAGACAGGGTGAACAACTTGTTCCATGATAGACGAAGGATCCAGATTAGGTCGAACCCTGCAAGGCAGATCCAAGAATTGCCCGAATCCAGATCCAGCACCTTGACCCTCTACCCCATCGGTCGCTTCGGAAGGCAATATTGAATTTTGCTGTGTGCTCCCAGCTTGAAACCCTCTCCAGACCACCCAAGTTAACAAGTCAAGGCCAAGCTGTTCATGGGCAGTACAGGTCATACTGACACTGCGCAGCCCCAATGTCCTATAACAAGATACCGAAACTTTCCTAACCTTACAGTGTGCCTTACAGTGCCCCACCTCCAGTCAGGTGGACAATGCCGCTGCCAGCAAAATCCATGTAGCCTTAGTATTGACGAGGCTGCTGACAACCTGACACAGGGTTAGTAGCAGCACGAATCCCACACGAAAAGGAAAGACAGAACCCCGCCCTACAACCCTGTTGCCTTAGGATTGTGTGCGCTGCTCATAGCCTGACACGAGGCTATGTAACCTGTTAGCGATCTGGTAGCAGAAATTTTATACGTTGGGGGCTATGTCAGAACTTGCTGACACGTGGTCCTGTTGCGTCTTGTGTGTTCCTCTTGGTGTGTCTCGTTGCAGATGACATTGAAGACCAACCCCAGAGAACACCCCAAAGTCGACGTGCGGCTTCAGATGCAGCACACAGGGGGGCCATAGGGGACTGCAAGCAACCAAAGGCCTTACCGTTTGAATCAATATCCCACAAAACCCGAGCCATGGGCATACTTCACATGTGAATAATGCGTGTGTTCAGTCTCATAGAGCTCAGAACAAGTCGAAGATTGCGAACAGATATCACTTCTGAGAGCTCTAACAACCTTGAAACAGCAACAGGTCGAGCTGCAAGCTGCGACTTGAAGCTACGATTTCAATGTCAAGTGCACACTGGGCCTCAAAAGACTGATCGCAGTTGTCTCTTCTCTTGTGTTTCGCCTACGTCCAAACTTTGGTTCCTGCAATTCCCACCGGACCAAAGTCCAACAGCGAGAGATTACTAAAGAGAGCAGACACGCAGTGCCCTCGAACTTCTGCTGATAAATTCCGTTCGCGCCACCCACATCGAAGATGGTGTCCAGCCAGCCGTAATTCCATGTCCAGGCCACTACCACCGGGTAGATGAAGCTCGTCATGACTTGGATACATATTGCGGTAGCGCAGTCATCAAGCACACAAACGAACACGAAGCAGCAACAATGCACGCAAGTACACCGTTCATCGCCTTACTCGTACTCTGCTATCTGTGTTCTACTGCGGAGGGACTGGCCCGGGCTCGAGGCTCGGGGCTCGGGATCCTGGGAATCCGAGAAGGACGATAACAGCACCATCAAGAGATCACTAGCAGCATCATCGTTCTCAGTGATGGTGCCCATCATGACCATCATCAGCATCTTCATCGTGCGCGCAAATCGCATGCCTAGGGAAAAGAAAGGGTACTGTCGACAAAACAGAAGCGACTGTGCCGGGCGCCTCTGTGCAAACGAAGCAGTTCGGCAGTCTTGAAAGCAGTAGACTCCATTCGTTGGCCGAGTTGAACCGTCCAAGGCACCGAAGGCATACGCTGCATAGGTAGGGCTCCTTTGCTCGGCTACTTTGCAGCAGCCGGACTGCTGGCTTTGGCGCTTTGTGGGCATGCATGGTTTCAGGAACTGGCTGGAGGGCTTGAGTCTTGTGTTGAAGGATTTGAGTGGGGTCTATTCTACCCCAGGTGCAAGAATCTCAAACAATGGCTCAACCTTTGGTGAACCTTTCGGGGCTTGTGCATGAGCAGTTTCGGGATTCAGCAGGGCGCCTGGGGACTTCAGGGCTTCTGACTGGGAGCTCAACTACAACGTGATCGATCATAGCAAGCAAAAGAACCGGCTAAAAACACCGAACGCAGGCACACAGACTAGCATTGCATGGCACAATGCGCTTGCATGCATTGGGCTATTCAAGGCTTCCTGTACTACTCACGATTCCTGGTCACTGATTGTTACCAAAACCAGCTAAGGCTCTTCACACGCTCTGCCACACCACCGCTGACGATGGTTGCACCGGCGGTGCAAAATGCCCACCTTGTGGCATTCACTTTGACTCTTCTGACTGCCTGGTTTGCCGTTGGCAGCTGTAGGTGTTTGTGTGAGTGTAGTAATTGCTATTGTTGTCGTCTTCGTAGCAGTAGTAGTAGCAGCAGTAGTAGTTGCAGTAGGAGGAGTCAATAGGAGTAGCAGGAGCGGCGGCAGCAGAGTATTGACCGTGTTTGGTAGTGGCCGCATTGCCACCACTACCAGTACTGCGACTTGAACGCACGCCAATCGGAAGTGCGACAAACAAAACACGAAGTACTGAAACACAGAAACAAGCCGATCAACCCTCAAAGACGAAGCGCATCGACCGGGGCAGAGCACTAACCACAGGACTAGCAACATCAGTAGAAAGAGGTGTGGTAGCAACAAAATCCCGAAACAGCAGAGCCAATCGTGGAAACTTCCCGCACTCAGACCTGCATCCCCAGTCATCGCAGACCCGTGCGTGTAAAGCCACGTCACATCTCACATCTTGGAAGCAGAACATAAAAGTCCGGACAGCTGCAAACCTCCACTCCACAGCTCCTGCAAGTACACGAAACCCCGTACAACAGGGGTGCCCAAGCCACTGGAAGAACCAGCTGAGCCTCAGGAGGGACGTGGGGCTTTAGTTCAATTTGCTTCATCTTCTACAGGAGCTTCCTCCAGGAATTGATCGCCAGATGCGGGGGCTTCGAGGACCTCAAGGGTTCAGGGATGTTCAGGGTATATCCGGCTCTGGGCCAGTAGGTCGAATCAGAGCACTGCGACGTTGGAGCTATGGGCTCTGCGGTTGGCGCCGGATTTACTCAGGATTCCAGATTCAGCAGATTTCAACAGCGATCTTTCAGGATCAAAATGCAACTGCTGCGACGATGTCACGATCGTGGCCATTTCGCTTCCCTTCCATACTTCTTATCGCATGCTGTAGGTCAACGGTACTGCAGCCGTTCTTGTCATCAGAACTAGTTTAGCTTTACACTTCGGTACATTTATGGCGGCTGTTGCTCCGTTCCTTTCCATTTTAATGCTCTGCTTCATCATGTTTGTGTTTTCGAGCTGCTTCTATTTCTGTCGCTGCTGTTGTTGCCGGCGCTACTGCTGCTGCTGCTGCTGCTTTGTGCGGTTGTTTTGCTGCTTCTACAGTGGGCACTGGCCAGTTTTCCGGTGAGACAAACTTGAGGAAGTAGACTGCGATGCCCTCTAAATCATCCAAGGATCCCTACATAAAGAAAGTTTCTCGCGAGAGACGAAGCAATGACATTGATGGCGTAGAGGCGGGAGAGCAACGAACACTTCAGTGGTGATGCTACTACTCGCTGCAAAGCCGATGTGACATGCAAAACTTCCATCAGAGTCACACTGCTGCAAAGAATAAATAACAGTCATTGTCATCCGTCGGAACGGTACCGCCAGTAATCAGATGACCAGCAGCATGGTGCTCTGGCATCCATCCGCGTCACAGCTGTTTGGCGTGATGACATCATTTGCATCCTGTGCAGCAGTGCCCGGCTGATTCAATTGGGGAGCGAATGTCGCAATACGAAGGATTAGCTTTCACCCCGAGCACTCGGAAGCCACCGGTTCTCGCACGATTGCGGTGACATGCCACGAGGAAGCCTCAACATCAAACAGGAAAGGCAGGGCTTGCTTTACTGAAGAGCTTACCATGCTATGTGGTGCACTCCCCTTTAAAACAGGAAGTCGCCATGGGTCTTGGACTTCGAAACCTTCCATAACATGAATTTTCAATCCTTAAACTCATGTTTTGGAGGCCCCGAGCCCGAAGGGAACTGGTGCAGCCTTTGTGTAGAATCCGATTCCGAAGAAGCCGTCGGTGCCAATGAAGCCTGGAGCTCTTCCAGCGCCACTTGCAGGTCTTGGGGTTTAGGGTTCAGAGCAATTCTTCCTTCACACCTGATCAGACATCTGGCTCCAATAAAATTCAAACTCCTTGACAGGTCGCTTCATGGAACTCCGGGTTGCAAAATTTGTGAGGGAATCCAAAAAGAGGGAGACATCCGTTTGTAGGTGCAGTCGGAAAGCCTCCAGAAAGGGTGCCATACGCGAATGCCTTGGCGAAGAGGGACTCGGGAGCAAGGCAAAGTCCTATGTAGGGGGGTTTAGGGTTAAGTTTAGGGTCTAAGGGCTTGGGGTCTTAGGATTTGGTGTCTCAGGGTTTTGGGCGTAGGGCTTCGTTTAGGCTCCACAGGACGCGGTTTATGCGCGGTTGATCTGTTGCAGGTCGCCACATAAACTTCGAAGACCAAAGAACTGACACATTGGGTTGAGGCAACCTACTCATCCGCGAGTAACTGAACGATAAGATAAAAGACGGAGCTGGCTCTTCCTTCCCTCGTTAACAGCATTCGAAATTGGGATCACTTGCTTGGCTTGCCAACTACAAGGACTGAGGCAAAACGTTTGCTGTGGTGCAGGCTCATGAATAATGGACACGTGCCACTTGCATGCTTGTCTTGGGAATGGGCATTCGAGATAGAACTTCTTATGTCCGAGAAACAGCAAAAATCCGTGGGTCTCTCCCTGAGACCCAAGGAAGGTTTTCTGTGGGAATGTGCATTCGCGACAGCGTGTCCTGTTCCAGAAACGGCATCAGCGTGGAATGGTGACTACACGAACTCCGGAAGCCCACAATGTCATGAACGACTTCATAACATGAAACAACCTCAACTCCCAACCGCCCACTGGGCCACTGCGTGATCCGACATGCAATGCGAAAAGCTCCTGGATAACAGCTGCATATGCGCAAACTGATGCTGAATTCTAAGCCTGCAGAAGTTGAACTAGTTTGAAATTTCGGGTGTGCAGCTTTCGCAACCTTGACAAGGCTGCCGGAAGCTTAACATACTTATCTGGGTCCGAGTTTGGGCTTGTACGAAAAAATCTTTTCTGCAAAGGGTCACTTTCTGTTTGATACATAACATTTATGTATATATATATATATAGATATATATACATCCAGCTGGAAGACCACTGTGGAGTCAGATCGTCGTGGCAGTTTATCTCGTCATTTCCTGGTTCGATCTTGTGAGTCAAAGCCGACGCCTTATTTGAAGCCTCACTTACCCGGAAGCCCCTACACGCGAAGAAGACCCAGCTCTACGAGCCATCCTTCAACTAGATTGATATATACGATATATGCATATATGCATGCTTCGCTATACAAAGTATTCGGCAGCGTATCCTATTGGGCACTGTATAGGGTATTTCGTAAGGTGTTGCATAAGGTACCCTATAGGGTATGTAAAGGAAAGCATTCTAAGATGTAATCAAAAGGCCATAGGGTGTCCAATAAGGTATATATGAGGTATATGGGGGTGATTTATAGGGTATTACCTCGGGTACTCTATATGAGTTGCTTTACTGTTTAAGGAGGGGTAGCTGTTCTACAGGTTATTCCCCTAGATTCCTGATTTCCTTCATAGAAACCCCTTACTCAGTAAGCTACATTTTGGTTGATGACTTCTCAGATCTTGGGCTCCTCTTGATTTTCTGTATATAAACCTCGTCTAAAGGGTAGTCTATAGGTCTGCGCGATGAAGGGTTTGGGCCACCCGATTCAGTTGAATCGACCCATTCGACTGAATCCAGGCCGGATTGAAGACTGAAGATTCCTGGAAGAAGTTGCTCAGGGACCTTCAATCTTCAATCTGACCTGCGATTCATTTGAATCGGCCGATTCAACTGAATCGGCCCCGATATCACAAACCGCGAGTGAAAATGACATGCATCGCATGCCACAAGGGCATAATTGCATTAACACGGTTTACATATGGCTCCTAGCACTGCTCGTATAGATAGGGCTTGTCGGGCACAAGGGCTTATCGGGCACCTCTCCACCCCGGTACCAGCCTGAACCACTAGAATCACTAGAAGTGTAGGCCTATAGTACTCGCAAATCAAAAAAAAGAATGTAAGTACCGGAGGGGGGCCGGAGGGGGGATACCATATGTATGTATATAGACAAAAAATATAGATATAGAGATAGAGATGGAGAGAGAGAGAGAGAGAGAGAGAGAGAGAGAGAGAGAGAGAGAGAGAGAGAGAGAGAGAGAGAGAGGGAGAGAGAGATTTGGATTAGGCTTTATAAGGTTTCGGGCATAGCACGCCGGAAGACAAGCACTAAATCAAAAATCCCCGAAACACGAACCCAGTTATCTTAGGGGGAGAGACCGTGCAAGTCAGGCTTGAATGCCTTAACTTCGGAATACAAGGTCCAGGCCAAGTTCGCTTCGTGTTGCAGGGCGGTGTTGAGGCTTCAAACGGAGATTGGCCAGGTGGATTTCATCCCAGTGCCAATACTCCCTACATTAATGGTTCCCGCAGTGCAGGACGAAGGGCCAGCCAAAGACCCACCAGCCGATAGTGCCAAATGTCGCGTTTACCAAGTTCCGAGAAAGTGCTTCACGTCGACAATGCACCCGAGGATGCACGTGGACAAAGAAGGCGAAAAGAACCGCCTTGCCCTCACTGATCCACGCCACCAAAGATGGTCACGTAGACGCCCATCAGCACCCACCACCAGCAAACTTCACAAGGAAGCGTGCCGCGAGGGTCACGAAGCCGCCGAGCCACACCATCCACCACGCACCTCGAGAGGCGCGCCGTGGAGTCTTGCGCACCGTCTCCAAATGGCGCAGCCGCGCAAGCGACCGCTCCCTGCTCTCGCCTTCCATCGGCCAGCCCAGCCTGCGCGCCCACACATGGCCCGCATCGGGTGGTCTGCCCTCAGCAAAATGACGGCACTCCCAGGCGGAATGCATCCATCCTGGTACGACTGCCTCATCGCAGAAACTGCAACGATCACACCACACCTCCCCCGCAGGGGGAATGCCTCGGTGTAGTCTCGCAAAGTACTCCTCGCTCTTTGCCCCGGCAATCAAGACACTCCGGCCCTCAGCGGAAGCGCCCTTGAAGAGGAGCATGGCTTGCTTGGTGCGCGCCTCAGAGTAGTCAGCACGCTGCCCCTGCCTGATCTCCACGGCCTCGTGGCGAGCCTGCTGCGCAAAAGTCCGGAACTGGTAGCGGCGCCACTGTTCTCGCAGCAAGTGGAGACCCTGGCTGAGACCCTCTTCTGTTTCCAGATGAAGCCGCACTCCCGAGGGATGGCTCCACTCACAAGACCCTGTCGGCACAAAATTCCATGCACTGAAAAACCTGCAAACAGCGTGTCCCCACTGCCCCTGTACACAACGGGAGCCGAGGCTCCTCCAGTAGTTCTCCGCACGGAAAAACGCAGCCACGTAGTGTAACTGCGTGGTGAACTGAACATCCAACCAATGGCCTCCCAGCAAGAGCCACAAAGCCCGAGCCCCGTCCGTTAGGACTCGAAGAGCTCGCTTGACCTGTGTGGTGAGCTTGAAGTACTGGTCCTCGGTGCCCACCGCCCACCAATTGCCCCAGGCAAACTGAGGCAACAAAACTGATCTGTACAACTTCTCGCGTGTCTGCGGGGAGACCGGCAAAGTGCAAAGTCTCCGCAGCGATGTCGTGAACACCCCCGTCCGGCGACTGTTCACGATGGCATTCTCCTGGGCGCTGAACGTGGTGCCCAGGATCTCAGCCTCAGCCGCTGGTGTCAGACCCACAGCTCGCAAAGCCTGCTGTTGCCGCATGCTTCGCGTCACACACTTCCTTTTACTCTGGTGCTCTCGCAGCCCCAAAGCGGTAGCCTCGCCGTCCCAAAGCCGGATGGCTTGCTGAGCCTGCGCAGCAGTCGTGACCACCATGTTCCTGTCGTCGACGAAGATGGCCTGCGAAGCGCCAGCCCCTAATCTTTCCTGGACTCGGACAGCTGGCATGCGCAACAGAAGCAGCAACGCCAACGGCGACGCTGGGCATCCCTGCGGCAAGCTAGTGGACACAACCTCCGCCTCCTCGAGCGTGTCGGCCCCAAGCTGGAGCCACCTCCGTTGGTCCTCCCAAGTCCACCGAAGAAGGGCGACGAGCGGCTCCGGAGCGCCGTAGAGCTCGAGGTTCTTAATCGCCAGAGCCGGGGCGAAGAAGACCCAGCTCTACGAGCCATCCTTCAACTAGATTGATATATACGATATATGCATATATGCATATGTGGCATGGACCTTTAGGGTCTATTTGGCAATCCTGCTGGGCTTTGTACTTAAACTGCAACAACACCACGGCGACAAGGACGACGACGACTCGGTTTAGCACGACGACTGGGTTCAGCACGGCGACGACAAGGTCTGGCACGACGGTTACATCGGGAGGCCGAAGCGTGTACAGTGTAAAGGTCTCGACAGGAGTTTACGGGTCTAGGGTCTTAGCTCCTAACTATGGTTTACCGGGGTCAGTATACTATGGAAGATCTAAGGTTTGGAGTCTATGAGGATTTAGATGGTTTTACGCTCTCACAACTCGGACATGCCAGGCGACGTTCTCCGTGCTGGTTTTAGGGTCTATCACAATGTCCTCCCGTCCCTCTCGCGCTGGGAACCATCAAGAATCTGTCTTGTGTATCACTCGTCCTGTTTCTTTCTCTCATTCCCGTTCCTCTTCCTGCCTATCCACTCTGCCGTTTGTCAAGAAGACACAGAAATTGAAGTCATGACAGAGGAATAGGCATGAAGATGGACGAAGTGAACTCTTCATTCTCTCGTCTCTCCCTTCTCTCCTTCCTTTGATTGATCCTTTTTCTGTTTCTTTTCTTGTCGCCTTCTGCTTTCAATGACAGGGGTAACACGAGGGAGGTCTCGCTTCCGCCTCTCTCTCTCTCTCTCTCTCTCTTCTCTCGCTCTGTCTTCCTCTCTGCCGTGTCTCGCTCTCTCATCTCTTCTGTCCCCTCTTTCCTTGCTCCGTTGCTTGAAGGAATCGAAAACAGAAGCGAAGACATAAGATGGAGGAAGATGGTTGGGAGAAGGAAGGTGGATTCCTCCCTCACTCGGCTCTTTGATTTTTTGGCCCTTGCCTTCTTTTCTCTGCTCCTATCCTTCTTCACAATTAGAAGGAGAAGCGACAAGAACGGAGAGCTCAGGGAGAGCAAGTGATACTGTTCCTCATAATCTCCTCCTTCCTCGTGTTCATTGCGTTGTCCATCTCCCCCTCGCTCTCTCTCTCTCTCTCTCTCTCTCTCTCTCTCTCTCTCTCTCTCTCTCTCTCTCGCTCTCTCTCTCTCTCCCTCCATCCTTTCCTCTCTACTTCTGCACATTTACTTTTCCACTTCTCTCGCCTGCTACATTATGCTTGCTTTGATACTTATCTTTAACTTTCTCTCACTCTCTTTGTCCCATCGCTTGCCCTGTTCCTTCTCCTCCTCCCTTCCCTGCCTCCCGTCCTTCTCCCCTTATCACTCAGAAGGAAGAAGGAAGACTCACAAGGAGAAAGACAAGGGAGTAAGAAAACAGACAAAAGAAACGGAGAGAGAATCCGAGAAAGGAGCCATAAGGGACGAAATACAGAAACAAAGAGAGAAACTAAGGGGGAAAGATAATCAAAAAGAGAGACAGAAAGAGGAGGCGATGCATAAAGCAGCCGACAGTGCCCTGTTCCTTCTCCTCCTCCCTTCCCTGCCTCCCGTCCTTCTCCCCTTATCACTCAGAAGGAAGAAGGAAGACTCACAAGGAGAAAGACAAGGGAGTAAGAAAACAGACAAAACAAACGGAGAGAGAATCCGAGAAAGGAGCCATAAGGGACGAAATACAGAAACAAAGAGAGAAACTAAGGGGGAAAGATAATCAAAAAGAGAGACAGGAAGAGGAGGCGATGCATAAAGCAGCCGACAGTGCCTTGACCTCCACGTCTATTCATTCTTTGTTCTTGTCCTATCACACTGTCTCATTGGTGATAAACCAGGAAGAGCTTGTGGAGGGAGACGAGGAAGAAGTGTTCTCCTCTTCACTCACCTTGTGCCCTTCCTCTCCCACCGCTCGCCCGCTCTCCTTTCTTTGATTTTCTTGTCTGGCGGAAAAGTGGGAACCAGGAAGGAAAGTGGAGAAGGGAAAGGACGAGATTGAGAAATGACAGAAAGAAGAGAGATACAGAGAGAGCGAGGGAGAGCTTCAAGCCCAGCAGAGGAAGAAGAGAGAGGAAGATAAGGGAAGGGGGCAAGGGGTGGCCAGAAGAAGCGTAAGCCAAAGCTACGTATTGAAAGGGCGGAAGCCCCTTTCTCCTCTTCTTCCTCTTTGCTCTCTTATTTTTCTCTTAGCGCAGGGCATGCATGGAGCTAGGAAAGGGAAGGGGTCAAAGCGGATGAGAGAAAGTAACGGAGAGAGCTGTTCTTCGTCCCTTTCACCTCCTCCTCTCATTCTTCTGATGCTTACTCATGTCAGAAGGGTTTGGAAAGGAGTGAAGGCTAGGGCATGGACTGAAGCGAGGCAATAGGTGAAAGTGGATAAGAGAAAGTCATAGACAGAGAGTGCGGGAAGTCGAGTGCGAAAGAAAGAGAAACGAGGAAGACTAGGAAGAGGGACACAGAAGAGGAAGCCAGAGAGTACCAGTGTTGCCGTATCTCAAAGGATTCCAGGCCTCGCGAGGGCTTTGAGGAGGCTTGTAGGCGCCTTCAGACACTTCCACAACTTTCTGGAAGCCACCAACTTCCTCCCTAAGGGGGCCTCCCGAGGACATGAACACCAAACCGAGTATAAAGAAAGCAGGGGGATGTAGAGAAGCAGAGTGTGGTAAGAAGGAGCAAGGAGAATCAGTTCGCGTCTCCTCCTCTTTTCCTTTTTGAATGACCAGAGGAAAGAAAAGGATAAGGAGGAAAGGCTCTGCGAAGACATAAGGAAAGAAGAGCAGACAACAGAAAGGAAGCGGTAAGATGCGGGAAGACGGTTCGGAGAAGAAAGGAGAATTCCTCCTTCGCTCGCCTCTCTTACTTCCTTGCCCTTTGCCTTCTTCCTCTTCTCTTACCCTATTCATCTTCATAAGGAAGGAGAAATGAAAGAAACGGAGAGTTCAGGGCATGCAAAGGGCACTCTTCTCATCACCTCATCCATCCTCCTTTTCATTGTTCTCTCCAGATCCCTCTTTCTCCCTCCCTCCCTTCCCGTCTACTTCTGCACATTCCCTTTTCCGCTTCTCTCCGCCTATTATGTTCGCTTGGAAAGAATCGCTTGCCCCCTATTCCTTCTCCTCCTGCCTTTCCTGCCTCTCGTCGAAGAAGGACAATTCACAAGGAAGAAGACAAGGGAGTAAGAGAAAGACAACAGAAGCTGAGAGACAATCCGAGAAGGGCAGAAGAAGAACGAGAGCCATAAGGAAACAAACACAGAAACAAAGAGAGAAAGTAAGAGAGAAAGACCAGCAAAAACAGAGGCAGAGAGTGAGAGAGAGGAGGGGAGGGGAAGCGATGCAGAAAGCAGTCGAAAGTGCCTTACTTGTCCTATCTCACCGTCCCATTGGTAAAAAACCAGGAAGAGGTTGTGGAGGAAGACAAGGAAGAAGTGTTCTCGTCTTCACTCACCTTGTGCCCTTCTTCTCCCACCGCTCGGCCGCTCGACAGAAAGAAGAGAGTTGCGGAGAGGGCGAGAGAGAGCTTCAAGCCCAGCAGAGGAAGAAGAGAGAGGAAGATACGAGAAGTGTGGAGGAAGTGGCCAAAAGAAATGCTACGTAATGAAAGAGGGGAAACCAGTTTCTCCTCTGCTCTTCTTCTTTTCTCTCTTATTCTTCTCTTCGCGCAGGGCATGCATGGAGCCAGGAAAGGGAAGGGGTCAAAGCAGATGAGAGAAAGTAATGGAGAGAGCTGTTCTTCGTCCCTCTGGCCTCCTCCTCTCATTTTACTCATATCAGAAGGGTCTGGAAAGGAGTGAAAGGTAGGGCATGGACTGAAGCGAGGGAATAGGTGAAAGTGGATAAGAAACAATGTTAGACAGCTTGCCGAAGGCGGCCAGCTCGCAGCTTGCCTGCGGCCTGGCGTGCTGAGCCTGGTGGGCTTTTGAAGGTGGGCAGGGGCCTGCTGAGATCCGCGGCCAGCACGCCAGGCTTGCTTTGAGGCAGGGCCAGCTGGGGAGCCTGGCCGGGCTGAGTGGGTTGGGTGAGTGAGTGGGGAGAGGGTGGAGAGGAACAGGGAGAAGAGGGTGGGTGGAGAGAGGAGGTAGAGGGAGCGAGGGGTGGGAAGAGGGAGGTAAAGGCAGGTAGGGGCAGGAGGGAAAGGGGAGCAGAGTGAGATGGCAATCAAGAAGGGTTACGGGTGAATGAAGAAGCGCGGATGAGGGGAGGGCGGGTGGACAAAGGGAGGGGAAGAGGAGGGAGTGGGGAGAGGGAGTGGAGGGTGGGTGCGTTCTTTGGATTGTATAGTCTAAGGGTTTTCTACCAAGGGTTCCATATCAGGGATCTGTACAGAGGATCTATAGATTTCTATAAGGAGTATATAAAGACTGTGTATGAGGGCTCCATATAATCGATCTTTCAAAGATTTTTTTATAAAGGACTCCATTTGTGGGAAACATAAGCGGTTCCTACAAATTCTTTATCTCGAGGATCTGTAAGGTTTACATATCTATGAAGCTTTTCTATATGGGCTCTATAGACCCCATAAGACAAATTAAAAAGTGATGAATGTGATAAGAAGATGATAAGAAGATGAGTGGATGGGAGAAAAAGTGATGGGAGGTGAGGAGACATGAGATGGGAAGGGAAGGAATGAGTTAGGAGTGGGGGAGGTAGGAGGCAAGTGAAAGGGACAGGGTGGATCATTTACAAACGCCTTTAGAGGGACGCTCCTTGCGATGTGTGATTTTTGGCTCTGAGTTCTTACAAAGCCTGAGAGGGGCACACCCCTTGCGATTTGTGATTTTTGAACTTACTTGTCATGAAAACCTTTTGGGGACACCCCTTAAGATCTGTGGTTTTGGGATCTGAGTTTTCACAAAACCTTAGGGGGATATTTAAGAAGGAGAGAAGGGAGGGTGGGGGAGGGTGGAGATTCCAGGAGAGAGAAAGGGGAAGAGGAGAGGTAGAGGGAGTGGAGGTGGGGGAGAGTGAGGAAGGTGAGGGGAGGGGGTAGTGGGAGGGATAGGGAGAGGGAGGGAGGGGTATGGGAGGAGGACGAGGGATGAGGAGGAGGAAGATAGTGAAGATGATGAGGTGGATGATAAAGAGAGAGGTGGGGTGGAGTGAGGTGTGTGGTGGGATGGGACGGGGTGGGTGGGCACGGCGGCCTGCTTCCGCCGCGACCGAGCAGAAAGCATGTAAATATCGCGCTATAACAAGGGCTAGGGGTTTCACACATCTGCTGGCAAAATCTGGCGGAAGTGACCTGTGGTCCAGCAAAACACCTGTAAATACCGCATGAAAACAAGGGCTAGGGATTTCACACATCTGCTGGCAAAATCTGGCGGAAGTGACCTGTGCTCGAACAAAACACATGTAAATACCGCGTGAAGACAAGGACTAATATTTCACACATCTGCTGGCAAAATCTGGCGGAAGTGACCTGTGGTCCAGCAAAACACCTGTAAGTACCACTTGAAAACAAGGGCTAGGGATTTCACACATCTGCTGGCAAAATCTGGCGGAAATGACCTGTGCTCGAACAAAACACATGTAAATACCGCGTGAAGACAAGGACTAGGGATTTCCCACATCTGCTCGCAATATCTGGCGGAAGTGACCTGTGATCCAGCAAAACACCTGTAAATACCGCATGAAAACAAGGGCTAGGGATTTCACACATCTGCTGGCAAAATCTGGCGGAAGTGACCTGTGCCAGTCCTGTGCCCGAACAAAACACATGTAAATACCGCGTGAAACCAAGGACTAGGGATTTCACACATCTGCTGGCAAAATCTGGCGGAAGTGACCTGTGATCCAGCAAAACACCTGTAAATACCGCGCTAAAACAGGGGCCAGGGATTTCACACATCTGCTGGCAAAATCTGGCGGAAGTGACCTGTGGTCCACCAAAACACCTGTAACTCAGATCCGAAAACCATAGATCGCAAGGGGTGTCACCCTAAGGGTTTTTGTAATAAATATGTTTCAAAAACACAAATCGCAAGGGGTGTCCCCCTAATTAATTAAGGTTTTGTAAGAACTCCACTACTAGAATCACAGATCGCAATGAGTGTCCCCCTAAAGGCTTTTTCAACAAATAGGTTCCAAAATCACAAATCGCAAGGGGTGTCACCGCAAGGCGGTGGGAGAAGCGGGGGAGAGGCATGGGGTTAAGGGCAGGGGGCTGGGGCCCTTTTTCGGGCTTGGGCTGGGGTTGGGCAGGGCTGGTAAGCTTGGAATTCGTGGCTGCGGCTGGGCCACTGGGGCTGGGGTTGGGCAGGGCTGTTGGCTGAAATTTTGGGGGCGGCTGGAGGGGTGGGCCGGGCCATGGGGCAGGAGGGGTGGAGGCGGGCTGGGGGGGGATTGTGGGGCCGGGGGCTGGAACTGGGGGCTAGCGCGGATTATACAGGCTTTCTGCTCGATCAGAGATCACTTCCGCCAGATTTTGCCAGCAGATGTGTGAAATCCTTAGCCTTGGTTTTGACGCGGTATTTCAAGCTTTCTGCGTGATCACCGATCACTTCCGTCAGATTTTGCCAGCGGATGTGTGAAATCCCGAGCCCTTGTTTTAACGCAGTATTTACAGGCTTTCTGCGCGATCACCGATCACTTCCGCCAGATTTTACCAGCGGATGTGTGAAATCCCTAGCCCTTGTTTTAACGCGGTATTTACAGGCTTTCTGCTCGATCACGGATCACTTCCGCCAGATTTTACCAGCGCATGTGTGAAATCCCTAGCCCTTGTTTTGCCACGGAAAGCTGCTAAACCCGTGCTCGGTTTTAGTGTGGTATTTACAGCACTTTGACAAGGTCGCAGCCCGATCGCACCAAATTTTGTCACACAAAGTTGCTAAACCCCTGCTCGGTTTTAGTGTGGTATTTACAGCACGTTGACAAAGTCGCAGCCCGATCGCACCAAATTTTGTCACGCAAAGTTGCTAAACCCCTGCTCTTCAACTTAGCGCTTTTAGGATTCGGCTGGGGCGGCTCTTTCTTGGTGGCTGCTTCGGGCGGGCTGGGCCTCATTCTGGAGTTCTGGAAACGGGGGTTGGGGCTGGTGTGGGGTGGGAGTCTTAGCACAGCTGGTGGTTGGGGCTCTGAGTTCCTCATGAGGAGCTGGGCTGGGGCTGAGGGCCCAGGCTGGAGGTGGGGAACTGGGCGGGACGGGGGTAGAGGGGGGGCAGAGGCGGGAGAGCTGGCTGGCTGGGGCAGGCTGGTGGGGGGCGGGCGGCTGGGGCTGGGCTGGGAGCTGGCTGGGTCGGCAGGGCTGGGGGCTGGGAGCTGGCTGGGTCAGGGGGCTGGAGCTAGAGGCTGGAAGCTGAGGGCCAGTATTTAAAATTTTAAAAATTTTAAAAATCTTTAAAATCTTTAAAATCTTTAAAATCTGAAAAGCTTGGGTTTTTCAAATTTTAAAGATTTTAAAGATTTTACAGATTTTAAAAACTTTTAAAATCTTTAAAATCTTTAAAATCTGAAAAGCTTGGGTTTTTAAATTTTAAAGATGTTAAAGATTTTAGAGATTTTTAAAACTTTTAATCGTTAGGTCTGGGCTCCAGGCCACCGACACCTATTTTCAAATTTTAAAAATCATTAAAATCTTTAAAATCTGAAAAGCTTGGTTTTCAAAAGTTAAAGATTTTAAATATTTTAAAAGAGGTTTTAAAATCTTTAAAATCTGAAAAGCTTAGGTTTTTTAAATTTTAAAGATTTTAAAGATTTTAAAGATTTTAAAGATTTTGAAAATTTTAAATCGTTAGGTCTGGGCTCCAGCCCACCGACACCTATTTAAAATTTTAAAAATCTTTAAAATCTTTAAAATCTTTAAAATCTGAAAAGCTCGGGTTTTTCAAATTTTAAAGATTTTAAAGATTTTAAAAGCCTTTAAAATCTTTAAAATCTGAAAAGCTTGGGTTTTTTAAATTTTAAAGATTTTAAGGATTTTAAAGATTTTTAAAATTTTAAATCGTTAGGTCTGGGCTCCAGGCCACCGACACCTATTTAAAATTTTAAAAATCTTTAAAATCTTTAAAATCTTTAAAATCTGAAAAGCTTGGTTTTCAAAAATTAAAGATTTTAAAGATTTTAAAAGCCTTTAAAATCTTTAAAATCTTTAAAATCTGAAAAGCTTGGGTTTTTTAAATTTTAAAGATTTTAAAGATTTTAGAGATTGTTAAAAGTTTAAATCGTTAGGTCTGGGCTCCAGGCCACCGACACCTATTTAAAATTTTAAAAATCTTTAAAATCTTTAAAATCTGAAAAGCTTGGGTTTTTCAAATTTTAAAGATTTTAAAGATTTTAAAAGCCTTTAAAATCTTTAAAATCTTTAAAATCTGAAAAGCTTGGTTTTCAAAAGTTAAAGATTTTAAAAGCATCTGAAATCTTTAAAATCCTTAAAATCTGAAAAGCCTGAATTGATATAGTATTGATAAACAAAGCAAAGCCATACGTCAAATAGACCCTAAAGGTCCTACGTACAAATGCATATATGCATGCTTCGCTATACAAAGTATTCGGCAGCGTATCCTATTGGGCACTGTATAGGGTATTTCGTAAGGTGTTGCATAAGGTACCCTATAGGGTATGTAGAGGAAAGCATTCTAAGATGTAATCAAAAGGCCATAGGGTGTCCAATAAGGTATATATGAGGTATATGGGGGTGATTTATAGGGTATTACCTCGGGTACTCTATATGAGTTGCTTTACTGTTTAAGGAGGGGTAGCTGTTCTACAGGTTATTCCCCTAGATTCCTGATTTCCTTCATAGAAACCCCTTACTCAGTAAGCTACATTTTGGTTGATGACTTCTCAGATCTTGGGCTCCTCTTGATTTTCTGTATATAAACCTCGTCTAAAGGGTAGTCTATAGGTCTGCGCGATGAAGGGTTTGGGCCACCCGATTCAGTTGAATCGACCCATTCGACTGAATCCAGGCCGGATTGAAGACTGAAGATTCCTGGAAGAAGTTGCTCAGGGACCTTCAATCTTCAATCTGACCTGCGATTCATTTGAATCGGCCGATTCAACTGAATCGGCCCCGATATCACAAACCGCGAGTGAAAATGACTTGCATCGCATACCACAAGGGCATAATTGCATTAACACGGTTTACATATGGCTCCTAGCACTGCTCGTATAGATAGGGCTTGTCGGGCACAAGGGCTTATCGGGCACCTCTCCACCCCGGTACCAGCCTGAACCACTAGAATCACTAGAAGTGTAGGCCTATAGTACTCGCAAATCAAAAAAAAGAAGGTAAGTACCGGAGGGGGGATACCATATGTATGTATATAGACAAAAAATATAGATATAGAGATAGAGATGGAGAGAGAGAGAGGGAGAGAGAGATATAGATTAGGCTTTATAAGGTTTCGGGCATAGCACGCCGGAAGACAAGCACTGTCACTAAATCAAAAATCCCCGAAACACGAACCCAGTTATCTTAGGGGGAGAGACCGTGCAAGTCAGGCTTGAATGCCTTAACTTCGGAATACAAGGTCCAGGCCAAGTTCGCTTCGTGTTGCAGGGCGGTGTTGAGGCTTCAAACGGAGATTGGCCAGGTGGATTTCATCCCAGTGCCAATACTCCCTACATTAATGGTTCCCGCAGTGCAGGACGAAGGGCCCAGCCAAAGACCCACCAGCCGATAGTGCCAAATGTCACGTTTACCAAGTTCCTTTGGATTCAACGGTGCACGCTTGGGGGCTTTGATGGTAGTGGTGCTGCTGCCTGTGGCGTTGTTGATGCTGTTGCATGCTGCTGTCCGTATAAGTCGTGTTCTGCTGGTGGTTATGGCTGTGGTTGCAACTTCTTGTGCTCTTTCAGTACTCAATACTGGACCGCAGGGTCTGCCGGGCGCGTGGTAACATCGAGCAAAGAGAATCCCGGCATCTGGCATTGTTGCCGGAGCTGGCGCTAGGCTACCTCATCGCCCCTATCAAACACCACCTCGGATGAACTATGCGAAGCCTTAGTCCTGAAGTTGTACGTAACACCACCCAAATTCCTGTAATTACATCTGAATCTATCGTTGTCAACCATCTGAGTCGAGGTTAGTGTTTATGGGTTACGGTGTACAGTGCAGAGTGTAATGTTGTGTCATGCTGCAGGCCCAGGCCACATGCCTATGACAGTGTGACAGCTACCCCATGCACCTGTCCCCTTTCGATGCAAGCCTCTCGGCAGTTCAACAGCAAAGCCCGAACAAAAACCCTAGACCCGCTACTTCAAGCCGGAAGTCCGAAACCACCCCTAAAACCCCCAAGCCTTACATTCTGAAACTCAGACCTTCTTCAACCTCTAAACCCTACATCCTGAAACCCTAAGCCTAAGCCCTAAAGTCACGAACGCTCGTTCCGAGGCTCTTCATCAGTACGTTCGAGGCATTCTTTGCTCGGCAGGATCCCGTCTCCAACATCGCGAAGCCAGCATGCATGAACATGACAAGGGCTCCTTGAGATGCTCTGGTTTCGGTGCAGGGTATTTAGGCGTTTAGGGGTTTCAGACTTTCATGGATTTGGCACGACCATGGATCCAGAGCACTGCGGTCTCTGAGAGCTTCTGTGTTTGGGGTACTCGGTTTCGGCTGGAGTTCAGGGCTTTGCTGCTTGAGGAGTTGCCTTCTTCAGAACACCACCTGCTGATAGAGTGTGGTGGCTGATGCTCCGGGGTTCTGGCTGGAAGTGCCGGAGGCAGGACCTGGCCGTCTGCCTTTTGTCCCGATCTTCTTCCACTTTACTCCCTACATCTGCGCCCGAAGTCCACCAACGCCTGATCCCACCGAAGCGCAGTATTCTGGCCCCTTCTGCATAAAGACCCCAGCTCCGGGCAGGAACACTTTGGAGACCCCGATGGCCCTTGCAGCACAGCTCTTGCTACTTCCAATCTGTCCCCTGAACTTCTCAGATGTCATCATACAAGCTTCGAAGCTGCAAGGACAAAGCCTCAAGCATGAAAATCAAACCAACCACCGAAACGCGGCCTAAGCCCGAAGCCCCGCATCCCAAACTCGAAACGCAGAGCCCTGCAGTCATCGCCCGAGGCGCCGCAGAGGCAGAGCCAGGCTGAATCCATGGCTCCGCCGAGGCTGTAGTCATCGGACTTCAGCTGCGCAACCTCTGCTGGAGCGTTCGGAATTGATTGTGGGATTTGGGGTGGGTTTCATAACTAGGGGCCTTCAGATGCCGTTCAGGTTTAGAGCTTACTCCTGGAAATTCGGCACCTGCGGGGTAGCAGGAGGACTTCAGCTCGGCATGCTGGAGTTCAGGGTCCAAGCCGGACGAAGGGCGCGAAAAGTTAACAAAACCCAGAGGCTCGCGGCCTGGAAGGCACTATCTGTCGAAGAAGAAGGTGCCCTGATGCTGGAAACTCGGTCTGCCCTGAAAGTTACCCTTCAAAGCAGGCTCGCGCTGGCAAACGCACGTGACATCGTCCCTCTGTTGAGAGGTAAGCCACGTTCAGGACTCAAATGATGGAGGTTTGGGTGTGGGCCAGGGGGGGAATGTGAATAGTACAGCGAAGGCACCAACGAGTGCAACATAGTCAGGTCCAATGCAACTTGCGAAAACATGCAATGCTGCTTGAGTTTCTTCAGGAAGCAATCCCGCTTTTGTGATATTGGCTGCGAACTCTCTGCAGCACCTGTCTATCCTCAAGCCGGTACGGCCACGTGACGTGACCTCTGAACTGGGTTCTGCTTTGTAGAATCAAATGCCATCCATTGCTTAGAACATGGTGAGCTACACTGCCTGAACATAATGAACCTTAAATCTTGTCTGCAACCAAGGGAGCCCTTGAAATCTTAGAAATGCCATACGTCCTTCAGTTAGGCTTCTTGAAAATATTGCTCCGACCACGCAGCCGCCGTATCGTAGTCCGTCTGAGAGACGTAGGTCTGTAGACGTCGCGATCTGAGCTGGAGCTTCGTGCAAACATCGGAGTACCCCTTGCTTCTTGGACTTGGATTCGTTTCGCGAACTCAGAACTTCGATCCCGAAATCAGACCATGGCACGGTGGTTTCGATGTTTGTCCACTACCGTACAATCTCTCCATCCCGGAATCACAGGCTCAACGCCTCACCCCATCCGCCCAACAACCAGTTCTCAGCCGCTTTACACTGCTGTACTTCGTCGGTAACGCCGAAACTCGGACGGACAATCGAACGATCCGGCGCTTAACTTTCAGCCTGACTCTGAGGGAACAGCGAAACCCTAAACCTGAACCCAACTGTAGACACCAAACAAGCACCTGTATCTAAATCCGAGAGAAAAAGCGTGCTAAGGCCGCGGAGAGGCTGAGCATACGCGTCCAACTTCGAGGCCTGGTCGCCGATCAACTGCTGCTGGGCCTGAACCTGAAGATTAGGATAGGGTTTCAGGGCCCAGTATACTATAGTTACATCAAGGAACCCCCAAAAGTCAAAATAGTATATCAGAAACGCAGGTATGATAGCAACAACCCAAAATGACTAGCAGTAGGAATCAGAGCAACAACCCAACAGAAGGACGCTTTGGAGACTCTGGCCAGAGTGATGGCGATGAACAAAATAGCGGTGAGATCATAGTACTAGCAAAGTTCTTGCAGCAGTGCTGCAGGGCTTGTGGTCTAGGCGTTTAGGCCTCGTGGCCTGGGTCTGAGTTGGGCATCTTTGGACCAAACTCTTCAGGAGCAAACAACGCCAAGCCCTACTTGTTCGCACTGTTGGCGGATTGACCATGGCCGCGCACTTGGAGTCGAGGAAGGCAAGCTTTGATGGAAAGCTACGGGTCGATATCAGAAGTCAAGCTTGAAGTGATTGTAGCGTTTCCAAACAAGGGGGCATGGAATCTTGTTTCACGGTGTTTTTCAAACTTCAACTTTCCTTCTCTCTGTAATATGGAAACGGCATGCATTTTGCAGTGCAGACCTGCATGCTTCATGAGTTTCTTCCCAATGGGCGATATCCAGAAACAGAGGACGACGTGCAAATGCATGCTAACTTCGGTTCGCACATAATATGGACTTACCCGGCGAGGAAACTTTGGTCGGATTGGGCTTGATTGTGCTGCATACATGCATACATGCAAGATACTCATGCATACGTGTACGTAAATCTTGTATACAGGACATCTTTTCCAAACCCACAGAGACATGTCACACTGAAGTCAACAGAAATGAACAAAGGAACCACGGTCCATCACACACACTCGCATGTTACATCTATTTTGGTGGAAACCAGGGCTAGCTGAATCGTACATGACGTCGAGTAATCCAGCTTCCCGTCAGCGGCGCCTCCGCGCGAAGAGCTTCCTTGGATGTTTGACATGGGGCCACTGACGACTTACAAAAAAGGTTCAAGTCAAAGGCATGCAGATGATACAGCTGATGTTCTTGATGTCTGTGCATGCAATGTCGCAAGTGTGATGATGCCGATGTCTGTCGTCAGTCTCATGACCAAATCCTACTCCGGCTCCTACTCCTACTGCGACGCCTACTCCTGCTCCTACAACTACAACAACAACTTCAACAAGAACCAGAACAATAACACCAACAAGAAGAAGAAGAAGAACAACAACAACAACAACAGCAGCAGCAGCAACAACAACAACTGCAATTACGACCGCTACGGCTGCGGCTACTGCAAACCCTAGTAGTATGTTCGATGACCACCACCACCACCACCACCACCACCACCACCACCACCACCACCACCACCACCACCACCACCACCACCACCACCACCACCACCACCACCACCACTTATTGTTGTTGCTGTTGTAGTGGTCGCAGCTGTCGTAGCTGTAAACATCGTTGTTGTTGTTGCTGCTGTTGTTGCTGTTGTTGTTGCTGCTGTCACTGCTGTTGTTGTTGTTGTTAGTGGTGGTGATGGCGGTGGCAGTGGTGGTGGTTGTTGCTACTCTGGCTACCTGCAAAGCATAATTTGTTTGACACCCAATACACGCACATGCGCCAAAGTGCCAATTGCATGTTCAGCGCCGAGAGGTCCCCCGCCATGCCAAGCGGCAGGCATGCCAGCCTCGGCTCGCAAGCTGCTTTGCAATTTTGGCGGTGTGGCGCTTGGAGTTCAAGGATCTAGGCCAGCGTCTCAGAGGCGCGGGAGAAAGGTTTAAGGGTTTATAGGTGCTTGCTTCCTCTGCTGCAAACCATTGCGACACGTTCAGGCAACACCTCCGGAACTGAATTTAAAACGCAAGCATCCGGCAGGCACCGTTTAGCCGAATTCAGACAAGCGTCGCAACCTTGAAGGCTCGCATGGTTGGTGTTTCACCAATCCCACAGCCCGACACTTTAGGTCTCTGGGACTTTCGAGCCAGCACTCGCTGCAATGCCAATGCATGGACCAGCAGGGCTGTCAAGGGCATTCCGATGTGACAGATCATGACTTGGAGTTGTGCTTCACGGGGCGTTGATTACCGCATCGGAGGCTACGTGGCGTTTTCAACACGCTCCAAACAAGCACCAAGGACACGGCATGACGGGTTCCAATGCTGAGGCGGCTGAAATTCGATGATCTCGGGAGTTGCAACTCTTTGAACATCCAGAAATCGGATCCGAACTGGACGGACTGATTGGACATTTTTCTTGATGACATCTCCAAGATGTAGCCCTACTGCTGCAACAACAGAAGCAAGAAACCTGAAACACCAAATCCTTGTTGTATGATACTACACTACACTATACTGTACCACTGCCTGTAGTGTACTACAGTATACGATATGTACTTGTGTATTTTACTATAGCATACCATACTATACTCTTGTGCATTACATTAAGCTTAACCCTGGCTGCCAAACACAGACCACCCGGAACGGAGCCTGGCCGCCTCAATGGCAACCTGGATGAATGCGTTTGGGATGGATAATTCCTTCTACCAGCACTCCTCTTTGCGGTGCTCCCTTCGTTGTCTATTAGAGTTGTCACTGTTAACTATACCAGGAAGGACTCGACCTGGAACCCACAACGGGCTCTACTCAACGTACGCTGTGCAGAGCTTGCACTACCTTATACGACCTTGAACCCGAAGTCCGAACCCTGGCAACTCTGACGACCTACACGGACCTCCGCAACCCTTAAAACTGAAGCCTAAAGAAGAGTTCCACAGGTTTAGACTATAGGGTTCTATGCAGCTCTGTAGAATGGTTATACTATAAGGGTTCCGTGGGGGTTACGAAGCTCAGATCTCTAGAAGGGAATTCAAGTGGTTTAGGGCGCTTAATTAGGGGTTGGAGTTAGGGATTGGAGTTGAAGGTGCGCCGTTTAGGGTTTAGATAGTTCTCTCAGACAGCTGCATGCCGTTTAAGGTCCCGATTGCAAGAGCGACAGGATCCGGATTTAGCTAGAACGCAAGGTTTAGGGTCTAGGGTTTAGGGGCCCCCGACTTCTGTTTCAAACAGCAACGACAGTAGTGCAAACGGCGTTCCTCATTGTCGCGGTCAGTCTCGCAAGGTATCAGGTACAACATTTGCATCCATGGTGAAACCTTTGGTAACGGTAGAAGTAGAGTGGAAACAAGAGTACGGATATTTACAGCCAGAAGCCGAGGTGTAGAAATCGTAGACACTGGTAACAATACCACCAGCAGTGAAACTATGGGGACTTCTGGAGCTGCCAGCCAGCGTCCTTGGGCATGAAGTTCCCCGACAGGTTGAAATTTGTATAGCAGGTGCTGGTGGTTAGGGCCCTTTTCTCCAGGGTGCCCCTTTTCCCCTGGTCCCCCCTGAAAAAAAACAAGCAAGAATTCATGATAACAATCAAAACACACGTCGGAGCTGCAGCACGGTGCAAATGAGGCATACTCGACGATTCTGTTCAATCTGCATCGATCCAGTGCTTGGTCGCAGAACCGCTACATCCGGGACTTCTGCCTGAAGCATCGCTAGTAGCCACACATGAAACGTACCCCATCCAAAACAGAAACACACACACCAAGACACAAGTAGACTCTAAACCGAAACCCTTTGCACCCGTAAGCCTAGACTTCAGGAGTCCTTAACAATCAGCATATCAAGCTATGACCCCAAATCCTAAACACTGTTAATTCTCCTGTCCTATATGCGGGCGCATGCATCGGTCTTCAAACAGTTTCGCAATGCTTTCTTTCCGTACTTTTCTAGCTAGCAGTACTTTTCCAGGGCTTTGTCAAATTGGCTCTTCAGCTTGTCCATGACAGTCTGCAGGACCTTGTGGAAGTGCTTGGTCTGCTTCTACGCACATGCCACCACGAGCACAGGCTTGCCATTGATCTTCTGCACGATGTAGCTCTTCTCAGCGAAATCCTTCATCACCAGTTTGAAGTCCGTCTTCACAGTCGGGTTGTTGGCAGCTGGGCTACCCTGAGCCGGCTGCTTCAAGATGGACTTTGCAGCTGCAGGCTTCTTGAAAGTTTTTCTGATCTCCTTCTTGGTGCAAGGGAGGTTCTCCTCGTCGTCCTGCTGTTTGAGCAACAGCTCTTCCTCGGAGTTCTGCTCTTGCTGCAGGGGGCAGGGATAATCGGCCAGCCCTTGGAATACGTGGTCACCTCCGACAGCGTCGGCTGCAACCTCCTTTTCCTGACTTCGCAACTCGGAAGATCATCCTGATCCGAGCTGCTTGCCTTCATCTTGCCAAACAACTTCTGCAAGGCAGCTTTCTGATACTGGGGTAGGCCAGACTGCTCAATGCTTTCGAGATCTGCGGCAACTTCTCGCAAGTGCTTCTGCAGAACCATGAGTTTATCTGCGATGTGCTGCGACCTGTCCTCGGCATTTTGCCGGCCACGTAGCACAGGATGCTTGTGCATGACATCAAGCACAGTGGGCTTCAGGTCCGAGTAAAGAATGCTGCAGGACGGCGACACCTCGATCAACACCGAAACCAACTCGCGCATGGCTGCTATGCTGGAAAGCCGAGGTCTGCAACTGGCCCACAATGTCTCGTACTCATGGAGGTGGAAGGGCTGATCACTGCTAAGGACATACTTCCGGAGCTTGTCCAGCAAATGAAACCTGGCTACGGACTCCTACTTGTAGTTCCGAGCACCGCCTTTCGTCTTTGCTGTCATGCTGGCGATACAAAAACCGAAGAGGGGTCAAAACATGCGCCAGCAAACGAGCTACTGTTCGAGACTACAACAGACATACGAAATACAGTTGCAGTGCCTAAGCTTGCGGTACAGAAGTTGCAGACATGCTTCGGCCCTAGTCTCAGCCATCGGATCGAGGCTGTCAATGGACACGGGCCCTATCCGAAACCAGGTCCCGATCCCGAATCTCCTGGCTACATATACATCTACATATACCCATATGTATTATATATATATATACACACAAATTTATGTACGCATGTATGTATGTAGAACTATGTAGGTGTTACATGGCCCCAGCATTGACCGCCCTACACCCCCCAAATATAATCAATAGGCACAACAATCAAAAACACGAACAACTCAATTACCCAATAAAAAATCGATCATTTCATCGCCACCAAATCAATCAACAGGGTGCACCGTAGTTCGATCACACGGGTGTGTTCTGCTGTTTGAACGCTTTTACAGGCGAAATCAACCAGCGAACGCTTTTTCGATCCTAGGCTCACTGGGAATGTGAGTTTGCGTATGTGAGATTCGCGTCATCTCAACCCAACCGAAGTAGTAGCCGAAAAAGTAGAATACTTCTTGTGAGATCCCTCAAGACACATTTCCGATGACATTTCCCCCGGCCCCTCCTTTGAATCTTGAACCACCAAGGCTGTTTGGGGTCAAAGCTGGGACAAGCTTGATCCTCCTCCGGCAAGCAAACGTCGAACCGTCGGTTAGACAAATAAGCACAGCCCCGTAACCCCCGTCTTGAGCATCTGACCATTGTCGCGGCAGCGGCGGCCACGAAAGCCCAGCTTGGCAGTCTTCAGTTTAAGCCGGCTATGCTTTCAGTTGCTGTTGGCAGCTTCCAATTGGTGCTGCAGGCTTCTGAAGCTTTAGTGGGCCGGGTCGAAGAACATTCCGAGCCTGGCAACGGCTGCGCCACTTCCGGCTCAGGTCACAAGATGGATGCGGATGACTTTGGCTGCCGCTTTGACTGTCTTGCTCAACAACTGGGTTCGGCTGCACCTCTCGGGGTCTGTGCGCGAACCCACTACCTTGAGCTTGAAGCCCGAGCTCGTCCGAGCTCCCTATTCAACATCTGCAACACCTGGATGTCCTCATCTCCAAGCTCCAGCGACCAAGCACCTCTATAGCCTCATGACAGCCTACCCCCCCTATATCACCAAACGAATCATTCAGTTGAATACCCGAGTCTTGTTTTGTCGCTTGCATCTTCGGCCTACTGTACAACGGCAGCTTCTCCCAAGAGCGCAAGCGCATCCAAGAAGCGCAAAGGGAATCCCTACGGGTCTAAGATTTCTTCTTGCTCTGGGCTCTGGAGCACAGGGCAAGGCCTGTCGGGATGGGGCGCACATCTAACGGCATAGTAGGCGAGCCCGACGCTGTTGCTCCCTAGCACTTCGAGGTGCCGTCTTTGAGATCCCAAAATCCCCAACAGCCAAACAAAAACCGCAACTCTGCATACTAATACTCCGATACAACACGAAACCCCACCCAGCAGTTACCAGTCGGTGAGTCTAGTACCATCCCAGATCCGCAACTTGCGTCTTGGAGAAGCTGCAGGGCAGGCGCA
This sequence comes from Symbiodinium sp. CCMP2592, assembly GCA_905221615.1. Lineage (NCBI taxonomy): Eukaryota > Dinophyceae > Suessiales > Symbiodiniaceae > Symbiodinium > Symbiodinium sp. CCMP2592. The sequence continues at coordinate 683,916 of CAJNDT010000014.1, read as the reverse complement.
AGGTCTGACAACGAAAATTGTAGCACCCGGGGAGCTGGCTCAGAGCTGAAGCTTCGAATGAATACTGTATATGAACCCTAGAATTTCCAGGAATGAGACCGGCTTTTGGATGAATATGCTGTTCTCATGATTTCATGCTCAGCGGTGCGACTTTCTCGCATGCGCCTCAACAGATCGAGCTAATCGAGCTACTGTTGTAAAACTCGTCTCTACACCGTCGCCCCCCTCACAAGGTGGTTTCACAAAGCAGGACCCTTTTGTGGCACACTCAAAAAATACGTAGGATCCTCAATCTAAAGATCCACAAAGAAGGTATCCCTATGTTCAGAGCAAGCTCGAGAGACAGAGCCCGTGGGTGTTCGCACAGTTGGCTGTCTCTTCAGAGCCCGCGCCCTGGAAGAAGGGACCTGAAGATGAGGACATATGCCGATGCGATCCTATGCAGGGCTGCTTCCTTTCTTGGGCTCCGTGTTAGGGGTTAGGGTTGAGGTTGCCTTAAACTTGTCTGTTTATCATCCTCCGTCTCGGGGTCTTCACTGGTCGTGTGTACCGAGCGGGAGCGTGCGACTCAAGGCACGCGGCGAACGAACACCCCGCCCCCCGCGGTCACCGATGCGGTATGGCTTGTTATGGCCAGTATATGTAATACATGACATTTAATGTCAGCGCTTTCCTCCTGACTGCAGAGCCCCACGATGTAAACCAGACAGAGAGGACAAACCAGACAAACCTTGTACGAGTTGTATGCATTGCTTCTACGAAGGTAGATTACCAGTTCAACCTGTCATCCAGGCAAATGTGTGGTCAGCTAGGATCCTTGACTCAAGTATACGAATCCCAAAAGGGATCCTGTTTAGATAAGTGCACGGAGCCCGGCTGGATGCGGCTCCAAGGCGTTAATCTTTGGCTTGAGGCTGAAATCGCTTGAGTCATACTTTTATCGCATGTTTATTTCCGACTTGGCCTTAAATAAGGGGTCGATTGCGGCGTGGAGGATCTTACCGTCAATTCCAGGTTGGTGGCCTGCCGGGATTGACTCACGTCACGAGCTGTGAGTTACAAGCCCGAAGCCTTCCAACCCGAGGCCAGGGCCTCCCCACCCCGCTGTGCCCTTTCCACGCCTGCTCGGCCGCGTCCTCAAAACCTGGTGCGCTTACCATGCAGTGGCAATGGGTCCATCGTGTCTGAATATTCTTGAGCAGGTCGTAACTTGTTGAACTCGTGCTACCTTTTTCAACAAGAGCTTTTTCGAAATGTCGCGGTGTCCGGGAAGATTAGCATGCTGAGGGCATTGCTGCATTCCATTTGGGTGACCAGAATCCGAGAATCGGAATTTTGTCACCTCGTCTGCCTCAAGAAAAGATTTGCCTGTAGCCTGTGCAGCGCCGACCTTTCATAAGGACTCCTCACTAAGGTCTTCCATGTCTGCAGACCTTTCTAAGAGGGCCTTACGGTTTAGCAGGGCTTCGGGGGTCGGATCTAGATGGTCTTATATGAATAAATCTAAAGCCTGTTCTTTAGGGTATGTGGGGACAGGGCACGCAGCTTTTCGGGTTGGTGCATTCAATGACAATGGTGACATACCAAACTTACAGACAGTCACATGGTGGACGGGGCCCTATATAAATCCTAAACCCTACCGGGTCCCCCGACGGCTGGTTGCACAGTGGGCAGGTCGTCTTATTGGAGGACCGGAACCACTGGTAGAGGCACCTCGGTCGTCTTGTTGCTAGGTAATTGAGCTGCTATGAAGCCTTGCTCTGGCGATCAACCGCCTCTATTGGCTTAAATGTAACTTTCGAGTGAACAAGCTGCGGGCGGTGTTTACGACGGCTTCTCTTTGGTTTCTTGCCCGGTCCTCAACTGATGGACTGTGGCTTTTGTAAACGCAACCCGAAGCCTCATCCGAGCCCAACAGCTTAGAAGCCCCAGATTCCGGAAGGTGCCACGAGCACTATCGGATTGGGTGGCGAGGCTGCAAACTTCATGGTTTACAGCTTACGGCTACAACAGTGCAATATTCGTTACTTTAAACTTTAAACTCTTAAACCGTTGACGCGGTGAAGACTGCAGGGTTTGGCTTCCGGTGTGTCAAGGGATGACATGCTATTCAGTGTGGAGGCTGTGGCCTAACAGCAGCAATCCTTGGGGTCTTGGTTTTGGCTCTCGGGTTGTGATTTGTCAGGCACTACCCATGGCAACCACCATCGGAACTCAGGGTTAACGATTGTTGGTGGCTGCCAGGCCAATCTTTTCAGTGAGCTGTTGAGCAATGCTGCGCTGAAACACTCCACAGAAACCCCTTTAGCACTGCAGAAGGGCATGCCCAAACCCTGAACCCCAAACCCTGAAGCACAAAGTTCTGAGGTACCGGATCCTAGGATCCGGGTCTTCTGGGTTTGTACGGCAGGAAGCACTGAAGGCTGAAGTGTGTAGCAAGTGTGACTTAGCAAAGCTTGGCGGAGAATCTCTTTGAGTCTTCAAGTTCTTGGGGTTTTCGACAGGGGCCTTGTTCATTACAATTGTCGAATGTATGCCCCCTGCACAAGGAGGTTAGGCATGAGGCCAAACATGAAATGGAGGCTTTTCCCCAGGCAAGACTACATCCACTAAACCACAACTCTCAATGGGCTACTGGTCGCCATCCCCGCTCTTCGACAAAGCCAGGATTTCCGAACTCTTCTTCCGACTCCTGCCCTGAACCGGGACTATTTAATTTGACCCGTGCAGTGCTGCAACCCTGCATGACGAATCCCAGGTAACAACCTTTGTAAAACATCAAAAATCCCACAAAAGCATCTCCTTGCACTGAGTGCTAGGCTCGTTGTGGAACTTGTGCTTGCAGGTTGGGCAGGCCTGTCTGGCTTGCAGCGAAATACAAGCTCCCTCAACAGGCAGTATGGCAAATAGATCATAAGCGGCAGACAATGCGTGCCAAGCCCGCGTCATGGCTTATGCTTTGCAGTTTCGTGTGGTTTAGAGGGCAAGGCTCTCTATTGGACATGATTCTGGGCTTGGGCCTGCACGAGAACACGAAACTTCAAACACCCGCCCTCAGATTCCATATAGCCTTGAGCAATGCTTTGCAAGTCGTGCCCCACGAAGCACGGAGCATGACTGTTAGTGTCGGAGCACTGTCCTCCTCCCCTTCTATGCTGGTCATAATGCAGGTTATAGCATTCGCACCTTACCCCGAGCTTGTCTGACAAAGGCATGTTGGCACCATTCACATTTTCGGGATGGGTCAGCAGATGCTCCCACGCCGGCCTTTCTGGGAATCGTCTGCGTCGTGAGCTGGATCACATTGTAGCAGATGGGGCAGTCCTCAAAAGATCTCTCAGGTTCTTGGGTCGTCGTTTCGGGTCGTCATTCCAAACAAGCGGATTCATGGAGGCCATGACCCGAAGACGGCGAAGAGAAGCGCCATGGAGCCAAACTGCCCGATCGGTCGCAGAAGTGGGAACGGTGCGATACGAAGGGTCTAAAGAAGGCCACGGCGGAATTGTGGAACTCTTCAGGCAGGTGCAGTGCAAGACCCTTGAAAGCATTGCACAAAGCAGCCAGTGACTATGACGGGTGAAGACGAAGACACGGCAACAGTAGCACCAGCAACCAGAATCACAAGCCAAGTCCAGAAGCCGTAAACGAAATAGACCAGGCGTTCGCAACAGTGGGAGAAACAAACTGTGGCAAACGCGCAAATTCCGAATCTGTTTAGGTCTCGGGGTTCGGTAAACTCTATGCAATCGAATCCTAGAGTCCTGTCCACATGCCGAGGCACCCTGAAGTCAGCTGACACCAGATCACACAGACAACTCTCGAAGAATTCCCCTCAATACCCTTCGCCCTGAAGCATGGACAACAAGACTTTAATCGAAGCACGAGTCACTCGCCGCAATGAAGTTTACCCTCATAAGAAGCCAGCAAGTGAGGTCCTCAACGCCCTTGAAGAAAAGGGCGAAGCTTTTCGACCACCTTCCGCTGTAATTTAATGGAGGGAGTGTCAAAAGAGCGAGGGTTGAATCCCAACACGTTACTTCTTGAGCGGGGTGTTGGTGCGCTTGGAAGTGAAAACAGAAAACTGGGAGGGAGACGGAGAGAGAGAGAGAGAGAGAGAGAGACAAACAGAGAGAGAGCGAGAGTGTGAGAGCATGCGAGCGTGCATCTGCACGCTTACCTGACCTGAGCGAAAACACCAATGCGTCCCTCGTGTGTGCGAGGGAGCCCTGTTTGCATGTCACATGGGGAGGTCCGTGCAGTGGCACATTCCATCTTTACACACCCAAAAGGCGAACTGTAAAGCATAACCTGAAGACCTTCATCCCTATTGGCCTTCTGGCCTGGACCAAGGCCTCTATCACCAGAGTTTTCCAAACACGGAAATGCTAATACATGCACAGATCTCGGAGAACCGAGAAAGACTATACACGAGGGTAAACAATAGGACCGATCCCAGACTCCTCAAAGCGAGAAGAGATCTCGGTGAGTTTTCTTTGCTCCCGCTCCGCAACCCCCAGACCACAAGATTGCACATGACACGTGGCCCAACGGGTTTTCAGATCTGCAAGACCCTACAAAATCGTATGGGCCCCTTGATGATTAGAATAGGATGGGGTTTGGGGTATATTATGTGATATTTACCATAAGGAACCCTGACGAATAGTGTCATAGTAATTAATCAAGGCCCCCATTGTATTCTACACTGTCCGGCTCTTCGACAGCCGAGGGGCATCAGCACTGCCTTGCCGACTGACATCGGGCGAGAACCACTGAGTAGCTGCCGAGCCTCGCGGCCGGTTGCATAGCCAGGAATCTTACTGCAACTGTATAATAATCATAAGCATAGGGTTGAATATGGTTGGTTGTATAGGGTACTGAGGGTATGGTATGTACAAGTTGAGATCTCGGTTTGCCGCAAGAGCGCGGTGCATTCGTGAGGGCAGGGACAGATTCGGATAGATGCTTTCGCATTCTAATTCTATCCGGACCAGTATGCGACTGAAGTGGTGGGGAGGGTTTCGGGAAAGCCCACAACTCCGTTCTCCCGCTGCTACGACAGCTACCACTCGCTCCTCCTCTATCACTGCCAGGTCTACGAGTGCCTAGTAACACTTAGACGACGACGCCGACGACCTCCGCCTCCTCCTCCTACTACGACGAATGCATAAGAATTTCTTAAGATTAACAACATAATAACAAGAGTAACAACAAATTAAATAGCAGAAGTAGAATTACGAATAAGACGACGACTACCACTACGACCAGTCTGACCAGTACTACAGTTGATGTCCGTGCCTGAAGCATCCAGTTCCGGACCCTGGGTTTGGGAATGCCAGGCCTCGGCGAGGGGCGTCCAGTGGGAGCTCAGACATGCTGGGTGCTGGAAGAAGCAAAAAGCTTGACATACGGGTTCTGGACATTGAGCATCGGGTAGCTTCAGACCTCATTTTAAGTCGTAGGTCTGACACCCTTATCACTGCTGCTACTCCATTATGTTGCTCTTTTCTATGGGAGCCCAAACTTTCAGATAACCGATTGCGGGCGGCACGACTTCGGAACTACAGCTACGGACAACCGTAGCTGGCGGTTTGCGCATGTCAAGATTCTAGTGCATGGGGCTTCCTGGAATCTAGACCGTGGAAGAAAGGTCATAAACTCTAGGCTCCAAGCCCCAAACCCTAAATCCATAAACACTTGCCGCAAAGCATGGCAGCCACGCTGTTTTTGTCACCAAAGTCCCAACAGCTTCGCACTCCGGGATGAATCGGCTGCTGCCTGGAGCTTGGCGTTTGGAGTTTAGCTCTCGGCATGCTTCTTGGGGACCTCGCCTCCCTGGTTACATGTCAACGTAATGATTTCAAGCCAGGAAGTGCTAAGCTGCGCACCTCTGTAGCAGTCGGCCATAGTCGGCTGGCTTGCCGAAAGAGAGGGCACTTCGGGAAGTTCGGGTAAAGAGCAGGGTAGGTCGAAAATTAGCCTCCCTAAACCCTAAAACCTCCCACTTCGACGAGCCGAAGGCACTCAGCATGGATCATGGCCATGGCTGGCTCGGCCGCGGTTCGCGAGATGTCGATGTCGGAAGCTGGATCTGACAGGTCGGACTTTAGTTAGGACACAGAATTTATGGCCCTCACTGCATCTTGAACCCTGCACCTCCCTCAACTCCCTCAACCTGCACCCCCAACATCAACATCCGATCTGAGCCACAATTGCTATGGCATCAAACCATCATCCAACACCCGCAGCTCGAAGACTCAATATTTAGACCCCCCATACAACTTCTGCAAGTGGGTTGAGGGTATCTAGTACGCCAGGAACGCTCCAAACCCTAAACCCTCAACTCTTGACCCTTAACCCAGACCTCAAAACCTGAAGAATACTAGTGTAACATGTATCCAGACGTCTACAATATTCCTGCTCGCCTGGCGGCAGCACCTCGCCTCGCACCAGCACCTGGTTGGCTTTGGAACGTCCCACGTTCTTCTCTTGGAGTGTGAGCAGGGTGGTGGGACAAAACATGCGCAAAGCTTTAACTGCGATCCTTATGCCTGAATTCGGGACTGTTGCACAGATATCGGGATGAAGGGTAACCGGAAGTACCGGACTCTTGGTGTAGTGCAGGTCTGATGGGTCACACCAGATGCGTCACCTCCAATGCCCCTGCAGAAGCCCGGCAATCTCTAGAAGCCCTGCTGAGGAGAACATACAGCTTAGTCGGGTACACTTCAGGGTCAGGGCAAGAGCATTTTCTGGAGCCCCAGATCTCCTTAGGTCCCGACCGGGAGACAGGAAGACTCAGAATGTGCGGGGCCTAGAGAACCCAAGGCCCAACCCTTCTTCCACATCCCAGCATCCTGGAAGCCTGGAAACCTGCATACTTTGGCGGCCTTCGGTACCTCGTCGACAGGGGCTGCCAGGTGCGGACAGGCATGCCTTCGCTTGAAAGCTTCGAAGTTGAGACCGCAGACAAGACTGAGTTGTTGGCTTATGGCTTCAGGACTTTACGGTGTTCGTGTCTCATGTGCTGGCAGCGGCTCCTGATCGGGAGTACGTGTAATACGCAAGTGATCCAAGAGTATACTTCCTGCCCCGGGCCAAAGTAGCTTCCACCTTACCTTTTCCCTGTTCAGGTTTCTGGTATGTCTGGTTTTTCTCAACGGATCATGTGGCACTAGGATCCCGCTCACATGTCCTTGAAGCAAGGAGCTCAGTCAACACCTACAGCAGTTTAAGCTCAAGCAGGACTCCCTCACGGTTTCACCACTAGTAGGACCATACTTCACGAGGACCTCGCAGAAACATGTAACTAAGTGGATTGATAGTCTCCTTGCATCACGCCCAGATTGACTGCTTCTTCAACCGCTAAGTTGCACGCTAAGTTGCACAAAGAAACCTAAAACCCTGTCGAAGCTTCTCGCCCGCTCGTGAGGGCAGGTTGCGGCATCAGCAGCAAGCGCCCGCGCGCAGGGCTCACTGCAGCAACCTGGCACGGAACCATTCCAACTCTCCTTTGGACCCAGATTTTGCGTATGGAAGAATTTGCATGTCCACTGGAACAGAACTTAGCGAACCTAGGCTGATATTCGACTAGGTGTTCGGGCTTTCGGGCTTCATTGAGTTTATGGCTTGGTAAGTATTGTCTGGGCTTCCACAGGGTGTTGTGATTCCAACTCCTAAAGGCGACATGGGTCATATGCTTCGGAAAACGCCTGCATCTCCTGCTATAGAGACCTTAATTAGAATAGGGTTTTGGGGCCCATTATACCATAACTATAAACTATAATAAGGAACCCCCAAAATAGTATTATCTAAGCCCCTATGGTAATACCTCACAAACTAGGCGAGGAGCACTTCGTAGCATTGTTACGCCTGGGGCCTCTTGGGCCAGGCTTTCGAGAACTATTGGAGGTGATCTTCATTTGTAGGTACTATGATATAGGGGCCATAATAATTAGAATAGGAGGCTCCTTTTTGGGATCTATATAAGGGATTTGGGTCCTTCTACCAAGAATCCTGCTATTTAGCGATGTAGATTACGCTGCCTCCCAACAAACCTGACTGTGCCGCGAGTGCAGAGATACTCCAATAAACCACAAAACCACAACTCCTGAAGCCTTGAACCCTTAAACCCCAAACCCAACAATGTAGGGCCGGTAATGACTAGACACAGGTTAAGGGGGGGTGCAATACAATTCTCCAATTATACAAGGACTGAAAGGCGACACCACCGGTAATTCTTCAGACCCCTCTATGAGGCAATACGGTAATGTAGGGGCCTTCATCATTCGCAGAGGGTTTTGGGGTGTATTAAAGTACAGTTGTTGAGTCATAGAGGAACTATGCCCTGCAATATAGGCGCCTTAATCATTCGAAAAGGACCTTGGGGTGTATTCACGTATAGTTGTTAATTGTGTTTTTTTTATACCCTAAGCCCTATACGGGATAATATCACCTTCAATTTAAGCCGCGGCCTCCGCTCTCTCGCCCGGGGCGAGGCCACCGCTAGATGCCAGCGTCTCGTCCCCTTCCAAACACTCCAGGAAGGTCGTCTCACCTTTCCAAGGGTTTCGGGTTGATGATGGCCTGCTATGGTTCAGGGTTGAAGAAGGTCTACGGTTAGGCTTTTCTTTGAAGGTTCAGGGTTAAGGATTGGTGGGGTTTAGATGGGCAGAGGACTCATGTAGCATTGTTCAGCTTATTGGGGCTCAGGATTCAAGGTTTGTTGGGTGAGTGTTTCTGGGTTTGGGGTTGCGGGTGGTTAGGGCATAGTGTATGACGTTTTGGGTTTGGGTATAGGATCTGGGACAACGGTGCGAAACACCCATTCCTCCCTGGTTGCAGGGCGACTGTTGACTCTATGGGCCATCCGCCGAGATGCCACTACGAGAGGCATAACTATTCTGTTGAAGCATCAACTTTGTCTGAGGCTTGGCAGGCATGGAGCCTCTGGCAAAGCATTGTCGGGGATCTAGAGGTTGGCATCATTTCCAGATCTCGCAGTCCCAAAGGCCTAGGAGGAAGCCACCTTCTCAGTGTTCAAGCATGCATGGATTCCAACGACGGTCCGAGGCACCACCACTCCGGCAGTCACCTGGGCAAGCAACTGGATGCAGGATGAAGGGTTGATAGGTGACAGCATTTGGATATAATATAACCATCCAGGCAACATGTCATATGACTAACTTTGCAGCATCGGCGCTGAGGTAGAGCAGGAACGTGTATGTGGAGCGAAGCTTCCCCTCCGTCCTGGCGAGGTCCACGTGCGCCGGGAGGAAGCCTCCTGGAGCGTGGCGCAGCTTCAAGGCTCCAGCAACGGGTCCAGGGCTGATGGTGGGGCTTTGCGCGTATTCGAGCGGACGATGCCCCTCCTGGCTCCGGGTAGATCAAGAAGCGCATGTGCGGCATCGCTGCCGCTGCGTCTGCGAGCTGCGCAGCTCGCACTGCTTCGTTTAGCGCGCCGGTGAGCCAGCCCTCTACCTTGGGCTGGGGTCTGCAATCTCTGAGATCGAAGAAGCCCCCGAACCCAAACCATACTTCATCACCCCGCACCAGTGAATCCATATTCACATGTTGAAGGCTTTCTTTCGCGGCTGTCGCGCGTGTTCTGGGATGAACATGCGATTGGTTATGGGTATCCGAAGGTGCATTAACGACCTGCTCACCAACCAGCCAAAACCGTCTTTTTTACCCCTGAGCATCGAAGCTGCATCATGGTAGTAGGCTCGATCGGTGGGAGAGGCCTTCTGCTTCGGCGCGAGCGGCAGCCTCTTGCATACTGCAGCCCCGGTTTGTGGCTGAGGATTTAGGCATCTCGGGTGTTGGGTGAGATTTCAGCGGACTGTTGCAGTTGAGGTCTTTGTTGGCCCGGGCCTCTTCCACAGCTCGTCTAGCCGTGCCAGAAATGATTCATCGAAGAAATTGTCCACCACCGTAGTGCCGGCGCCAGCGTGGCCCACTCCCAAGGGGATGACTCTGGTCACCTCGAAAGCAGTTCAATTTTAGTTCACATCTTCCCATGCCCAGCTTTACCAAGCCTTCCACCAGGAGCCGTGGCAAAACGACTGTCGGGATGTGGCTGGAAGTTGCGGCTTGACTCCCCAAGCCACACCCCAAAATCAACAAACGCTTTTCCAAACCACGAAGGCCGACCAACCCCTCTGGCCTGCACCTTCTCGCACCTGCAAGCCACGGGCAGCCGGGCCGGGGAGCCGTAGCCGGACATCTCCGGGCTGACCTGCGATTCCAAGTGGAACTTGCAACTCGGCCATCGCAATTTCTCGGCCGATACTGGTAGCACAAACTAGCCATGGCGAGAAGGACAGGTATAATGACCACTATCGTTGCCACAACCATGGTTGTCATCGTCATCATCGTCACCACCATCACCATCATGTTTAGGAGCTCCAACAACATCATAGCGGTGTGCTCCAACGTCACTTTGATTCCACACTGGCTCAGTGTCCGTCATCTGCATCAGCATGATGACTGGTCAAAACAAAGCGAAGGTTCTGAAGTTCTCCAGGTTAACAACAGATGATGTGACACAGCATCAGCATCAAAAGATGATTGTCTTTAGCAAGGGCAGCGGCAACACCATCATCAACAACAGCAGCAGCTAACATCACAACGATTCTCTCCGCGACAGCAGCCTCGCCACCATTCTGGATGGGCCCATTGCCGCCATCACGCACCCGAAAGTCTAAAGCTCTCCTCCTACAACCCGTGTTCTTCACCCAAGCCTGTGCACGGCAGAGCTAAACTCGACGCCACAGACTTTTCGAAACTCTCAACTTTCCGTCCGTTGCCTATCATATAACATGCTAATATAATACCTAGGTAAAGTGTATACACAAACCTATGTGGCTGTCTGACCTTGCAAGCAAGCAACGACATCAGAGAACGGCTCTCACAAATCAGTGGCCTGAGCTCCCGCCGCCGCAAGCGCGGCCATAGCTTCGCGACTTCCTTTCAACTGGGCTGCCCGGCACGCACCTTGGGGTGTGTTTGAAGGCCTTCTGTTGTTTTAAAATTGCTTGTCCGGTCTAGTGCACAGGGTTCGGTCATAGTGGAGGGTTTTGGCTTTCGCTGTGTTGTTCCTTGGTCTACGGGATACGGTCCACATGACGCTCTGCAAAGTCTTTTTACGGGCCTGTTGTTCAAAGTCTTTTTGTGGCCCTAGGCCCTAGTTCTGATATAGCTTATTGATATAGCGTAGTCGGAGCTGGTGGAGGTCCTCCAGGCGGATTTCACAAAACCTGTTTGCGCGTGTAACTAGCAGTCCTGAGTCCTGCTTCCGTCAATGTCGGCATAAGCAAGAATGCAAAACCCTTCTTCCAAAGCCTTCGGCTTTACGATGCCTCTGGGAGAGCTTGCTCTACCTTGACATATTTTGTTGACTGTTTTATGAGCCAACAGCTGGAACTCGAGGACCATGGTGCCGGTTGCAATGTCATGGAAGCACACAGTGGCTTCCGCGTACCACAAGACGACACCACTTGAGCATAAAACGAGATGCCAAGCTTGAAGCAGATCACAGCAACACAAATTCATACAGGCACATTTTGCTTACAGGAAAGGATCACATCCGAAGCTGGATCTCTAGCTGACATGGCTCTGTATCAACATGCAGCAACCATGCTGTCGAAACGACTTTTTGTGCTTTTTCCGACTTTTTGCTGCTGAAGTCATCGCAACAAACAGCACTTAGACCATTACGGCATACTGGCGGCTCATAAGACAGTCGAAGGTGCAGGCATCGGTCTTTGCAGCCTATATCTCTGTATGTTTATAATCAATTTTGATGAACAGGGTACACTAGCCGGAACAGAATCAGTTGCTGTGAGGCGATTGAAAAGGACAAGAAACAACAGCGGCGAACGACACCAACAACATAATAGCGAAACAACTGTCAGGCAACTTTTTCGGATAACGCAACCACATCCAAGTAAACTTCATAGGCCTAAAACAACCAAGCAGAGTAGAAGGTTCGGGCTACTACAGCCCAGGCACTCAGTTAAACATCGAGCATTTTGCTTGGGAGGCCCTTTAAAACCGCCATCTCCATTTATTAGACCTGGAACGCAAAGAGAAAGCTGGCCGAGGTATGCCGAGCTACTTAAGCCTGCATTGTCGCGAATGGTGTGGTCGGCCCTCCGCGACAAGAGGACCTGGATCACCTGACGAAGGGCTAACAGGATCTTTGGAACTCTTCTCGGGATCTCTACACGAGCGTTAACGACGACACCCGCAGGAACTCAGTGCGTGACGCAACCGAAAGCCCGGAGACAGCTCCGGAGACCCAACATGCGCACCTCGGATGAGCCCGCCAGTGCAGCCAGGAACGTGGCGGTCTCGCCATACCTTTGCGGCTCGCAGTTAACGTACTTGGGCCCCTGAGCCTCAAGTCTCGTGAGGGTCGCAAGAGTACCTTGAGTTGTGCGCTGTGGTGCTAGGCTGTCTGTTTATTTGTAAGGCTCCGAAACAAATCCTCGAAATCTGGAGCCATCCGGATACTCGTTCGGCACATCCAGCAGAGCACCCTTGTCCAGGGCCTCGCATGAAAAGAAGAGGGTAACTTCAAAAGGCGCCAAAATACCAAGACCTTCTACATCCGAACCTGCTAGGCCAGTTAATAGGTCCGGAGTCTGGTTACGGTTCCTCAAGAAGCCCATGCCCAAAAGCACTCACCATTGCAGGCTTGCTGATTCTGGGGTTGTAGTTCACATCTTCGCAGCCACTAGGAACGCTGGATGCATGTGTTCCAACACAGCTGTTTATGGGACCCTGGCCAACTTGCATAGACATGAAATTCTAGGATGAAAGAGTCTGCGAATACGAGCGGGAAACCGTGTCCCTCAAGGCACCTGGTGCAAAAACCCACCCAGAAAAGGGGCCGTCAACACAGGTTGCGGCTACATCGCCCTGCGTGCAGGCAGGCGACAAGAGAAAGGCCCCGGAAGAGCAGGGTGCGGCCTTGCCGCCCCCCGGCTCAGTCAGGCGACTATGGCGCGAAAGTAGAGTGTGCAAGGCAAAAAAGCCGTGAATCGAAAGTCTGCAGGCTACTGGGAAACTGGATGCCCTCCAAGCTGTGGCTAAACTCTTCGCCCAAAGTCAAGTTCAGCAGGCTGCTGGGTAGTTCGATGCCTCCAGGCTCTGGTTGAACTTCTCACCAAACGTCAAAGTCCACAGCGTGCTGGGTAGTCGAATGCCCTCCAGACTCTGGTTGAAGTCGCCGCCAAACGTCGAACTCTGCAGGCTGCTGGGTAGTTGCACGCCCTCCAAGCTCTGGTTGAAGAGCTCGCCAAACGTCAAACTCTGCAAGCTGCTGGGTAGTTGGATGCCCTCCAAGTTCTGATTGAAGTCGCCGCCAAATTTCAAAGTTTGCAGCGTGCTGGGTAGTTGGATGCCCTCCAAGTTAAACTTTTTGTTAAACTTTAACTGCTGCGGGCTGCTGGGCAGCTGGATGCCCTGGTTGAGGCTTTGGCTGGAGTTCCAAATGAGTGCTTTCGTTTCGTGTTGGGCAGCTTCATCGGACAGAGTCTTCCCCGCGAGTAGGCGCTCCCAAAGCATGGCGACATTACCCGCACCAAGCTTGCGCACCAAGTACCAGATCTCTGGGTGCTGAACTTGATGCAGGAGCAGCTGGCGCTGATTGATGACACGGCCACCGGATGTCAGCACGAGGCCCTCTTCAGGATGACCAACTCCCTCTGCGATGCGTAGCGCTGCATCCCACCCGGTTTCGCCTGAGTTGACCTCCAGCTCAAAGCTGGAACCTGCCAGGCAATGGACGGTCGCTGGTCTGCTTCGTCCTGTCCGGACCGGCCTCTGCAGGCTGCGGGACGCCCAAGATCTGCTTCATGGCGCTTTCGGACGCATGATATCCGCCATGGCGATCCATGGCGTTCGTGGTGGTTCCCTGAGGCACCAAGATCAGAAGCCCGGCTTTTGGGGGGGGCAGGAAGCGAGCTAAGGGTTTAGGATTCAACCTTTGTGTCTGCACCGTCTTTTTCTGGCGCGTGGTTAAACACCAGAGCAGATGGAACGAGGGAAAGCTGAACAACAGAGGCAAGGCTTCGGTAGGACCCTTGACATTCTCGGTTCGCTGAACAGCCAGAAGCCATGGAATTCCTTCTCTCAGGAAGCAAAGACCTCGGAGATCCAAGGTTTGCAGCCTGTCCAAACTCTTCGAAGCTCCAACTGCCTTTGACATCGTCATGCATTGGAATCAGCTCACAACGAGAGTGGGCAAGCAAGCACTTTGGAGCTTGATTTGGAGTTTTTGGGGATCAGAAACGGTCTTGAGTCTTGCTGTGATGTACTTGGAAGGCCACCCTTCGGAAGCTCCTCCTCTGCCGGCCATGCCTCTCAGACTTATTGCCTTCTCTTCCACGCACCCCCGGCCCTCCCTCCTCAACCATGGCAACATCCTTCATAAACCCTCGCGGCCCCACTTCACCGCTGAACCGGAATCTTAAATCCGAAACCTGTCTTGAAACCCATACTTCCCGCGATTCCTAAAGCCGGGCCTCGACCACGCCAGGAGCGTTGCCGGCCTGCGCTGCCTCCGCCAGCTCCGCCGCAAGGGCCGAGCGCGTCGCGCCACGTGCCAACCCCGCCAGGAAATCCTCAGAAGCTGATGTATATTAAATATAGGAGCAATCGCGGCAATAAAGACGATCTAAATTCAACTTCGTCATCATGATCAGAAACATCTTCATCATCACCAACCATCGTCATCGCATAAGGCTTCATAGTTGTAGCGCCCAGGACATGAGCTTGAAGCTATAAAGCTGAATGCACAGCCTCCCACTGTCATATCCGGCCGGCTGAATGCGGCTTTTGAAACCAAAAGCTTAACAAAGTCTTAAGCAAAGTCCTTCATGAATTCTGCAACGAGTACCATTTAGCCCAAGATTGCAAACCAATGCCCAAGACATCCCAAGACTGTAAAACCTCAATCTTGTTTTTTGCAAGAAAGATCCTCATGCAAACTCCTGAAGATGCATTCGGAGGACCTGCCATGGCTGGCATGCCTCGGCACGCACGCGCGAATCGATCTCTGCGCGCATCCGCGCAGCCTGTCATTGAGAAGAGGGGTTGGTACGTGGGGGTTATCCCATGTCAGCTGTCCTGATTGCAGATTGTTTCGCCGGTACCTGTCTGAAACCCTCCAAAATCCCTTACTGTCTGTATCTTCCGGAACTCCAAAGCATCTGATTGGCGTTCGGGGTCTTGGTTTTGTGGTTAAGGTCGTGGGGTGGGCTATACTAGGGCATGATCACCGAAACTGTTTCAAAAACCGAGAAACGCTCATGGAAACCCTGCAAGACCCTCCTCTCGAAACCCCTCATGAAGTCTTTTAAAGAATGATTCTTTCGGAATTGTGGAACAAGATCCCGGCTGCCTCGCCGGAATCGACCTGGGCAGGTCCTCTCCTGGGAGGGGTCTCGGGCCCAAGATCTTGGAGTATCTTGGAGTGTGGGCTCTGTCGGGTTTCGAGTTTACGGGTTCAAGGATTGAAGGGTTTGGGCCCAGGTCCCCGGAACGCAGGGGAGGGGCGGGTATAATTATTGGCTTGACTACCTGTGAACGAGAAGCGAGCCACATTGATCGCCACGCTGTATTAAATGGCTGTGGGTGGAGGCTGTGGCCTGTTCGCGCGGGTTGAAGGATTCGAGGGCAACTTCATCGGAAGCTCTGAAGAAAATTTGCATGGTTCTGACCCAGCCCATGTGACCCATTCCTCGTTGTGTAGCACTGGTGCCACGTTCCCAACTGCTTCGCTGATGGTTGACGAGCTTGCGTAGCCGACCCTACTCCTGCCTCAGCTTGTGCAAAAACAGCCTGTCGAAGGTCCCAACAGGATGTCACACGGCGAAACGCATGAGCTTGGGAGAGTTCGCTTGGTCATGACAGGTGCCGAAGCAGACAGTCATTTGGCATCTACCTGCTTTACGGCAGCTCCACTGATCTCACAGGCTTTTTCACAACGTCATGGCAAAGAACCCAGAAGGTCTGCATGCAAATATTCGACGCCGTCACGGCTTGCTTGAAACGTCTGCGCTGGTTTAGCGGCAGCAGGGACAGTAGCCCCGGAATGTCGCATTGATGCAGCTCCACCACGAATTGTCACGTGCATCCTGCATGGCAGGGTCGAAATGTGCATTCACGGCTTCCGTTTGGGCCACAGCTTGAGTCGCCTCATCAATCTTGTTTTCCAGGTCAAGCCTGTTGTTAGTGTCCATGGACACGGACGCATCAGAGCCCGGAACGCCGCCTGCATGATTTCTGCGGTTTCTTTGGATCCGGGCCCTCTTCTGATTTTCTTTTGCGACCCTGGCCTTCTCCTCCTTGGCCACCTGCCAAGAGGCTTTGGACTCCTAGGCCTTCCTCTGCTTCTCTTTGATTTTCTCCCTCTTCTCATTCTTCTCCCGGTTCCCAATCCCTTCCGAAAGAATTTTCCGTGCTGCGGCTCTTTCAGCAGCTAGTTGTGCCCGGGCTTGACGCAGCTTCTTCATGGCCTGGGACACCTCTCGGGCATCCTCCTGACGTACGAGGAGTTCCTCCACGGAAACTTCCTGGTAAACTTTGCCTTTCTTGTTCTTCTCATCAAACACTTGTTTGAGCATCTGAAAGGCGCTTGAAGCACCATCCAAGTGGCACTTGTCCGGATGGATAACCACAGCCATCATCCTATACTGTTTCGCCAGATCCTTTCCTGCTTCAAAGACCTCCGCTCCCCTCAAAAGGTCGCGGATGAGTTGCTGCGCCATGGTCGGAGCGAAATCACGAATTGTGTGCGCGTGTGCGTGTGTGTGTGTGTGTACACATGCATGTTGAAAGTCTGAGCCTACCACATGGTTGGTTCACAAAGAAAGAAACCTCACACGTGCAATGTGCCGTCACAGCGGGCCACAATTGCAAATCAACCCGTGGCAGAAGCATTTGCAAGGGCAACTGGCTTCGAATGGTCTAAGATGTGAGTCGTGGGTGTCAAGTTGCACGTAGCAAATGAGACGATCAGATCAGTGAGAAGTACGTGTCCATAGCATATTAGCTGCTGCATATCCCCCCGACCTTGCCCTGACCTCCGATTCTATCTCCTGCACCACTCCTAACTTCCAAATCCTTCAGAACATGGTGACTGCTCTCGATCCAAAACCAAGAGAATCTCCAGAACCTATCAAGACCAAAGCACTGCCTGATAAGCAGCCTGATATAATCTTATACGCACCCTTTCAACCTACAAGGCCTCTCAGGGCAAGTCGCCAGTCCGCGCTTGCTGGACCAAGCTCGACGGCCTCCAACGCGATGGCCTTGCCAGACTTCGTATTGGACGCTGTGAACTTTGTGAATTGCGGACGAAGGCTTCGGGGTCTGCGGCTTGGACGAGAAGGACGACTAGCCGAAAATGGGCGAGCAAGGGTTCCAGGCGGGCCGGACGTAAGGTTTGTAGGCTCAGGATGTAGGGCTTTAGGATTTTTGGAGGATGTTAGACTTTCCGTACATCCTCATCCACCGTCCCAAACCGAAACCTGTTATGGCCTTAATGTTAAATAGGTTTAGCACCCGGACGAAGAGGAATGCCCTAGTTGGCACACAAGAAGCTCCACGCCCTTGAGTCAGGCGTGTGTGGGCAATCACAAAAACTGGAGCAATGCAGCTTTTAATCACTGTATCATAGCATCCTTGCAATCAATGCGCCTGACTTGTCAGTCACAGCCACAGCGGTGATCAGCAACACCATGGTAGGGGACGAAGAGGTCCCAGAGATCAAGAATTGAATCACGCCAAAGGCGCTGAAGTACCTACATTTAAATACATCTACAATAGCGTCACTGGACCATTCCGTTTTGCGCACAGCTCGTTCCGTCAGCACATCCAACGACTGCCATGCAAACATGAAAGAAGTCGTTGTCAATTAGTCAGACCAGGGCTATGCAATGCCGAACACAAACCAAAGCGGCGCCCTTCAACTCCAGACGTGATCCACCCAGATGCAGGCTGGGGTTGTTTGATGATCGACTCTCCACCCCTACCCCTGCCCAACACAGTTCCACTACCAGACAGATGTTTGTTGCGTTGCTGAAAAAGACAAACGGCGATCTCGGACAATTTCACGGGTAGACTCGGGTACTCTTCCTGCTTCCGAGCCGGCCTCGGCTGGCACTGGAGGGACATGAACTGCCTGGGCCTCGAAACACCGAGCGATGTAGGGCAGCTCCTCGCGCTCTGAGCAGCTCCCGCCCCAAAAGCTCACGGCTCTCTACGGCTCTACGGACTCTAACAAAAAGCATGTTGTAGAAAGTACTCGGGCTTCCCTCATCATTTTGGATACTGAGTGCTTGGAGGAATCCAAGAAGCAGAATCGCCTCCAGGATTCCAAGCTCAAGCCCTTAGAAGCTCAGACTTCATGCCTCGCACCATTTCGAGCTTTCCACCTCAACCCTCAAACTTCTTAAAATGAACTCCGGGCTCTCATTCAAGCCCGAAGCTAGAATACAACGGTCAGCGCCCAATGCGAGCTTCACGGCGAAGCAATTCTCTAAGCACTATAGAATCTCGCGTTCAACTAAACCCTGAACTAACTTGAACTAACACCGAATCCAACCTACAGCAATCGGAACACTCCGAAGCCTCTAGCCTCCAGCATATATGTATATATAGTTATATGTATGTATGTAATTGTATATAAATATTTATCATCAACATTATACATTATACAGCAAGGCACCTTGCAAGGACCAAGCCAACCGAGGCTCGGAACAAGGACTGAAGCCCATGCATAACCCCGGCTTGACACTCTGACGGTAGCGGTAGCAGCCGCAGCGGCAGCAGCACGACACAGAAACTGACAGCGCACTAGATGGTGTGTAGCATGTTGAGATTCTGCAGCCCCATCCATCCTTACCCTACACACTGAAGCTCAACCTGAAACCTCAAACGGCAAATGCGGAGACATTAAACCTTGAGCTCTCCAATCCTGAAGCCTTAAACCCTCACCTGCTTCGAAGGAACCCCCAAGCTTACCGTCGGCCGATCCTCCGAACCGCGGGCGACGGCGACCAGGGCTCCGGCCATCCGCCGCACCTCGCAGAAGCCGAAACGCTGAAGAAGTCAGGGTTTGTGAGACGAAATCCCAACACTAAGGTCAGGGTTTCGTGTTTAGAGGTTAGGGATGAGGGGGTTGGCGCGCGAGTGTGAGAGAGCTGAGGGTCACATTCTTTGCTACAACTTGCACCAGCATCTACCCAGGAGGTGCATGTAGTCGATGGTGTATGTAGATGTAGTTTGTAGTATCAGCATCACCGACCGGCCGAGTGGTGACGAATCGCCGCCTTGTCAATACCTCCCCTGCCTGTAGCTTGCTATATCTATATCGGCTGGAACAAACTCCGCAGCTTCGCCGAAAACAGAGCCTAGCCAGCCTCCCCAATGAAGCCACATAGCAATCCGAACATCCATTCAAACAACAAAGTTGGACAACAGGAGATGAAGGACACCCTACAAGGCAGCCCGAACCAACCCAAAAACCCAAACTTCAAACCAACAGCCTTGCGAGAACCGCTGGCCGCTAGGGTTTAGAACTTCCCTCATCAACTGTCCCTCTGCTGGGAAGCCGGTGCGAAGGGACGCAGTTCTACAGGAAACATTCTTCAACAGCGAACTGAGATTCGTGAACCTTCTACGACATACAGTGGGCTCCAAAATGCAGCATCGCGAGATTCCGCACTCCAAGGGTTTCCTGAAGTTGTGAGTGTTCAGCGTTCACCAGCAATGGCTGGCTTCCTGACACGGCTCGAATCCAAAACCTCATCGCCCGCATTGTGTTTTTCGCCAGGTTTTGCTATGATGGACGGTGCTATACTCGACTATGTCACATTAAACTCTAACTATACCATCTGTATCATATGAAAGTATGCCATATCATATCAGGTTATATAACGGTACGTAAACCTCTGCATACCTCTAACATCATAATGCCTTATTTCAGCAAGCCTAGTACAGTATGTGTAGCACCAAGAACGGCCTCACCTGGCACAGCTTCTCCTGGATGCCCGTTTTGGTCTAGCCAATCTGTACCAATGATCCATTGAGACATGGAAGTCTCTCGAGAAGGATCGGGAAAGAAAACGAAACAGAGAACATCGTCTAAACAAGAACTGTTCCAGTGCCGCCTGCAGCCTCACCCTGACTTACAGCATCTGCAAGTGACACTAGCGCCTCAGAAAGTCTTGAAATCCGTGGCATTCCAATAGCCATGTGCCTTCAGCCATTTCGAGCTGTGGTGCTTGATCGATGCCCACTCCATCTTTGCAAGGTCCTGCTGCGCCCCGGTCACGTGAATACGTCCGCCAAAGGTACTGCCTCCTCTCAACAAGATGTGCCAAGGATGAAGGCAGGGGTCGAGCTTGATGCAGTGTCGCAAAAGCCGGTATGCATGCGAAGTGCTCCGTGTGCGAGGGTGCCGGAGCGGCTTCTTAGCATGCAGAGTTTTCGCCTTCTGATCGTATCCGTATGGTCCGTATTGAACTGTGAAAAGGGGGGCAATGCGGTCGGGCTTCAAGGCAATCACTGCATCGCCCACCACACGGACATGCTGTGACTCTCGAGTGCATGAAAGGCAGCCATAAGTCCTAGAGGCTGTGTAGCTTGTGTGGCCTGTGTCGTCCACCACGCCGCACACCAGCAGCGCTGACTGGGCAGGCCGCACGAAGCTCAAGGCCAGAAGTGGGTTCTCAAGGGAGGCGCTGTAGGTCCCCAAGCCGTGCGCAGATCCGTTGATGACTCTGAGCCCGTTTGTATCCTTGTCCGGGATCAGAAGGCCGCGCTCAAAGATTGAGGCGTGGTTGGAGAAGTCGGTGCCGTGGAACGTCGGCAGCAAGTCCCCGCCTTTGCCTTCAGAGTATGTTTGCAGAAACCCACTCCGGACGCCGCTGGACAAAGGCGTTGGCGACAGACTCCGAATTTTCAGCTTCGCCTTCAACGTCAGCGACTGGAGAAGGCTTCGCCCGTGCCTGCGGAGAAACTTGGCACGCAGCGCATCAAAGGCATCGGAGGACAGCTGGCTCCGCGCCTCTTCCAGCTTTGCCTTGAAGGGGCAAGGCCTGACTGGAGCTCTGTAGTTTCGGGCCACTTCCTCGGCAAGCTCCAGGGCACGGTGCCAGCGTGCAAAGCGCTGGCAGCGAGGCACTGGAGTCCTGCTTTCACAGCCCAAAGCGGACCAGGGACAGGCTGTGGTGGTCTCGGTCTCGGTCTCTGGATGGCAGTCCGGATCTGGGCAGCCGCCCTTACCTTTGCCAGGCCGCTGTGTCCTTCGACGCAGGCCCTTGGCATGAGCCAGGTTGACGCGCCGCTGCCTCGCGCTCTGCTTTGCGAGCATGTCTTCTGCTTTGGCATGCAGGAAATGCAACCTCTTCAGCTCCTTCGCTGAGTTTTGGGCTTGGCAATCGTCTGGCACAGTTTGCCCCACGGTTCGAGCTCGAGCAGACCTCCGCAGCTGGAGAAACTTGAGGTACCGGCAACGACTTCGGAGGGCACCTACATCACGCCCGTCGAAACTCTTCAGGAGGGTCCCTGAGCTTCTGTTTGCTTCTGAAAGTGTCGGCCTTCCGTCATCGCATCCATTAGGCAGAGGTAGGAAATCAAACTCATCCCGGCGCTGGGGAAGAAGACCCATGGCCAGTGCCGCTTTCCACTGTACACTGTACACAGCACTGTCTGGAAGCGGGCCCACAAAAACCCGTAAGCCTTGACAACTGCAGCGAAAGACGCTGGTGTTGGATTTCATGTAGAACGTGGAAACAACCATCTGCGCACACCAATCGCCTCTAGGCGCTGCCGGTTTATCTAGAGATGGGGATGTCAAGGTCCTCCACGCGACTGCTTTGTTTGGTGGTGCGGCCAGTAAGGACTCGAAAGCAGGCCGCAGGCGTCACGCTGTCAGGGCGTTTCCTGAACACCCATCATCATCTTCATCTTCATCATCATCACCGCCGTCACCATGACCATGTCCCTCATCATGATGCTTGCCACAGCCGTATTCATAAGCAGGACGAGGAAACACAAGCCATGAGCATGAACAAATCAGCACAGATACTCCGTTCTTAAAAGCTTCTGCCGAGACAGATCCTCCGTTCAAAGCCTCAATATGCTCGAACTCTATAACCGTATACATCCTAAACCTCCTAGACTAATTATAATGCCGAAATTCTCAGCTCTACGGTGCCTAAGCCCCTAAGTCCAAAATTCCTAAACCCCGAAAGCCCCAAATCCCTGAGGCCAGATAGAAACTCATAGCCCTAAAGCCAGCTCGTCCTGGATCTTCGGTCCGTGCCTGCTGCGGGCCGAAGTCTGCAGCCACGAAGGTCACAGCTGTCCAGTCTGAATCAGACCAGTGGCTCCCTGCATGGGTTTCGGAATTCGGGTCTTTACAGGGTGCTATCACGCCTGATGGGAGTTGAAGGGCTTCATAGCCTTGAAGGGGTTGAAGGCTTCAGAGTGCTTTCTCCCAAAACCCTGGATTTTTTGCCATGTTTGTGGCTTTACTGATTCTGGGCCAGGGGTTCTCGCTTGACGCACCTTCCACTTTCCTGTGCAGCCCTGTTCACCTCAAATACTTCCAGGTTTGGGGAGTACGGATCTGGGATTTTGGAGTGCTTGGAGGTTTAGGGCTTTGGGCTTGCAGTTGTGAAGGATTTTTTTATCGAGCTTTTCGCCTGCCGTACTGACAACTTGCTTGAACTTCAGACCACTATGCTTGATCGCTCTAAACCAAAGTGCCGTCATTTGTAATACTCCATAGACCCATCTACTGTCCTTGAAGACGAAACCCTAAACCCAACAAGAATTTCGAACCCTAAAAACCTTAACTAGAGCCCTAAACCCTGAACACTTAAATCCTGAGCCTCTAAACCCCTACAGCCCTCAACCCCCATAATCCTGAACCTCTTAACTCATAACCCTACAAACCGTTACAAACCCCTGAACCCCAGGAAACAACCTCCACTTGGCCGGCCTTTTTCTCGCTCCTGTGCGTCTAAGCCCAGGGCCGAGCAGTGGAAGAGCTGCCTCTCGGTAGCACCGCGGTGCACTTTTAGGGTTTTAGGGTTTAGGGGTTTAGGGTTCTTAAGATTAAGGTTACAGCATGGTACGCCCTGGCATAATAGCAACTAACATTCAACGAATCTGATAATCTACACTCACATCTAGTAGCAATATCAATAAAAACCTAATACGTATGCCATACGGTAAGAGGCACGCTGGTTGCTCTCACTACGACTATGGTTATCATGTCGCAATTCGTGTGGATATCCAGTGCTCAGTTAGAAGAGTCCGGGTTTTACATGGCCTAGTAGGATTCTATGTAGTCTGGTACGGTTTCGGGGTGTCAGGCCTGGGGCCGAGCTTCGAGTTGCTTGACATTCTGTGAACACCTTGTAGTCAAGTGACTGATGATTCTAACATGTTTTGTGCAGTTTTTGTTGGTGTGGCTCAGGCTTGAGGGACACTTGGGGCCAGCAAGGGTTTGAAAAGATCTGCTCGAACCCGCCACAAGCCTTCAGCCGAGAACAAAGGCCACGAATGGCAGACACCTGAAACCCCCAAACCCAGCCGCTTCGAAACCTCAGCTCCTGAATCCTGGACCTTCCCCAACCCAGCTCATAAACCCTAAACCTTCCCTAAACCCTATAAAACAAAATTGCAACTCCCAGTCTTGCGTCCCTCCTCATCGCTGCAGGGTCCCGGAAAGGTGGCTGTGGCCAGAGGAAGTTGTGGTAGGACCGCAAACCCTTACCTGAGATTCACTGAAGCACAATCACTTAGAGCCTGAGCGCTCAAAGGGTCTGTTGGCTCCTGGAAAGTGTGCCGCAACGAGGCAACTTAGGCCTTACAGCGTGCACATGCCCACGCCCACACAAAGCATTAGGAACTGACACGGACAAGCAGACCTGGGCAAAGGAGCATCTGGAGTTGACAACAGTCGAGGATCGCGACGAAAGCTTAAAGACTTCAATATGTGTGGCCCAGCACGACAAAGCACGGTACTCTTTGCTGCCCCGTAGCTCGCAGCTGGGCCACCTGCCGAAATCTTGATTCGGTTTCAAGCATATGCTACTACCAACAATGCAATCTTGAGATCGCAACCGATGGCCCTGCCTTTTAGCTCCTTCAGGGCCTTCCGCACTCGACCTCAGTTAGATTTGGGCCCAGCTCCCATCGGGCTTGGGGATGACTCTACACGCAAAGGCTTGATTCCGTTCCCTCTAGTCCCTCAAAATTGTTATGGGACCTTTCTCGTGAGTTCCGGATCTGCCAAAAAAAGAGCCATGCTGGAAGCAAGAGTCAAACTTGGGGATCGTGTTCGAGCGGAGGGTATCTGGTGTTCGGAAATCAACTCGGTGTGGGGTGTTCGAAGTCTTGCGACCGACGCCTTCCGCCTCTGAGGTGAACGGATGGGCCAGGGCACGGTGGACCACGAACTTGGCCAATGCTTCAGACAGCGGCAGGGCAACCAAAGCACCTCAGGCGACGGGTTCCTAGAAGATTCCTGCATTTTTTGGTCCAGACGCCATGGTCCCTGCTCCTAACGGCCATGCCCCGAAGTCATTGGGCTCTTGTGGATCTGGTTGAAATAGCTGGCTTCACCAATCCCACATCCTCAATCTTCTGAACATCTAAACTTAAACTCCTCACCTCACTTGCAGGTGAAGGGAACTTACGAGTAGCAGATGGTCTGAGAACGGAGACACAGCTGGTACCAGTACCATCTTTGGGGCTGTCGCTTATCACCTGCGAATCTTCGGAACACCTATTCGGCTTTCTGTGTCTCAGGCGCTTCCGTGCCAGAGCCGGCCGTTCAGCTGCCCAAGAGCAGTGCTGGCGGCATCCTCCGATAGACGCACCTGGACCTCAGCTGTGCGTTTGCGGCATTTTCTCAGTCGTTGTAAACTAGGCCCGAGCACACAGCTCCCAACTGCAATCCTACAGTCTACTACAATCTCTGCCCGAAAGGTGTATGTGCACCTCTTCTGACTGCAGTTTCACGCTCAGAAGCATGGCTTCGCGTGTTTCCGGGCCAATTCTGCACTGTTCTCCGCAGCTCTCTGACCACCCTCACCTCCCGAGAAACAGAAGCCACGATGAAGCCCTCCCATGAACATTGCAGACTTCGGGTATCAGGGGCGCAGGTTCAGGACTCACAATCGCGGTTGTGCCAAGGTTCGTGGCCCTTGCCCGTTTCGAACTCGATGTCCTGCAGTGTAAGGCCGCATGGATGTCGTGCCATGGGATGCTGTTTTGGATCCAAGGCCACTTGGACACGGATCAGGGCACGTGCAGCAGCTCCCAATTTCCCTGACCTTATATCACTTATATCCCTTAACTCGAGAACTCCCACTCCTCAAAACCTATAAGCTTGCCGCCTCGGGCATTGCGCTGACACCGACCTCCGTCAGCAGCTGAAGGACCTTCGTATGTTAATGCCCATGCGCCAAAAGGCGATGAGGGCTCTAATGGGGCTTTCAGGCGCTATGGAAAATCTAATACGAGTATTGGCTGTGCGAATCGGGTTTGCTTGAAGACCAAGGTCTCGCCCTTCGGTTGGAGGGCTGAGGCGCTTAAGGCCGAGGGGGTAGGGCTTTCATGCTCAAAGCCGATGCAGACATGAAGTAGGTCTCCGAAGAACAGGAAGCCCCAGCTCCCGACAACAAGATCTTGCCGGATCCCCAACTTTAATGCCCCCAAAACAGACGAGCTCTCCTGACCTGCAAATCCTGAACCATGCCCCCCGCTGCTTTGCAAGCTGACATACTACATTAATACATCGCCGCACACCACCCTAAACCCCTAACCCGAACTCCCAAATATCCCAGCGCAGCCCACCACCCTCCGGACCAGACCCAGGAGCATCCTCGGGGCTGCATTTGTCGTGGAGAGGCCCAAACCACGCCTCCGAAAGCTTTCAGGAGGTACCCCAAGTCACCATCAAAGCGTTGCTACGAGGGCAGGTAACCTCGTCGGGTCTGCAATCGAGGGCAGAGAAATGGGATTTGACTTGGCTGGAAGCACGCACATCACCCCCTCTGTGCCGTATTGTGTCACGGAAAAATCCGTCGGCTTCGGGCCACCAGGAGCCCCTAAACCCCCCAAACACCCAACATACCCCTAATCCCCAAGTACCGACAACCTTACTGAAGCCCATGAGCCATCAACCCGAACCTGAAGACAGATTTCAAGTTGTACAGTTCCTCATTGCGGCCAAAGCGCGCCACCCAGACTCCTCCTGTTCTCGGCAAAGGAAGCCTTTTCCTCCTAAGAGGGGCGATGACTGAGCAGGGCGTCTAGGTTCTTTTTCTTTCCAGGGGCTCAAGGTCATAGCTTTAAAAGGGTTCCGGTTCAAAGCTTTAGATGCCCTTTGATCGTGATTGAAGGATCAGATCAGGGCAGCGGAACTGTCGACTACACTGCAATCCTGATAACGGCTCCAAGAGGATACAAAACCTCCGGTCTGTGAAAAATCAAACCTCTCCACCCACAATCGGCAAACAGATCACTTGGTTCCTCGAAGGCAGTGCTCAACGTGGGTGAGGGAACAAACGTTGGAATCGGATTCCCCGTTCACAGGAGCCCTTGGAGACTGGACCAGATGCCGAGGCAAGAAGAGGACTACATCTCAAGCTTCGGGAAAACCCCCCGAGCCTCGGTGATGATGACCCAATACGGGATGTAGACGTTGAAGGATCGTCGCCGCGGAGCGTAGACCTACCGGACGAGCACATCCGGCAAAAGCATAGAAAAAAGGCCCTAAACCACAATCCTCACTGTCCCAACTCGAAAGCACAACGCAAGACTGTTGGTCGGGACGTAGCCGAAGCACCTTGTCAAAGATGGTCGCCGAAGGTCCTAGGGAGGACACCGGGACCACCGGCGCGAGCAGCCGGATGTCGGAATCCTGGAGCTCCCGAAGCAGGGCAGCATCGTCGCGAAGGCAAGGCCTTGGCAAGGTAGTAGTGCTGTAGGCTGTAGACCTTTGAGGCTATGGGGCCATGGGGCTTGCGCAGGGCTTTGGGGGTATTGCTCATGGTGATGGTAACGGCGTTGCGGGGCGCCA
This sequence comes from Symbiodinium sp. CCMP2592, assembly GCA_905221615.1. Taxonomy (NCBI): domain Eukaryota; class Dinophyceae; order Suessiales; family Symbiodiniaceae; genus Symbiodinium; species Symbiodinium sp. CCMP2592. The sequence goes on along the minus strand of CAJNDT010000014.1, from coordinate 656,801 downwards.
GTCATCATTTTGCTCAGATCCATGATCCAGTTAGCAACCTCGCACCCATGTACAAGAGAAAGAGCCTGGAGCCGTGGACTGGAAACTGGTGCCCAAGTGACTTTTTGTTGTCACCCCGTCCCTCGCTTTCCCGGGCCGCTAGGCCTCGAGGCCCCGACCATAGAATAGACTGGGCTCTTGTGAAGTAATTTAGAGGAACCATACCATTTACTATAGATCCCTGTTATGTTAAAGTCAAGTCCTTAACAAGAGCCCAGTAGAGCAAAGGCCCGGCTCAACCACCAAAGCCGGATTCAGCCAGAGAGGGTTGAAGGGACAACAAATGAATCCGAAATCCGAGAAGAGAAATGGGCCTCGAGTCATTGAGCATGAACTCCCTAAGCTCTTTGAGCCCTATACACCCTCATCCTGTGACGCACCAGGATGGCCCACCTGAGTGTAAGGATGAGAACGTTCTCGGCCGCATGGAACCCCCGGTCCGTCCGTGCGCTGCGTACGGCGGAGAGGAAGACGTCCTTTGGGTGCTTTTGGGTTCCGGCGTGGCTTCTGGAGCTGGGAAGCACAGTCTCTAGCAGCTCGGGTTGCAAGCACTTTGTGAATTTCGGGGCTTCGCTGCGCACAACTCAGAACATCTCAGAACTGGAAGGCTAAGAAGAGGTAAAGGTGCTCAGCTCGATAAATCGGTTCAATATCCCCAGCAGCAGACATCCCAGAACCCACCCGGGGGACCCTCAAACCTTATTTCGACGGAAGACCCCAAAGCTCTCGCTGTTGGGGAGCAAGAAAAGGCTTTACACCGCAATATCGGGGATCAGCTGAACCCGATACCATCCGAAAAGTGGGCAGTATGCAGTACAGACTTTGATGACACTGCACCTTCCTGACGCAGCCACAACCACATGATGATTGCCAGCCCAAAGCCAACTTGTCCAGACTACAATCCAAGCCATGGTTCCGCCATCTCAGGATGAACCCGAAGGGTTCTAAATCAACTTCAACAGCCACTTTGAGACGGTACTTCACTGCTCCCAATCCTATCCCAGCTTCCGAAGACCGAGAGTCCTTCCCCCAGGCACGGCGCAGCGCAGAGATCACCGCCCCTTCAACCTCGGTGTTCTCCAAAAGCTTATGGTAGAGCCAGCCCGGCCCCAGTTCCAAAACAAGTAGGGCTTGCTAAGCCTTTTGAAGGGCGGAATGCTACCATCAGGAGGCGTTCTTGTGAGAATTTGGGACTGGGAGGGCCTCGAGGTCTGCAGTGGGCTTAGCGCTGCCCTCCGAGGTGTTGCCCTTATGCTGCAAATTGAAAGCATCGGACCGAAACTTCGATGACAACAACTAACGTAATATCGGGCTCTGCGTTTGAATTTACTTTCTGCCTCCTGAAACAGAAGTGGGAGCATCTGTATCCAAGGTACGGAGGGGAGTGTGGCCTCCTCCCGCTCATTCTGGTAGGCGCTGCAGCGGTAGCGAGAGCCCAGGTAGCCGACTACGACAAGGACGCGCTCCTGAAGGAATAGAATAGAACTTTTCACGTTGTTCACACTGATTCCAAGGGAATGTGGAAGCCTCATATTAATCAAAAGGCCAAAGCTGCAGCTTGCCGCTTCTGTAGCAGGCAGGCTGTTTGCAGCTTGAGCTTTGACGGGGTATACGTTTAAGTTGTCGTAGTACGTAGCTTCCCACACTGAGAACATGCTGTGCGACTTCACCACCCGAAACTTTGCATCAAGAGGTAGTGCATGCGTATCATACGAAGGGGCAGGAGTTGTCCTGCAGGCCTGGTTCTTCTGCTAAGCCTGCATGACTACCAGAAGTGCTTCCCCCAAAGGCTTGGGATTCGAAAACACGCTAGGCCGAAACCCTGGACATCAAGCTCGCCCAATTGAAGCCAAACAGCCTTCACCCTGCATCAACCTGAAACCCTCAGACCCGTCAAGCCGAATCCGTTAAAACCAAAAGTTGGACCACTGAAAACTTGAACGCCTATACGTATTTGCGTAAATAGTGTGCTACAAGAAAGAGTAGACCAAGTAGGCTTGAAAGCATCAGCCCTTGACGGTCCTTGCCCTCTTTGGCCTTGGCAGCCAGGGGATCGCATTTCTCTGCCAGGTGCTTGAACAACGCGTTGCCTGCATCTCCATTCACAGCTTTTTTTCGGATCCCAGCTGTCTCATAGGGGGAATGCAACACCGAACTTAACGCAGCCAAGATGCGTGACACAAACGAGGCGCCGCAGTGGCCGCAACTGGCCTTCAGAGGAGACAAGTCCAATCTCCGAAAGTCTTTAAACTAGAATTCGCTTCGTTGTCAAACGTTGGAAGAGACTCCCATCAGCAGCTCACTTCCCAAGTCTCGGGTGTGCCCTCATTACTCGCTCTCGATCTTAGTTAGAAACTCGAAACTATTCGAAACTGGTACTCCAAGCCTCTCAACATCCCGAAGCCCCGAACCCCAAACTCAAGCCCGCCGGCCGTAACCCTGAAACTGCTAAACACCCCAACACCCTAATTGCGAAACCCTAAACCCAACACCCTCCCACTATGCCTCCTTGTTGGGTGTTGGACCCGGCCCGGCCGTCATGTGGCTCTCTACACTCGGGGCGGTTCAGGGCCGAGGGTTTAAAGCTTAGGGTCTCGGGTTCGGTTTCGGGGAAGGGGTTTAGGCTTCAATACTGTAGGGTTCGGTGATGAGGTGTGTTAAGGTCTTGGGGGCAATAAGACTTAGACTGGTATAGTGCCTAGTGGTGTGGTTCGAGTTTAGGGTTTGAGGCCTGAGGGCCCTTGACACACACGTCACTGTCATAGTCAAGTTCAACTTTAAGAACTCGAATGTGCAAAACATTGCTTTAAATTCTGGTGCTCCGCGGCTCAAGGGTCTTGGCTCGAGGGACGTCGAAGTCTTCAAAGCTTAAGAATCTGAAGGGTGTCAAGGGGTTGCGGGGTGATATGTTTTGGGTTTAGGGTTCAGGGTTGAGCATGTCGAGCTCCATTGGCTTACAGCAAGCAAGCCGTTTGCTGAGCCTCGAGTGTGCGGTGCTCCAAAGATTTGAAGGGAAGCATGAAGCAACGGCAGACAGAGTAACAGGACGCAGTGCACTTGCTGTGAAATCCGCTTTCTACACTCACCAACACCAGTCACCGCACGTGCGAAATGTTGGACATCGGGAGAGAACCCCAAAACCAAACCCAGAATCTGAAAGATCGACACGTCTATCACGCCGGAAAAATCAGAAGTCCCGGGCATCTTCTCAGGAAACTCGGCCTGCGCCGGCCTTCCGGTGGACTTGGTCTGTCAATCCGCTCATGTGGGAGATCCCTTTGGGTTGGCTTTCAGGAGATTTTGGGCCTGCAAGGCCCTTGGGCTTCGGGTTCATAAGCCATAAGCTTGCCTCAAACATAGTCCTCCACTGCCTCAGATGCACCCGTTCACCACATGCTGCAACACCGGTTGCTCTTGCAGCAACAGGAGTAGATACTCTTACCACGGGCGTCCGCTTTTGGAGTTCAAGTGAAGGAAGCCAGCGCACATTTACTTTGAAAATGTCGGCTCGAAGCCATTCTGTATGCCCGCTGGAAGCTTAAGATCAAAGGTTTGCACTCTGAATTAATCAAGCTTGCTGGCCTCGTTGATGTTCCTTACGAACAAGCGCAGTTTATGTGCACATCGAGCTGATTGTCAGAAAAAGACATTCGAAACCCTAAACCCGAAAGACGCTGCTTCTGTTCAGGAACCTTCAAGTTCTGCACAGACCCCCGCAACAAATTCAATAGCACACATGAATTACGGCTTCCAGCCTGCATAGATTCGGTTCTAGGGGGTTGTTAGAATTCGACCGCCGTGAAGCGTAGGATGGAAAAGGGCACGGTGCCATGCAAAGCGCTTGAAAGAGTTTCTAGGCGCCTTCGGTGGTACGACCAATCGTGAAGTTTGTATGGGGTTCAGCTTTAGAACTTCGGGTTAGGGGTTTAGGGGTTGGGGTTTGCGCGGCATCGAGTTGAAGAAGGGAGTCATTTAAGGTCTTTTGGGGAGCTGTGGAACTGCAGCCATTCCTCCGCAGGGTATCCCAACTCACTGTGCTCGCTGATCAAATTCAATGAAAATATCTGATAAACTGATACTGGATGTTATGTGTTGGTATGTAGTATACCGTGTCCGGAAACTGTGGCCCCAAGAAGTGCTCAAGAAACTGGCCATGCAACTCCTGGCGCTGAAGGCGTACACCCGCAAAAGCCCCCAGCTTAACGAAATACTAAAACACAACATCAAACCGGCACAGTAAAGTAGCCGTGTTTGGGACCTGTCAGAAGCCGAAGGGCAAGGGCTCTGAAATCGAAGACCCCGAGACCTTGAAAGTGTGAAGCTGTTGTGGTGGGGAGCCTATGTTTCTCTTAAAATCCTCCAACCCGACCCGATCCTCAACGGAAACGACGGAGGCAAGTTGATTGACCTTCGCAGTGCAGTTTCACACAACGATGCAGGCAAGTTTCCACGCAATAGAACAGCATTCACGTGACAGTGACATGCAGGAGCTTGCATGTCACGCAACCACTGCCAACCCTTACGTACTCTCCAGCATCACGGTATCCTTATGCTTGCAGCCTAACTCTTCCAACTGCTGCAAGCCTGAATCCGAACCTCATGAAGCTGCCTTTCACCTCTCCGGTTCTCTGAATGCAGAAGTCCCTGCAGGGCTCAAGAAAACACTCTCCTGTCAAGGTCACCAGAGGGCTAATAACTACATCTGGGGGCCGGGCAGCTCTGTCCGAAGCTCCTGGTGGGATTAAGGAGTCTAAGGTTGGATGCATCAAGAGATGTATTTTGGACATACATATAAACTCGCATGTACCTATGTATGTCTGTGCATATATGAGCATTTTATATGTGTAAGTTTATGTATGGATGGCTGGCTGGGTCGGCGGGTTGTTAAAGTAGGCAGGCAGGTTGGTAGGTCGATGAATGGATCGATGTTCACATGGATACCACGGATGCATGACGACCTGCATGTGCGTAAGGAAACAGGTGCAGAAATCTGGGCCACAGGGCTTCGGCTTGCGCTCCAGCAACGGTTTAGCTTTTCGCGGCCCGGGTTCTAGGCGCGGCAGGGGGGTTTTGCGGTGTGAGATTTCGTCTTGCAGGTTTGAGGCTCAGAGGTGGCTGAGATGCTTTGGAAGGAGAACTTTCCCGACAACTCTCGCAGCTCCGATTCCACCCATACCCCGTTTCTAACCTCCGACCGGAACACAGCATAAGTTTGGGGACATGACCGTACTGCAGGAACCTCTGACTGCAACCAACGATCACCACACCTGCATACCTCAGTAGTCAAAAACCCGGTCCTCCCGTTGAAGCAGGAGGAGAAGCTGCCGCTGACGTCGAATGACCTGAGCTTCCGCTTGTGGAGAGTTGAGCGTGAACTCCAAACCGCGAAGAATGAACCCCTGACCGAGGATCACTGAAGCCTCTAGCCCTAAACCCTAGCCCCTAAACCCTATAACAGAAATCCAATATTTTGACAGACTTCGGAACTCAAGCTCTCAACCTCCGTGCGGCCGTACGACCGCTACAACGAAGGTCTGAAAATCAGAGTTCGGTGGTATAAGGCCTTAGAGGGGTTCGTCGGGCTTAACATACTGGCATGACTAGTCAGACTAGTCAGTGTCAGTAAGGTCCTGGGGTAGATTTATTAATGCAGTGCAACGAAGTTTCTGTCTAGATAGATGGACGGATAGACAGATAGGTAGATAGACAGACAGACAGAATATGCTTAAGCCTCTATGCTAACAAGCCCCAGCCCGCACAAACTTCACCCTGAACAAGCCTTCTGCTCTTGAACCATGAAGCCTGCAAGTATACAACTAACCAGACAAAGCCTAAACTCAACCTGGTCTGTGCGCATTCATCCCGGCAGGAACTGCAGGCATACCTTTTGGTTACATTAAACCTCGAAGCTCACAAGACTCCGCGAGGACTACTCTTCAACCCAAGCTACAGCCAAAGCCCGAAGGCCTAAACCCACAGCCACAGCCTCAAACCATTCTAAAACCCCAGCCCCTAAACCCTAAAATCCCCCTAAACCCCAGCCCAAAAACACCCCCAAACCCTAACCCCTAAACCCTAAACCACAACCCTAACCCCCAAACCCTAACCCCTAAACCCCCAAACCCTAACCCCTAAACCCCCAAACCCTAACCCCTAAACCCTCCACCCGTAGCAGCCCAAAGCCTCGGAAGACCTCGAGACTCCAAGGCCCACACCGAGGCCTCGATATCTTCGAGGCGGTCCCGGTCTGCCTGGGTCTCGGGCTTTTATGAAGGGTTTAGGGTTTTGGGGTTTAGGGTTTAAGGTTTAGGGTTTAGGGTTTAGGGGGTCTCGGGCTTTTATGAAGTTTTTGTTTGAACGCCTTTTTCCAACTGCAGCACAGATGAAATCCCTCCAAGGGAAGGCGACTGGTGCACCCTCTCGTACAACTTAAACCCTCGTCGATCTAGAGCTTATTTTTTTTTGAAGGGTTTAGGGTTTAAGGGTTTTGGGGTTTAGGGGTTTAAGGCTTGAACTTAGGGTTTGGGGCTTAGGAGTGTCACAGGGGTTGTAGGCATTCAGCGTTGTGTGTTTCAGGGCTCTTTCCTTTGATGCATGTAGGTCGTGGGAGTCTTGCAGCGCAAAGACTTCGGTGACGGTTGGCGATGTTGGGTTTTGCGGAGTCGTTGAGGCTTGGGAAGGCGAAGACTTTTAACCCGAACCATCCCTCCTAAAGCCTAAACCCCAGCTCCTGTAGCAGTGCAGCCTAGGCCTAGTCCCCTGGCTCGAAAACAAACCCTCCTGACACACACGGGTTCGGAAGGGACCCCTCAAACAGACTCAAAGGGACCCTTACATGGACCCCTGAAACTTCAAACTCCCCCTTTTTGTTGCCTGACTACAGTACTGCAGGGGAACCCCAATGACCGCCCATCCCTGAAGGGAGGCCTCCAGCTGCCCGTTGGCAGCATAGGCCTCGGCCTGAAGAGCAAGCGCCGGAACTTTTCGAGCGCTTCTTGTCCCTCTTGAAGCTGTCTCTTTGTCTTTCAAGTCTTTGGGGTGGCAATTCTGTTATTTGATGTTTTTTGAAGGGTAGGGGGAAAAAATGACTTGAGTGTTGAAGCGATTACAAAGGAGAACTTTCTTCTTGGTGTTAAGGGCTGTTGGGACTTAGGCTGTGGGGCTTGGTGCGCTTTCAGGGCTTCAGGGTCGACGGGTTCGAGTTTAAGGCTGTCCAGGGTTGACCTGAGTCTTCGGGACTTCGGACTTGTCTTATGTTTGAAGCTCCCGTACGGGTGTACGTTAAATCCATTCCCAAATGTAAAACCCTTGACCAGAAGTTCTTGCGGATGAAACCGATCATGAACAAAGGCCTAACCTGGCAGGGGCCGCGCAATTAGCATGTCGGAACCTGAGCCTGACACGAGACGGAGAACTTACAAAATTGTGGACATACGGTGTGTCGCTGTCACCCTCAAGTCTTCCTACCCCCTTTCCAACCCCTCCCCTCCCCCGCGAAAAGCAACTAACGACGGAGATCCGCCTTAAGAGGCCTAGGCAGAAACATCAGCCTCCCATGAAGCCCTTAGGGACTGCAAACCCAAAATCTCCAAACCCTTCCCAACGGACGGGCCTGGATCAGTAGTTGGCTGAAGTTCCTGTCCGGATGGGCGGTCGCTTCTAAGCTCAGCAGCCATTGCCGTAAGTCACAGCCTCTCTGACCCAAACCCTCGCAGCCAACTTAGATGCATCACCGTCACTATCTATCGGGCGCGAGCCCGCAAGGTCTGAGCCCTCGAACCTAGGAGTCCAAAGCCTTCCGGCGGTAGCGTCTCGACTGCTGGTCTCAAGGAGGAACAAGGAGTACCGGGGGCAAAGGGCCGGTGTGTCGAGCTTTCTTCGCACATCAGTCTAGCCTTGCACCAACCCGGGACTGTTGCAAAATGAAGGAGCACTTGGGAGTTTTACACGGTAAGTACACGAAGGATCCCTTCAGCGCCAAGGGCACTGCCTGTCAACATGCCCTGATTCTCTCAAGTTGCTCGGGGTCTGGGTTCAAGAGCACCATAACACTCTACAGCTGTCGCGCACTGATCAGTTTCACAACCGATCGAAGCACAGAGCGGTGGGCTCCATCAAATTTCGCAGGCTACGTGTCAACGCTGATCAACTCACAGATCTGAATCTTCAAGGGTGCTTAAGATTTCCCTCGCAGCCATGAACCCAACCAGTCACTAAAGTAACCAGAGCCTGAATCCGCAATCACCCCTCCTATGCTACGAGTATCACCTTTTCGCACAGACATAAAGCGTCGAGGTGGAACGTCTCGAGTCTCACTCAAAATCCTCCGGGTTTCAAGATGCAGTGCGGCGCACGTCACGCCTCGGTTTGAGGCACGACCCAATGCTGATCCTAAATCAATCAGGTGCCCTAAAGGAAAAATCTTGGCTTGAGAGCTGTAGGGGGCTGTTGGGCTGTGGGGCCATGAGAAGAAAAGGATTCTCTCTGGTGCCGACGGGGAAAGGGCTGAAGCGCGCATGGCTGCGAGGTTCAATTTAAGTGCTCATCCACTTTCAACGATGAGCAGCCGAGATTCGTCGACAACTGCACTCACACTTTCTCTGGCACTGCAGGGGATTGGGAGACATCGATGCTAATTTCGGTCACGTGCGAACAGCGGAAACCGAAACCAAGTTGTTGACGGGTCGCAATCTCCTCTTTGGTCTTCACCTCAGGCAACAACTCAGCAGCTTGCAGCATTACGGTGCAAAAGACTTTGATCTGCAGTCCTACCAGTATGAAGTTTCCGTTCCCTGGGGCATGTCTAAGTGAGCCTTGAGGGGCTTTGCACAAATTGCCCCGCGTCCGCCTCTCCTTGCTTCTGGTGCTTCAGGAACTTATAAAGGCGAAGCACTAGGACCTCCGCGACTGTGAGTTCGTTGAGCCACTGACATTCGTAATACCTAGACTAGCCCCTGAACCCGACCCTCCGAAACAACTCGGATTCAGCAGAGCAGCCTCTCCTTTCTTGCCCTGACCGGGAGGGGCGAGAGAAGGTCTCTGGCTTCCATGTCGGATACCAGAAGTTATGCGTCTCATGAGTGGAAGCCTGAGTCATACATCAACTATCCGAAAACCCACATAGTGTAGGCCTGGAGCCATGCGTCCCTTCTCTAAGGCTTAAATCCGCGGGGCTGGGCTTTAGCAAGCCTCGTTGTGATTTACGGACTGTGGAACTGGAGCGTGGGGCCTGAGACTGGGACGCGTTGTCGTTGTGCAGTCTGATAGATCCTCTCTAAGCCATATCCCAGAACTTTTTGACCATATGGTTGGTAGCACTCTGTCTGCGCACGTCTCTCACGTAATGTGTTGTTCCATACTTGACTGTATATGCGCCTCTCTGCTTGCCAACCCGGCCCTCTGATGTGCGACTGGAAGATGGCAGCTACAGCTTGCTACCCGCAGTATGATACTGGCCTATTGCTTGATACACCAGCATCGGATGAACAGATGCTCTCCATCCTTCCGATCTGCTCCCGATGCATCCACGCGCCTTTCTCTCCGGCATCGTCCAGTGGTCAACTTGCAACCTGTAGAAGACAGCGCCATCGGAGGAGTCTATGTCTTGAGCTCTCCCAGCGAACACGAAACGGACGTCAATTTACGTCGATGTTGGAAATTAGCACTATGTCCAACTCATAATTACACTTCTGAACCTACACCACTCTAGATCTAATTGAAGGTGCCGGCCCGCCGACTGCGTCGAAACCTGGATAAGCGATCCTTGCAGTACCCTCTCAACCAGCAAATGCTCCACACGTCCTACCAGCATTTTGCGGCAGTGCTGGAAAGACCCAGAAACTGAAACAACCAGAGCTCAAAAGCCTGAATCTCCAAAAGAGCGGACCCCAGACTCCATGAGACAAGCTCGCTGTCTGCACTCTACCTTATTTCGGCTCGTTTGAGCCGTGCTTTTTGGCTCTTGAGCTGTATCCGTTTTTGCCTTTTACGGCTGAGGGGCGTGTTGCCATTCAGCTCCGAGCCATCCAGGGCTGTGATGACGGTAAGGACGTCCTCCTCGGCCTCGTAGGCCTGGGAGGAGTTCCAGACTCTCTGGCTTTGGGCTTTGGGATGTGTTCTGTTTCCTAGGATGTTGGGGAGTTTGGCGCTCCGGTGTCTTGGGCGTCTTGGCAGATTCTTGGGGTTTCTGACATCCTCCGGCTTGGCAGCTCGTTCAGTCAGGAGATAGTCACAGTCTGCGTAGCTTGGCATGTGCACCCACATGCTGCTCTACGAGGGTGCTCCGGTACACATATTCGATCCTCACGGCCTCAGGCATCTCGAGCTGGCAACCCGGAGTTGGGGTAACTCGTGATCCATGGGGTTTCATTTTGGCGGCCTCGGGCCATCTTTGGAGCTCTTCTCACAAAGCTGGAGCTGAGATACCCAGAAAGAGAGCGTATCGCCCAGACGAACAACAACATCTCTGATTCCAGACGCCAGGCTGCAACCGAATGCAACCAGGGAAGTTGCAAATGCAGCCAAGCTGCGGCCACTCCTCCAGAGTTTCAGGGGATACATGAAAAAACACACCCTGCATTTCTTGCAAACCCCAGCGTCGCGCAGGGAGTGTGCTGCATCGTGCACATGCCACTGATTGGGGCTGCGGGAAGGCGGCGAAAACGTAACTAGTCACACTATGCCACTATGCCGTGGATGTATCGCTGGGCTCGAGACTAAGCTGCCATACCCAAGCAGATCGATCCGCCCGCTTGCACATAACTTGCGTCCCTGAAGGACCTCCCAAGCATTGTGCTGCTACTTTTTATGTGCATGCACATAACAAGTAGCAGCACAATCTTCAGTGCTTCTAGTCACACCCCCATCCGCTCCGGCCAAACAAAGCTGTCCCCATATCCCCGAAACCTGGCCTGTGGCTTTGAACACATGCGTCAACTTCGGCTTCGCCACCACGCCCAGGTGCGCCTCCAACTCTTTCCTCGATCGGATGAGCATCAGGCTCACTCAGAAGCTTGACGCCGAAACCGCCTGAACCATAAAGCTGTAGCGCCCCAAAGCCCCAAACTCTCTCAACCGGGAGGGCGGAAGCCCCGGCTCCCACCCGGAGCTCCAGTAAAACCGCAGATCCTGAAGCGTTGCTCGTAGACTACCGGGCTCTTTTTTTGCACGTCAGGAAAGCCAATGTTTGCGGAAAGTCAGGTCTAGTCTCACCATAGCATTACGCAGCCGCAGGCCTGAGGCAACCCTAGGCTGAATTCCAAAAAAAAGCTACATAACCCCTGGACCCAGCCCTGCTAGGCCCCTGCTTCGTTGCCTTGTGTGCGGTGCCAAGGAGCCATGTGGTGCCCTCTGAGAGGCCACCGATCCACACCTGCAAACTGTACTCCGTTTTGGGATATGGCCGGATATGGGTTTTGGTGTAGGGTTTGCGGGGTGGTTGGGGGCGCAGGACAGTGGGTCGTGGAGCTTGGGAATCGAAGACCGGGCGTTTGTAGCACTCAAGTGTTCGCCCTGTCGGCGACTGTTGTACAATTGTGGCAAACCAACATAAAGATACCGAATGGCCCTTGTGTTGCATGCAAGTGCATATGCCAGCAGCACTACTACAGCATGTCTATGTTGCTACTGCTACTGGTACCACACCTACCACCACCACTACCAGGTACTACCATCAGCACAACCACCATGACGAACAGCAAGGACGATGTTGACTGACCCGGGTCACACGCGACAATCAGAGAAATGTCAGCTGACGGCCGAACGCGTGTGTGGTCATCATCGCCGGATGAATCCTCTGTCGAATACTCACCCTAAACCCGAGACCCTCGGAAGAAGGGCCTTCTGTGTGGCGGAGAAAGCTGCCAGCTTCTCCTCACAGCACGAAATCTGAGAGTGAAGTTCAGGGTTTCGGGGTTGAGGATTTGGGGAACCCAATTTGCGTGAATTTGCGGTGTAGATTCGCTTTGGGCACGGAGGAAGCTCTCACTGCTCACCTCGGCCCTGAATCGCAAATTGATAGGTGCCAAAACCAAGCTCTCTGTCGCTGAAGCCTCCAGGCAAAGGGTCGCAATCAACCACACGTCAAGAAGCGGTTTTAGGGTCTAGCAGGGGTTTCGAGTGAAGGGCAAAGCCCGATCCAGACCAGCCCAAATTAAACGATCGAAAGTTCTCGGAGGGAAATCTTCCGAAAGCTTCATGAGTCATGGAGCTTAACGCAAAGCACGATGTATAGCTGCAGCAAGCGAAATCAAAGACGCCCCAGGCTCCTTCATCTTGGCCTTGTCATCTGCTGCCGTCTTGCCCTTACCCGTGCCCTTGGCGACCTTGCCCTGGCCGAGACGAGAAACCCCAACTTAGAGGCTGCACTGCGGAGGCTTCCACACGAGACTGGGTGGTGGATCGGGTCCAAGACATCGATATGGACGCCCATGCCATATTATCCGCAATGTGCTGTCCGTTAGCACTCCCTGTTACTCCGGATCCATTCTCATCCAGATTCTGGTGTGGCGAACAACAACTACAAGTGTTCTTCTGTTTGAAAAGATCTTGCTGTACGGCACCGTTCGCCTTCCGTTCAGTCGAGGGGGCTACGCATTCGCTCCACGTGTGTGAAGCCTCCATAGGGTAGAAGACAAGGTGTTACCCTCCCGATCCTGAACTGAGGCACCAGGCAATGCTCAAAGAAGAAAACAACCTAGCTGCACACAACAGTCTCTTTATGACTTCTCTCCCGAATGCCCGCACCTAAACTCCTAAACGTCCAAAATCAAGCCCGCCTTGCCGGCTGCTGCGCGCTGCTTCGGCACGGGCAGCTTCTTGACCAGCCTCGGCTGGGGGTCGAGGGTTCAAGGCAAATGCCTTCATGACTTCGGGTTGGGAGTTGGAGCCGAAGGCCACCTACGCCGCAACGAGCTCAACCATGCAGGGCTTTTTCGCAGAAACGTTGTTCCCGAGATGTGTTTGCTTTGGCTTACTTGAAGTTCGGTAGATCCGCGCTTAGGGCATTACAGTGGTCGTTGACAATCAGAGTGGGGCTTAGGGCAAGTAGATGAAGAGAAGAGTGATGGGAAGGAACGCATGACTAACATCTTGACACCCATTCCACAGAACGGACAGAGCCACGGGCCCCAAATCCACTACTCCAAGCCCTGTCATCTTCTGAGGCGACTGCTTTCCTGCCGGTGGCTGCTTGGCCTCCTTTGGCGCCTGCTTCTCCACCTGATCCAGGCGTTTTTGAAGCGGACAGTGTCACCGTGGTGTGCCCTCAGGGCTTCGGATTTAACAGGGCTCGTGGCCTCAGGTTCTCACCTGCAGCGGGCATAGGGCATAGGGGCAACGGCATTATCTGGCTAGCGTGTTTAGTTGCACAAGCAGAGAGACAGAGAGAGAGAGAGAGAGAGAGAGGGCGAGAGAGGGACAGAGCTCAAGGTTAGAGGAGGCGGCATATGACCGCTTGCGGCAATGCATTGACGAGGAGCACAATGCTCTGATGCGACAGTTACAATTCCTCTGCCTCTGCCGATTCCACTGCTGGTGCTGGTGCTGGCGCTGTGGGGTACGACTTCCGAATCTCTGCTTGCTCTCTCTACATACTTAACCGTATCTGCCACTACTTCTCCTCGAGAGATAATCTCGGCCTGCTTCTTCTCTGTTTTGGGCTTCTGGACCCACCTCAGCGGGCTCTTCCAAATCAGCGCTCCACTAACTGTCACAGCAGTGGGAGTGGGAGCTGCTCGTGCGGTCTAGCCAACCTTAAGCTGCAGACCCTGAGCCACTGAGCTTGGAAACAACTCAAGGCTCCTGCCTCCGACAAAACTCTTCTAAATGGATAGGGATTTCGGAATCCTTTCAGATGTCTTTGTAACCATTCGGGAAATGTTCCTTTACTTTAGCTTCGTTGAAAAAAAGTCGGCTGGCCCAGCATGCTGGCACGCGACACATCGACCTCCAGGGACGCACCCTTGAGCTCGGATCCGTTGAGGGTCGCTACGGCTGCCTGGGCGATTCGAGGAGTGAGAGAACCAAGGCTTGACTGCGAAGAGGTTCGGCTAACGAGTCACAGGTGGCGGACGAGAAGAACATCCCTACTAGAAACATTGCCTTCGCTGTAGCTCAGCAACAACAAATGAGCACTCTAGCTAGCAACTGCCCGAGCAGGCGTAGCGGCGCAGAATAGCACAAGCAGCAGCAGCAGCACCACCACCAAGAACAACACCACTGGCTACCCTGCCAGCATGGCAGCCCGTGTGCCAGCACCAGCACCTCTACCGCCCGCCCTCACTCACCACCAGCACAAACGCCACACGCACCGTGCTGAAGCATGGCACGCAAATCCTGACACCGTCCGAGTCCATTGCACACTAAGGCCAGGCCTCGACGTCTTCCACTGTCTTGTACGCGAGGACGGCGGTCCCGTTTCGCATGATGTCCTGGGCTTTGGAGTTTAGGTTACATCGCTTGGGTGAGTAGGGTGTCTCGGACTGTGACTTAAACGTGGCTTGTGGTTGGGCTTGCACAAGGGCTTGGCTTGGTTGTTAGACTGTTAGAGGGGATGGTCGGTGCGGTGCTTGTGGCTCGAATGTCGAGAGATGTCCTGGCACACGGGCAAGCTGCACTCGGGTCCGATGTCAAACCCGTCACCTGCTGTGGTTACTTTCCAGCAGCAGAACAGACCCAGTGAACTGACAAGCATGCAAGGAAGAACTTCGCGATGGGGCTGCCGACCGAGAGTCTGATTGACGTACAGTTCCGCCACTGCATCAGTTTTTTCTCTATGCGAAGAGATAATTGGAATGCGGAGCAGACTTCGATACCTTTAAGGCGGTTTTAGGGGTCTCGTTTGCTTTGTCGCAATCACAGGTTGTACATAAATCCTCAGCAGCAACTTCCAGGGCTTCGGAGATGCCTTCGCCTGCGAAGCTGCGCTCCACCAGTGCCTCCCCATACCTCTTTCCGGAAGCCCTACTGTAAGCCCGGGACCCCAAGGCTTGAGTCGAGAAAGGCGACCCCTGCCATTCTGCTTCCTGAGCCTCCTCAACCCGAAACTATGGCTCGACTTTACTGCTGCAATGTACTTCAATAGACCACACATCCTGCACGGGCCCAGAGCCATCAACAAAGACTCTTCAAAAGAATTGGCACCCCAGGACCTCCAGAAAGCACTGAGCCCTTGAGGGTCTAGGATGGCGTTGAAGTTTCGTTGAAGGCTGCTTTCACGTAAAGCTGGGGACTTTCAAGAGGCCAAGCTGCCGTCACAGCGGGCTTCGCCACGGTAGCGAAGTGCTGCTCCAGCTCTTTCCAGGATGTGTTCTTTGAAAGGTTGCCCACCCTGGGAGTTCCAAACCAAGCTGTTCATCACATGTACTGCAGCTCTTGCGGCGGACTTTGAGGGGATATCATCAGGCCATGAGAATAACACGTGTTTCCAGCTAGCCAGCTGGTCTTGGCCAGAGTTCAGACGGCTTGCTGCTAGCACCATGCAAGGGTAGGGATCTAGAACAGCAGAAAACACGGAACGAATGGGCTCTGGTGGGCACTTCTGGGAATGGGACCACAGACCCAAAGGCCAAAGCGTCACCGTCCCATCGCCAGAGTCTCGATCATCCCAAGATGTGCAAGGGACGTCTTAGTCCCAACACCTTAAATCCTAAACCCCAAATTCCAAACCCCCTACGTAAACCCCCAAGCCATGTTCCCGTAAATCTTAAAACCCTAAACCCCACAGCCCTAGGCTCGAACTATCCGCAGAACACGGAGACCCGTGCAGACGAGCCACCAGACCTTAGCCAGTCAACAGTGTTCAGGGGTGGTCTAGCATCCGTTACTCGAAAGGCAAAGCCTACGGCCTAGGGAAAGCAAGTTGACGCTGGCGAGGATTTTGGGTGTAGGAGTTGTGGTTTGTGGGTTGAGCACTGGGCTTGACAGCTATGGATCAGGGGAGCTTGTGCCAAGGCCATTCTACCTCGCCTGGCCTCGAAAGTCCAAACGCGTGCCCACCACACCTGCCCCAAACTCATAATGCAGGGTTGGATGTAGCAACTGTAGTATGATGTCATATGAAAGACCATGAGGTAATATCCTGTATCTGTATATACTGTAAATACGTACAGTAATTTAACTGATAGCGTAGATCTGAATCCACTCTAACGTCAAACTTCCTGAGCTCCGCATTTCGAAACCGATAAAACTCTTTGCAGGAGAAGCCACTTTCAGGGAGGGATCGGTCGCCCGCAGCTTTTCCGAAAACTTGGACACGGGCCTCGGAGTCATATTGTTGGGTAAGGCCCCTCTGTGATCCATGAAGGCCCCTTTCGTCTGGGCCTGCGAGTCGTGAAGCTCCAATCCTACCGAAGCCGAGGCTTCCAACTAATCCTAGACCACCAGGGCTACACGAAGGCTCAGGTTTCCAAGGCCACAGCTCTAAGATGCCTGTCTTTCAGTCTCTGAAACCAACCTAAAGCTCAAAAGCCCTCAACTTGGACCCGCCAAAAGCCCTCAACGCAATGCCGGTGTGTCCACTGGACCCTCAGTGAGGATCTCTCGGATTCCGAAGCTCCCAGATCTGAACCATGCCCATTAGACTAGACGGCTGCTGAATTTGAACCGGACTTCTGCAATGATTCACCTTCCGATTTCTGACTGCCAAATGTCCTTAGCAACAAGGGCCGCTGAACATAACCTGGAGCGAACACGGAGAAGAAGAGACAGTGACCACAGGGTCTTCCACCCTGAAAGCTACCCTAGTTCCTCAACCCGCTTCCAAAGAGCTCCTGCAATCCTGTAAGTTAGGTCGAAGGCTCCAAAGTGGAGCAATCCTGGGCATAACTAGATAGCAATCCCCTGCACCTTCAAGGAAAGTGTCTTCTTCAGCTGTCCCTGTCGACCCTGGCCCTTGCCATTCTGCTTGCCACCTGCGATGCAGGGCTGGTGCACACGAGCAACTGGTCTGATAGTTGGCGATGTTGGGGTTCGGTTTCCGGGGTCTGGTCCTTTGGGTTCGGGGCTTTAGGGTTTTGGGGTTTGTGGGTTGACAGGCTTTGGGTGTTGGCTTTGCCGTTGGGGATTAGAATGCTTTACTTCATGTTGGGAATCCTTGATTTCTCAAAAGATTGCCTCATTGAGCACTTGGCGGCAACCCTAAAAGCACTATATTGCACACATATGCGACGGGTTCCAAAGCCTACTCACCTTCACAATCGTGGGCAGATAAGCTCGACGAAAGTTCAGAAGCCTTGCTGCCGCTGTCCGAGGGAGGCTGCCAGGACGCTGGCGAGGTTGGCGTTCCTTGGTGCCCGACGGTCGGTGTTGAGTAGACGGGGTTGAAAGGGGTTTAATCGTTGAAGGTTATAGCGGGTTGAGGTCTGCAGGGGTGAAGGCGGGTTAGGATGACGGGCCGGCGGAGTCACCATTTTCAAACTTGGACTCTTGAGCTCTGGCGTTCGGTGGATCTCCGCACGTTAGCTCAACTTCCCGCCCAGCAGCTCAGCAACGAGCCCAGACCCCAAAAAGTAGACCCCAAACACTCAAGCCATGAAAGCGCGGGTGCTGCATAACCCGATGCTGCCAGGGCCAAAGAGAGAGGTCCTAGCACCTTCTAGCCCTAGCACCATCTAGCCCAACATCTTCGTGAGCAAGCCCACGTTTCTAGAATCCAAACTGGTCAAAAGTGGTTTCGGTGAGGTCAGAACAAGTCTACATACACGGACATACTCTTTGCCCTGTATCCTGGACTCTGAATGAAACCAGACTATTTAAATTCCTTACGACGCCCGGGGCTCAGCAACACACGAAAAGGCAATTGATTATTCTCTCCTCAGGCCTGGCCCAACCCTATAAACCCCAGACTCAACCCCCACACCCCTGAACACCCAAATCGGGTTTTCGCAGTTGTCCGGGATGCTCCGGGACGAAAACCCATGCGCCGCGCCCGGTCCTTTGCTAGCATTATCGGATTGTGAGAACCCTCATTCGGTTCACTTTAGGTTGGCTTTTTTATTCTATCAATTTGGTGTTTTTTCGAACCCTCGTGTCTTTTAGCCGTGTGCCTCCGGTAAGTCCTAGACTTTACAGAGCTCATTCCAATCTGTTGCTACCTCGGGATTGGAGATACATATGATCAGGTCATACTTATGGGCTAGCCCTGAGACCCCACATGCTGATTTTTGTTGTAGCCTTGGCCAAGCGGTCTGTCGTCAGCTTGTGCACATTACAAGCACCTAGTATGGTATGGTCGACACCAGCACACAGATAATAATTACAGCCTGCAGCTCAAGTATATTGCAATTGATGGGTCACAATTATCTTCTGTCAGCCCTTCAGCTGGAAGCCCTAGAATGCAAAAAACCGCACCTTCCCTTACAAGCGCATTGCCAGAGACACAGGCGATCCAGGCGCACCCAGGAACCCAGAACGTATACAACAAAGTCACATGCTTCCGGCATTGACCCCAGTTCAGCATCGTGTGAAGGAGAACTACCGGGATCGTTGTAAGACGAGTGCACATCCTAAAAAGGCCTCCATGCCTGAGCAACCTGCATTGAACATTGACAGTGCTGCGACTAGTACCGTAAATGTGCGAAAAACACGGAGCACTGGAAGCAACTGAACTGAAACATCCATGCTCTATATAGAATATAGATCTTGAGCTCCCCCTGCACACAAGCGAAGACGTCCGTAGCTCTGAATGAAGTCTCTCAACTCCGCAACCCCCACCCAGTACGCTCAAGCTGCAAAAATCCAAACCGCGACCAAAAACCCGCATACCCCTAGCAAAGCCTTACGGTCTAACGCCACTTCAGCTGGAAGCCCTTCTGCCAAGCATCCCCTTTCCCCGAGGAGCCGGGTGGAGGGTCTTGGTGATCACCCTTCGAACAGGAGTAGCCTGCAGAATGCCGGACACTCCGGCTTGCCAGAAAGGTTCCGAAGCCCTCTAGCCCGGCACCCGCATTTCCCATGATGTCTCATATCAAACACAATCCACAAGCATAGGATATGCATACTAACCACATTAAATGATGTCTACGAGGAGCGCATCTTTACAAATCCTTCGTCCCAAACGACCCCCTACGATGCTGCCGCCAACTTTTGTGACTTGTGGAATGCACATTGCACATTCCAAGGAGCCCTACAATCTACGTTCAGAGAGAATCAGAGTCATGGACCAACCGAGCTTTCACCCCATCCGCATGGCAGCTCAGGTCTGCAGGTGCGCCAAACAAGGTAAACGTACACCTTCGATAAGCCATAATTATATCCACTCCAGCCCACTATTCCAAAGCCCTCAAGGCCAAACATCCTCGTCTTGATCCGCACCGGCCACGTTATGCTGATTTGTAGACGCCCTGCACATTATCATACGGTGCCAGTGCTGTTACCCCTCCTGTCCTCAAACCCTAAATCCATAAACCATAAACCCTAAAACCTACCCCTGCGGCAACCACTTGACGCGAGTCTGCCACCGACTTTCCTTCAACGAAACGCTACGGCTCAAGCGCTGAACCCCAAGCCTCTAAATCTCACTTTGGCTTTACTATTCCTATTTTCACTTCTGGACGTCAACCCTTAAATACATAATTCATATCCATATACCATGTCTGTATCTCTACATCTGCGAAAACATCTAAATACTTGTATGTCTACGTGTTCTTTGGGAGGGTCCTCAAACGGGGTTCTTTTTTGGGAAACCGAGCACGGCTGGCCTTCACCATACGGACCATGCTGAAGCGGCTCGGAAAAGTGCCGGCCGTGCCTAGAACACCCTACCTACCCTGTGAGCCGAGAACGTCAGACGTGCTGAGTTTGGGGATTTAGGGCTTGAAAGATGAGGGCTTGGTTAGGCAGGAGGCGTGTACAGTGTCTGAGTCCACGCGGCATCTCGATTCAAACACCCCACCTTCGATG
The DNA here is from genome assembly GCA_905221615.1 of Symbiodinium sp. CCMP2592. NCBI lineage: Eukaryota > Dinophyceae > Suessiales > Symbiodiniaceae > Symbiodinium > Symbiodinium sp. CCMP2592. The sequence continues at coordinate 636,863 of CAJNDT010000014.1, read as the reverse complement.
CTCTTCAGAGTCTGTTGTGAAGCCTGAGCCCGAATCGCTTGGCCTACATCCGAAACAGTTCGGAGAGCATGACGAGTCAGAGCCGGCGATATTTGCCCAACCCTTGGATCCAAAACCATATGCAAGACCAGAAGGCTCAAAACCAACCTCCTAGGCCCTAGGCCCTAAGCCCCCAAAACTCCAACAGAACCTGAACAGTGCCGGGTCTGAACCCACAAGCCGAACCACGAGGGAGCCTGGAAATCAGACGCTCCACGAGAGCCTGATCTCGCTTCCTGCAAAGCAGGGCGTTTGAGGGCAGCCTAGATTGTCATACCAAACCTATGCATATATGCATAAATACAAAAACAACACGCCAGGAACCAAAGCTGTCTCTGGCATGCTTGCAAGGATTCCGGATCCTTCCGAGTGCCTTCATGCGATGCGTTCAGCTGCAGACCGACCCCAACAAAAACAAAGCCTTGAACTCCCGACTATTGCCAAATGATCGAACCCTTAGGCTAGGTGCCCGCTCCCCGAAGCATGTGAGACGGTATGCAACAACCTGGACATCAATTGCTTCCGATATGCAGATTTACACGCTGTCCCCAGTTCCATGTGTCGGTGGCCAGCTTGGGGCGCTACGCAGAACATGTGCAAGGAGGCATAAAGACAACATGCGATACCCAAGCTGCGCAGCCCGAAAGAAAGAAGCTCCATCCGAACTCCAGCGACCAGGTCTACAAGGGGTCGGCTACCGTTTGGGGTTTTGGAGTTTAGGGCTTCGGCTGCCTTAAACTTGTGTGGATTTCGGGTTTGGGATTCTGGTGAGGCACGAGCAAGAACAGCTGCACCCTCAAACACAAGATCTCCTGGGTAGTTGTTCCCAGAAGCGTCTCGCACCCCCGGGCGCCAAGCGCAAGGCCAGAAGCAGCCTTGTCTAAGTCAGGGCTAGCAATGTTTGATTCACTAAGTTTGGGAGATGTCCGGGCTTTATTGGCACGGGGTTTGAGGTTGAACAGATTGTCTACTCCTGTACTAGACCCCACAGAGACGGTGGAAACATACAATGTACTCCCCATACTCCCGGTGTCCGACCGACCTTCTGGAAACTCTGACCTGACGTTTGCTTTTTCGTGAGAGGCGTGCCCTTTACCTGGCTGTTCCTACATACGACATCAGAAAGCCTGAGCCCGAGTCACATGCGCTTAGCTTTGAAGCTTGGGGAGGTGGATTGTCTAAGCCACTCTCGGGGCTCAGTGGTCTAGTCGAGACTTGGGACTATCGGTCTGGGCTCGGGGGAAGCACAGCTTCTGTTGCAGAGGAGCTGCTTTGTGGGGTTTAGGCCGCCGTCTCTATGACCTGTAGCTGAGTGAGTTTTCATGGCCCTTCTTGGAGCGGAGACTAACGCCGTGGAAAGACAGATATTCACACATGTGAGGTTCAGGTTTCGGGGGAAATCACACAGTAGCCTCAGGCTCTGGATTTGGAGCACCTTTGCGTTTGAAGATGTTGCATCCTGTCCTGCTGGGAATGGAACCTCATGCAGACAGGTCCGAAAGGCATAATTCGCTGGATCTAAAACTATAAGGATCTTCTGTCCTCAACTAGGATGAGCTCAAAATCGGTCTAAGCATACCTGCAAGCTTCCAAGTGGCACTAACGGCCACAAACCTGTACACTTCGGCATCTTCATCGGGTTTCTTCGCTTATGGAAGGATGGCCTTGGAAGATTCGCAGGAAGGAGTCCGCATAGCCCCGGTGCAGCACTCGCTCTTCGCATCTTCACGGCACAGTTGGCACTGTTCACCACCACAGCCGTGGCACTTGCTGTCAAAGCAGTTGGTAGCAGCTTCCTCCTTGGAGTCTTTGCACATCTGCGGCGGATCAACGGAGTGGTAGTGCTCGTCACAGCAGCTGGCGATCCTCTGAACATCTTGGTTGCACAGCTGGCACTGCTCGCCACTGCATCCCTGGCAGGCGGCCGCCACACAGCTTTTGGCATCTTGCTCCCAGGCGCATTGGAGGCTCTCAGCGCCGTACAAGCCATCGCAAGGATTCTTGGGTTCTAGGTCTTCCTTGGCATCCTTGCACATCTGCGGCGGATCCACCGAGTGCCAGTGATCCTGGCAGCATGTGTCGATCCTCTGCGCGTCTTCGCGGCACAGTTGGCATTGCTCACCGCCACAGCCGCGGCAGCTGGTCTCCAGGCAGCTCTTCACATCCTCTTCCCAGGCGCATTGGAGGCTTTCAGCTCCGTACAAGCCTGCGCAAGGAGTTGTGGGCTTGGCCTTGCATGTGTCGATCTGCGAAGTCACCGATTCCAGCCCCTGCTGGGAGCAGCAGGTCTCGATGTGGCTGGCATCTTCGCGACACAGCTGACACTGCTCGCCACCACAGCCACGGCAGAGGCTGTCCATGCAGGATGAGACGCAAGCAGACACTGTGTTTACGTCTTCGCGGCAAAGCTGACATTGCTCTCCACCACACCCGCGGCACTTGCTTTCAATGCAATCCTTCACGGACTCTGCCGAAGCCAATGCCAGCACCAAGCTGAGCACAAGAGCACGAGCCATGGCTATGAACAGGCTGATGAGATCTCGACACCGAGTAGAGCTGCTGGCTGCTCGAAAATCCTGAGCCAAGGATGGCCACGCAGATCATCAGATCTCAGATCTGGCCGCCGCGAGCGCTTCGACGAAACAGTGGGTAAGACTTCGTGTCTGCCACAGGCCCGTGATATCTGAGCCTGCATTAACGCACTCTCCGCTCTGAGGCGCTGGCGTGCGAGCAGCGAGAGGAAGCAGATCAAATTGGCGGTCGCCCACCTTCAGAAGATGCAGAGAATGGCACATGAAGGATGCGAGATTGGAAGGCAAGCCTCGAGCCATTCGCTAGTCAAAGGCATTTCTGCAAGTATCCTAAAGTGGACTTGAAGCAGTTGTACGGCCCGTGATGAGGCACTTTAGTCAGCATCCCACCCTCTCACTACAGCTGATCTCGCAAATACTCGCGGATGCGGAAGCAGAGGAGTTGATTGGTGACTCTGACTGCCACGGAGCCCTTTTGCCACAAAGGCCGTCAATTCAACGGCACAACTCGGAGAATCTCTGTCGACTGTTGCAGAACGATCCTATAGCTCCAACTCCAAACTTTCTGAACGCAACCCGAAGCTCAGTTCAGCTCCTGGCCCGTAAATCCCGAAGACAAATCCCGAGATGTAGACAGTAGGTTCATGATATCCCATGCTCCGGCCATTGGCCCTTTAGTCAGGTGGCCTCAGCGAGGGCACCTGCGACGGTAGCCTTGCCGAGCGCTCTAGGCTTTTCGGGACGGGTTTGGATTGGAGTCCAGAGAAGAATCAGCCTTGGCAGCCTAAGAACTTATTTACCACGTGCAAATCCTGTAACATTGAAATCGGCGAGCTTTTCATCTGTGATTCGCACTCTTTCCGTCCAGAGTCCAAACATGTCCAAACAAAAGGCTTGAAGGGTGTCGGGATGAGGGAAGCCTGGCTCTGCGAAGGGCTCTAAGGAAACAGGATGCTTCCGAGCAGACCCTCGTCGGCATCTAGCCCTTCCCACTTGTACTTCAGTTCAAGGGTCTGGATATTCTAGACATATACTTCGTGCGTCCTGTACGAGATGAAGGATGTGTTTACTAAGGCTTGGTCGGCCAGAGCGTCCGTCTCTAGACTGCCGCGACATGCAACCAGCGGCTCCTAGTCCCAAGACTTTCCCGGCTATCGCAGCCCAAACATCCTAAACCCTAAACCTTAAACTTCCTTAAACCCTAAAATGCCCAAACCATCCATCCCCGCTCCCTCCCCGATGGGCAGTCTTGCCTCTGGCGACTGCCCGTCCTCCTCCGTGCTGAAGCCCGTCTCAGCATAGCGACTTGTGGAGTTGAGGGTTTAGGGCGTGCTGTGTTTGGGCTCACCTTGAACTGTAAAGTGCTTCAGTTCCCAAATCCTGCACCTTAGAGGCTCCACAACAGTGCCAATTTGACACAAAAAAGGGCTGACATGATAACTGTCCGTATGCATTCTTTTAAACGATCAACGTGGAGCTACAAAATCCGGAGCCCTGACACCGCGCCCGAGGAAGATACCCGAAACAGCCACACTTAGAGAGATAGAGAGAGCGAGAGAGACAAAGAGAGAGACAGAGAGAGAAACAAACGCCAGTCTTGGCCGCCAGCCAGCCGGCTGGAGGTTAGCAGATGGCAAAGCAACCGCAGCAGAGGCCTCATCAGTTCAACCCCCGGCACTTTCACACTCCATCAATAGCATGTAGGCCCTGTTCTGACCTTGTAGTTGGACTCTCCTCAAGGGTATGTTGCATGGAGACACTTTTAGAATTGCGAAAAGCATTGCTTCTATGGCTGCAGTACCCTCAAGGTCGCGACCGCCATGCAGAGAAGGCTCTCGAAGATTAAACGCCAAAGTCGGCTAAACAAACAATCCGCGAAACACGCGACTGAAACTAAGTGCGAACGTGAACCCCATCAGCATTTAGCTAATATTACAAGCAACGTAGGTAACACCCATGCTCGGGAGAAGAGCTCCTCAGTGACACTCGGACTACCTACGACACACGCGAGCTAGTGTTTATCGTCGTAGTTTGTCTAGAATGTCGTAAGTTCTCCTGTCAGTTCTCTTGCAAGGCAGAGGCACCAAACATGTTGAGTCCTTGGCACCTCACGAACCAGTGTGCAGCACCCGAAGTTTCTCAAGCTTCTAAAAACTAGGAAAGGCTCCCAGTGCGCATGGACTGCTGGCATCGGTACAGTATACGGATTCTGGGGCAGCTGCTGCAGGGGCATGTCCCAATGACTGGCGGGAGCCACCTGACGGTCGGCTGTGGCTCCGGACTATGGTGTTCCGTCCTGCTCTGCTCGAAAGGCTGGCTCTGAACATGGCCCGTGCCTGAACCCTGAAGCCTAAACCCTAAACCCTAAAATTAGGCCTGGGCCGGGAACTCCTTTAAGGTGGCCGACGTTCCCAGGTGGTCCGGCGTCAGCCTTCTGCTTCGGGGACATTGAGGGTTTCAGGGTGGGGTTCTGCTTTTGGGGTGTAGGGTGTTGGCTGCTTTGTCTGAACACCTTTAACCGTCCGCCTAGCAGCCGGCGAGGTTTTTTGGGGCCTGAGGGTTCAAGGCTTTCGGATTTTGGGGTTTTCGGGCATAAGCTCAGGGGGTTTCTGGCTTCGTGCCCTAGCTCGCAGCTTGCCAGGATGTGACCCCGAAGCTGAAAGCTCCAAGGGCCTAGATATCACGAAATACAAGGGAAGCTCTAATGTAGGTCCCATTTCTTCTTAGTCTTATGTAAGTGCCCTACATAAGCATCTTTAAATTTAAGAAAGAACGCCCGCCCCCTCCAGCAAGGTCCCAAGATCCACGCTGGAGGACTGCTGCAAGAAGCTCGGCAGGAGACGCTCCATCCTCCAGGTGACTGGGGGCAACTTCGTCAGACGATCCAATACCACTTGTTCTAAGTCTACAATGAATAATTACCCTAAACCCTAAAACCCTTAAACCCTGAAACCCGAAAACCCTAAACGGCAAGCGCAAAGCCCAGAGCCTTGGCAGCGCCTGTAGCCGAGTGGCTGCCTTTTCCCAGCGCAGGTCAGGGGCTTAAGGTTTAGGGGTTTAGGGTATAGAGTTGAAGGAAGCCGCTTCTGGGTTCTAAGGAATTGAATTTAACTTAAGTTACCATAATAGGGATCTATAGTACATAATATGGTTTCCTTACTAGGGTCGCCTAATCCCTGAACAAGAACCCAGGCTTTGGGACTTGGCTTTTTCCTCGGCTGGCTCTCATTCCAAGGGCATGGATTCAGATTCCTAGGGAGCCAAACCCGAAGGCAAGGCTTGCTACTGAATACCTTTAAAGCTACCTGCTCATCGCCACGAGCACGACAGCGAAGGCTCAGCGTGAGAGTAGTCTGTTGAGAAATCACTAGTGCCCTATCTTGCTTCAACGGATACTTATGCAGCTTTCGTAAAGGAATGACCGTGCTACTTATCCCGCATCAGATCCATCTACAGCAGCCAAGCCCTGAACCGTTGCCCACAACCCTAGCAGACCTTTTGCAGCTCAATGCACAAAGCCCAAAGCATCCTGTGCATGGAGCACAAGGTCACCCTCATACCTTGTAGACCCCGATGCCATATGCTTCCATCTTCAACGCTCTGAAACGCTCTGCCAGAAGAGCTTGCACACCCGAGCTTCCGGCAGCTTTCCTGGCTCGATCACTGAGTTTTGCTAAAGTTCTGGCTCCAGTAGTTCTTGCAACAAAAAGGTATCAAACAACTACAGATTCGGACTTGATCATGTCAGAGGTGATTCACTATGACTGGTCCAGGCTGTTGGGGAATGCTGGAGTTCAGCGGTTTGGACTCCAGAAGGAAGCTATTGTAGGTTTCGGCGAAAAATGTAGGAGTACGGCTGCCAAAGTCGGGGTGGCAATGTCGACATGGTCGAAGCTGACCACAGGAAGCACGGCGGAAAACCCAATTCTCAGAAATTCTGCAATCGAAACACGGATAGGTTTTACAGTAAAGTTGAAAGGCCCAGAAGCCTTGACCGCAGCTCTTGACTCTAGACCCAAGTCTGTCACCTGCATGTGGCGTCCCTTCTCCTGGAGGCCCTTGTCGATGCCTGCAGGGGGAACGCATTGATGCGTGGTATATGATGGGAGTTTGCAGGGTTCAGGACCTCCACTTCAGAAATCAAGCTTCCCTGTGTTTGGCCGCTAAGATTGATGGACTGATCGCTTGGATCTGCACGAGACAGCAGGCATCTCCAATAACAGCAGACATGACAACGACGAGGAGGAACAGTGGTGCCTCGAAGAAGTGTCTCCCAGGCAGCAAGTGACGCTGCGCAGGCGTGCTCGACATCCAAGGGCCTCTGCTGAAGGCTCCAATCCCCGCATCTCTTCGGGTCTAGGGTCAAAATCGAGCTCCCCAAACCACAATGCTTTAAATCCAAACTGTTTGGCTTTGACCCGACAATCAATATAAGGATAAACCAACGAACAAAAATACATATCCAAATAACAAAATGTACGTCTATCTATATACATAGCGCTCAGTTCGGGGGCAGAAGCATCCTGAGCCAGAGCTCCGTTGCAGCCTCGAAAGGGTGGAGCCTCATCAAGCACCCAGGAAATGATAAATCTTGAGGAGCCTCGACCCACTTTTCAAAAACGGACAACTAGAAGCCGCAAGCCGGCAAGCACCTCACACAGTGATAGCCATAGCACTTATAATGAACTCTTGTGTGAGTTCTTAGAGGCGAATATGACGATGGAGATCATTCGATCTCAAGCACCCGAAACCTTCCACCTACAGCCATGAAACTCATGAGCGTGAACGGACCCGCAACTAACGAACCCTGATCAATCTTCGGTCGCAGTCCTTCAAACATCACGAAAATGAACCCCGTAACGCCCCAGTTTCACATCGAACCCACAAGTCCGAAGATCTCACGGTCGGCGCACACCTCGTGACACGCTTTAGCTGGCGCTGTCTTGAAAAACCTTACAATAGCCTTATACATGAACCCTACTACTCCCACAATCACCCAAGGCAAAAACCGAAGCAAACTCCGAGGCCAAAGCAATGGCAGCTGGTCCGCAGCAGACAGCCAGGCTCTGCGTCGGCCGCGAGAGCCTCAAAGTGTAGCGCGGTGGGCAGGGGCTAAATGTCAACAGAGTCGTAATTGCAAGATTCGTGAGAAAGGGCTCTTTTGGATTTAGGGTTTCAGGCCTTAGGGTGGACGTGAACTTGCCTCTCGGGCTCGTCTCTGTCTGGGGTCAAGCCTGCAGAGTCCTATATCACCAGCGTCCAATTTTTCGCCATCAAGCTTGATTTCCTTCCAGGCAGTTGCATCCTTCCTACTGCACTCGTGATTTTCGCAGTGGAATCTTGTGGCAACTGTCTTCGTGACCAACTCGCCATCCCGGTCATCATGGTTTTGGCGATCCAGCAGCTCGCAGCTAAGTTAAGTGAGCTGCTGCACCGCTTGGTGGTGGCTGATGTCGATCACTGACCATCAACTGCCAACTGTTGCTTCTAGAATGCTGCGGCTGATGTTCCCCTATTCTCCGCAAGTGCTAGTACTCCACTACCACCACGACTGCCACCGCTTCTGCTTCTGCTGCTGTTGTGCTACTACAGCCACAACCACTACCCCAACTACTACAGCCTCAATGTTGCAGTCAGCACTACTGCGATCATCATGTTCTTCATCATCGCCCCACAATCAACCACATCACAAGCTCGCAACAAACAGAGACAGGAACATGAGCAGACATGTCGTGTATGGATACGTGCATATCAACAGTATGTGTGGCTACTACCGACTAGAAACACTCAGTTACTCAGTTCACTTGACTTGATCCGGTAAGGCATTGTTCTCTGATTGTCCTGTTGATCATCCACCTCGCTACTGGATGCAAGTGCACGACCACATCATGAAGCGTGTCAGCTGCCTGGAAGACTCGACATGTGTTGCGGAATCACACGGATCGAAGTGACACTATCGACACGCTGCCGCATATTCAATCTTTATAGTAGCTCGAATGCCAAGCCATGTAGTGTTCACCATTTCTTAAGTCTCGTTGCTCTTTCAACCGGCGATACTGTCCCGATTCCAACCCCAGAGAAAAATCATCAGTTCATCAATTGCAAGCCACCACAACCAAAACCCTGTATGCGAAAACCCACAAACATCAACCCCAATCCCGAACAGCTCAACACTACGACCATTGGCATCAAGATGCTGCTTGCTGGTGTTGCTGGGTCGGCGCATGGATCCTCCAAGGCGCCTGCAGCAGAGTCGGTTTGACGGATGGCCTTTGCGACTTCGGCATACAACACTCCAGCTTTGCCCGGGAGTGGCAAGTTCATAAAACCTCGGAGCCTGAGCATCGTGAAGCAGTGCCCTGACAGCTTCGAACTGTCTCAGAACCTGCGCTGGTGTGGTGAACTGCCTTTTCGCATGTTCATCTCCAGCAGTTGGTAATTACGGCCTCTGCTTTAAACCAACGCCGAACCACGGCCGCAACTGCTTGACAAGCGCCTTGCTCTGCGCCGGCCAATCGGAAGCGCCTCCCGTAGCCTCGACGAGAGGTGGGAGTAGGGTTGAGGTTTCAGGATGCTTGCTTCGTCGCAGGCCTGTGATTGTCTTGGAGTTTAGAGCTTAGGGTCTGTATGCGCGTTTCTCAGCTTCCGATGCGCTGATCCAAAAGTTGTCAATGAACGTCCTTGATCTTACAATGTCTTACAAGTTGGCCACACTCACGTTTTGCACAGATATATGATACGATATATGTATGCAGCGTAGAATCTCACAAACGAGTCCCACAACAGCTTTAGCAGCCGACAGAGGCCACGAACAATTCCAAACACCAGAACATCCACGTCCTTAAACGTTCGCTTCCCAACAGCGGCATTCGTCCCCAACCAGACCTCCAGGACCACAACCCCATCAACATCGCAGATCACAAAGTCTCGAACAACACCTGTCACCATGGATAACAGCTGCCAGAGAAAGAAGCTGCACCCTCGACCTTGGAATCTTCAGCGGGATTTGCAAAACCCTAAAATGCGAAACCCTGAACTCCAACCCTTAGCCGTCGATCCGACACTGAAAGGAAGCATGTTCGCTCCCAAAGGCTAGCTCCGGTGAATTCCAAGGAACTGCGGTGCGACGAAGAGACAGATGCCGCACCTGTGCTAAAGCACCCAAAGCACATGAGCAGTGGTGCTTTAAGTCCTGTGGTTTTTCCGTTAATTGCTCTGAACACAATGTCGTGTCCCTTTTGAAATGATGATCAGTGTTGTGGTTCTTTATTGGTATGGCAGCCTGCATAACGAGCTACACCATCGATGACATCATGAACGTGCATACAGTACGTACCATTGTAGAGTCTAGAGTTTCAGGCTGTTTAAGGTTCACGTCTTTGCAGCTTTCGGCCCTGGTAGACTATCTAGGACGGCCATTGTACTAGTGTCATTTGCCGTCCGTGCTTTTTCTGAAATATGGCGTGGAGACGATGACGCATGGACTGGTGCATGCGTCGGATTGCGCTTTTTTCAAAGCCAGCTTGCGGTAACATGCTGGATCTCAATCTGTACGCCGAACCCAGCACAGCCCAACCTTGCAAGTGGATGATCAGAGCTGGCCACTAAGCAGACTACGCATATATGGGCTCAGAGCTCACACGAGCCCGGGCATAGAACCTTCACCCCAAACCCAACACCCGAGACCCGAGAACAAGACAGGAACATCGGAATTCGTCCGACAAGTCCTCGTGTTTCTATAGAGGAGACGTATATGAAGACTCTCGACTACTAACTACTAGTAGCAGCAGCGGAATTTACGACTAACCAGCAGCTGAAGCTGCAAAGCTCTGGACCCTATAACGTCTGTTCCATAACTTCCCAAAGTTGACGTTGTCGCTTCGCCAAGGCACTTGGCACCGTGGGCCCCTCCTCGTCGGAGTCCTCCTCCGAACCTCCGTCAGTTTCCCACGCGGCCACACCGTTGAGAGCCTCCTGGTTCAGGGTTTAAGGTAGAGGGCTCGGTGTTTAGGATTGCATGTTTAGAGTTTATGTAAGGCTGATTAGACAGGCTAAGCATTTCTCATGACAGCTAAATACCCAACCGTTCACCCGGACATCGGGTCCCATAACATCCTGATGTGCTGAATCGTAACCGGAGACCGAGAGACGCCGAAAGCTAGCTTAGCAGTATAGCAGTACTTGTCGCAGTTGCAGCGGCAGGAAAAAACGCAGCAGCAGCACCACCACAAAAAACAAACGACCAACAACCAACAACCACAACCCACCGCAATCCTTCAACACAGCTGCAGCCACAATACCAGCAGCGGCAGCAGCAGCAGAATCACAACCACAACCACCCTCCTGCTACTGCTAGAGGAACCCAACTGTACGAGAACGACATCCCACCGAGCCGGCTGCAGATCAGGCTTGGGCTCAGCGTCAAGACTCTCACCCAAAAACTATAGCACACCTAACTTCCGAAAGCTTCCGAGATCAGTCCTCGACTGCCCAAACTGCATCGGTTAGCTCACGGCCAAAGACAGAGCCAAGCACGACATAGGCCACGTCACCACAGGAGGGCCCTTGAGCCTTGCAACAGCCGGACAAAGCAAGATCAGAAGTGGCCAAAGAAGCTGCTCCAACCTTCCGCCGCCAGAACAATGGCCCAAAACACCCGAGCAGTGACTGACAAGTGGCGGCTGGCGTGCTCGCTGCTTCCGACGGCAGTGAGTCGGCCTCAAGCAATAGCCCCCAGTAAACACCAAACCCAAAACCCAACCCACGGACCCGCTAAGGGACGTGTTTTTAAATTGTAACATCAGACGTATCCTCTGCAAAGCCTCAGAAGGAACACGGTGATTACAAAAGACGGAGCCAGGCAACGTCTGCCAAGAAAACTCGATTCGTTGCCCGAAGCTGTATAACCCAGATGCGATCTTCAGGCCCTGGCTACGAAGCACCGCAAAGCATCGCGAAAAAACGGAGCAGCAAAGATCGCCGAGACCCGCTCTGTCCCTCTTAGATTTCGTCAAATTATTCGAAGACCCGTGTGGATTCCCATAGGCAGAAATTTAGTGGCCTGTGAATGCAATAGGCTTTGGTGACTAACATAGTCTGGCTGTATTAAGACCATACGGGCACAGCTATGGTTGCTAAGAACTATCCAGACTCCTTCTCCACCCAAACCCTACAATCTACAAAAAGCCGTAAAGCCTGTATGAAACTCCTATCCTATCTTAAGACACCTCCCGGCCTCCAGAAGAGTTCCGAAAGTCTCCAGGGCCCGGGATGCGGACCAGGGAGAACCCTGCAATCTTTCGCAGGTTGGCGGTTCGGGTCCAGAGTCTGGGATTTAGGGGCTGAGTGGGAGCTTAGAGGTTGAGGGGTTTCAAGGTTAGAGATTTAGGATTTGGGGTTCATTTTTATGGGTTCAGGGTTGCATGGCTTACGGCTTAGGGTATGGAGGTTCAAGGTTGAGCGCCTAGGGTTCGGGATGGTAGCCCTTTGTGTTTCCCACAAGGATCACTCAAAGCCTGACCATCGTATCAGTTGGGGTCAAGCTTCGGCGGTCAGTCTTTTTGGGTATAGCGTCCAGGTTGAGGTATCATGGTTTGGGGACTAACTTGTTTTGCCCTGGCTCCGGGCTGATCGGACGGGCTGCAACTTCATTGCACGTAAACCAAGCTCCAGAAGCCCTCGTGCCTCCAATAACTCCGACACCAATCGATTGATCGTGTACCAGATAGCATAAACATGATCTCCAGTGATTGCTCAGGCAGATTAGACGCACACGCGTCCACATATGGTATCAGCCCTGTTCATGTCGTGAGTATTGATGCTAAGCTATAGGTCTTTTTGAGAATTAAATCTTTATGTGTGTGTATATATATATATATACATATATGAGATACATAGTTTATATACAAATACATACTTACAAAATTATATACATTATGAGCACTCCGACCCAGCAATCATAATATAGAGACTTACCATTGATGTTGCTCTTGGGACATATCCAGTCCTTCTCTTCGTCCTCGGATCTCGGCTCCTGGTTGTGTTCCTGGGCTAAAGAACTTCGGGACCTCTGAGGCTGTGGGTGCAGGTTTAAGGTTTACGGTCGTTTAGGGTTGTAGCACGTTTCGGGCTTCGGGTTGCTAGGATTGGCGGCAACTTTTGGTGCAGACCTTCATGAACATGAACATGAACATTCTTGAATTATGCCCGGAACCTAACTCCGAAAATCGCAACCCCTGGGTCCATGAGTTGTCTCGGGCCGAGAACAAGCAAGCTTTCATCCCAGCCTAAGGCAAAGAATCAAGGATCTGTTGAGCACCACCACAAAGTCAGGAATGCATGGAGCAGTTTCCTAAGCATTCATATTCAACTCAGGGTGTCAGAGGTGAAGGACCCCAAATATGGATCCGTGAAAATGCCAGCCCTTTATCCCAAAAACGGATCCCCCAAACAGCCTTGAAACCCTCATTGAAAGGAGACTTATAAGCAAGGACCCCCCCTTTGAGATAATTTTCCGAAACCCTCGAAAGTCATCCGAGCCTCCCCGGATCCGAGATCTCCAGGCACCCAGCAGTGTCCTTGCAGCCTCCGGCCAGCGGCAGCGCGCAGCTGCGAGTCAGGAGCCGAGAGCCTTGGAAAATGCGAGGAATCTGAGTGCTTTAGGGGTTGTAGGGTCTATAGGGTGAGGGGTTGAAGGGTGCATATTCTGTTTCAGGCTTTTGGAGTTTCGTTCTTACGGCTTGGTTTAGACTTGGGTGAGCTCAGGGGCCCTGGTCGGCACAATGTGCTCTATTTGCATGATGGCCCAGGGCCTCGGGCCTGATCGTTCTCCTATCTTTAGTGCGAAGACACGACATCCAACTCTGCTTTTATGGCCTAGCCACCTTACAAGAGACTCCCTACGAAACCCTGCACCAAACCCTTGAACCTTCCGTTCTACAGCCACCGAAACCTCCAAACCCCAAAGAGGGACACGCAAAACTTGAATTGCAACCCGCTGTGGCTAAACTCTGCAGGCACAACCGGCTTCCTGACCGGACCCAGACCCCCAGACTTGCACCCGAGGAGCAGGGGCACCAGTTTGGGAGCTAAGGCCCGTGGGGCAAAGCGGAGTAGCGCGGCGGCCGCGGCGCAAGCCTTCATGTTGGCGCCAAGGCAGATCAACAAAACTCACCTGGTAGCTACTAGTTTCGGAGCCTGCTGTTCAGATCGAAGGGCCCACGCAAAAGAGTCGGCACGCAACAAAGGTGTTGCGTTCAGCACCGGAAGTGCCTTTCCAGGTAAGGCCCTTCACACCTTCAACATGCAAGCGGGGCGCATCGTCCACGAACGCATCCGACACGGGGAAGGTGCTGTCCTCGTGGACGTTCAGGAGCCACTTGCTGGATGTGGCGACTGCCTCGTAGAAGGCAGACTGAACCCGCAGCAAGCTTTACCTTCCTGTTGCATTTCTTGCTCCTTCCGGGCTCCAATGGGCTCCAGGATCTGGCAGGTTAAGATAGTAGCTTCGGCTTTCCTTCTTCGAAGGTCCCAAGTAGTCCCAAGGTGCCAGGCCTGCAGGACCGTGGGCCAGTTGGCCTCGGGCCACTGCCCTGCCTCGCAGAGTGCCGCGATTAGGCGCCAGACTCCCGGAGCCGCCGGGGCCTTCGGGCGCGCCAGGGCGCTCACCGAGGCGGTGCCCAAAGACTCCAAGGCCAGGCGCACCATGCCTGGGCTCTGGTGAAGGAACTGCAAGAACTTAAGATACCAGGGAAAAAAGCAAACCACGAGTCTTCGGTGCGTAACATAGAACCCTAACTTTAACGAGGACCCAGATACGCGAGGGCAGCCTCCCAGCTGTGCTATCCGCAGTGGACACGGCCGGCCACAGGGCAGCGGTGTAGACAGCAAAAGTGTCTGCTCGGCAGGGCTGTGCCTGGGACCAGCGGAGCAGCTTCTCAATGCTCTCCACCAGGCTCGTGTCCAGATCTTCCTGTGGCGAGGGCTCCTTCTCCTTCGCTGTGGTTCCTCGCCTCGTTTCTTCCGGCACCTCCGCAATGACCGGCCCGTCTGCAATGACCCCTTCCGCCTCACCTGCGCGCGGAGCCTCCACCGTATGGGCCTGTGCAGCCTCCTCTACGGCTGCTGCAAAGACCAGGTGCTGCTCGGTGATGGCCGCCTCGCCAGAGATCGGCGAGTCCCGAATCCAGGCTCTGCACCTAAGGAAGGGGGAGAACCCCGAGAAAAACTCAAATGTCCCTAACATGATCCTGCGACAGCAAGAGCACCTGCCGAGGGCTGCTGTGAGCTCTGGGCCCTGGATCACCCCGACACCTGCATTCGCTCTGCAAAGAGGACTCTTACTTGGCGAGGGCAGCTGAAGCATTGAGTCATTGAGTCTTCTATTCCAGTTTCCGGCTTCAGAGTCTGGATTAGCCCAAAGGTAGTGTTCCTCAGCCTCCCGCGCTGACAAACCCCTGTTCAGGCGACCAGCCTGCCACCCGTTTATGCAGCTGGGCTTAACAAGACCTGATGATTTGCCACCGCGGCTTTCTCTTCAGCAAACTTACTGTTGAGCACCAGAGCAGATGCAAGGTGGGAGCAGAAGGAGTGAGGACAAGCCGTGGCAAGAGTGGGTGTCAGGACCCGTGTGTGAGGATGCACGAGCGAAGCTCAGGAGCGTCCAGCCACTTCAGGAACCGCAATCTCCCAAAACACACCCTCCCAAGGAACACCGGCAAAAAATCGTGTCTGACACAGGCAAATCGATAGAAACTCCCTGCGCGCAGCCGAAGAGACATGGTAGGGACAGGCTTGTTCAAAGAAGTCGAAAAGCCTGCGCTCTGCCGCACCACCGTGGCAGCAGCGTGGCCCCAGCCGAGGGTGCCGCTGGCAACTTTCTCGCTGAGTGCCCAGGAGAGGAAGCCTTCGGCCTTGGCTTCGTATTATACATTAAGAAATGCAGTATACTGTATACTGCATTCTATAATTGCGAGTACATTGCATTATATCACAGGATGCTGGGTTTCCGCACCTCTGGATCTGGCATCTTTGTATATCGTTTCCTATCAAATCACGCCATGTCATGTTGCAACATGTTGCAGCATCCCCCTGCCGTACGATGCCAGCTTCTGATGTTTTTACAGTTCGTGTATTCGAACCGTCCAAAATTTTACATGGGTTCGACAGAGGCTCTCAACCGAAACCCTGAAGCTGAGAAGCTTGATCCTCGCAGCCGAATATACGTTCCCCACAAAGCCCTTAAGGCAAGCTGCACCCAGGGACTCTGATCTGTCGGCATCCGTCCAGAGCGCCGCCAGCAGGTGCCGCAAAGGACTGAGACCTGCCTTGGATGGGGTTTGGGGGCCGAGTATCCTTCCGTGGTTTTCGCGCTCAAGGGTCCTCGAACGATCATCACCTTCAGGCTCTTCCATCTCCATTTGTTTTCCATGTCTGTCGCTGGCGACACCAAGTCATTTGCTTGGCACCCTATGCAGAAATGGCAGGCCCGGCGCACAGCTGTTGCCAAGTGGCGGGACTGCCTGAACTCGTCGGTGCATTGCACTCCATGCGAAGACACCGACCGGCTACACAAAACTGGCTCGAGCAATCGAATTAGCATATGTAAGGATTTTCTGAGCCTCGAGGGTCAGACTGCCTCGTGTCTGAACTTGGCTAAAGCTCACATGCAGTTCTCACTGGTGGCCACAGACTCCGTGTGAGACTGGTACTCGCCGCTTTGGGTCTTGCCTTTCTCGCAGCTCTGTGCCGGTCCGTGGAACATGCCACCCATCTCGGACCAGTAGTAGCACGGGCTCAGCAGCGCCCAAAACATTACATAGCCCGCATGAACCTGGAAAGGCAGTAGAGCATCCTGGATCGGCTTGTAGAAGCAGAAGCCTGCAATCACGGCCCCGAGATTTCCACCAGCACCCACAAGCGCGGACACAACTGCGAGCTGCTTCCTGACGTGCGCATACCAAAACTTGGTACAAGAAATTACGAAGATGAGTAGTTGCCATGACCGCACTACTTCACACTTGATGTGCTGACCTGTCTCACACGAATGCAACAACAGATGGCAACTGCGAATCACCCACAATCTTCCATGCAATGATCCAAGTTTCCGGTTCATAAAAGGCACGATGCCGTAGGAGGTGCCCTCAGCCATCTGCACAAAGAGCGAGAAGCAAACCAAGACTGCCAATGCCACATACCAAGGCTGCGCATTGTCCACGTTTCCGAAGCTGAATAGGAAGATAGCTTCGAAAAAGAGTGCAAGGAACTGGGCCCAAATGCGACCGCGGAAGCCGAAGTACTTGAAGCACACATCGCTGCTGATGCCACCAAGTGATCTTGCGAAAAGATTCATGAGACCGAAAGCACCCGCCAAGGCGCTGGCATCACCTGCATCCATCTGGAAGTATGTCCGGAAATGTGTGGCCAACTGATTGTTCATTGCGAGCTCTGTGCCGAAGCATGCGGAATATTGGAATATCATGACCACGACGCGAACATCACGCAGCACCTCGACATAGTCCCACATCGAAGGCTTTTGTGTCTTGCCGGTCACGGCCGGATCGTAGTTGCGTGCCGTAGGCATATCCCAGCACATGAGCTTCATGCAAATGGCACAAGCCACGAACATGACCGCTGGCACCACCATGGAGACACGCCAGGCGACATTCGGCTCCAACCCGGAGGCCACCATAGGATTGAAAAGTACAGACATCATAAAAATCTGGGTGACGCCGCCTCCCAAGTTGCCCCAACCGGCCGCAGTGGCGTTGGCCGTGCCGACAACATTGGGCGCAAACATCAGCGAGCACCAGAACTGATTGGTCACGAACGTGGCGCCGGCACAACCTATGAAGAACCGAATCAGCGTGTAGTTCCATGGAGCTGTAATGGCGGCCGCCATTGCCACCCAGAAAGCCCCAAAGGACATTAAGCCGCACTGAACGTTTACCGGACCGAAGCGCTCCAGAAGCGTCCCCAAGGCAACCCTCACGAAGATGGTCGAGGCAACCGAGGCCACGCCAGCGTTCGCTATCACCGACTTGCATTCCTAGTTCATTGTTGGGATAGGATTAAACAGTACATTTTTATTCTGATTGGGTTTAACTACCCATAAACATGTAAAATGTTATCCAACTATGACAAAGATTCTGTGCCTGGGGTGCACACGCACTTTGCGAGCACCTGCGGCCTGTACTTCTCAGCGGTTGAGCCGGCGCCGCTCACCACATCGGCGGGGACGTCTTGGCAATCGATCGGCTTGCCGTCCTCCTTGACGACACCATACTGGCAATAGCTCAGCCCACTCTTCAAGTTCTTGAACTTCAGGTAGGCTGGTCGTGTTGGGAAGTCCGTGGGAGGGAAGAGCTGGTTTTCGCACGTCCCCATGCTGGTCGCAACTTCGAGGCCTAAAGGCGCCAAGGCAAACCAGCCTTGGCGGCTTAAACAGCGCGTAACTAGGAGTTCAGATATCAGTGTGCCTTAAAGCCTTAGATGTCGAAACGAGCTGAACCCAAAAGTCACAAGATTGCAGAGTCTTACGAAGCAGCCCAGGAAGGCAAGGAAGAAAGATATTGTGCTGGCCCAGAAGGCACGCATGTGCGGATTCTGCTGCACGGTGCCACAAACCCTCAGGAGCGGCAGCTCCGTGGCCTTCTTGCTGGAATCCACTGCCAGCTTGTACTCCATGGCTCTACAAAGCGGGAGGACTCTCTCAATCTCTGTTTGGAGGCTGTTTTTGCTCGAGCACCAAGAACTTGTGCCCGGGGTTTAAGGTTTAGGGTCTGCTGGCGGGCGTTGGAATAGACTCAACAACAATACCAGCGAAAGCTGGCTTCAGCTGAAGAAATAGATGCAATCATGGGAGGGTGGAGATGGGTGAAGCGCTGCGGCACAGGGTCGGATGAGCGAGGTTCTGCAGCGAGCGAGACAGTGAGTGGGTGAAGGAGGGAGTCAGGACGGTATCTGAGCAGTGAAGCGAGCAGTGTGTGCCGTGCGTGATCGTGCGTGAATGGAGCGCGGGAGAGGAGCAAACCGACTGGGGAAAGGGGAGTCATGCAAATCTGTGACGTAAGGGAGTTCATCCGTCATCATCCGTCTGTGTGTCTGGGCGGCTTCATGATTGAATGGGTGCGCCAGTGCGGGGGTCATCAATGAAGTGCGAGTGGTATCAGTGAAGTCTATGACCAAGTGCACTCAGAGAACGCACCGCCGCGATAGTGCACAAAGTGAACCCAGTGAATGAGTGCACCAGTGTAGGGAGTGAGATGTGACAAAACTTGAACAACAGCAATGCATGAGTGAAGTCACGAACGAGTAATGGCGTGCGCCTAGAGACCCAAAGCCTGAAATTCAAAGCCGGCTCGGGGAGCTCCACTTGACTTTACTGGCAGCTCCCAGAAACTTATGGAAAGTCCAGTCCTGAAGAACACACACCTCAATGACCTCGGAGTTGCCAAATGAGCCGACAGCGGCAGCAAGGTTTCGCCCTCCTTGGTCCTTAGCTGCTTGATTCTCAGGCACACGCCCCTTACCAGCAAGGGCTTTCATGCTTCCAGTTTCATGCTCTGGAAGCTTGCGATCTCGAGGTCTCAGGTTGCAAAATTCGTCGCAGCACCTGCTTCTGTTTTGAGGCCAGGGAAGGCTGCAAAACCAGGGCCTTATCGATGAGAAAGAAGAAACTAGCATAAACAGGCTGGAAGCCTTGATGCCAGAAAGCGCGCGCACCGAGAAGCCCGGAGGTTTCGATTTCTCTGAACCGTTGAAAACCCCAAATACCCGAAAGCCATCTGCAAAATACCTAACCAGCTCCCGAACATCCACTGGCATCAATTTGCTTTCCGCAAATCTTGGCAATCCCGAACAATCACATAACATGCCCGATCAAAACGAAGCTCATGGGCTCCGACACACACTCAGGCCCAAGGCGCGTCTCTAAGCGCCAGGCACCTCCTTCGCTCGCCGCCTCCTCCGTGGAATGCTCGGGCACTACCAGTCTTGCTGGCAATAGGAACATACCAACAATGGCAAGACGAGCAGGCGAAGGAGGAGATGATGCGGACGACGCTGGACGTGATAGCACTGGCAGTGAGAACGATGACGGTTATTGATGGTGGCGCTGACCGGCATGGCCGACGATGAGGATGTGAGGATGTGAGGATGCAAATCAGGAATAAGATGACGAAGATCATGATGATGCTAAGGATGATAAAAATGGCGAGGGAGAAGATGAGGATGTGGATGATCCAAACATGATACTAGTAATGACGATAATGGCGAAGACCATCATGGTGCTGGTGTATTGACGGTGGTGTCCACGAAACTGAAGATGAGGAGTGCGAGCTCTTGCGTGGTGTTGTTGATGTCAGCATTGCTATCCCCCGAACCATTATGCGACGATCCCTACGGTTAAACACAGACAATGCGTTTGCTGGATGACCAGTAGCAGCAGCGGCAGCAGCACTAGTCATTGGTCAGTAGTCGAGGTCTTAGACATGGGAGAAGACATCGTAGTCGTAGCCGTTGTCCTCTTAATAGTCGTAGTAGTCGTCGGGCAGGGCGGTGGTAGTGCAGCCCAGCGATGGCTCCGGCAGTGGTAGTAGCAAATAGTGTGTCGTGGCAGGTTCAACAAAAGAGCAAATTTGAGCTGGATACAGCACTGCCATCGGCCGTGCATAACCCTGTCGGCATCTCCGCGCCGCAGTGCAAAAAGCCCCAAACGCTGCAGTCGACTTTACAACTTCACAACCACGAAACCCTGCACATCCCGTTCATGTCAGCGATCTCAAGCTCTTCGCCATACAATTCTCTCCTTCAAAGCCAGGTCGAGGAACTGGAGCCTAAGGGCTGTAGCAGTTGTCGAAAGCTTTTCGGGATTTCCAGGTTTGGTTTGAAAGCATTTTCAGGCTTTCGGTCGGCGTTCATGGGGGTTTTGGCTTCAGCGTAGTCCTTTGGCATTGTGACAAGGGCACCAATGTTGGGCCTGGCACCCTGCTTTCCTGCAGCAATCTCTAGATGCAGAACCGAGGAGCTTGGCCCCATCCGACGAGCGCTGAAGAAGCGACCAGGCCTGCTTGCGCTTGAGCGCTGTGTTCGTCGCTCTTCTTCTATATTGTCGTGGAGAGAAGGCATGTATAAACCTTACGATCCAAGCTTACGAGACACTCATATTGCCAGCAGTTTGGAACCCAAGCCCAGTTTCTCCGAACCGAACAGTCCTTCGGCCTGCGTGGCTCCGGAGACCACGGACGCTTCTGCTGTGAGGCTCGCGGCAAGAAGGAGCTCCCAAACCACCTGCAGCAAGAACCCGCATTCGAAGCTAGCATTACATGAAACCCGACCAGGAGCACTGGAACGTGAGCGCCGCCTCGAGTACCCCTGCGTCCTCCAAGAAGCTGAGAGGACATGTCTCCTCCGTACCCCTCCTGGGCCAAAGTTTTTCAATCGACAGCACTTCAGCGTTGCCCCAACCCTTTCGTGGGCAGGGTTTTCAATAGTTGGACTTTGCTGTGTCTCTGGTGATTCTTGGATGTGGCCATCAGACTCACGCATCTCCAATTCAAGATCGAACTGCTTTTGTAGGTGGCAGTATTCGGACGTAGCGCTCCCGACGTAGCGCTCCCTGCTCAGAGCGCCATGCGGCGTGAAGTTCTATTGTCCTTCTGCCTGCCCTTGGGCTGGAACTGACAACGAATGCATGTGTCACGAACGCACTTATTCTTGGAGACGCCTTTCTTGCACTGAGCTCAAGATGACAAGGTTGACCCAGCGAGGTCGTATATGCAAACGGTAGTATGAATAGCCAAATTATTGCTTATGCGTACCCTACTCAGTGATCTCTTTCTGTGGGCTTTTTCAATGCCTATCAGAACACAGACATGCGCTGGCCAAGTATTCCTGAGACTGGCAAACCAACTTATCATAAGAAAGGCCCTTCCGGCATGTGCCGACTGGTCCGACAAGCATCAGCACGAGGCCGGTGATGACCGCATTCTCGTGAAGCTCTGCTGCGCTCACGACTCCCTCCTGCACGGATGTCGACATCATCACCGAATTTGAACTCTAAATCCCAAAGCCTGGCCTCCGACGCCGAATTTCTAGAAGTGGAACCTGCTGAGAACTTCTTCTAAAAGCCTTCTAGACTTGGGCATAGCTCAGGCCGAGCTTCCAAAGAGCGACTTCTTGCTAGCATGAAATCCCTTCACGACTTCGCAAGCGATACATATGAACAAAAACGATGTGTATGGAAAGTGGATACCATCAGTGCTGAAGCCGTGCGGCTGCATGCGTTCTGCATAAAGCTCCTTCTCCTACTGCTGCTCCCTCGCTGACTCCGGCAACTACGGAAGTACGACCACAAGTGCAACGACTGCTCGTTGCAGTGACCCTGTCTAGTGATACGCAAGTCCTGCCGACACCTAAATATCCCCAAACTCTAACCCCCGGAAACCCTAAGCCCTTAAACCCCCAAACTTTAACCCTAAAGTCCCTAAAGAAACCCCCTACATAAACTCCTAAACCCTCAGCCCCAAAGGCCCCAAACCATACAGAAACGGAAAGCCCACTTGGCTCCGGCAGGAGCCGCGCTGCGGGGCCCGCGCCCCGCAGCGCGCGGCGCACAGAACTCAGGAGCTCAAGGGCCGGTCGCTCCAAGCCCTCTGCGGCCTGGAAAAGGACATCGAGCTTTGTTATGTGTATGCATGTGTATATATATATACATATATATATATATACATATACAGATACATATATATATATAGACATTATGCACATATATATATATATATATACATACATACATACATACATACATACATACATACATACATGTGTGTAGACTGTTTACACACATATATATACACAATATATATACAATATATATACAATATATATATATATATATATATATATATATATATACACCAGATATGTAATATACAGATACAATATATGTATATACTATGTGTAACCTGTATTTCTACATGTGTGCTACATCATGTTATGTCGGGTGCGGGGGCTCGGGTGCTGGGGCTTTGCGTTTGAGTGTTGGGATTTGGGAGTTTGCATTTTTGGGGAGGAGGCTTGACGGTCACGGGTGTAGGGTACAAGGTTGGAGGGTTAAGGGTATGGTGTACACTTCCAGGACACCTGCTCGTCCCTCTTGACCTCTCGTGTGAACCGCTCATGGACTTGCTTGACTCTGAAAGTCAAGCCGTTTTCCCTTCACCATGAACTCTCGGTTCCGCAAATTAAAAGCTTCCTTACTGCTGTTTGGCAAATTCTCAAGCTCGATGATGAATGACTCGCTTAGCTACAGGCTTCCGACGATCTTAATCGTTTTGAAAACCTGAAGCACTAGAACTACTCTAAGACGTGCAAGCATCCACAGACTCTTCGCAGCAACTTAGAACCTCCAACCACGGAAACCCCAAACCCTAACGCTCTGAAAACTATCCAAACCCTACAAACTCCCAACCTCAAGCACTAAAATCCAAACCTCAAACGCTCAAACCCAAACCCGGAAACCCTAAATCCATCTCTCCAGCGGCCCGAAGCACCAAAGGGCACGTTTTTGTGTTTAACTCATTCTGTTGGTAGCCGGGCTCACTGGGGCCTGGAGGAGGCCATGCACCCAGCCGGCAGCTCCGGCTTTGGCACCGCGAGCCCCACAAGGCCAGCCCCTTCCCATCCAACGGGCTTTGGATGCAGAATGCTGCAGATCTGGAGTGCTGTACAGAATTTATTGCGAGAGAGAGATGGAGCGAGGCAGCTGAGAGAGAGAGAGAGAGAGAGAGAGAGAGAGAGAGAGAGAGAGTGGCAGAGAGGCGCGCACACACACACACACACACCATGGCGCGGCGTCCCTTTACGAAGAGGCACCTGGCGAGGATTCCCGCTGTCTGCTCGAAGCCAGCTCTCGACAGAAGTCGGGACAACACCAGCCAGGCCTGACAGGGAGTTGGACTTCAGACCCTTCCCAAAGACTTCTCAATAGGCGCTTAGGGATTCAAGCTTGAATTCCATTCCAGCTTGAGATATGCCCTGTTACACTAGAAAAAAGCAGAAAGGGTACAGTAGCAAGATGCCCAAAGGCGCAATCACCTTCACCCCTAGCTTGTGCAGGCGACCTTTCATCCATGATTCGAGGACCGAACACACACTCACCCCCAACCCACGCTACAAGGAAAGGCAGGCCACTGCTCTCACCGACTCAGAAAGAAACATTAATTCGGGGATGATGACGGTCTGAAAAGTCTTTGCTGAATGCCGGCATGCCAAAAAAACCCAGCTCACATCTCACTGAGTTGTGGCATTACACTGCCCAATGTCGAACAGCCGCAACCTAAAGCGCTTAAGGATTAGCCTTTCAAGATTTCAAGCCGTCTGCTTGTGCTCACCTCGTCTGCTTCGCCCGCTTCGCCGGCAGCCAGCAGCTCCTGCAGAAGCGCCTCACTGGTGGGAGCCACCAGCTCGGTAAACCTCAAGCGAAGCGGGCTTTTGCTGGCCTTTAGGGAGTGGCTGTGTGTCTGCGTGTCGCGAACGGCCATGATGTTGTCGATGCTGGGATTCACGCTTGGATATGTTTTGCTTCGACGGGGCCGTGCAATACACGTTCCCTTGCAGAGCTGTTGCAAGATTGGTCCTGCGCTTTGGCACTTGCAGGTGGCAGAGACCCTGAGCGAGCGAGAAAGCACCAGCGCATCCAGCCTACAGGAATCCCTCGCTATAGCACTCCACCTGAAGCCCTAAACCCCACTCAACCCAAGTCTGGAGCATGCGGTCAGCGCAGGGCTTTTCCGAGAGCGCTTGCGGCAAAAATGATTTTCAGATTGTCTTGTTCGAGGTAGGGGTGGGGGCCAAGGCGGAGATTAGCACATAGCTTGCTTGGATCTATTAGTCCCGGCTCAGAAAACTAAGATCCCCTGGGAACTGGCCAAATCATGAGCCCCACCCCCCAGGCAGCTGAAGCTTAACAGCAATCTTATCATTACTGTACATCAAGCAAACATTGTGCCATTGCAGATGCATCAGTACACTAGACTAGCGATACGAACATCAATGCGTTTAACGACAACACTACTTAAAAGACTTAGAAGTACACCAATAGCATCCAACAGCAATACTATAGAGGCCTTAATAATTAGAATAGGGTTTTGGTGTTGTAATATAATATACTAGAATGATGATAAGGAACACCCAAAATAGTACAGGTTATTCTTTAGGCCCCTATATTACTCCCTGCTTGTCCCGAAGATGCTTCCGGGCCGAGCCACTCGCCGAGCTCTCCTTCCTCTCTCTCAGACCTTGGCCCCGCCCCGGGTTTTTCTGGTTTTCTGATTCGTACGAGTTTCCCGGAGATCCCGACGCTGCATGAGTGGCGAAATTGTCATTGCTGTGAGAAGATGGCCCGCAAACCTCCCAAAGCCAGTTTTGCACTGTAGGGCAAAGCTGACAACGCTCGTCGGTAGGAGGGGTTGCCTTCAACCCCGGGCCTGTAGGTCAGGTCCTTGGGTCCTTCCAAAGCCAACAACAGCACAAAACAATCGCAGCTGCGGCACGGGAAGCAGCACCAACAATGGCCGTAGCCGTAGCAGCAACAGCTGCAACAACAGCAGCAGCAGCAGCAGCACAGGCAGCAGCAAAGGCAGCAGCAGCAGCAGCAGCAGCAGCAGCAGCAGCTCCCACAAATAGGAAAACTGAAAACAGCACAAACCCACCCACACCCGGAGCACTCCAAAGGAGATGGGAGCAGCTATACTGCAGCTATACCAATGATGATGACGACAGCGAGTGATAGTTCCTCGATTCGTTAGACGAACACATGACAAGGTGAATAGTGCTTGATTGATAGTCTAGTACGAGTAGAAGCGAACACAAGGCAAGGAAATGACAAAATCAATCCCAGAAGGTCTCCCAGGCGTGCAATCCCAGGTGCAAGGTTTTGCTGACCAAGAGGGTGAGGCGCCTGCTGCCGAGCCAACATCTTCTCAGTGCTTTCGAGTCCCTTGGGGCTCGGGCCTTCGATTTGAGGTTTGTGGTGATTTCTGGAGGGTTCGAGCCTAGGGTTTGGTTGACGAGAAGAGGTTGGAGGGGGAGGCGGGGGAGGTAGCTTAGGCTTTGCAAACGAGAGAAGGCTTGAAGTTCAGTCTGGTATGTGTCAGCTTCAATGACGCTCGGCTTGATTCATACTGCTATCACACTAGAAACATCCATGCAGGGGCACGGCGATTACTGGCTCGCAAAGGAGGCTCGACACCTCCATCGTTGTGCAAGCACTCACTCGGACGGACACAGAGAAGGAGTGAGAGCGAGAGGAGAGACAGAGAGAGAGAGAGAGAGACTATAGCCCTCAGGAACGGGCCCGTAAAGTACCTTTTCCATACTAGGGTTTATAAGAATAAGAAGCTACAGAAAAGTAGGGTATCGTACTTTAAGGAATAGTACTTCGCAGTAGTTGAAGACCTATCCTAAACACGAAACCCTAAACCCTATAAACCCCTAAACACTAAACCCCTAAACCATAAACCCCCAAACCCCAAACCCTAAACCCTAAGCCCCTAAACCCTGAACCCTCTAGTTGAAGACCTATCCAAAGACTTCAGCAAAGCGCGGAGGGCCTCGAGGCCTCGGAAGCTCTCGAGGCAGAGACCAGTCTCCGCAAGCAGTTGGCCTCTTTCTACTTTACTATACTATACTATACTCTACAGTATACTACAGTATGCTATACTATACTCTGCAGTCGACTACAGTATACTATACTATATTATTCAACAGCATAGCAAATAGTATACTATCATATTACTTACATATATTTATGTACTATACTGATGACTATAGCATACTTATATTTTACTATAGTATACTTTAGTAGCAAGTGTAGTCCTATGTGAAGCGAGCTGAGGCGTTGAGGGATGTGGTCTGGCACAGGGCTGCGGGGTTCAGGCTTGGCGCGCAACGGCTGACCATCGCATCATGAGCTCTGAATGCAACTCGAAAGCCCAAGCAATCCAAGCTCGACCGTCCGTCTCAAAGGCCAAACCTGCAAATCATGGAGCATAGCGATGAAGCTCAATGTCCGACATTCCAGAATCTTGAACCATGACTGAAGAATGAACCCCTCAATCCCCCTTCTAACTTATGACTCTAGAGTCAGTAACATAACTCGGTTCCGCCAGGAGGTTCAGAAAGCCTATTAACCCTAAAACCCCATGCCCCGCCCCCCCCTTCAGAGAGCCAGGGGGCGGTCTCTGCCGCTGCCAGGCCGCCCCGAGCCGGAGCGCGGAAAGCCAGGGTCAGGGCAGCGACCGCGTCGTCGAGCAACGGCGCCGGCCTGAGTGGGGCTTCGGGTTTGGGGTTCCGGGTTTAGGGCTTTAGGAGTGTTTGGTTTGAGGTTTTGGGCGAGGGGATTAGAGGTTGGAAGTTGACATGCTGGGTGGGGGGATCACACCGGCATACGAGCCTTGTGACTCCTGGCAGGACGTCTCCCTGCATGAAAGGTGGGTACAGGACTCATCAGAAGATTCTGCATTCTGATGAGGCTCAGCCTCATCAACACAAATACATCGGGCAGATTCAGCGTTTAAACCCAGGGCATGTAAAGGCCTGAGAAGATAACCTTCCGACATACACAGGCATTGCGTCATCTATGTTAATCGGCTTCATGCAGAAGCTTCTGAAGAAGGATCTAATTCTTCAAATCCCATGAAAACCGCTGCTGAATGCTTGAAAAACTCCATGATTCCTAAACACCTGTACCCTGCCTTTGCCCCCCCACCCCCCAAAGAAATCCCACACGTCTCTTGCTTTGGCAGTAGGAGCATGCCTTGGAACCACGAAGGACCTTCGATAAGTACCAATCCAGACACATTACACCCAATAGCCTCTTGACTCTTGACTCTCAACTTCCTAAACCCTAAACCCTAAACCGTTGTAGCCCAGACCCCAAACCTCTGTGGAAGGGCTGGAGATCCGGGCCCACAGGAGGCGTCACCGGCATCCTCCGCCTCCAGAAGGAGACCAAGGAGCTCTTGCACAACCTGCGCCCATGCGCCACCAGAGCGAGAGAAGCTGGGCTCTTCCGAATCTTCCTTGGGGTTTCGCGTTTAGTTTACGAGGATTTAGGATTCAGTTCAAGGAATGACATAGACGGGAAATGGAAGGGGTGGGTAGCTCTTGTTGTTCTTTTTGCTGTATGAGTGTCCTTCTACCGGTGCCTGAAAAGCAGATGATGAGTACAGAAAAAAGGGTTCTTGCACCTTCGTCCTTGAACGTACTGAGTATATCATCGACAAGCATAGGCGACACCCCAAACCGCGGATGCCGAACCCTCCTCGTGGGCCCTCTCCGTCGCCGCTAGGCCAAACTCTTGTGGCACACACTCCAGCGCCAAACCTGGGGGTGGCCACGCTTTAGGCTTGAAGTGTTGGGCCATTGGAGTTGAGGGCTCTTTCCTGGGTTAGCCTTCTTTTGTATTCGACGAGATGGAAGAGGCAGCAGGCTCACCGCGTGCATTGGCTCCCTGGAGTCGCTCATCACGCTCTTCCTGCAAGCCCCTGTTGGGCCCTTTACGTGTGCTCAGTCCTCGACGCAGACAACGGGCATGGGCTGCCGCGTCCTGGGACTGGGGTACTGTAACGCTTGCCAGAACGGTTGTTACAAGGGTCACTTAAAGGGTGACTGTAATAAGCGGACAGGAGGTTCAAAGTGGGGGCCCAGGGGCGTTCCGTGCTGGTTGGGAACCAGAGGGCATGCCACAATCAAAGGAGGAAGTGGGCGCTCCGATGGGATGGTGTTGAGCAGTGTGGACAAGGGAGGCTTCAGGGAATACGGTGCCGGATATGGTGATTCACGGGCTGGCGAAGTAGTGGTCTTGTGTGCATTGTCGTTGTTACTTTTGGCGCTCGGTGTGTCGGGTAAAATCATGTGAATGAGGGGCTGGGGCGTTAAGTGTCACATGACATGGCCCTGGCTCAGGTTCGGGGGTGAACTTTGTGGTCGTCTCATCCATGTTTCGGGGCTCTGAATTTGTGGACGTGCGTTGTGGCACGTGTTGGTTGTTCTTTGCCTCCAGAACCCATCAACTTGAATGTAGAAGCTGCTGAGGCAGCCCCGACTCTGCCGAGGAAACGCGTCTGCAAACCTTCAAGGCCAGCCAATCATCCAAGGCCCCCGCAGCATCCTTCCGCCGAGGGAAGAACACCTGCAGCAAGGCTCTGGACGAAAAGAGTTGGGCTTTGGGCGCTTGGGTTGAGCATGGGGGCGGGGGTCTCGTGGGCACTTGAGATCCAGACTCGAGTTTCATGTGCCCGGCCGTTCAGTTCGAACATTCTTCGATATCGCTGAATAAGTCGTTCGTCTTCACCCCTTTGAAAGCTTCGGGATTGTATGCGGGGTTCCCGGTTCGGGGTCCGAAATGCTTACAGCTTTTGGGGTCCGATTCCATAACGTCTAGCAGCTTAAGCTCTTCCCTGGAAGTAAAAGTGTGCTGCCCTCAGCTCTGAACCTAAGCTGCCTGTCACAGAGTCAATCGTAAGGCGAATGTTCCACCCAAATTCTCCTAAGGCGTCAACCTCAAGCCCGAAACCTACAGCTCAACAAATAGTTTACTAGTCTATCGCGCACCAAACCTTCGACCTGATGCCCCCCCAATCATCAACTCTAAGACTCTCAGCATACGAACTCCAGTCCTAAAGCCTATCGCAAACCCTCGAACCGGAGTGGACAAAGTCGCGGCCAGCCTCGGCCAGTTGGCTCTTAAGCTCTGCCGGGACATTGCCGTGCCTGATAAGCTTTGGCCGTTGTTAGTAGTTATGTTTTGCTTTACGGGCGGGGTGTAAGGTTTCGGGGCTTTGAACTTTAGGGGCTGAGGGGGGTTTGGAGGTGTTGGGCTCGCATTTCAAATTTTATACTTTAGAAATTGCTGTGTTTGAAGGTCTTTCCCCCATCGGAATGTGGTCCTTTGCGCACCTGCGGAAGTTCTCCCCTTAGGCTCTTCTCAAAGCCGTATCATGACTCTCAAAAGACGCTCTGAAATCAGAAAAGGCCCCCTTTGCCTCGCCAGGTCCGCGAGAAGGGGCCGAAGGAGCTGATCCGCAATGAGCGCAGCACTGGAGCTGGACGCCTGCTTCCATAAACGCTCGGGTGTTTAAAACTCACATAAGAAGCTCAGAAGCTTAGGGGCGTAGGGCTCAGGAAGCTTAGGTCTAAGAAGGTTTCGGGTTCAGGGAATTCAACCGGTAGCCCTTAGAACCGAGGCTTTGGGTTGGCAGCTGTATGCCATAGGAGACTTTCAGTCTTTAGCTTCGGAGTGCCGAGCTTAGGTTGTGACATGCAGCCCATTTTATTCCAAGCTACACCAGGAAGCCACACGATGCCGGTGCAGCGAAGCACCGAAACTTGGCCTCTAGGCTTTGAGGATTCTTATGCCAGTGAAAAGTCGGATGGACACTTCGCCTGCTGCAGCGCTGCCATCCAAGGCAGAATGGGCCAGGCGAGGATCTTTGCCTCTGTAAACAAGGCCAGGCTCGGGGCCGTTTCCTTTGCCCCCCGGGACCGAAATCGATGTTCAACGCCACTGGATCGAAAGCCTTAAGCCACGAATTCTGGACCCTGACCTGCCTTTCACTCAATTTCACCCTCGAACAAACCGTCGGCTGCCGCAAGAGGCCACCACCAGAGTGGGGCCGTGTTCTTACGAAGCAAGCATGCAAGCAGGCATCGCCTCCTGGCGCCAGGACGAAGGTATCTCAGAGGGTCCTGCAGCCACGACATCGTCGGCTTCGGAATGTAGGAGCCTAGAGATCGAAGGCTTGCTAGCCATGGTCAACTTCGAGGGCATTGGCAGTGATTTGCATCTGTGACCGTTTGTGCTGAGCAGGAAGAATGGACACCGTTTGTTTCGGCGTATTAGCTCGTAGATTCTCGATGGAACTGGAGTTTTTAGAAATGCCCACATTGCAGTTCCCTATTACGAAGCAACGTGCATCGTCGCAGGATCCTCGACAACGCAAGGGGACTTCTTGCATCAGATTGCCAAGATCCTTAAACCAAGAGCAGATTCTGTTGAAGTCGAAAACCCTGGAGTCCTAGAGGTTCGGACAGCAAGGAACTTTGCCCGAAAGCTCTGCCAGACCCGCATCACGAATCCATCGGATCCCGGAGGCCTTCCGCAGCCGGCCCGAGGGCCTCGATCAGCTCGGCATCCTCTCGGGGATCGAAACGCGGAGTCATCGACTCGGGCACTGAGAGGGACTGCTTTAGGACTGTAGAGTCAGGGTCTTGAAAACAAATGCGGCTTTTGGCAGTGGTGTGCTTTCTGCATGGCTCCCATACAGTAGAAGCTTTCAACCTGCATTTCAACATAGGCGCAGCAGCACCAAAGAATTAAAGACGTAAACTCCTAAGTTCCCTCTACTCTGCTGGAGTCCCGAGCAAGAGCACTCTTAGCCTAAACCAAGACACAAAAACACAAGCCGAAGTCCGATACCGGGACCGACTATGGCTTCGCAGTTCCCATGAAGCCCAAAGAGCCCAAGCAGGCTTGGGCGAAACAACTTAACAAAAGACCTCAAACCCTAAACTCCACGCCAACTCAATACTGTATGGCCTATAATCTTTACAGGCTGTGTTCCCGCGGCATGCTACCCGGCGCCTTCTGATCAAGTCCCTCACCGAGGTCACAGGCCATTAGACCACGAAGTGCATCCAGCATCTGCCAGTTATGGCCAGCTGTGGAGTTCTGGGGATCTAGCAGCTCACTGTTACCGTCATTGTATTAAACGTGGTGACAATAAACATAATCCCCGGGGCCGAATATCCGGGCGGAAGAGGAGTTTTAATTGCGTAGCCGCAGCCAATTTGCCCAAACACTTGATGTTAGAAGGGGGGTGTCGCAATAGTTTAAGGGGTGACAATACAAATTATTCCGGGCCCCAAATCCCCCAACAAAATTAGGATCCAGGCTAAGTACTGTAACTACCAAAAGCGGAAACTAAGAGGACCCCAAACCCAGCCAGCAGAGTGCAGTTCGGCAGACACGACCCTGAACTACCAGCTCCCAGAGTGCAGTTCCAAGCTGGGAGATTACACAGCACTATTACTAATTACTAGTACTACAATCCCCGGACACGGCCAGACGTTTGTTATTGCCACCCTGACCCCACACCCTGCCCCAAGAGACCCCCGCACAAAACAATCTCGGGGGGCGGGGGGGGGTAAAATGACTGTGACATTAGGGCTTAAGTTGCTGTAGGCTTTGCTCGACTGGCGTAGGAGTGATCGAGGGATTGTGGTAGAGTTCACGGCTTGGAAAGATAACAGTATAGCTTTCCGCAGAGCTTTGGCACTGAAACGTTGCCCTTCTCTTTCCAGCGCCCATAATGCCTTGCGGCAATCAAGTTGATCCCAAACACCTGAAGGCCTAAAGGAACCATAAACCGACATAAGCCGAAAAAAGCTCATGGGCATGATTTATTGATTATTGCAAGCATTGGCACCTCTCTGTTTAATGTCTCGGAGCATCATGAAGCCCTGCACTTTTCCGAAATGACTGTCCCCGTCTGGAAGAACGAGAGTGGCGGATGTACAAGGGCTCCTACTTGAAACTACTTCGGAAGCCTTCGGCGACGGAGTCCCCCGGACCACATCGAGAAGCAGCCGTCCTTGACTTGTGCAATACAGGGCTCTGGAGCTCGGCAGTTCGATGCTTGCACAAAGCTCACATGAAAGGATGGAGAGGAACACACATGCGCACAAGAGCGATATGGTAAGCCGACACATTCTGCTGCTCTCAAGAGCAGACCGTGAAGCCTATCCGACTTGAAGGTCCCATGAGTTGATTGGCCTCTGCCTCATGGAGTACCATTGCCAGACATTCAGTTGGAATCGTCTTGCTCAGCACTTAATGTCCCAATATTCAGCATGCACTTATTCTATTGGACTCTGTTGTGGACGGGATCCCTCGCCTGCACCCCAAAGACTTCCCTCGTCCTTGTTACAGACACGGGCTCCCAAGCCCAAAGCCCCACAGGTTGACGGCAAAACTCCCGGACTCCCTCTTCAGTAAGCTCAACGATCCAACACATCAAAATGGTGGTCCCAAGGCCCACACGCTGTCAAGTAGAAAGCTGAAACAAGTACGAGTATCTGCCTTTTCAGTCCCTAAAACGGACATGGTCCAAGCCTGATCTGCGGTCAGGGCTCGCAGCTGCTTCGTGATAAGTCGCTGCAAGGTCACCTCCATTGCAGACACCTGCAGTAGAAGCCAGAACAAGGAAGCCTCGAACCCCAAACCCTATACAGGAAAGCCTAACCCAAGAAGGCACACCGCATGGCTGTAAAGCAGCGACCGATGAAGCGGAATCAGAAACCGCCCTAAACTTCTGAAGGGGCAATGGCATCAGTTCGGGATGAGTTCGGCTCAGAATATGGTGGAACAAGCATTAATCCTCGGGTGCTAGCTCGAGCTACATGGTGTTATATGGGGGTATAAAAGGCCCCAGGAGACGTGCTTTTTGGGTGCGTCTCTCGGGCTCTTAGGGCTTGGGGTTCAAGGCGAGGAATCGAAAATGGCTTCGCGGCGTGAGCACGCCTTTGCCGTCTGCAGGGTCTTGGCCAATGCCGTCCACGCCCTGGCAGCGACCGAAGGGCAGAGCAGTCTGCGTAGACAGGTGCGGGTTACATTACGCTTAAGCGGCGCTAAGCCCTGCTCTGCAAACCCTAGAGTCCGATTCCCCGTTGCTCCCAGAGGCTGTGCAACGCTCGAGTTCGCTTCCCACACCACAGAGGTGCAACGCGTCATTCCGTTGTGGCGTGTGACTTAAGGAGTAAGGGCTATGTCTATGGATTGAAGGATTCGGATTCAGGATGTGCTGCAGAATTGAATCAGCCCACAGATGAGCGCTAGACGGATTCAGCGAACCGCAGGGCGAGCATCAGCAGCATCAGCTGGAAGTCCTCTTAAACTCACTCTCCCATCTCCGCCGTGTGAACCCACCGGCGGGCTCGCGCTTTGACCCAATCCTTGGACAGATTCGGCGAAAAGCCAGGCGAGCATCAGCAGCATCAGCTGGAAGTCCTGAAAAACTCACTCTCCCATCTCTGCCGTGTGAACCCACAGGCGGGCTAGCGCTCTGACCCAATCATTTGACAGATTCAGCGAAAACCCAGGCGAGCATCAGCAGCATCAGCTGGAAATCCTCTTAAACTCACTCTCCCATCTCCGCTGTGTGAACCCACAGGCGGGCTAGCGCTTCGACCCAGCATCAGCTGGAAATCCTTCTCACTCTCGGATCGCCGCCGTGTGAACCCACAAGCGGGCCAGGACCCAAACATTTGACAAATGCAATGAACAGCCAGGCGAGCATCAGCAGCATCAGCTGAAAATCCTTTTAAACTTGCTCTCCCATCTCCGCCGCGTGAACCCACGACCCAATCATTTGACAGATTCAGCGAAAAGCCAGGCGAGCATCAGCAGCATCAGCTGGAAATTCTGTAAAACTCACTCTCCGATCTCCGCTGTGTGACCCCACAGGCGGGCTAGCGCTTTGACCCAATCATTTGACAGATTCAGTGAAAAGCCAGTCCTGCATCAGCAGCATCAGCTGAAAATCCTTTTAAACTCGCTTTGACATCTCCGCCACCTAAACCCACAGGCGGGCTAGCGCTTCGACTCAATCTATCCCTTCAAACTCATCTTCGCCGTGTGAACCCACAGGCGGGCTAGCGCTTTGACTCAATCATTTGACAGATTCAGCGAAAAGCCTGGCGAGCATCAGCAGCATCAGCCGCAAATCCCTTTATGCTCCCTCTCCCATCTCCGCTGTGTGAACGCAAAGGTGGCTAGCGCTTCGACCCAATAGTTTGACAGATTCAGGGAAAAGCCGGGCGAGCGTCAGCATCATCAGCTGGAGATCCGTTATTCTGCCTGACTCCCCCATCTCCCCCGAGACCCAAAGCAGCAAGCGCTTCGACCCAACAGTGTGACACGTTCATTGAGAAGCCAGGCGCGCATCAGCAGAATGCAGGGCTAGTGGTTCGTGCCAGCCACATCCAAACTAAGCTTCTAAACATCGCAGAACACCCTGCACCTGCATCTCAAGCTAGCAGCCACCAGGCAGCCACAAGCCATCAAGCCCTGACCCCTGTAGCCCAAGAAATCCAAGCACCAAAAAAACTTTGTAGAACCTAATGTAGGATGCCTCCAGAGCTTCAGCGATGAGCCTTGGACCACGGCATGTCACTGGAGGCTAGACGGAGCTTCGGGCTTTCAGCGACCCAACCCTTGAACTCCCGAGCTTCTAAATCCTCCACAGCTTCTGCAGCTCCTATCCTACATCGGCAAGAAGTCCGTCATGGCTTGATTTCGGGGCTTATGTGAAGCTACCTTTGGCCGGTGCGCCTCATGATCAACTGTCGATCGTCACGGTAAGCCGGTCTTGAAAGCATGCAGCTTCACATCTGGTGGGGCGGAAGCCACATCCCTCAGCCCTCTGAGACACGTTGTCCTAGAATCCCTGCATCGACAGAGCTCTGAGCCTACCTGCGGGTCTTCTTGGGCAGTCCTGGTTTGCCTTGAAGTCTAGCAGCGCCTGAGTTCACAAGAAACCCGTCAAGAGATCAGCATGCAAAGCACCCAAAGGAGGAACCTAGAAGCTAGTGACAGCTAGTGATCTGAGCCACGCTAAGATGTAAAGGACTCGGAGACCCAGGCCCGAAGCCCGAAAAATGCTCAGAACCGTGAAGCCCCTAACGTCCGAAACTGGAGATTCAGCTGAGACTGGAGCTTTCGTTCTCAGCACTCACCTGCCGTGCTACACGACGCGAAGCCCCCAGAGTCTGACGCTTCTCTTGAGCGTCTCAGTGTGCTGCATGGCTTTAGAAAAGACTTATGCGAGCCATGTGAAGCACGGGGGCACGTGCTACCTCGACCCTGAGATGAGAAATCGAGCTAGCCCTCTGCTCTTGCTTGGGTTGCTAACATACAAAAATTGTGGCATTGATGATGCACCCGCAGTCGCCTGCAGCATCTCTGCCGCTGATTCCAGACGGGCCACAAGCTCTTGCATGGCCTGATATGGAGACAGAAGGTGAGGACGCGTTCCGGGTTTTGCCCACTCAAGCTCTATATGCGGGCTGGGAATTGGGTGCGAAGCGGCATCGACCTTCAGCGCATTCCAAGATCTTCAATGTTTCGGATGGTGATCATGATCAATGTGGATGGTGACGATGATGATGATGATGGTGGTGGGGATGGTGAGGGTGCTAATGACCATGCTGATGACGTCGATGATCATGGCGGTGACGCCGATGTTGAGCAACGGAATCCTATGCATTGTCCAATCACCCCCCTTTGTCAACATCATTCCCCTTGTCATCACAGGCATGTTGTTTGGGCCTGCTCTGAATGCTAGATCGGGAGTCTCTCGAAAGGGCCACAACAGAACCCAGCGACAAAGGCTCCTTAGATTAGCCCACCGTGCAACCAAATCTTAAGAACACCCTTCCGTGCTCCCAGCCTCCTCGGAAAGACCTGCTGCGAGCGCCCCGGGCAGAGCAGACATGACCGCTGCCGGCAAGGTGACCTCTTGAAAGTCCAGGGCTTGGTGTCCAAATGCCTCATCTTACTCCCTGTTAGTTCTGCTCTGTTCGTCGATTTGCTACATTTCCATGTTCATGCCACTCTCGTTTGGCTCGCCCCTCGCGACATTTTGAATGCTTACGACGGAGAACTTGAATGCACTTTCCATAACCATAGCATCTATGAGTCTAGCCGGCCACTTGCCCAAGTTTGCAGCAGCCGGAAGGACAATCAGAACCTGAAGCCGCAGGTCTATCGGGGCCTGTGGCGGAGCTGATGCCGACTCCTCGGTGGTAGCAGCCGGCAACTGCCTGGCGCAGGCAAATCTCAACTTAGAAGGTTGGCCCTAAGCCCCAAACCCTAAACCTTAAAAGCCCCCAAACCCAAAACCCAGAGCCCAACTTTTATACCCTCAACCTTAAGCCGTAAACTTGTAATCCAAAATCCAAGTTCGACTGAGCCTGACTGCTGGGATGCAGGCATACATACACATGTACGCACGTGCATACGTACGTACAAGCGGACGGGCTTTGGTGGTGTTGAGGTTGAAGGCTTGCGATCTACGTGGTCTGTCGGGCGGGTTTCAAGCTTGGTCTTCGAATTGGTAAGGTGGTGGCGTGGCGAGCGCCTCAACATTGCAATGATTCTGCATCTTCATTGGACGACGAGATGATTCAGGTCCAGGGGTGGGGGAGCTAAGAGTTCGAGATTTTCGGGCAAGCATCCTTTGGCATCAGTGATCTCGTCTGCGGAAACTGCATGATCGGTGCTTACATCCTTTTCAACCCCCTTGCCGGCCGTGCGACGGGTGAAACCCAACTGCGAGCCAAAGGCTGATCTGCGAGGCCTCACCTCCCAGGCCCAACAGGGCCTCACGGCTAAGCCGTAAAGCTTGAACACCAGAACTCTCGCTATAAACCACCTGCAGACGTACATTTCAAACTTCACTACCTGGCGGGTGCTAGCTCAATAAGCGATGTTCAGATCAACACATAGCTCCCTTCTTGGCCTGCCGTTCTTCAGCGCTTCCGGTCAAAG
This sequence comes from Symbiodinium sp. CCMP2592, assembly GCA_905221615.1. Lineage (NCBI taxonomy): Eukaryota > Dinophyceae > Suessiales > Symbiodiniaceae > Symbiodinium > Symbiodinium sp. CCMP2592. The sequence goes on along the minus strand of CAJNDT010000014.1, from coordinate 599,684 downwards.
TAAGATCTTCATTTTTGACGCAAGCCTCCTTTGAGGGATCCTTGTGTTGTTGAAACATGCACACATTGTGCACAGTGGAACAGGAAGAAGCTGTCGTGGCCAGTGGTTCTGCAGCGAACCACTCGGCATAGAATTCAACTCAGCTTTGTAAGTTTCTCAAATCGAACCAGAGCTTGAACTTCGATTGCTCTGTACCGAGACCTCCGGATTCTAGAAACCATCGATACCTCTCGAAGTTCCAGCTCTCTAACTCAATCCTGCAATCTCCAGCATCTCTGACCGGATCTGTGCCGGCAAAGGCCTGGATAGTCTGGAGATACCAGTTCGTGCCTCCAACTACAGACGACTCCCATTTCGTAATATGATACGACTGAACTTGATATTATATAACACAAATCATATCATATAGTATGGTATAATCATACATACAAGACTATAATATGATAGTTCAACCCCTGGTGGCGCCACTCTGAGTCGAAGCACCACGAAGTGGGTCTCAGAGATTTGTCTTCTTCGGCGGGCTCCAAGACTGCGTGACTGTAACACTTGAGGCCGGATGGCCGTCAGGGCTGTAATGCACAGAATGCACAGCGGCCCCAGCCACGGGAGCAGAGACGAAGACTCTCGGAGGCGGAGGCACCGCCTTTTGCTCCGTGAGGTGTCCCGTTGACCTGTACACTGGTGTCATTGCCACGCTTCGCACCTGCAGACCAAAACCAACCAACGGGTTGCAGGGACAGCACTTCAAAACACCTCACAGAGCGACCGACGAAGCGAACCGAGACAAACTCCGTGTCGAAATGGGTGACAGCCGAGCCCTACCATGAGAGTGTCAACAAACCCTGAAGCCCGGCTTCCTGTTATTCCCACCGTTCCCACCTGCGTCGGTGGCACCGCTGGACGAACGATCCGAGCAGATCCAGCGGATGCGAGGCGGAAAGGGACGCGTCCTCTCTGTCTCTGGTCCGTGTGTGCGTGTGTTATGGGAGCTTAGGAGCTCTGAGGTGTGGCAGAGCAGGGTAGAGTTGGTGGAGTTGCAGAGAATTCTTGACTTGGGGTGCAGCGTCGGGAGTTTGAGTACGTAGGGATGTCTCATGCGTATGACTCGAAATACTGAAGCAGCTATTACGCAGGTGAAATCTAAGTCAACTAAGCCCGCGCGACAAAAAAGAAGGCCGGGTGTACGAAACGCAAGCTCCAGACCGTGACCTTCTGATACAAGCGATCTCTGGAGATCTACATGCCACTACATAGGGTCTCCTTCGGGAAACTCGTGTGAGGTGCCATGAACAACAATTCAGAGCTGGCGCACTTCCCTTTTTCAATGAGACGTGGATACCTAGCCAGAAGCAACAGAAGTGAAGTAGCGGAGCAGGAGTGCTTCAGAAAACCATAGCGGACTCGACCTACAAAACCAAACAAGAATAAGATCCTTCTATATATAAGGATCCTGCAATACAAGACCTCAACTGATCTTCGGAAACCCCCAAGGATATGCTCTCAGAAGGGACGACCTGCTGGAGTGCCAGCCGACTGGCCGGGCAAGGAATGCCTGGCTTCAAAAACAAATGGAGCACCGGCTTCAGGCAGCTGTTTGACCCGGCAAGATCCTCAAAGCTCTATTTGCCCCGCCAGGATTCTCAAGGTAAGTCAAGCTTCTCAAGCTCAACCGTGTCAAGAATCCAAACGCAGGGAAGAAACCTACATGGAGATGAAGGCTCGGAAAAGCTCAGCCAGTAAGATCTCGATTGCACCCCAACACATTGACAAGACTGGCCACGTCCCAAAACCCAACCCTGTGGCCCCCACCTGGGGCGCACAGCCACCGGGATCGTGTAGGAAGAGCCCTTGCGCGACGCTGACTGTTGGATCACGCCGTGACTGACGCGATAGACCTTGGAACGAGTGTAGAGGAGTTCACGCAGAAATGGAGAGTTCAGCAGTTCAGGAGCCTGCACTGCACCCCCCACCCCCGAGGGCGAGTGCAGCCAAGCCGCCTGCGTTTGCGCCAGTGGCACGCTGGCGTGTCCCTCACGGAGAGGTGTCACGGACCTGCCTGCAATCTGCGTCATCACCACGGGCGTGTACCTGCAGCAAGCAGGGAGGATTCAAGCGAAGCTGCCTTGACAACTTGAACTGCCTTGTGGAGCCAGCTTTCCAAGGTCGAGGCTGTATTCCACTCGAGTGAAAGTGCCGCTCGTGATGGTTCAGCCGGTTTAAACCTTACTCTGTTGGAGCAATGACATCCATCGGCTTCTTTCGCAACGCGATGCCAGAAACCGGCGACGGCTTCTTCGGCATGTGACTATAACAAGAAGGCCGCGAAGAAAAACCTGCAGCTGGAGACAACTAGTGCAGTGTGTCATTCGTGTTGCATTGAAGAACACTCTCAGACCGCACCCCACATGTGCAACCAAGGCAAATTTCCTCAACCCCACGATGCAGTTTATTTCTGAGTCGCTGCCGGAACTAGACGCCCCCCCAAAAAGTTTAGACACACAAAGAAAGCCGAAGGCCACAACCCCCTGAACCCCAAACCCCACCAAGCCCAGTTTTCGATGCCGCGCCTTGCAAAGGTCCTAGGCCCCTCTGTCTCTGCAGAGGCACCCAGCTTGGCCTCCCGGTTGCGAGCAGTGGCCAGGGCTTCCATGTTCGATTTGCGGCTGACCTTGAGGATTGATTTAAAGCTTGGCTCTGGTTACAGCGCTTGGTTCAAGGTCTATGTTGTATTGCAACGTCTCGGGCGTCCGCGTTGCGGCGGAAGGTTTCGGGTGTCGGGGCCTGCGCAAAGGCATGGTTTCAAAGGTTTCTCGGGCTTTCGGCCTTCGTGTTTAGGGCTTTGCTTGCTTCAGATCTAATTACACGCTTTGCAGCTTCGCAAACTACTCGTCTTCGGGCCGGGCTGGCACCACGAACTCCCTCAGCCTAAGCCCTAAGCTCTTCCTCCTGTCCAGGGTGAGGGCTTTGAAAACACATCTTCTGTCACCTCCATGTGCACGGCCGTCTCGGTGTCGAGTGCAGGGGCGCTTTGGACCTGCACGGAGGCCAGGACGGAGGAGTGACATGGATAGCTGCTTGAGTCGTTACAATATGTCCTGAAGCATCCCTGCAAAAGAAAACCGTAGACTATACATCATAACCAATAAAGCCAGCAGTTCGGCCAAACCTTACGCTCTGTTCTCTCAACCCCATACCGAAGGCAGCCGCCCAAACCAATCAAACCGTACACGCTACGCTCCCTTCACTATTCTCCCCACCTCAAGGTCTGCCGTGGGCACCAGGATGGTCGGTTCGGGGTTGCACTGCGTCGGCTCCAAAGCCACATCCTGCACTTCCGCTTGGGTGTTAGGTTGTGGAGTTGGGGTTTCAGGGTTTGGGCGGTCAATGGTTGGGGGCAATGCCCTCGCCCTGAACTCATAGCCCGAAAACCCAATACCCAAGGCCCTCCTTGAGTTCCACAGTCGGAGTCGTCAGCTCGCCGCCGATCTGGGCGACCTCGCCGGCCGCCTGCAAGGTTCCAAGATCCGTGGTTGGAGTTTGGACAACGGTCTTTTGTTCTAGGGCTTAAGGAGTTTGGGGTTTAGGGAGTTGAGGGAGTTTAAGGGCTCAAGCGCTGCCTCCTTCGGCTCTGTCTCCGGCTTCGCCTCGTCCGCTTTGGCGGAAGCCCGACCCACCCCGGCCACCTGCGGGTCTGAGGCTTAGGGATTGGATGGGCAACAAGCGGCCCTGCAGGCTATGTTTCAGGGCATTCGCTGTTCGTGCAACCAATCAACTCTCTCTCTCCCTCTCCCTCTATGCCGGTGCACCTAGATGAGGGTGGATTCGTCTGGACATGAACCGTAAAACCTGATAGCCGAAGCCATTGACAAACTTCCAGAGTCCCAGATGTGCGCTCTCCTTAGATTCGCCAACTTCAACTCGACCGCTGCCTTGTTCAGAAGCAGCGCCGGAAGGCTCTGGGACGCCTGGGGGCTTTTGTCCTCCGAAGCGGCACCGCGGCGAAGGCGCAGCTGGCAGAGCGCCAGCATCATGCCCCCGAGGAGCCTCGAAAAGACGCCGGGATTCGAAAGCTTGGGGATTTGGGGCTTCGGGTCTTGCGCCAGAGGTTTGGAAAGATGCGTTTGGTGACAATCCCAGGTGCGGTTTTCCGGCCGTGCAGGCACGGGTCTTCGAGGATTGAAACACTGCAACGAAGGCCTTGGTTTCAGAGCTCAGGGACTCGAACTGAGGGTCTTAGAGACGGACCTTAAATTGAATCCTCTTGCAGGTCCCGGGCCGGTTGCATGCACAAGGTCTTGGCGCGGCTTTGGCATTTCTTGTGTGTTATCGCAGGGCCGTGCTGAGACTGTAATGAAGGCTTGAGGCTGCGGCTGCTGCTGCTGCTGCTGCGGCTGCGGCTGCGGCTGCGGCTGCGGCTGCGGCTGCTGCTGCTGCTGCTGCTGCTGCTGCTGTCACTCTGTAGCTCAACAGCCCAAGACCTACCCGCTGAAACCGACCTATCCGCACTGCATATAGTGAAGACAGGTCCTCTACATACCCACATGTGTGCACTGCTTTCCTTGCAATCTCTATTCACGGAACAGATCCTTTCCAGCCCACTCCCCGGTCCCTGGACCGCCAGATCTGTCACTAAAATCGTTGCAACCAAGGATCAGCCCTCTTGGTCGCCGCAGGATCAGCCGGAAAAGAAAAGAACCCAGCTTCCCCACCTAGAAGGGCTAGGTCGATGCGTCTCTTCAGGAGTTTTGCTTGGGCTTGGGCTTGTTTATTCTACAAGTGACCGTCTGTCTCTCATGTGCAATGCTTTGAGGCGGGGACACGGTTTTGTTCACGGTTTCCGGTGATCCAGTTTCGTGCCCTTTCTCGGACTTGCGGCTGCTCGGACTTCTGTGCAGATGTCGAACCAGAACTCTGCCAAGACCGGAGTCTCCATAGCTGGACTTGAGAAGTTCCTGAATCGATGGCCCAGATTCAGGGGTTTGCCGGAACCGATAAATGTCCCTCAAAACTCAACACGAACCAAATCAAGCTCAAACCGAAGCCCACTCTAAACCAACCATGAACACCAAAATTAACCCTCAGTCACCGGACTCTCCGCTGCTCCCGGCCTGCAGCGTCGCCAAGCTTCCAAAGGCCAAGCTCAGGCCGACGAGCAGCGCATGCAAGGCGCCGTCGCGAAACCGCCTGCAAGCAAGCAGCAGGGTTGAGAGATTTGAAGCTTTGAGGGCTCAGGGCTTAGAGGGCTGCAGGGGTAGTGGGCTGAAGAAAACTGGGGTTGCAAGACATTCAGGGCTCCCAGGGCTTGGTCAGGGCTTTGGGGCTTTCAGGGTCGGCGCCCGCCTGGCGGGTTGGAGAAGCTCAAGGCAAAGCTGCTTTTTGGGCCCACGAGAGGCCAGGCAGCACTCGAGAACCTGGCTGTAAGGTGCTCAAGGAGTTCCGTCTCAAAAAGGAGTCTAAACCCTAAGCCCTTCTTGAAAGGGTCTTGTTTTTTGTAGGGTCCAAGGGCTCCTTTTCGGAGTTTGAGGGCCCAGGCCGTCAGGGCCTCGGGTTCTCTCAGAGTTTCGGGACGTCATGCGTTGAGTCGAGCGGGGATAAAGGAGTGCTGCTGCTGGAGGTTTGGATTCAAATTTGCATTATGACTGCTTTAGACTCGGGCTTCGCAGCTTGTAACATCTCTAGAACCGGCCGTTCTGCAAGGGGCCTCCTTCCCTTGCACAGACACCATATGCGCGGCCGTGGCGGCCACGAGGATGTTGACGAAGTGGCCCAGCGACGACCTGCAGTGCCACGGGAAGCTGGCTTTCGTCTGGGAAAAAGGCTCTTGCCTTGGCTTCAGAGCTGGGAGGTTCTAGGATCTTCAAGCAAACCCCAATGCTCTTGCATCCCAACATCCTCGCTTCTAACCAGCACTCCCAATCCCAGTCCGCAGAAGGCCGATCCTTCCAGCCATACATGAACCCAGAGACCTGCTCCCGAAAACCTGAACTGCACCCAAGCTCTGAGTCCGACCTCCAGTCACACAAGATTGGATATGGCTTTGTTATCTTTTCACATTTTAGCCCTTCAGGACACCGTAGCAAGGCCTCACATCAAGGAAGCTCTACTCAACTCTCCATCCTGGACCCCACCTTGCCCGAAGCGGGTTCAGGGCCACGACCATCGCGTGCATTTGGTTTCGAGCTGCACCGTAGAGGGCATCCTGGAAAAGCCTCGGCAGGGAAAGACACGCCAACAAGAAGGAGACCAGTGGCCACATTGCCGGTCCTTGCAATTGCGTTATACTAGCGGAGTCTTGCTTCGTACTCAGGCTCTGCATTGGTAGCTACAATCACCAGTCAGTACTGCTGGTGTTGCTCTGGCTGGCATGCTTTGCCAATGCTATGTCTGAGACTGCCTGCACGAGAAAAACATGACAATGACGGTGGCAGTGTTGGTGGCGATAGCGAGGTGGCGACTGCTCTGACGATATTGTAGTAATGATGTACGTATGCTGATGCTAGGAGCAGGAGGAGGAGGAGGAGGAGGAGGAGGAGGAGGAGGACCAGGACGCGGACGAGGCGGAGGAGGCGGATACTGATGATGATAGCGGTGGTGACGCGCATGACGATGACGACGATGTAGAAAAGACGCCTGAAGTCCACGTTGTGTCAGCCTGTGCTGTTGCGTGTTGTTGCCGCGTTTGCTGCAACCGTCACTACGACGGTTGCAAGCTCTGACAGCTTTCGACTGGGATATCCAGGCTCAGTGTGGCTGTATCAGGATCCAGAAGATGGTCGATCGTGAGATGTGATGAAATAGCCGACTGCTGTTCCACAGATTATCAAAGTTCTCTGAAGCCCTCTATCAAAGTAGTGGAGATGAGGATGCAAGGTTTGGGTGAGGCTGTACGGCTACGTGTCCATGATGATCCTACTTGCTTTGGCTTGCGACGTACCAATGTCTCTCTGACGGAAATGTGAACGGTTTGTGCCTTTCTCCTTCATCGCATCTGCTCACAAGCATTGTAAGAAGTGACATCTGGCCTGGGGTTCTGGAGATGTATGGCACTGTGGAAGACCCCATGTGAAGGAAGGAGTGCGGCTGCACACACCGTAGAAATCCCTGTAAAGGCAGTACGCTTCCAAACGACAAATCAACATGACACAATACCGCGGAGTCCTACAGAAATTACTCTGTTTCGTCCGGCAGCAAAGCGCGGTCCAAACGCACTGGCGAAGCCTCACGCCGGGGAGAGTTCAGACAACAGAGTGGGGGAGGGGTTTGTAGGGTTTAGCATTTGAAATTTGAATTGAGCGGCCTGAGCCCTAAATCCTAAACCCTACACCCTAGACCTTAGGCACCAACTAGCTACCGCCCTATTCCCTAAACCCTTTAAACCCCAACGAGTTGGAGTGCCTCGGCGCTCTGTGCGGCGAGCGCCGACGCCAGAGCTCCGGCTGCTGCCCCGCGCAACGAGCGAGGAAGCCTCGGGATGGCCAGAAGTTTCAAGAGGCCAGATCTTCGAGGCTTGGGCTCTAACATACAGCGAAACAGATTAGGGAGTTTAAACGCTATATGGTCTGGAGTTTCGAGCATAAGGGCTTAAGGTTTAGGGCCTGGCCTAGGCCTTTAAGGTTGAGCCTTTCGGGCTTGGGGCTTCCGGGTCTTAGCGGGTGTTGAGGTTTAGGGCCAAAGGATTTCGCGATGCTTTGAGGAAAGAGCGGATCAGATCCGATCGGCTGGGATGCGCTTCCAGAGTGTAGACTGAAGGTTGAAGGGTGCCTAAGAATAACTAGGCGCTCATCTCATTTTGTCTCCAATGTAAACGTATATACTATGAAATACTTAGCGATCCTGGTCTGGTTGCTACCGTGCCCTGACTATGTTCGGATTTAAGCTTGAAGGTGTGGCGGGGGGGGGGTCGGGCGTTTCGGGTCTGGCTTCCGATCCATCGGGTTGAAGGCTTGGGAGTCATCTCCTTTTGGGTTCAGGGTCTTCTGTCGTTACCCATTACCAGAGGGCTGGAGAAGATGCAAGGTATGCCTCTTGCAACACAACAACACAGAGTCAAGCCGAAGCCATCGGCCCGCAGCCCGGCACTTTCAGCTGTCGGGGGCGGAGAGGCTCTCGAAACAGAACACAATTCTTCCAAAGGTGCTCAATCGGCACCCTACTCAGCTAGTGAGATCTCGGGTTTTTGAGTGTTTGAGGCTTCAGATCTCTCAGACCAACACTGCGACCCCACCCTTGAACCCGACAGCTGCGTGTGCTCTTGCATGCTGTGGTTCATGTTGGGGCCGCTGGGGTGTCTTGCAAATCACACTGTGACTTCGGTGAAGGTGTGAGTCCGTGGCCAAGAAGTGCCCTACACCTCCCCCCCCCCAAAAAAAAAACTAAAGCAGCTAACCATAGAAATGCCCAGCAGCAAGTTCACCCAGGCGGTGTTCAAGGCCTGACGATTCCCAGAAGCTACCGTTTCAAGGGAGTCCGGTGAATCATGCGTTGTCTGGCTGCTGCTGCAGCTTGCAATTCTTGCCTTGCTGCCTGCGTGTCATCTCAAGAAGAATCCGTCTCGGGCCTCTTTGTGTACAGGGTTTGTTAACGCCTGTCGCCTGTCCAGTTCGTGTGCAAAAAGTCTCGGTGATCAGGGCCATAGTCGGAATCCCGCCCGTACATCGAATTCCCACTGAAGTCTTCTTGAGCTGGTCTCTTGATGGAAGCGACCCATATACCAATGCACGTTGCTCATGATAACCGAGAGAAGCCCTGTGCCTGTTGCTGTAGCGAGTTCTTGTCCTCGCTGCTACTGTTGGGACGGAAGTGATGTCTGCGCAGGTGGGCTTTGGGATTCCCGAAGAAGCACCAATTATGAGGATGCGCATACCCCCCCTTCGCTTCCCTCCTATGATCCAAGACCGTCACTGACTCGTAAGTGTCCGAAGGCAGAAACCAAAGAAAACCGAAAGAATCGCCTCGAACAGCGGCAGTTTTACGAGATGCTCGGACAATGTGGACTTCACATCATCTTCCTCGGAGACGGCAAAGCGGCAAAGCCAAACCGTGTCAGCGTCGGAAAGATCAAATCACTCTGTCGCTGCATGAATCCCCGAGATCGGAGTCACAGAGCTTTGTTGTTTGCAACCACCAGATCAGAAAGTGGATGGATGAATGACTTGGGCTTCATGTCATCCGAACAACGGACATGAGTTGCGGCTTTCAAGCTTGACAGTTGAAGCCTGTGCCCAAAGTCTTTGCGCTCTGCAGACTTCTCATACAGGCCCTGGATTCAGGGCTTAGTTTCATGTGATTTCTTCCACGAAGCTGGGGTTGAAGGAACTCAAGAATTCAGGCTTCGGCAGGTGTAGTTGAGACGGTGCTGGGAATTTGCCTTGCGACCATCATCTGCTCTTGTCAAGCATGGTCGTGCTGCACATTGATTTCAATGTCGATCAACCCTACGAACAATCCGATGTTCCCCGGCAGCAACATCCCGCGTCGCAAAAACACTTGCAAAAAACCTTTAATCAAATCGCACTGCTTCAAGGCCGCAGGTCGAAGTCTACAACCTCACAAACACAAGACACCGATGCTTCCTGCGAGATCCTGGAGCAAAAGATGGCCGGACGATAGTGTCCTCGATGTACGATGCCGTTCCGATAGCAAAGAGAATATGACAGCACTAGCAACACAGAATGCTTGAACGACCAAGGCAACACAACATACTTCCTAAAGCTAAAACTCAGAGATGTGATCGAAGGTTGAGAATGTCCGTCTGGTATGTACGGAATGGTGAGCATTGAGCATCTGTCTCCCTTAGCCTTTGCTCAAAAGGTGACCAAACCAAGTCTCGGATTGCAGAGGTTCAGCCACAGCAGACAGCGTTGCGGCCACAACGGCGGCCACAGTCCCCCGTGAGGCACCTGCCATATGGAGCTGCCAGTTCTTCGTTCTAGACGCGCGCGCGAGCACCCTCGATTACCAGCAGTCTCCAGCATTTCCAGCACTTACATGATGGGGTGTAATTAGCACTGTACTGTAGAGCTTTCCGATTAATGTGTAAACAACCAAGACGTGGTCCCGCAAGCCCGAGACCACGACCACCAAGCTTGCCAGAGTGCCTTGAGAAGCTCCGCCGACAGCACGGCCGACGACATTCAATGCCATGGAGACGAAGTGCTCGAGCGGGTTGAATCTGAAACCCAACACGAAAGACCCACTGGACCTTCCAGCGTAAGGCCCACGCCTTGCTAGGAACTCCGACTATCGTAGCCCCTTGACGCAACTGACAGGTGCTGCCGGATGCCAGCTGCATGACCTAAACTGAAGGACATGTGCCTGTCCTGGAACCAGCTGGAGAGCCGTGCGAGAGATAGTGTGCATAGCTGCAGTGTCTCAACCACCGACGTCCCTTTCATGAGTCCGAATGCCAAGGACCCCGGCCGGAGCTAAGTTTTGCAGTCCCTTGTTTCCACAGATCAAAGAAATGGCGGAATAGGCATACTTACGTTCTGAGCGAAGGGGAGCGTGGGGTAGGGCAAGGCATCATGCACAACTAATCGCAAGACCGAAGGGCCTTGACGCACATCCCAAATCTCCAGCTCCGGCTAAACAGCCAACCATGGACATAAGGATCGTGAGTCCGCTTGTTATCATCGGAAGGCCTCAACCCGTACCCAGGCTGTCGTGGGATGCGGCCAAAGAGTTGGGAGTAAACCCAGAAGATGACCCCTTCATTGATGCCTGCCACCCAGGTACAGCACTACGGGGTGCCAACGCCAGTCCGGTGCCACCTGGGCAGCTGCAGGTTGGTCCCTCCTTTGGGGATGCTCGGGCCAGGCTCTGAGCACAATGTTTAATTTCGAAACAACGCATGCACATGCCGAAGCCCAAAACGCGGCAACAGATCCTGAACCGCGAACTCCTTCTTCCTTAGTACAGTGCGTGGACGCCGGCAGTCGAGCAAATGGAGAAGTATGCCTCTGACAGTGCTTTGGTCAAGGACGCCGCAAGGCTAGGGTTTCTAGGGTCACCGGATTCGACGTCAACACTTTATGCTTCGGGATCTGGCATGTAGGAAGCGAGGGCTTCGTTCCGATGTTGTGAGTTGTTGGGCTTTGGGGTGTATGCCGCAGTGAGGAGCTCAATCCCTCAGCTAGTCGCGTGCTTTGTGGATTCTTGGCTTCGGCTTCTGGGGGGCTTCGGGTTTGGGACAGATCACGAACTGTGCGAAGTCACGGCAGGATCTTACCCAAAAGACAAACCCTGTCTGGAATCTGGAAGAGTGCAACTCTGAAGCCTTCTTGCAGCACTACACGTAGTATCGTGTCGGCTGTGGCATTAACGATGTATTCCCCCCGAGCGTTCCCACAGCAGACCTTCCACGCATCCGCCCCCGCAGCTGCGAAGGCACCGCGAGGGTGCGCCAGGGACTGACATGCCATTGTGCATTAGTATGATCCGGCGGGGTCCCTTCGTACATCCATAATGCGCCCTGCCAAGATCATAGACTAGACTTGATATCCGCAATGGGCCCTCCTACATTCGTGATTCTCCACAGTGCCATAACACGAAGATGCTCGCAAGCTGAGGACTGAGTAGCTATAAGCCTTTCTGCAGGGCTCATCACTGTGTCCTTGCCTGTAGGATTCAGAGGACAGGGAGTTTGAAGTCTGGGGATGATCAAGTTCACGGAGCTCCTGTGCAGACACTACCCTGCCCTGCACTCTTTCTCACTCAGGTATCTCGTGTTCGGGTTCCAATGACCAAGTCTTACTTTGAATACATCCATATGCTGCATTGCTTTTTCTGGCAGAGGTGACAACAGAATTTGACAAAGACTCTGCCTGAAAACAAAACTCTCAACCGAAGACCTGAGTTCCCGCCTGCAGAATCTCCGCCAGTAGCAGCTCCGCCTTTCCCGGTGCCCAGGCACTCTCAGGAAAGACCTGCAGCTAGCCGTCTGGGGCATACAAAGCGTCGGAGCGTTTCCGAACCGCAGCAGCCCGAACCCCAACCGCTCGTTTTGTAGCGACTCCTGAGACCTCTGTTGCAAGGCTGTTTTGCGATCTCTCTCTCTCTCTCTCTCTCTCATATCTGCAAGCCTGATGTCTAGCTCGCCTTCCCCTTAAGGGCCCAGGCTTTCAATGCTACTCCGGGGACTGACTGAAAACGCCGAGCCCAGATTCCAATGGCCCATCAGGGCAAAGCTTTGCGGCTTGGCTTGGGGAGGTAGATACTAATACTAATATACTAATACTAAGATACTAAGATACCAGTATGGATATACTAATATACGAATATACTGATACTAATACACTAGTTCTACTTCCAGCGTGCTCGGAGGCCTTTGCCGATCGCTTCTGCAAAAACACACAAGCGCACCACTGGCCCCACATCCAACCCTGAAGCTCCAGCGATTCCCAAGCAGAAAAGAAGCACCGAAAAGTGTACACAAAGCAAAGGCACGCCGATCCTTCTTCCCTGAACCTGGCCTGTAGGAGCTCGCAGAAGTGCTGAAGGAAGTCGGCAGCCTCGGCGGCTCATTGTGCAGTCGAGATATGGACATTGATTTGGTGAGGGTTCGTGCACTTCAGGGCATGACAAACACGGGATTGATGCAGAGTTCTGGTGGCTTCTGGTACCCTGCACCCAACCGGCCCTCAATCTCGAACCGCGAAAGCCCAACCCTACACCCTAAAACTCCCGAAAGCCAAGCCGTCCCGGGGCGCCCAGCCGTCTCTTGCCGACCACCGGAAGCGGCGCCCCGGCGGAGCAGGGCCGTCAAAGGTGGCCACAGGGACTTCGAGGCAACCATTCCTTGGATCCCCCTTTCCCTTCTCAAAGAGTTGCCAGGTAGGAGGGCTTCAGGCAATTCTTGGGGCCTGAACCGTTCGGGGGTTGTTGGGCTTCCGAGGCTTTGGACGCAGGTGGGGTCCGGTGTTCCAGATTCGGCTTTGGACTTCGGGCGCCTCTGCACAACAAAAACGACGAGGCATGCTTCACATGCACTGGCGTGCAACTCCGAATAGGACCTCTTGATGTATTCCCATTTGCCGGGAGTTGTTTGCAGAGCTTCAATCCAACAAGACAGCCAACACACCCTCGCTTGGCATGCAAGCCGCCTTCCCAACAACTGCTTTCCTGGCCTGCCACTGCGAAATCCCTGACAAAGGCCTTGGCCACTGCGACCGTTGTGGAGTCACAAGATGCTCGTGCAACGGCTGCCGCTTCTGCACGCATACTCAGGCTGTTGTTTCAGATCCTGGCATCTGAACCGACAAGCTTGCGGCCCAAAACCTCGAAGCCTGATGCAAATCCCATACATGACCTCTATAACTTATAACACCAAAGCTAAACCCCAAAACGCTGAAACGAGAAACACAAACCCACATCCCTCAACCTGAACACCTTTATCCGAATTAGCCGAAGCACAGCTGAGCGCCCGACTGCAGCCGTTGCTGGCGGGACCGCCTCATCGGCCATGACCTTGTCGTGGGTTTAGTTCAAGCGGCTAGGGTGCGGAGTTGTGGGTTACAGGATTTATACTCACCGGACTTACCTGCGTGTGATGTGGGGTCCGGAGTCCAAGGAGCTACTTTTTCCGAGGGACTCTCTACTGTCTGCTGGTACGAGCTTCCAACAGTCAACGCAAGCTCAGCCAATCGGGAAATTCACTCCTCGAAACTCCTCTTCGTAGGTCTGTCTAGCAAAACGCCATGGACGCATGGCTGTTGACGGCCAGCAGCCTCAACGCCTTAGGCTCCAAAAACTGCGCAACCCGAACAACTACGAATACTGCTAGGTTTTGGCTTAAGCCCAAGCTCCCGTAAAGTCTTCGAGCACCGTCTTCAATTCCAGAGAACAGTGGCTGCCCTTCCCCACAGCTCCACAAGCACCGGGCGTTCAGGGCTGCGGCGCGGTGCGTAGCACTTGCCACCTGCAACCTCTGCCGCACCGCAACTGGGGTGGTCTAAGTTCGGGCATCTTGTCCGGGGGCTGTGGGGTTGTGGGGGAAATCAGCTCTGTCTATACGTCTATCACTCCTTTTTCCTTCTACAAATCGAGCTTACCCTTTGCACTTTTGAGCATACCCTGTAGCGTGAACACACCAAAACAGAGCTGCTGCCTAGCAGCCAAACAACCACCCCACAATCCTGAGCCCCAAAAGCGACAATCCCTTCGAACCGAACCGTCCCTTGCAAGCCCTCTTGCAAAGCAACCACTGGCAGAGTGCCCTGCCCACTCTCATCGGAACTGCCTACCGCCCGGCAAATGCGCATCAGGCATTGGACCTGTCATGGATGTCACAAGTTAGAGCCCGATGAGGGTCATTCCAGGAAAAAGAACAAGTTTATAAACCCAGCCCAAATATTGAACCGAAAAAGCAGACCCAAACAGAGCCGGCGCAAGCATGGCGTCCCTGCTGACAAAAGTAGTTGCTGGTGCACGGAAGTGCTAAAAACCTACTGCAGAAGAAGCCAGCTCATCACGTGACAGGTGGCTCCGGTACTCCGTTTTCGAAGATGTCTTCTTTCACCGTGTCTGCAGCTAGACCCGTTGTTGAGTGACACCCGTGAACACATATTCTTCTCGAACATCGCCATTTGCGTATCACGACCATGACTATCCAAACACATGCAGGTCGCGTGAGGCCTTCGGAAACTATCCAACTGGATTGGATTGACAAGGGGATCGCGGAAAGGGAGCCGAATCGTCAGGATGTTCGATGAACTGCAGTCGGCGTCACTCTGGCGATGACTCAAGTCTGACACAAAACACCCCACGGGCCCAAAAGCAACTCTAAATTCAGCTCGACTCTTGCTCCTTGTGGCCTTTGCCCTTAGCGCGGAATCCGTTTATTGTTTGCATATAACGGAGTAGTTCCTGAAATCGGCCACAAGTAGGCTGCCTACATGGGAGCAGTGTGCGGCAAGAAACCCTTCGAAGCTTCTGAACTGCGAAACTCGGCTTGACTCCCTAGTCTGGTTCCAAAGGAGCACTGACGTTCAAAAGCATCGGACAGGCACCGCCGCTCGACGGATGGGTGCCGGCCTAGGGCTGTTAAAGGCGATTCCATCCAGTGTGATCGCGCTTCAGTGCCGAGCTTCAAAGGCTCACCTAAACAAACATAGCTACATCAAGCGTCAAAGCGACCGTCACCATGCCTTCGCCCCTGTGCACCTAATGCCTGCAACCGAGCATTGCAACCATGAGAACCGTCTATCCGAGGTTTGAAGGATCAGCTTCCTCGGACGGGGGGCTCAAAACGCAATCGATGCTCTGGTGAGCTGTCCTCGGTGCCTTGTGTTTCTGACTCTGAAGAGTCTGCCCGCAGTCTTTCGAAGGTAAGCCGGCTACAGGCCCGTTTCGCAAGGCCGCTGCATATTATCCGAGAGTACTGCCAGCATCATGGGAGAAAGCTGGCCGCTGGCATACGCATTATACACCGAAACAGAATTCTGCAACTTCTGAAGATCAATCGGCAAACCTAACCCTGAACTCTGAACCAGCACTAAACTTAAACCCCCAGCCCACCAAACCCCGACAGAGCTCCCGAACTGTTTCGAGGAGAGGCGTGGCCACACGGCACAGGGGGAGCCGGCCTTCAGGCAAGAGGGCTTCATATGACAGAGGGCCTGCAGATTTCCGGCTTGCAGCACAGGGTATGAGGTTTTCTTCGGGCTGCAGATGTAGCGCATTACAGCTGAGAAAGCGGCTGCACCATCGGAAATGGCATTGGAATCAGGCCGTGAAGCTGGAGTATGATGCAAGATTCTTGGCACTGACTCCACGCTAGATTACGTAGCTGAATCTGGTCTCCGGTAAGAAATGGTTCGTATACACGGAAGCACAGCTTGGGCTTGGCGGAAAACGTGGACTATTGCTGCGTCTGGGTGCAAGATCTTCCGCACAAACTGAGGCTTCGGATTCACTGGGTTCTTGGTGGGCGCTGTTTGGGCTGCCATGGGGTTTAGCCTTTGCCGGGGAAGGCCTCGAAGAATGGCAAAAGCTGGCTGGCTCCCAGGCGAGTGCCTGCAGGAGCCGTTTTGCGCTCGTGACAGTTGCGACCAGCGATGACAACTTACCCTAAAGGCCCACGTGCCTATGTCGCACGACACTTGTCGTACGTAATTAAACCGTCAGTTAAATTTAAGCAAGTGGGGGTTTATGGCTCAGATGCAGGGGCCTCGTGTTTGTAAGCTCTGGCGGGATACACCAACCCCTAGTAGACCCCAACACCATGTCACATGCAGTATGGTCGGGCATGTCTGCATATAGACCCGACAATCCTCCGTGCTCCGATGTCTTAAAGGCCCAGGCAGTCCGAGTCCCTCGTGCAAGCGAACAGGTTCGGAAAAAAAGCGAACGCAGACAGCTTTAATTCCATACCTCGAGAGCCAGGAATGTCTGTTGCAGCGAGAGCACTTGACTCAACACGAACGAAAGCCGAGCGTCTGTGTGAGGGCCCTCTGACACGAGAAGAGATGCGACCCTGACCCTTGATACCCAGTTCAGGCCCTCAGGACAACGATTTCGCGCAAGGCTTCGGAGTGCACCGGACGTTTTCGCAACACTCGGCAGAGATTGACGTGGAGGCTTTGCAAAGAGCCCTGGCTAGTCTTGCCACGCTTCTCTACGATTCAGCTGGCCTTGTGTACAGGTTCTTGCATCAAAGCGAACCAGGCTTCAAGATTGCTAGCCTCGAATTTGTGTCGCCCCCTCCACAGGGCGTTACGATGTATGCCACACCTGCCTAATTCAAAGCCCTGATGCACCGTAACTGTGACCTGAAGTACCCTATGATACAAGGAAGAAGAAGCTATGCCAAACACTGTGAGTTGCACAGTAATACCTTGCGATATGAAGAAGCTTCGCAGTTCTGTAACCTGCTGAAACTCAATGAATGCTATGCAAATACTATTCAACAGTTTGCTTCGCCACTTAGTTTTGGAACCAACTGTGCACAAGGCCAGACACTGCGGCAATTCGGGGTGTCGCCCCCTTAGGATCTGCTTCCTAGCCCCGAATGTACTGAAACCAACACGAAATGTGTGGGAGTTTCCGAAAATAGGGGACCCTAACATACTCCTATGCGCCTTAGTCGTTGCATTTCGCGTTTTTGATGCTTCCCCCATCTGCACACACGCAACGACTGGGGTCGCTGCAAAGTCCTTGCATTTGCCGTTCCCGCAAAAGCACACCCCCCACGCACCGTCCCCCAAGAGTGAACAACTTGTGTGAAAGCCCGCGTGCTGCTGTTCGTTTTTGCAGCCTTCTGCAAGTGCACACCTCCAGGGACCGGTGAAGAACGGACCCTGAGAGGCTTGAGCCAAACTTTGAGCCAAAATTAGGATTTCGGCAAACCTCCAAACCCCGGCCCGTACTGTATGCACTGAGGGGGTAAAGCAGCCGCAGCCGCTTCCCCTCCCCAGCTTCGCTCTCAATGTGGTCTCCTCTGACAGAGCACGAGCACACAGGGTTTGGACGTTTGCCGAAAGTTAGTCTGTCTTTTTTCTTCAGCGCATCGTTCTGTTAAACCTACTGCTAGTACCGCTGGAATCGCAAACAGCAGCTGCACACTGGCTGAAGCATCTAGTTTACAAGCATGTCCGAGGATCCCGATTGACACGGTTCCGCAGAATCCGCAAGTGCACACTGGACCTGGGACGACTTAGGGCCTGGACCATGCAGCAAACAAACACCGCAGATCATCAACCTTGGAAGCCTTTCCCCCATGTGCACACCGAAACGCAACGACCTCACAACAAAGCTTCCCCCGAAGGTCTGGCGCTGCCACGAACGAAACGCAACGACTTAGGCAAATGGGAGTAGCACCCTAAAAAGTAGGATCCTTATTTTAAGGACCCCCAGAATAAGGTACCCCGAATTTTCGGAAACTCCCGCGTGTGTGTGTGTGTGAACCTGCTTTGCTACAGCGACTCACGGGGTGGCCGGACCCCCGGTGCTCGATGTTGCCTGACAAGGGGGCGGGACAAGGCAAGTCAGCAGTCAGTGCTCCTTTACGACTTGACGAAGCCCGCACAGGCGTCTCTGAGCAGAAGTATGTTGCTCCCTTCAAGCTTTTGGGCTGGCAAGGAAGCTTTTTCTTCAGGGCTTTAAGGGTTGGGGTTCCGGGGCATGTTGTCTATACGGGTCCAATTTGCGGCTTACAACAATGAATAGGTCGTGGCATTGAAACAAGACTTTGGAGCCCACACGGGTACCGTTTTTCCTCACGACCTTCAAGCCAATACGTAAACGGGAATGCATGGATCCCCACCAAACCTAAACCCCAAACCCGAACCCGGAGCTGCGATTGAACAGCCCGCTGAGCGCAGGGTCCTCTCACTGACAAGACTCGTCACAATCTTAAAGTTAAACTCCTCTCTCAAAATGATCCAAGCCAGGATCCGTGCTAAGAAGTGTCGGACAAGGTTTCGATGGGTGTCGCTTCCAGTTCGAGTCCCGGCACATCGGCAGAGTCGCGCGATCTGTAGGCCAAGAACCTGCGCGTAAGGTAGGCTCGCTTGGATACACTGGTCGGTCTTAAACACGCCTTTCGGGAGTAGCCGATCAAGAAGCACTGCTCTGAGCACGTTTGCAGGGCTCCAATCTCCCCTTCAGCTCTTGCTTGCGATCAGCCTCGCTGCAACCAACATCTCCACCAGCACTTTGCCTGATCGCATCGCTGGGGGTTCTTTGGTTTGAAGCCAGGGGATTCGACGTGCCAAAGTGCTGGGATTCACGGGTTTTGGCGCTTCGGTTAACGCGTGCACGACGCATGTGGCAGGGCTTCCGGATTCCATGGCCGTTACGACACTCAGGAGCCCGAGCAAACCTTCCATTTAGGCCCATATCCTGAGACCCAGATCTGTAGGCGAGTGTGGCGAATTAAATCTTACAATCTTCTTAATCTTTCGACCCTAGACTCTACAGACGGACCAGGCGATGTTCAAACCACCACTCTGCAACAAGGTTCTAAGTGCGTAGAAGGCTCTGTGACGACTGGTAGTAGTCAATTCGTCTGGATCTCGTGCGAAGCTTCATATGACATGACGACACACTTGACCCGACTGCGTCATCAGAGACCGTCGACGATACGACGGGCGAGGAAACCTGGACTCAAGAAAGCCCGAAAGTCACGATCCGAAACGCGAAGAGCCAATGCTCTAAGCCAAACTACACTACAGAAAGAAAAAACCTTGAAATCAAAACGCCTTGGATTGCCCTTGCGTATGGATTATTTGCCGCCTCCCTTAAAATCCTAAAACCTTCACAACCCTTAAGCCATAGCTGAGCGGCAGCTGAGAAAGGGCTGGTACTGGTTCTCCACGCTGGGCTGCTCCGGATCCTGCCCTTTGCGGTGGAAGTGAGTTGTCGAGTGTATCGGAGTATGACGGAACTCCTTGTCGGCAGTATTCTTAACAGTACTTGGTGTTGTCAGCAGGGTTTCCAAAAGTATGACAAATCCTGCTACACTGTTTCAACTTGTATAGATCTGGAGCTGGAGCTCCCACCTTTCCGCTCGGATTGCGAAACGGAGGCCAAAGGCGGACCACTAAGATGGTCCCAATGGATTCATGCGGACTCCTACCTCTTGCGTGAGGCCAAGATGTTGGACATCCGAATGCTCTGACCACTTTCGTCCAAAAAGCGACGGATGGAGGAAGCGGAAGGCAGCGTGTTCATATTTCCCCTGTCCTACCTACTTGAGCAAAAGCTGTGGCTCATCAAGAAATGACAAGAAGAAAGGTGCCCACCCAGTTTCCCTGCCTCGGAACTCCTCCGCACGCTCCTCGTCATAGAAAACGAGGTGTGCATCGTGGGAGGTCATGTTGGCCTGAGACACGAAGCCGACCCGACATCTGGACACAACTGAGCCCAACAACTCGGCCTGACAATGCCCAACAACCATGACCACCGCGAGTAAAGACAAAGACACAAGTAGCACGCGCAATGGCTGTGTAAATGACGACACGGCGAGGATGATATTGACGATTACCGTCATTGTGCTGGTGATGATCATGCTGGTCGTGCCGACCAGCATGAGGATGGTGATGATGATCGTGAGAATCATACAGGCGGTGCGTTCAATGCTGGCGGTGAGCATGATTATGGTGACGACCACGAACATGACCGAAACGACCTTTCTGCCGCTGCTGCTGCTGCAGCAACTTTGTCGACAGTTGTGATGAACATCGTAGCAACAAGACAATGTACAAGAGACACTACTACAAGTGATTATTGATGACCATGATGCTCTTTATTCTGTTGCTTGGCCGCTTTCTTCCGCGCCTGCACCCACCTGAAGATGCAACTTCGGTCGATGAGCCGGTCGGAGTTCGAGGTCTGCGTCGTGTCGCACTTACTTGACAAAGCGGGGACTTACACTTTGATGGGTTTGGATGGGGTCGATTGTGAAGTTCAGGGCTTCCATCCAGTCCGAAAGGGCTTCGAGACGCGAAATTTCTGGCAGAGGGCTGCAGAATTCAACTCTACGCTGTTCGACAGCAATCGCATTGGAGAGGCCAGGTTCATAGATTCATGGCTTAGGGCTGAGGGTCAACAAGGACTGCGATGCCGCTTGTTATGACTGTTATGTCGTGCTATGTTCGATTCCAATGCTGCTTCTGCATGTACGGATAAATTTTAAAAGCTCCTCTCCACATGTATTCAACACTCAGGCCACCAAAAAAAGGCATAGATGGAAGGTCTCATTGAATGATTCAGCAAGATGGATTGGTGGCTCGACGGGCCGTCCCTTGAGCAGGGCCTGGTTGTTGATGTCAGCCAACAACGTCTGCAGCCACTCGCGCACGCAGAGATCCTTCCATGGACGATCTCCGTTACTCCAAGCCACAGCCAACAAGGATGCCAGGGCGATGCTGCGGGGAGTCAAGAGTTTATGCAGCTTAGGCGAAGCCGTACAGGCGGCCGATCAAACGGCGTGCAGCTCGCAGCCCGCATTAGAACCTGGATCCAGCTTCAGCCTCGAGGCATTCAGCCCGACCTGCCGCAACGTTGCGGTCCCTGTAATCCACGCCCGTCTACACCTTCAACCTCGGCCTCGAAAGCCCTGGAAGCTGGCGGAGATTTTCTCGGGCCTGCTGCAGCGTAGAGAGGAGCCGTTTCTGGCCACCTTTCTTTAGCGTCTTCTTGATCTCCGCCTTCACCTGTCGCGGCTCCAGGCAGGATGCCTCCTAGATCAGTTAGCCTCACAGACCTCTGCTCACCTTCAGACCCCTAAAGACTGGAAACTCAGGCTTCCAAGGCTTCTGTGGGACTCCCGACTGCCAGGCTCGGGGCTTGAGACTGGAGGTCTCGGGCTGAAAACCAACCTTCCTTCGGGGCTCTGTGGGAGGTTCCGGTATGGCTTAGCTGTATAAGGACTTCAGAAGTTCTCCTACCACCCGCGGAGGGGAAGCTCGCGCGGCTTTAAGGTTTCGGGCTTCAGGTTTGCAGTGCCAGGCTTCGGCAAAAAAGCCCTTCGTCCCCGCACGTTGCACGTCGCATCAGCTACGCTGCAACCTTGATTTGGAACTCTGAACCCGAGCCCTCTAGATCAGCTTACTGAAAGAGCGGAATTTCAGAGCACAAGTTCAACGCTCCTAAACCCTAAACCCCGAACCATTGCAAACGCTTTTTCTGCGGAAGATACAGCTAGACTGGTATTCTATGCTTTCAGCCCGTGCCTGGGGAAGGAAACGATCGCTCTGGGCCGCTGCAAGCCCATCCAGTCCGAAGCTGTCCCCGACACAGTCCTAGGGAACTCTTCAGAGGGTCTACATGCAGGTATGGGACTTGAAGTTAAGAGCCTTTCGGGTTGCAAAGCCTGCTGAGTTTAACACGCTGAGTCCACAGCGATTGAAAATCGCCAAAGCTTCGGTGTTCTCGGGGGCTTCCGTACGAGTATAATCGAACCCTAGGTGGAATCCACAAGAAACACACGAAAAGAGGTAGACCTCTTCTACTGTTCTTGCATCATATTGCCATCGGCCAGCTCTATGTGCTCCTCTCCTTCAACGTCGAAGTCATGAATGAAGGTTTAAGCTGAAAGGGAAAAATATGGATGTCGCATCATAGCCCAAACCTAGACCACGAAGATCCTCATGATGGGGGGCTCGCACCGCTTAAAGCTGTTGTCGGTTCTTCTGATGTCTCTGCGGCTAGAGCACCAGGTAGCCGCTGAGGAGGTGTGGTCGCTGCTGCCATGGCTGAACCTTCCATGATCGCACGCAAGATTCTGGGAAGCCGGAGATTGAGGACTTGGGGTTGTTGGGGCTGTCAGACACTGAGATCTATCGTACCCAGGTCGTACTCCGACAGGCATTGTGACACTTCACCCTGCCAGTGTTAGACACCTTTCGTGATGACCTGAGGTCTATCGACGATGTTGGCGCTCGCGCAGTTGCTGCTAGAATCCATGCGCGGAGCTAAGGGGGAGGCTCTGACTTCGAATCTGACACCTGCGAGGCCCGAGATCAACTTGAGCAGCCCCTGGCCCCTGACACTAAATCGTAAAGCGTGCGACCTCGGTGTGGTCCTTGTCACAGCGCTCGTGCTTCATGCTGATGAAGCGATTCAAGGCGCCCTCCTTCCTGAGGCGCATGCATGACACAGCTTTGAGCTTGGGTTATGCTAAGCTCAGGCTGCTAAGGGAATCAGGCACTTCCTCGTTGTTTTTGTTTTTACCTTAAAGTCTTAAAGTATCAAAGTATCGTATGCTGAGATTTCGAGTAAGTTCTCGGTCTCAGGGGGCTGAGGAGTCAAGGTTCAGGCTTTCGCAAGGGGGGCTAAGGTGTTCAAGGGGTATACCATCGGCACTACGTATGACGTGTACGGGATTTTCCTGGAAGGTACCTCAGCAGCATCAGCTCTTTTTGGGACACTGAACAAAAGACCCACATTCCAGGCCTCTGGGAAGGCTGATGCAAAGGTCTCGAAGTCGAAAGATTTTGTGGAGGGTCTGTGACAAACCTTCGAGGCTCAATACCCTCCCGTGACCTTCGCCCCGAAGCTCTGAAGCGAAACCCTCAAACCTCAGAACCAAAAACTCCGAAACCCGACATCCGAACTTTCGTTGCACCACCTCAATGCAGCTTTAGCGGCTGCCTCAGCAGCGAATACTTCAACTGGGACTCGAAGGTCTCATTCTGCGCTGTCAAGTCCCCAAAGATACGCAAGATCTCTCCTGAAATTACGACTCGCTCCGGGGGTCAGAACGCAAGCTCAGAACATAAACTACTTCTTTGTCTTGCCTGAACCATGGTTGACTACACGGGTTCCCGTAGCGACGTGCGCAGTTCCGAATGACAGTCGGTGGAGTCGCAACTTTGTATGCCATATTTTCATGGTTGGAAATACAGGGTGCACGCGGTAAGTGTGAACCCTGCTGAAAAAGCTGAAAATGTTTCGACTGCCGGTGCTCATCCGTTTGGACAATGTACTCGAATTCATGAATAATTTACCTGACGCAGCGAACACCAACTGTAGTAGATGCACCGTAGTAATCCCACAATGCAAGGTTCAAACAATTCCAGACCTAGACGCAGACATAGGTTAGCGTCGAAAAACATCCAGAGAACATGGCTTAACATGGTGCGACCAGACCAAGCCCACAACGGTGAGAATACAAGAGATCCATGTCTGCAACTTCAGGCAGGGCACGTGCTTGGACCTGCTGGCAATCTTGGCACGCCTCTGCATGTGAATGCAGTCTTCATGAAAAAGAACCACGGGTCCAAAGACTAGGTTGTTGAACTCTCTGGATTTGGGCAGTCGGGCCCACACGACCCTGCGACAGTGAGCGGACGCCGTGCTTTCGGCCTCCGCCAGGGTGCGAAGGATGCGAACCCGCTTGGGATCCTTGTGGTTCATTCCGGAACCGTCATGCTTTGGCTTCAAAGGTTGCCCGGCATGAGAGTCTTGGCTTCGGAGCTATTGGCCGTGAATTCACGGCTTGGGGTTTGGGGCTGCAGTGTTCAGGGCCTAACGGTTTAGGAGTTTAGGGCTTTACACGCTTTGGCGTTTTCGTGCTCTAACTGGTAGTAGCTCGGAGGTGTAATTCGGGTTTAGGGTCGAACGCGCATGCGTTGCCATTTAGGCTATGCGAGCGGCTGAGGAGGCTTGCTTTGCCGGTGCCACGGCTCTACTCAGGTTGAGGATTCGACTCGGGTCGAAAGCGCGAAAGGCACAGCATCTGAAGTTGGCAGACGTTGTTGGCGCAGAACTCAGAAGGCACCGTAGATTTATCTCTCCATGCTTACTTTGTCTCCTCTGCGCCCAACGGCTGGAGGGTGGCAAAGATGTGGCGGAAAGCCGGAACGATCTCCTGCGAAGCCACTGAGCTCTCCCAATTTCCAGCACTGAATGCTTCTTCGAGTATTCAGAAAACTGCAGACTTATTACGCCGGCGTGCTTTAGTTTCGTATCGTCGCTTTGACGTTTGATTAGTTTCTTTCCGACAGTTGGAACCTGAGTAATGTTTGAGGGCATCGACACAGGCACATCGCAGCATGCACTTCTCTGAAGCCATTGAGTATACAAGACTGTCAGACATAGGTACCAGTAGCTTGGAGGCATAACACCTGAGACCCGAGGACTGCGATGACAGTTCAAGAAACGAAACGACAGACACCACTCCGCAACGACGCGCGTCACAATGTCCATGCATCTTTGTATCCTAGCTTACATACAAAAATGACCATTCGGATTGATTGGCGATGTGGAGGTATGTGTTCATGTGAATCCCGGAAACTTGCAAGACTTCGCCAACGAACGACAGCCTTCACCAAGTCAGTCCTTGTTAGCCGGAGCAGAGGGTGGCCCAAGCATCCACAATCCCTGCATGTAGCCTCAGTTCTGCTACCAGCGACGTCGACATTGAGGAGTTGGTCCACCGCAGGAGTGTGGGCTTAGGGTCGAGAGCAGCACTTTGACTTGAGGATTGAAATTCAGCAGATGGTAGTTGAGGGCTGGTTGGGTTGGCTGACCGAAGTAAGTAGAGGACAAGACCGAGTCCATCCCGAAGCATGAATGCCAAGCATTTGTAGCTCCAACTCTTGGGTCTAGGGAGGTCCGAACGCCACGAACCATTCTGCACCTGAAATCCTCAGCCTTTTGCCTTCTGCTCCAGTGTCAGAGTTGAGACACCAGAACTTCCCAATGTGTGAGCCCAGGGGCAATCTGAGAGCATGTCCAGGACACGCTTCTGCCCTCGCTCCCCCTTCCATCTCTCCACACCTAACAGCTTGGCTTCAAAATCTTGGGGACGGGGAGCGACTTTGCTAAGGGCCCCTAGGGAGGCTGGAAAAGTCCGAGGTTGCAGAAACTGCGAGTGCGACTCTTGAGTCTTGAGTCTCAGCTGCCTGGACAAGAGAAGGGGCCCAAAAGCACCAAGACGCCGGTTACAGACTTACAGACCATGAAGACGAAACCTTGGGGTGAAGAAGTGGCGGGTGTTGGAAGCAGAAGCCTCACAAATAGCTGCTCCAGCCCGATCCTCACTCGAAGCTTCAGCGTTCCCGGTTTGGCTTTCTTCCCGGCTGCCTGCTGAAGTGCCTAGTCATCGTAATACTAGTAGTAATAATCAAAATGATGGAACGGGCAAACTGCTCAACCTTGACGTCCCACGTGTTGTGGATGCGGGCTGAATTCATAGCCTGGTTGCCGGGCACCGAGGCTCGGGTCATCCTTGCTGCAGATGCCAATGCAGGCATCGAACCAGAAATGGTTACGGGAGCTTTCGAAGTAAGAGACTCTGATACAAATCCCAAGTATTCGGATCCTGCTTACAAGCAACGTCAAACCAGGTACAGTTTCCCAAATTTCTCACATATTCCGTTATTATGTGGCTACAGCGAGGGCTTTTGGTTTTTCAAGGGCAGGGAACTGCAACTTCCAGAGTTGAAAGAAACCGTGATTTGATGCATCCCAACCCCAACCGCCCAAACACTGCGAGACACACCCCGAATCGCTGAAACTCCCAGCCCTGAGTCCCGGAGCCCGTAGCCCCACACTCCACTGTAACTTCACATCCCCCACATCGTAAAAAACGCAAGCCAAAGGACTCGGGCACCCTCGCGTGAAGCTCGGGGTCCTCGCGAACCCGCACCTCGCGCTTTCTGGCTCTTGACATCCCCTTTGCAAAGCGCTTCGAGCAATTGTTTTGGGTTCCGGGTTTCTCTGGCTGAATACCCAAACCGCAGCAGCTGCTGCATGACGAATATGCACCATCGGCATAATAGTGACCCGTAACAGGAGTTTGAACGCACACAAATCCGGAGCAAACCCCGCTAGCTGTCGCTTCTCCTCCTGCCATGCTCTAGACTCGAGTCGCGCCACAGCACTACCCCAAAACCAAGAGGTGTGTTGTGGATTGTTGATGATAACTGGGACAAATGCTGAAGATATGGAAAACTGGCAGCAAAAAGGCGCTTCAATTTATGGCTCGCCCTAAACCCTTCGGTGCCTGCGATTGCGGCTAAGATGCAGGTCTCCGCCGCAGTGGGCCAAAGGATTCAGAGGCGAACTGCAGCCGCGGAGCGAAAGCGTCCACGCCGAGAGAGTTGGCCTCCGAAGTTCGCCCGGAAAGCGGAGAACCCGCAACTTAAAACACTCAGTGACGGTGACATGAAAACACAACGTTAAGCCAAGATTCCGCTTCCGAGGCTGGTGCCTCTGCAGAGGCGTCGGCCTTTTTGTCCGCGGGCGGCGCGAGCACCGGCTCCTCGACCTCGTCGACCAGACTCCTGACAGTTGGGTTCAGGATTTCTTCCCTCGAGACGTGTGGAAGTTGTTCAATGGTTTAGGGTTCAGGGCTTAACAGTGTGAAAAACTCAGAACCAACAGGATTTCCTGCGCGCAGGCAGGGCTGGCACTCGTACTTGGACACCGACACGGGGAGCATCTAGCGATTTAACATACGAAAACCTACCCGACAAAAAGCGTAGAAACCTTTGCCGCCTTGAACTCCCACACTCGGAAACTGGGGCGCCTTAATTAGATCTTTGAACCCAGCAATTCCCAGCAGCTCCCAGTTCGCCCGAGAGCCTGCCGGAGTCTTCTTCCAAGCTCCCGCACCTCCTCCTCTTCTTGGGGGGGCTTCCGCTGGCGCTTCGACTCGCTCGTGCCGATGAGGTTCCGGCAATAGGTCCAGCCTCCAAGTCTTGGGCAGGCTTGGGCGGCTTGGAGATCTTGAGGGCTTTGGGTAGTATGTGAGCGCCCGCTTGCACCACACCAAGCAGACCGATGTCTACTGCCCAGTACCATAACCATGCTCCTGGAACGCGTGAAAGTCATCAGTTGTCCACCCAGGACTCTGGGTCAAGCACTTGGGGCCTCGAACATCTCAGGCGGTGTCCTCGGTGCGGCCGGCGGCTGGTGGTCCTCCACCTGGCAGGAGGCTTGCGGGCTCAGGGAGTTTGGGCCGTCGGTTCGGAGCAGAGGCTCTACTGCTTCCCTGGCGGTGGTCAGCGCTCAGAGCGAGCTGTGAGCTGAAGAATAGCTCCGCCATGCCGATAGCCAATCGCGGAGTTCAGCGTGAAAGGTGTGAGTGTTGAGCTCGGTAACTAGAGTCCGAGGTCCAACGAGGGAGCAACACTCCGGGCTTGTTTGCTCACGATCTGCTCGGGCCTCAAGAACTTCAGGAGGTGTCCTTGGTGTGGCCGGATGGTAGCCCTCGACCTGCGAGGAGGATGGATCAAGCAACACAGAATTCGTCACTAAGATGCTTGGGGTGTAAGCCCGGAAGAACGAAAGGCCTCCAATGTTTTGCACAGATTAGGCTCGCGGGAAGCCATCACGGTCTCCAACCACCTTGCAACTGTCTCTTTGCGCCTCCACCTCCTGTTCTTGAATCAGCGCCTCCGCAGCGGCTTCTACGTTTCCACGGTGCCTTGGCTAGCAGCATGCTACGTAACCCTGCTCGAAAAGTCGCCAGAATAAGTCCTTGCAATCACTCATTGTCGTTCTTCTCATACCGTAAATACTATCCTACCGATGTTACCAGTACTTCCTTCTACGACTAAACTATTTACAATATTCAACAAAACTCTTCACAAACATGCAGCAAAACTCTTCACCAAAAAAAAGCTATGCTAAAAGGAGCCGGCGGGGCATCTCCAGGGCCACCCTGGCCTTCGGCTCCTCGAAGCCCATGGCCAAGAGCTGCGCCAGCTTAGCCCCAGAGGTAGAGGGGACGGAGGCTCCTTCCTCTGTAGGGTTTAGGGCTTGTAGGGTTCAGGGCTTGTAGGGTTTAGGGTTTATAGGGTTTAGGGTTTATAGGGTTTAGGGTTTATAGGGCTTAGGGCTTATAGGGTTTATAATAGGGTTTATAGGGTTTAGGGTTTATAGGGTTTAGGGTTTATAGGGTTTAGCGTTTATAGGGTTTAGAGTTTATAGGGTTTGGGGTTTACAAGGTTTAGGGTTTATAGGGTTTAGGGTTTATAGGGTTTAGGGTTTATAAGGTTTCGGGCGGGAGGGTCTCGTCATAAAGCAAGTTAAGGAAAAGCTTGGGAAGGAGTGGCAGCCGCTGGGCCCGAGTGTCATTCTTCTAGAGACGGAAGAGTTGGCTAATTAAGATTACTAGTTGAGAGTGCTTGGGGCCTTAGTTGGAGGGCTTGGAGAAACCCTGAGCATCAATGCCATTGGAGCCTCGGAGCAAGCAGGTACCCGCAAACTAACAGAAACGTACCAAACCCACTAGGCCTCCATCCGAACCCAGAAGACCATGATATACTATGGTCAAGATCCAAAGGCTAGCGACAAAACACGCATTTCAACATCCCAATCCGCCATTTCCTCTATAGGCGGAGGGTTGGTCAGCAGCATGTCCTGAGATGACATTGGGACTGGGGCTTGGGCACAAAGGGTCTTGGCCTTGGTTCAGTGGTTTAGCAACCCAGGCTTACGGCCTCTTGCTGCCGGCGAGTTTGTTCCTCTGGTGGCTGAAGAGTTGAAGCTTGAGGTGCTGAGGTTGTGGTTTGTATGGCTCAGTGATTCAAGGCATGGCTTTTGGGGTTCAGGACATTCCTGCGTCTTGCCTTTCAGTTGTGAAGAAGGGCGAAGCGCTTCAACCTGTGCAACATGACATGATGTTGACGACAAGATACATCCGTAATGACACCGCAGATAAAACAATAGGGCTTGCCAGAAAAAGGCAACGCGAAGCTTCCCAGCCCAAAGCCCCCTTTTGCCAATCTGGTTCAGCCACCGGGCCCGACGCACCCTGAATGCTCGGGCCGGTCACATTTTGGGCGCATGGCTGCCTAGGGCACAGGAGGCCTGCCATCTGCTCTTGTGCACAGTGTCTGCAGTGGCTTTTGAAGGATGGTTTGAGAAAACTGGTGGATCTTTTCGCCGACTGCGAAGCTATCTGAATATGACTCAAGGGCCCTAACGGCAGCGGGAAATATATACAGTTAACACATGCATGTCATGGCCATGGCTTCCTGTACATGTACAACAGAGGGTGCATTCACACTCAACCTGTTCTCATGCCATGACATCGAGGAAAATCTAAATTAACCACATGAGGTACAATAGGCATTGTCCTCCGGAAGTGGTGTCTGCATGCTACCCTAGCCCCGACTCAGCTACTATGGTACATACAACGTATGCCCACGATTGTAGCGTCTGCAATCTACGTCTACAGCTTAGCTCGACTAATACTGTACTCACCAGATTCAATCACCTTTATGATGAAATCCGGTTTCATGGACTTTGTGAAACAATCAGCGGCTTGAGTGGCTGTATCGACCCAGTCCACTCTATCTCCACCCGCAGGGTAGGCCTCAACCGTGCGCTTGCCGTCTTCTGTAAAGATAGACTGGCGAAGAGCGCTAAGCTCGATTTGCAATCGTTTGTCTTGCACACGGGACGGAGCCTCCGTGTTGAGGTGATCGGCTAAGCTGCGGCAGTCCGTCAGCGCTATGTGCGGAACCTGTGTTCTCGCACGAAGTTCCCAATCGGGACCACTACTACCGAATCCGTAGATTTCGGCTAGGGCTGCTCTTATGCGATCCCCTGCCTCTTGGGCACTTTGGAGTGCGTAAGTCTCAGCCTGAAGAGTTGCTCTGCATACTCTTTTGATTGTGGTGGATGAGAACGACACGATCATTGTGTCGTAACGACTACAATTTGGATCGCGAAGCTGGGCAGCTGGAGCGAGAAAATGGATCCGTCCTTGTTGTGATCGGTCTCCCTTTTCACCCGCAAAGCTAGCGTCTGAGGCTGTCAGTACGCCCAGGCTCTCGAAATCAAAAGCACCATTTTTGTATCTTAACTTAAGGTCGCGACCCTTTAAGGCAAGTTCTAGGACTTTGTTGGCCTCATGAAGAGTGCTAACAGTTGCACCTTTTATCGAGCTCTGAAGCTTCGATACGCGGTATAGGATATCTGGCCTAGCCTGCCTAGAAATCCACGAAAGGCTGCCGACTACAGAACGTAGTTGACGTTCCTCACCTCGGTCAATAAGATCCGAGTGTTTCCTTCCTGCCTTGACATCAATGTAGGTGATCTTGTTCGTGTTATCGGTAACGTCGATTAACACGTCCTTTCCAGATATGTCGAATTGCTTACCGCAGAAGCGTAGTCTCCCCGACTCGCGGCGGCCTACTTCGAACTTCTTTAGGAGCTTATCTATGATAGTTCCGCCCTTGCCTATCGATGCCCATAAAAAGTCATCGACATGTGTTGTCAAGACACAGACTACTTTTCCGGCGGCGCGGTAAAAGTAAAATGCAGGGAAAATCCTGCTTACCTGGAAGCCGACTTCACGTGCTTCTCGGTCGACTTTCCTCCAAAATCCTCTGCCGCTATCGCAGAGTCCGTATACCGGTACTCTGATCAGGAGCATCGCTTCCGGATCCACTCCTGGAAGTCCTCCGCCAGGTTGTCTCATAAGTACAACCCTGTCTATTGGCTCGGCCTGAAAGTAGGCGTTGCGAATATCTGACGATTCTACAGGGACTCCATTGGATGCGGCGAACGCTGATACTAGGCCATGCGTTTCGAGGTCTGAGGTTGGCGCGTCCGTGCGAACCTCTGTGGAATCTTCAAAATTTCCACAGGACACCAGTCTGGATTTGAACTCAGGTTCATAATCCGGCTTAAGACGTTCATGATAGTTCTTAATAGTGTCGACCCATTTAGATGGTATCGGCGTATGACCAGCGTCTAATAGTTCCTTAAGCTGCGCTCCTTTCAGCGGAATTGCCGCTTGAAAATCCTCATATTTCTTCCATTCCTTAGCGCGTGATCCATCGATCCGCAGGCGGACTGCTGGAGTGCATTCCCAGTATTTCAAGGCCTCGGGGAGGTCCTTGAGCTCCTGCTCAACCTGTTCTCTGGAAGAGAACCGGTTAGACCAAAAGCCACGGAGTTTCTGTCGAATACTCACGTTTGCTTCCTCCTCGTGTCTACGTTCCTCAAAACGTGACCTAATAGGGGCCGGCAGATCGTCCAGGAGGTCTGATCTGCTTCCTCTCCTGCTAGGATTAGGAGTTCTTTCTGCCTCGGGTTCAGCTGTACTGACCCGTCGGGACCTCGAAGATGATGCTGGTGGAGGTGATCTAGATCTACCTCTCTCCGGTCGCTCTGGTTGTTCATTCATCTCCTCATCCTCGAAGATTGATGAGAGTGGTCCTGGGCCGTCCAGAAGACCATAGGATGGTTCTTCGACTTCCTCTTGAGGTGTACCTTCCGAAGGTCCTTCTTCGGGCTCCTCATCATCGATGTCACCACCAGGTGCATCTCTGAGGTCCTCGAAGTGTTGCTGTCCGCGCACCAGTTCTTCTGGCAGCACGGGTTCCCCTTGGAGAACTGCGTGTGCAAGTGCCTCGGCATCTTGCGCAGGCCTAAGATTCTGTGCGGACACTAGAACCGGTACGTTCTGACACAAAACCCACACGCTCTCGTTCTGGCTACCCTCAAAACCGATTACTCTAGACGCGGTAGACCAAACAGTTTTACCTGTTTTATCCCGCCTAAAGCAAACCACGTCTCCCACCGAGTACGTGTACGGCAGCGGTTTCGCATTCCTGAGAAGTGCACGCTGCACGCGTTTCGAGGTGTCCAAATGGACAAAAGCCTTCTTGGCTTCCGTCCGAGCCTGATGGATTAGGGCAAAACGACTCTCGGGATCAACTTGGTCGTTTAACGATCCAAGATCTGCGGTGTTATCCTCCTCTACTAGAGATGGAGGTCCCCGCGGCGTCTTCCCGAGTACCCACTGAGATGGGGAGTAACCTCCATGTCTCAGCATGCTATTCTTGGTGAGGCAACACTCATCCAAGACTGTCTGTAATGCCACTTCGCCTACGGCCTGTGTTTGCGATACTACCTTTCTAGTCATCGCTTTCAGGATCCCGCCGTGGCGTTCCACTCGGCCAATCGACTCGGGTGTTTCCAATGGCGCGTGGTGTACTTGGATGCCATGAGCCGCGCAGAACTGCGCTAGTACCCCGCGGTTATGTAGACCTCGGTCGCACCGTATGATCGCCGGCATACCAGCCCATGCTGTCCAACGGCGTTGGATGGCCTCTAGACACCGGGCTGATGAAGGCAACCCGTCGCCTACGCGTACGGTCTCTGCAAGCTGAAAACACGTCCCTAAACACACCATATTCATAACTTGGTACTTTGTGCCTTGTGCATCTAAGCATTCGAAGATATCAATACCTAGGGCGTGATTGAAGGAATACCGTTCCGGCATGGATACGGTGTGCGCGTTTCTACGAGGCTGTGCGTCTTCGCACTCATTGCACCTATGAAATTGAGCCGCCTCTATGTACGACTTATCGATTCTAGCGGTCCTTAAGAGGTTAACTAAAACCTTCTTAGGGCAATGGCCGAACTGGCGATGTAGCCGTCGGATCGCTATGCGTATCCGCTGTGGCACTGCTCGCCATTTCGCCCGACGCTCGGATTCCTCTATGGGTAATCCCCGCAAATCGACGTTGTCGAGGCGAGTTTCCTCCTCGATGGCCTCCTCGGAGGGGTCCATCAAAGCGAAATCGCGCGGTTCTTCCACCTGATCGAAGGGTTCTTCGTCGGCCTCAAGAGCCGGAAAGGCTTCTTGGGAAACAAGTGCAGTGGCTACTTGGTCTTCTGCTATTTGTCGAAGCCACACAACGAAATCTACGGAAAACACATTGTCAAAACTCAACGGCGCCATATAGGGATAGCTATTTGTGGTCCAACCATCAAATACATCCATAATGCCATTGTCGTTGCCATAGTAGGAAATGTCGCCTACTCCGTATACAGGTTGAATAGGAATGCTAGCTTCCTGCCACCTATAGGTCTGGGCACTGTCCATTAACAGGTACGGTGTTCCGGATGCTTCGGAGTGGCTGACAACTTCATCTATAAGGTCGGAGTGATTAAGGCCATCTATCGGGTCCTTATACCTTATAGCTACTATGACTAAACTAGGACCCACAGACTGCAGCTCCTTCCTGGCACCACTTGGTGTCCAGGCGCTCGTGGCGTTCAGGCCCACGTTGATGCAGTGGATCATTGGGTCCTGGAAGTGTTGGGGCTCGCTAGTGAAAACAACGATGTGCTTAGGACCAACAGTGGTTCCTACGTTGCTTACATCTAACAGGCGTTTAAGGGCCTTGTCGTGGTCCCTTAATTCGTTGATACCTTTGGTTATCAACTTGCGCCTCCCCTTACTCAACACTGCCATTGAGCACACAGACTTGAACCCAGCACTAGTTGGGGACTCCGAAGCAATTACTACTCCCTCGTCGCTATGCTCCTTTTTCAAAGTGAGGTTTAGCTGGCGGGCAATAGTTTCGGATTCAGAACTGGGGTCTGATCCAGAGCTAGACCACGACGCCCATCGTTTCTGTTTCTTGGTTCTTGGGTTCTTGGGTTGAGGAGGTCTTGGAGGTAAGGGCCTACCTCTCAAACCGTCACTACCCCTATCACTCGAAGGAACCTTCAACCAACCTGGGTCGTCGGGGTCTTCCTTTGGCTTCTTTTCTAGCTTGACCGGCTTCGGTTCAAGTTCCTGTGGAGGTCCAGATCCTACAGGTTGTGCGCTAAAAAGGCTTGGTGGTTGCGGCTTCTTCTTGCTTGCTACACCGGGGCCTGGCTTCAGGACTATAGGCTCATCTAGCTTGGGTTCTGGATTACTCCTAGAACCTGAGCCTAAACCGAACCCTGCACGCTCCCCTGTGTATGCGCCATAGGCTGTGCGCTTCTTGCTTTGCCCCTCAGGTTGTTTCTCTCCCTTGTAGGTAGAGTGGTGAGGCATCCTCTGGCCGGCAACGCCTAGAGGTGGTCTCGCGAGACAAAGGAACTTGTTCTCGCCCGCCACGTCGCTGTCCTCCTCTACGGATGGACAGGGGGCATCAATGCTAACATCCCGGAGCAGGATTGTTAGCTCACCCCTCTTGAAGAGAACAACCGTCTTCTTCCACTGGTCGAAGGCATAGTCGTAGCGGAAGTTCTGCACGGTGGAGCCACCTCGTGGTCTCCACCAAAATCGCACATTGTGGAGCAATGTGCGATTGTTGCCTCCGCCCCTGCCGACGGGGCCGCGCCAGCCGTCTTTGTTCTTGAGCCCGTTATCGGCTTCAAGCTGCTCCCTTTTGATGGTCCTTGCCAGATCCACCAACTCAGGGAAGGAGAGGTTTGCTGCCCACGGCGTGTTGTCGTCGGGCTCATCGTCGATCCCCGGGATCGCGTTCATTTCCTCTTCCGCGACGCTGTTCATTTGGTCCAGCCCGTCCGCAAAGGCGGTACGGGTTTCCTGGCCAACGTCGGCGCTGCTCCTTCCCGGCGTGCCTGATCGACGGCCATGCTTGCCGGGGTGGCGTCCCTCCAGCCTTTCAGATCTTGATCTCGGTGTCGAGCTCCTCGAGATGTAGCTGCCGGTGGATCTCGATCTCCCTCGCTGGGTAGACCGCCTGCCAGAAGGGCTCTGTGCAGG
Source organism: Symbiodinium sp. CCMP2592 (assembly GCA_905221615.1). Taxonomy (NCBI): domain Eukaryota; class Dinophyceae; order Suessiales; family Symbiodiniaceae; genus Symbiodinium; species Symbiodinium sp. CCMP2592. The sequence goes on along the minus strand of CAJNDT010000014.1, from coordinate 564,763 downwards.
GGTGCGCCTGCCAGAAGGGCTCTGTGCAGGAGTGCGGTGGTATCCTGTTAGATACCCCGCCTGTTGTTGCTGCTCAAACCACTGGTTCCAATCGTCGGCAACACATGCTTTCCCATAGAGTTCCTTATTCTCGGCCTGCAGCTCGAGAATGTTCAACTCGAGGGCCGCTTGGCGGTCCCTCAGCTCTTGGTTTTCCTTCTGAAGACGATCTAGAAGGGCTTCCGCACGCACTGCACGATCGCGCCAGTCAAGGTCAGCGGATCGTCCAGGTGCCTGTGGATTGGGAGGTCCACTAGGGGTACCACCCTCTTCGGAACGCCTCGGTGGCCCACGAGGGGGTCCACGCGGTGACCGATCCTGAGTCGGATTCGGCGGTGGCGGTGGCGGCGCACCTCCGGATACCGACCCAGGGGTTGTGGTCGTAGACGGTCCTGCCGACTCCTGCTTCTTCGGCTGCTTGTTGGGAGTCGGCGCCCTGCCTAAGGATCCACTAGGTGGATTCCTCGGGGTCCCCGTTCTAACCGGTGGACCAATAGAGGTCGAGGACCTTCTACTCGGTGCAGGTGGTAGGCTATGCGAGGCAGGATCCGGCGGTGGTTGACGCATCTGCCGGTCCCTCTCTGCCTGCGCCGGGTGGCGCGCATAGCTGGTTATGGCGGGATCCAGATGCGCCAAGACCTTATTCCCGAGTTCAGTCGCAGAGGCATGTGTAAAATGTCCTCTGCACCAGGCGCAATGGCCGCCGCACTTCATGTCCCCCAGGATACATAGGCGTGTAGATGACCTAAAAAGTGGTTCATCCCCAAAGCATACAGGCCAGCCGACACGCAGGTCCCCATAGCGACACTGCGGTGTCTGTTCCCGTTGCAGAATGGCAAGATAATGCACGGCGTGTTCGACTTCACTGCCTTCTCGATGTCTCTAAAGATCATCGAAAGGAGTGCAGTGGCTCCAGGCATGAAGATCTGCTCCAGTATCTTCGGATGTCTGCCCACACATCCACCATACTCTCCGTCATGAGGATCGTTAAGCTTCCTCAGGTCGTGCAGGTGGAGCTTGTGGGATTTCGCAATCGATGGGGGTAAGCTATCCTCCCATCCGTCACGGTTGTGGATCCTTACTCGGGTCTTGCCTCGAGCATCAAATTGATATCTTGCTCCACCGGTCAAGATAACGACGTCGCCGAAGTGGTCGTACGCCTTGTCAAAATGGAAGGATTCAGGGCCAACCGCACACCCATTAACCAGTCCTTCAGTATCAGGTACTGGAGAGGTAAGGACCATGGCTGTTGGAGAAGGTCCCTTACGGGTACCTTCCTCAAGCAACCCCTCGATTGGTCCCCTAGGGGTACCAATCTCCAGGGATGCTTCCGAATCTTCTGTAACCAGGGCCCTCACTGCAGGCCTAGCTCTGACTGTGGACCTACATTCAGGGGTCCTAAGTGCCCTAACACAGGCTGGTAAGTCCTCTTCAAAGGTACTTAAGCATAGTAGAAGTAGTCCTGTTTCCTGGCACCTACCAAGAGGTACCCGTGATAATGAGCCGTCTTGGTTGCGGATCATGCAGGTACATGTTTTCATGTCCTTAATAAGCCCTAAGGTGCTTTGTGCAAACAGGCTCAGCAGCAAGGGGTTTCGGGCAGAGGTGTCTACTTCGTGAGATTCTAGTACACCCCCAATGGTTGTATCTCCCTTGACTATGCTGAACGGCAAATGACGTTTTTGAAGTGTGTTGGATGTTGCACCTAAACCCGCAAACGACTTTTTCCTAGAATCAACCCAGGGGAAACTTAGGCCTAGCGCCTTAAGTCTCTTCTCGGCTAGTGCTCCCCAGGATGCACTATGGCAGGTGGAATTGCAACCTTCGTCGAGGGCACCCCATACGTGGGCCTCTAACGGGTCCCACATGTCTACTAGGGGGAGGTTGTCAATTCGGACTAGATCACTACCAGAAGCTGATCCTGCACCTGCAATATTCCTAGGAAAAACCTTAGGTTTTCCATCGCCCTTCCCCTTAGCCTTCGCCTTAGAGAGGGCCTTGGGCGGTGCAGGTTGACTTGGCTCTGAAGGTGAGATCCCTCTACCTTTACCCCGCTTAAGCCACCTAGGTTTCGGTAATAGGTCCTCGCCGGCGCCGCGGTCGAAGCTGAGTTGCCACTGTCGGGCAGGTCCTGTCGAGAGGCGGAGGCACTGGCCCGGGAGGGTCCAGTGAAGCGGTTAGGCCTCGTGACGTAAGGATCACGGGGCTCCTCTTCAGCTTGCACATAGGCTTGTGCTGCGTCTGCCTCCCATACAACCGACCTATCTACGAAACCACCCTTAGGGTTTTCCTTAGGGGTCGGCTCGACTGGATTAGGGGTCTTAGGGATATTTTGGTTTTGGCTCGACGACGAGGATGCCTGGGCATTCCTCGGAGAGGATGCTTGAGCATTCCCCTGTGTGGGCGAGGAGGCTTCCGCCTTCCACTTGGCGCGGATGTACTCAGGTCCTGCCTTAGCGCAGGCCTCTCTGTATTCCTCCTCGCGCCTCTGTGCGTCGAGTTCTCTTCTCCTGGCGAAACCCTCTGCCAGGATCTGCTCCCGTCTGCGTCTCCAGGCATCATGCCTTGGGAGATTCTGGAGGTCCAGGTCTCGCTCTGTAGGATCCTCCCACCAAGGGACCGGTTCGGTTCCCTGCCGCTGGCGTGCTTGGAAGTCCAGCTGCATGATCTCCCTTCCGGGAACGTGTCGCACTTGCAGACGGTTCTGAGCCGCCGACGCTGAGGCAGGAGGCGTCACACTGTCGGATTCGGCATCATTCTGAATCTGCTGGCGCGCCTGCTCAAAGGCTGCGTCAAGATCCTCTTGAGCTTGCCTGGCGATATAATCGTCCAGCTCAGCAACATTGTAGGATCCTGGCGATCCGTCGTCCGACGAACCACCCGGGAACGGGTCGTACAGATCGTCATCGGCCCTGAAGCTTTCTATTAGAATAGCTTCTCGATAATCGCGATCGAGATCCGGGTCCTGGCTGTGCACAACGGAATCGGTCCCCAGGGGATCCGAGATGTTGTACAGCTCCGGAGTATTTGAGGCTGGCTCAGGCTCTGGAGCTGGATCTGGCTCTGAAGCAGGAACGGCTGGAACAGGCTGCTTAGCCTTCCCCTTTCCTTTGTTGCGCCCGGGGCTGCGCCCTCGGGCCACCATTGCTGTCGGGGTGAACTCCCAGGAGGGACTTATGGGACTAGACCCGACTATCATGGTGATTGCTTCCTTAAGCCACAAGTGAAGCCCTGTTGGGTGAATCCGTTCCTCCAACGCAATGGCCTGGTTGATGCGATCTTGGTACAAACCCATGATCTGCAGCACTGCCTCAGGGTCGAGGTCAACGGTCGCGTCGTCAGCGGTAACCGCTTGAACCAGGGGAAGCGCGAGGTCCGTCGCTTCCAAGATGCGTTCCGAGACGGCTTTCCGTTCTCGGTGAAACTCCTGCGGCACTTCATCAACGATAGTGCCACACATTCTACAGAAGGTTCGGGACGTGATCCTCGAACTACCCCGATGGTCTGTTGCTTCATGTGAGCATACAGAGGGGTCTACGGTATATACATGTTCCCGTTTTTCTTGGGATACATGGCCGCAGTCCCTGCAGGTCTTGCGGACGTAATTCGCGGAACTCCCTTGGTAGGAGAATTCCGTGCACGAGCTACACTTCTCCGCCAAGGGCGGATTCGGTGGAGTCTTTTTCTTCGCGCCCTTTCCCCTCGGGCGAGGGTTATAGGTTCCCTCAGGGATACCTATCGAGGCACGAGTTTCGCGATAGTATTGACCTCCTACACCCTGCTGAATGACATAATATCTATTAAACCAGGTGAGGAAATCCTTAAGGTGCGCGGCAGGGCTCGGCTGGACGAGGGCCCAGCGCACGAACTCAGTCTTACGGGATACCTCCTCGTAAGTCTGGCCCTTGTGTTGACCGAGATTAAATCTTCGGTCGGCACCCTCCATCTGCATTGAGCTAGATGGTTGTGAGGGGGCAGCCTTGGATCTGGGTTCGCCTAGATCCCGCACCATATGGCCACTCGGGTCCATATCGTTCCCTGAGGGAACGTACAGGCCCCCGTCGGGGTCCTGTCGTGGCTCCACAATTGCTATGTGGGCCCGGGGTTTCCCTTTCCCTCCCTTAGAGGTAGGGAATTTGCACTCGGGGTCACCTGCCCAGTGACCAATAGCTCCACACCTGAGGCATTTCGACCGTGCCTTCAGGTTTTTCATTTTCTCGCGACGTTCGTCGAGCGTAAGGTGTGATCGCACTACCTTACCTTTCCCTTTTCCTTTGCGGCCCTTGCCCTTACGCCCCTTCGCTTTTCCGAATGCGGCGTTCGCGGCAAGCTGCAATTGGATCACATGGCCGCTGTCTGCATCCTCGGGATCAAGCTCCTCGAGGCAGTTAAGGGCAGTTGCCTCTTCTTCCTCGAGCTCGAATTCCTCGTAGCCCGGGTCCTCTTCCTCCTCCCCGGCGGGGTAGGAGTGAGGATCGTACTCAGGCTCGTCCCCAAAGGCGGGGTACGAGGTGTCGTCGTACTCTTCGGCATCGTCGCCGTCGTCCGGCGGCGCGTCGTCGTAGTACTGCGTCTCGTCTTCAGCGACGTAGGCGCGACGGTTAAAACCCTTAGACCTATTCTTACCGTAGCCCTTAGGGTTCCCGCGGCGGGCACCAGGATGGTGATGCGGTCGACGGTCCTGAAAGGTACCGCCACCTAAGGAACGACCTTCCTTTAGGTGAACGCCGCTGTAGTGCTCCACTAGGGTAGCAGCAACTGCTTCAAAGCTCCTGTTGCTAGTGGTGCATGCCTTAATGACAAGGCACTCTTGCCGAGTCAAACCGGAAAGCTCCAATAGCAATTCTACACGCATCGGCTCGGAAAGCTCGATGCTGGCGTCGAGAGTTTTGAGCAGTTTCCACCAGCGTCGTCGTCGGCTGACGTACGACAGCATCGACTCGCCACCTTGGCGTGCGAGGACACCTTGCTTTTGGCCCGCACGGAAGAGCTCTCGAGCTTCTTCGGTCGCACGGGGGAAGACGACATTCCTCAACTTGGTGATGAAATCCCGGAGGCCACCAGGGGCAGTCAGGGATTCGATACCGATATCCCGGGCGAGTTCGAAGGCTTCGTCCCGAAGTCCTTCCAGCACTTTATGCACCATTTCGGTTCGTGCTTTAATCGCATAGGATGACATTTCGTCGGCAACCGGCAGTTCTGTGACCGAGTCAGGTGACTTCGGTGCAGATGGTCTCCTGCGAGATCCACCATCAGAGGCTGCTGCAGATGCCTCGGCTGCATCTATGTCGGGCCTGTCCTCGGGAGGTACAGGGGCAGTGGCTCCCGCAGTCGGACTCTGCTCCACGACGCGGCTCTCATCGTCACTGCCTTCTTCTTCTGGCTCCACGGTCTTCTTAGATTTGCTCCTGATGGCATCTTCGTACAGTTTAAGCCTCATAGAGGTCCTAAACTCCCAGTCGTGGAACGTACTGGGGGTGCCATCATATATGTAGCTCCCGCTACGAGTCTCAAGGGGAGTACTCGAGTAGGTGGAGCGACTGTACCGAAGACCGGCCACGGACATGCTTGGCGAAAGTTCGAAGGGAAAGAATTGAGAGGGAGGTATGCAATGGTAGGTATTGAGCACAGGCTACAGGCTACTGCGATCCGCGCAGATACAGGTCCCGGAGGTACCTGGCTCCGCTGCCAGTTTGAGAAAACTGGTGGATCTTTTCGCCGACTGCGAAGCTATCTGAATATGACTCAAGGGCCCTAACGGCAGCGGGAAATATATACAGTTAACACATGCATGTCATGGCCATGGCTTCCTGTACATGTACAACAGAGGGTGCATTCACAGATGGTTTAGAGTTGAGGAAGTCCACAGCTTTAGGACATAATCTGCAAAAGCCTGCAGGCCTTGAAGCCATTTGAAGCCCAACAAATCGAAGCCTTATACGGACTGGAGACAGCCAGTACCAGGAACCCAGTGTATACACGTTTGAGAAAGCAGAAATTCGAACGCCGGGTGTCGGCAGCAGCTTCCACGTTGCTTTCAGTCAAGAGCAGAGCCTGTTTGGCCTGCACCTCCTGAGACATTGCTGGCTGTGGGAGTTCAGGTTGTCGGCTTCAGGCTTTGGGCCATGTCGTGCTTGTTCTGCAGTGGGTGAAAAACCGCACATTCGCATGGACCAAACCCGCTCACCACGATCCTCTGCGAGAACATAGCTGCGGCCTTGTCCATCAGGCTTCGAGAAGCCGGGGTCGGATTGGGGCTTCCGTCCGATTTCTCTCTCCTTGCCGATCCCTCGATCATGAAGTCATCCCAGTCTTGAAACGAAACACCCGCCTTATCTGCCAAAAGGTCTTGGACCAAAGGAGAACAAACCCGAAGCCCAAACCGTCCAAACCCGAAACCCAAAGCAGACAAGACACGGAGAAACCCATCTCCACAAGCGTCGACACCATGGCTGGGTAAATCCACGGCCGGCGTCGGCAAGCTCAGCGTGTAAGGCACTAGCACGAGCTAAGATGTAGCTGTGGCTATGCAGCGTGTAACCTTCCCCCTCGTCGTCAGCCAACCACACAAAGACTTTCTGACTTTTACCGTCCAGCTCATACACCTTTTACCGTGGCAATACTTTAAAGCTGCAGATCAGCTTCCATGTGGCCACTTAGGACCATGTGCCCTCCTGCGCTTGCGACTCCAGTTATGAAGATGCCTGCAGCCTTCTCTTCTGCTGAAGCTGGTTTCTGAGGTCTGAGGATGCAGGTTGAGAGCTTGAGATTAAGGCTGTGGCGGTTCTTGTTCAAAGCTGCGGTTGTGCCACGAGGGAATATTTGGCAAACTCTAGCTCAGAATCACAGGCTGACACCAGCTCCGCTGTCGATGTTAGAGCCCGGGAAGCTCCCGCTTCATGCGTCCAAGCGCATGCTATGTTCCAGTGCAATCTCTGCTGGGCTCTCGTCCTCCTACATCATGATGTCTTATGTGGTTTGTCGCTACTGCGACTCTTGCTGCTGCTGACCAGGCTACAGCTTTGGCTTCGGCTGCGACTGTTGACAGCGAGCCACATAGCAACAGGTCTGATGCTTGTGCCTTGCTCGGATGGCGCCCTGCAAACATGCACCTGGCGGTGGGTCAAGGCTATCCCAAGTTTGTTGTAGGGCACGCCTGCAGATGAAAGTGACAAGTCGGGATGCTCAGTACTCAACCCTGTCTCGGTCAGCAAGAGCAAAATGCGTTGAAAGAAGAGAAACATGGAGGCATTACTGAATGACCGCAGCGCAAGCATAACAGTGAGTCCGTCAGACCAACACGTTCCCCTATTTAAGGCCCTCATGCCTCAGGCACTAGAAATATTGGCGAATTTGACCTAGAGCTCAATCGCCACGTGCCCCGTCAAGACATCACTCCCAACGCTCGAGGCTCGAAACGCTCGACGAAGACGTCCGATGCTTTTGTCTACTGAAGTTGCAAGCAGATGAAATAGTAACAAATCTACCTCGTTATCTAAGGTAGAACAAACCATGAAATACTATGACCTGTCTTACAAGTAATATAACTATCCCACGAAAGATCACGCAGAAGTCTTCGGCCCTAACCCTCCCGAGCCGAAGAACCCTCTGCTCTTCAACGCCGACATCACCAAAAGTTGAGTTTGGGGTGTCACGTTCAGGGTTTCGGCTTCAGGGGTTTCGCTTCGGGCTTGGGGGTTTTGGTGGCTTTGTGGATTCAGAAACCCTCCGAAGGCCGAATTGGCCCAGAACTGCGCAGCCCAAATGAAGGGCGCACCAGCTCGCCCAGCGCACTCAGCGACGCCGCCAGGACCCGGGCATACCGGTCCTGTCCTCAGGAGGTTGGGTGTGATTGGATAAGGCTCAGTGTTGTAGTCATGGTCCTCAACTCAGGAGACAACGATAGAACTGCCTCACGATGTGTTCAACTAGTCAGAGGATAGATATCCTTCTGAACTTGAGTGGAACTGCGAACACTCAAGCACAAGAAAGCTGATGCAACTCCGGTTCCTCCTCCACACGAACACAAAGCCTCAACAGTCGCTCCAAATTCCTACGAGCCCGCGAACCCTCCCAACTAACTGCTGAACTCAATGACCGAAACTGCCTAAGATCACGAGAAAAAAATGCATGCCTCAACTCTCTGGCCCGGGCTTTGGAGCGCAGTGTCACGGTCCGTCCCGGGCGGAAGACCCAGCTCATCGTGGAGAGACCTGGGCGGGTGCTGCCATGTGCAAAAGGGGTCGCTTCTCTCGAGGGTTGAAGGTTTGGGTCTTTGGCGCAACTGCAAGATGCCTTCGCTGGCTTGCCGGCCGCCGGTGCCGAGCGTGGTGTCCGTCAGGCAATCGCTAGGCGTCACGTGGATTTACAGCGAGGTGAGCCAGAGCTCCAAGGTTTGAGGCGCTGGGCTCAACAGCTGCAAACTCTGGCGGCTTCAGGTTTCATGGTCGTAGCGTTCAGGGCCTCCGAAGACCCAAAATCACACAAGTCCTATTGGGAAAAATGAAATCTCGGCGTCCCGCTGCTCGCTGTGCCTGAGGTTCGAGGTCAAGAGCTCCAGGCAGTCTTTCTGGCAGTGGCGGAAGACCTGACTGGATGCTGCTGGAGCCTCGTCATTACGACCTCGGGCCTGGGAATGCCAGAGAAAACTCAGGGGCTTGTGGGTTGCACGGTGAATATCCAGTGGGTCATGGCGAGGTAGGGGCCCGACACCACGACGCTTCTCGTCAGTGGGGAAAGCCGCGGTGAAGGCACCACGACTGGCCTGGGTCACCTGTGGCCCAAGCACGAAACGGCTATAACAAGATCTCGTGTTGACATGGGATCAACACCTATTCCTTCCTCACCAGACACAGATCCTCTGTTCACATGCTACGCATCAAGATTCCATATCAAAGAAAGGCAAGAGGCCGCTCTATATCGCATCTTGAAGCTGTTCCGTCCATCTGTCACGGCGTTGCACTCAAGTCGCAGCGTGGCACAAGGAAATCTGGCATCGTCACCTATAAGTCCAACCTCAAGCAATGCAACCGGAAGGCACAGAGCTGCTTCCTCACAACCCTGCAGACTGCCCTTTCCGAACCCCACCCTCCAATCTTGAATCACGAATAGACAATGCAGCCCGTAACAACAAAGTTGCAAGAGCTCGAACAACAGACACTCGGAGTGCCGCCTCCGCGTGAGAATCCTCGCAGGACTTCCAGTGGCCGGAGCTGTGTGGTGGCTACGTCGTTTACGCGAAGAGTCAAAGCGCATGGTTTGGGGGTCGGTGAACGTTTGCATTTGGCTGCGTGCATGGCGGCCGTTGGCGGAGGTAGAGGGAAATGACAGTAACTCTTACGATCATTAGACAACGAACTCGTGAATTCCTGCTTCCACTGACAGAGGATCCTGCAAGGCCAATAAAATGCCACATGAATCGATCTCATCTTTTCACTCGGCTCTTGACTCGTTGTAATTTCTTCCGCCTGCCGATGCACACGATCTGTGCTTAGTTATGCTTCAATTGTGCCGCCTTTCTGGGCAAAGGGGTTCGCCGGGCGTCCAGGAGTCCAAGGCTCCCGGTGCCTAAACTTCCAACCCCTGCCCAAACCTCGTAAGCCTAGGCAGACACCTTGAAAGATTGCCTCGCTCGACGCCGAAACCCTCCTACAAGTAACTTGCCAAGATTGATGATAAGGTCCCCTCACACCCCAAAACCGAATCGAAAGGCCCTCAACAAGAAGACTCGCGCTCAGCGAGTCTTACCAGGCTAAAGCAGGCCCGGGGCCCCTGCAAACATCGCCTTGGGAGCGTTCTATCTTCGTTTCCGGGCCATCGACAGGGGAGGATCCGGCAAAGTTTCCAGCGGCTTTTAGGCTTAGGTGAGCCCTTCGAAGGAGCGCTCGAAAGGCTTTGAACAATTTACAAACGGGACAAGGAAAAAGGAAAGCTCACGCTTGGTGGCGAGACTCCCGAGTTCAAGAAACAGGCTCAGTAAGTCTTGAGCCTAGGCTGTCTGCCTGCACTAAGACTATCCATGGCAACTGCTTTTATGAAAACACAACACTCGCGATGCAACGAAATGCTCCACATCTGCTGTCAACAGTGCCATACGGCATGCGCTTGAAGCATACTGCAAGTTGTGGCAGTAGCAGCACAAGTAGCAGCAGCAGATGTGCTTTGTGGTGGTTGTGGTGGTGGTGGCAACAGCAGCAGCACTGGCAGCAGTAGCAGCGCCGCCCTGCCCTGGACACCAAACCTGAAATCCAACAACCCGAATCTTCTGACAGCTGACAGCATGTGCCCCAAAGCGTCGGCGACACGCAGTTGTGTTTGGCCAAGGGACGCAAAGCCACGTGGGGAAGGCCTCAGATGCATCAGTTTCCAGAGCTTTGAGGTTTGGAGCCCACCTGGCACTAGAATTTCAGCTGAACATTTGGTGCACATTCAGAGTGTGCAAGAGGCAAGAGAGCAAGGCCATCTCCCAAGTTCTTTAGTTTGAACATCTGACTTGGGGCTTCGGCGGGGCCCCTCGGGCTTTCTCTTTGTCCCTCCAACGCACGTAGGGACTACTCTGCAGCACTCCCCATGATCTACTCACAATCAAAACGATTCCTAAAGTTGAACCAAACATAACCAAACGAAAGCTGATTTTCAGGCTCCACTGAACCCACAGGCCCCTGGGGCAGCTCTGCAGCCTCCGGTGCCCCCATAACTTTCTTGGTGAGGGGGGCTCCACTCCAGGTGCCCGGCGCTCCTCAGGTGCTTGGCAAAGTCGCGCTGGAGGTTCTCCACGAGGACTTGCAGGCACCTGAGAGCGGATAGCGCTGGGCTGCATCACGGGAGTGTCTCAAGCACCGCGATGCACACTCGTCGTCATGATCTCTTCTACTCGGTTGCAGAAGCTTTGCCGGGTTCATGACTACTATTTTGCAGCAGGGTTCGGGGCTCATGTTTGAGTCCTAAAGTCTCTGTATCTTTGTATTGCGTGGGACTTTGCATGGCAGCATCACAAGACTTCGTGCGACAACGTACAGCAGCCTTGCGGCATAAACAGACGGCTCACAACAAGAAAGACAAACATTCTAATGAAGTCCAAAATCTGGACAGGCATTCCTATCATGTCCTATCTTGACCCCGGACCTTCAGCCCGCAAGCCCAACTGAGTTCCCCCGCTTCTGCATGCCCTCTCGGACGCGAGGCTCGTTGTCCTGCAGACTGGCATAGTATGTAGTCTGTCTTCTGTACAGCTTCAGAGGCTTCGTGTTCTTGAATGTGGGGCTTGGCAGGTTGCCAGGTGTTTGCTGTCAGGAACAAAGCGCAAGCGACGATCCTGCTCGGCACGTACGAAATCCCTGCCCCAACGTAAGCCTGCAAACCCCTGTTCATGAAGACTGAGCGAATAGCTCCGAAAGACCGGTTTCATGAGCTGCTGAAGGCTCACTCACACATCCGAGCGGATCGGGCATCCCGGAACGTCCTGCGGCCACAACCGCCGGTAGATGTGCAAGAAGGGAGCCTCGGGCTGCGTGGAAGCAAGGCTTCAATGATCGCAGAAGTCTCACAATACAGCTCCACAGAAATTCTGCCACCCTGATCGATATGGCGCTTAGAGTTCTGGGGCTGAGAGAGGGTGTTGGATCTGGGGAGCCGAGCCATTCGAATTTGCCTCGTACTGGCTTAGGCGGCTTAGGATTTTGCGGGCTGTGTCGTTCTCGAAACTGCAATTCATGAGCGGACATCTCCGAATTCCGAAAACCTACCCCGCATCGGTAGGTCTGGCCAAAACGAACCCTTGGACGCTTCCTGAGAAACCCGGCCCCAGACTTGAAAGCTGAGGCCCAAGGATGCCACAAACTCTAGGCCTCCATCCACACTCTGGGGACACTGAACTCAAAACTCATGAACGAAGCCTCAACAAACCATTCTCTCCTGTAAAGCTTTGAGGCCCCGGCACAGACCTCCCCAAGCCTCGACAAGGCCCCAACAAGTGGATTGCAGGGCTTTCCGGGCTCCGGTTCTTCGAAGCTTCCGGGGAGAACGTGATGAGGTTCATCGGGCAGTAGGTTTGGCAGCCGCCCAAGTCTTGGTACTTCGATACTGGTGCAAACAGGAGCAGACGAAAACAAGCCCATTAACAGGTCCAGTGACACATCTGCTGAGACACTAAATCACTTAAGGTGCAAACGACTGCAAACTGAATCCTGCAGCTCCTGTGGCGCCCGACGGCCCGGCATCCGGCCGCAGTAGCAGCTCGCGCAGCTCCGCGACGGCTCGGAGACGTGTCGTGGGGTCCTGGCATTTCGCACTTATCGACGGCGTCGTGTTGGGATTTCAGGTTATGGTGCATGAATCCTGTCATCCGGACCTATCTGACCAAAACCGAAGGCCCCTCTTGCATAAACTCTCATTCACACGCAGATCTTCCCAATGAATGTTTGATTACTGCAGCAACTGGCAGAGCTTGAAGACGTAGTCTCGACAAGCGTCGAACAAACCGGACTTCCCTGTGCACGTCGTCACTACGTCAAAGCCGGAAGCAACTGAGATCAGTCATGCGAATGCTCGAGTGCCTTTGGTCGCTGCACCTTCTCAAGCCCTAGCTGGCTACCACAGGTGCCGTACAGCCCAGAAGCCCTCTGCCAAAGACTTCGCATGTCTCCTTCTTCTGCAGGGCTTGCAGAGCCAGGGCGACCTCAAGGCAGCCCTTTTCTGATTGAGAGCGTTTAGAAATTTAGGGATTCTGACTTCTGACGAAGGAATTGGGGAGCAGAGTATGAACAAAAAGGCAAGCACAGCAATACTATCCAAGGCCTGGCAGGAGTGTTTTCTTGGCTTGGCTCTTGGTATAGATGCGGCTTCCTTTTGCTTCTTAGAGTCGGCGACCCCAGCCCCGAGTTACTCGTACAGTGCTGTGCAGGTGCTTCACGTGCTGTGTCGCGCTGTCGCTCTGGAAGAGATGGTATATCTTTGCGTTACTCTGACTCTAACTTCCCCCACACCCCGAGTTGTGCAGGAAGCGAACACCCCACGAGTTGCTCATCTAGCTGAATCTAGAATCTAGCTGAGGCAAGTGTGGTTATTCTCTTGGTTGGTATGGTTGGTTCCTTCGCCGTGTTCGTGTCAGCCTGCGAGTTATTCATAGAGTGACAGGACGAGGATCAGAGGGCAAGAGACCATAGCGGCTGCCAAGACAGGAGTTCCAGAAGGACCACTGGACTCAAACCTGTAACTACCCTACGGCAGGCCTGACTGGTCTTTATCCGCAGCCCGAAGGTCAAGCCTTAAGGCCTCGCGAAACCCCAAGCGCCTAACTAAACGCCGGTCCAATTGCTCTCAAAACACTGGGTGGGTGGGTGGGTGGGTGGGTGAGTGGGTGGGTGGGTGGGTGGGTGGGTGCGTGCGTGGGTGGGTGGCTGGCTGGCTGGCTGGCTGGCTGGGTGGGTGGGTGGGTGGGTGGCTGGGTGGGTGGGTGGGTGGGGGGGGGGGGAGGCGCAATCTGAGGGGAAGGTATCATATACTAAAACGTGTTCGAACTACCTGCATTCCAGATATCCCGTGCCTCCACATCCTCAAGGGACACTGCATCGTCCGCTTTGGACAATGGCCTCAGCATTGAGTTGCAAAGAAGCCGGCAACAAAAACGGCAACACACCCCGAACAAAGCCACTGGTAGGCGATTAGCCCTGATATTTAGAGCTCCTGCTTCGATCGGGTCTAGGACTAGACTGTCTGGAGTCTAGGAGTCTAGGAGTTCTGGCCGAGCCGCCTCCCAAACTGGGCGAAGACATCCGCAGGAGAGACCCCAAGCTTGGAGGTATCGCCACAAATCTGCCGCCGGGTGCAGGACTCAGGGCTTTGGGCCGAGGGCTTGGTTGGCCTCGACTTGAGTCTTGAGGTCTGAAGCTTCGGCGAGCTGAATATCGGAGTGGGTACGTACCAGGAAGTAAGGAAAGCCAGGCAGCAGGTCTTAGGTTTCTCTGGGTGTCTCTCACACAGAAGTCGATTGAGTCTCCGCGCGACTTTCAACAAGCCCTCGGGACCACCCCGATAATCGGCTCCCCACCGAATCTTGAACCCTTGAACCCATTCACAAAGAACAAGGAGATGGACGTTTGTTTGAGAGAGGGGCCCAAAGGCGAGAAAAGCGCTCCGGCTAACAACAGCGCGCAGTCCGTAAAGCTCGGGCTGCCATCGCAGCGGGCTTGGGCTGCCGCTGCGCAAGGAGAGGCAGTATTGATGGCTTCGAGAAGCGTAGTCTGCTGAGCAAAGGCCAATTTCAAACCGGTTCTGACCCCTCTGCAGTATGTCCCTGATGCCTGAGCGCCAAACGGCTGAAATGTCCAACCCCTGGGCCCGAGGCCGTCAAGACCTGAATCCTAAGCTTAACTTCGATGCGCTGCCAGGCCTCTAAAGCCTTCGCGCTACTCGCTGGGACGGCCTTGCCCTGAAGATCGTGTCGGGTGGAATTGGGGATTTTACGGACCGAAGGCCTTAATCTTGGCTGCAGCGGTTCAGGGCTTCAGCAATTTGCGGTGTCGGCTTCTCAAGACTGAAACTTTGTCCTGGGTTGTGCTCCTGCTTGTACAGGCGGCCGGGGGCCCATCAAAGAGAGAACCCCTAATGTTTCGCTGGATCCACAAATCTGGCCTTGGGAGCATGGTGTGGGCTTTAGACGGGCATTGGGCTACTCACGTCGGCCTTTCAGAACCTGCAGGCCACACGCGCAAAAGCCTTTCAGACGTCAGGTGTTGTCAAGCAGGGGGCCGAAGGGCATGAACCCACAAAGCATGCGCGTTTTGCATACAGGAATCACCTGGACATGGCGATCTACCCGGTTCGCAGGAACATCTGAACCGTCGAAAGGTCTAAGTGGCGTAGAATTGGCGCACACGTCAAGCAGTTTTGGGCAGCACTGACCCACCGAGCGATATACACTTCACGACAATCACTTCAAACCACTGACACGGACACTCTGCTGTGAGACTAGATCGAAAACAACACATGCAACACCCTGAAGGCTTCAAGTCCCGAAGGTTTTCTATGAACTCTAACATTGAAGCCGATAAGGATGATGAGTACGGGGATGAGGATCAGCATACACAGAGTAGTTGTCAGATGCCGCTATGCCTCATGCTTCTGATGACAATGTTGATGGTGATTGTAGCGATGAAGAATAACAAGAGTCTGACTATGACATCATGATGATGGTGATGATGATGATGGCGACGCCGACGATGCTGATGATGCTGACCTGGCGAAAGCCGACGACAAGAAGACAGGGATGCTGGTGACCATGATGATAGGCTACAGTGATGCTCTGAGAATCACAACAAAACGGATGAGTACCCTGAAACTTAAACACTGCCTCGTAAACCTCAGGACATTCGTCTAAACCCAGCTGTGCCTTGCGACCCATCAGGATGAAGGCGGAACGCGAGGGTTGTCGAGGTTAGATGTCGTGGTGGGGAAGGCTCCGACACTAACTTCATGGATGTAACGCCGTAGAGATGACGTGGTAAAAGAATGGGGCACAAGGTTCAAGGAACGTGTTGAAGAGCTTGTCGGAGCGATGGTTCGGGGGCGCGAGGTACACAAAAACCATGCGGGGGCTGAATTTCTTTAACCGGCTTTGCGGCTGGGGACTAAACCTTTCATAAGCCAATGCTGCAGCGAAATCACGAAGTACACAGAGGACAAGGGGTGAGACCTTGCAGGTCGTAAAACCCTCGGCAGTGCCCTGCAGCAAGCTTCGAAGCTGGAGATTGGCACAGACCAGCTTGCAGCCGTGGGCATCTTCGCAGCCACCCTAGAAATAGAAGACCAAGAGAAATGATCATGTTAGAGATATCTACGTCTTCGATTCTGGGTTTAAGCCCCTTTTCTGAAAGCTCTCCGTTTGCATCATGTAGCGGCCCTCTATCTGGACATGTCTGAAACAAGTTACGTGCATAACTACGAACTCCTGCTGCTTGACCTGGATACTCCAGTCCTTGTCAAAACATTGCAGTGACGTTCGAACACATCTTTACGACACGGTTTTACATGATTCAACGCATTTTTGCGCGGCGGAAGCAATTGTGTCTTCTATATTCCCAATGCCGCGAAAAAGTCTTCGTAAACGGACCTCGGTCTACAAACCTGTAGACGTCGAAACCACTAAAAATTTCATAGAGCACAAAATACTATCCTGTTCTCAGGGAATATAGGTTCTCTGAAATACTTGAAGAACCAGGAAGCCGGCCCTTCTAGCAGAAACTGGAAAAGACTATCGAACCCACAAACATGAATGCTTGTAGACGCTAATCCATCTGATGTTTCTTTTGTCTTGCCAGCAAGTTTGCAGGAACGAGGCTTCAGTGCAATTCACACAGCCAAAAAATGCAACGGAGACTCCGAATTGGATAGCACGGGGTGTGAGGATTGGGGATGACAAGCTCAAGCATCGAGACCATGTCGCCGGGTGGGTATTCGTAGTTACCGGACATTGCAGAGCACTGCGAGCAACTGACGAACCTTCGGTCGCTGCTTCTGTTGATGAAACGAATGTGCAAGGATGTAGTCGTCTAGAGCCTTCTGGTCAGCAAGGCCCAAGGCTTCAGCAGCCCGCCGCAGATGAATTTCGAATTCAATCTCTCTGCCAGACTCAGCGCTTGGGAGTAGGCCGGCTGGGGGCCTGGCTGGGCTGACTACAGGCATGCAGGCTCTCGTGCCCAACTGGCACACACCGTGCCACGCACTGCATCGATGCCAACTGTTTCCAGTCCAGTTCAGGGCTTACGCTTCCATCCTTGCCGCGGTGCGCGGGCAGCTAACCACCTTGCAAGCCTGCTGTACGGCATGAACCAAACATTGAGAGGGAGAACCCGAAGTTCCTGGTGGATGAGTCCCCAGGGCCTTCTGAAGCTGTAGCAGCAAAGACGGGTTTTTCACCTGAGCAAGGAGGGGCAGAATTCTGTCGCGAGCCGGCTCCCCTAAACCCTAAACCCCCCCCCCCCCACCGACCCCACCTTGACCAGCGCGCTCATGTCCGAAAGCCTCGCCTGCATCAGGGAGAGCCGGCCTCACAGGTTTGCGGGATACTATATGTATATTTATATTTATATTTATATTTATATTTATATATATATATATATATCATACTAATAACAACATAATAATAGTATTTATAATATCAATAACAATAATAATTAATAAGGAATCCCCCAGCACAAGGAGGGCTGAGGAAAGGCCGACATGGCAAGTGAACAGGCGGGAGCCTTTGACGCTGTTATACCGGAACGTGATCTGCTGCCGAACGACCTTGGTGCTGCGCTTCGCTTCACGAATCGCAGCATTAGCAAACGAAGGCAGCGTGGCTATCACTATAGTTGTCGATTGCAGTTGTAATTAATCATATCGTGAAACCGGGAAAAGTGCAGGACAAAAGCGCAAGACTACAATATGCCCACTGCGCATCTTACACAGAGGCGGCCAGGGGATTTCTCGGAGCGGGGCTTCCTCCGGCGAGGCCCTGAAGTCGCAGGAGAGGAGTTCTACGAATTTGTACTCCTGGCGACTGGGAGTTCAAAAGCTTCATGAAGGCCCTGCCGTCAGAACGGAGGCGCTGCATGGCCAGCCCAAGAAGAATCGAAAACTGCGAACGATTGCAACGGCCAAAGGGTGATTATGGCGAAACCCATAGCCCAAGTTACTAGGCGGATCGGGCGGTCCATATTTTGGATGAAGTCCAAGCGCGCGTGGCCGTCTCGCTGCATTACGAAGACGGCCAGGAAGCTATGCGGTTCCTGGCATGCCAGGCGAACCTAATCTGCCTTACCTGAAGCCTCTTGCACGCGAGCGTCGAAGAACCGAGCCATACTTGGCAGTGTATGGACTTGCGAAAGGCTCCGACACGACTATCGTGGCTTAGTCGAAGCCTCCGAGTACACAGGGAAGGTGATCCTATGCACTGTCGGCACCGCCCGATCCCAAAATGCCCCGAGTGTTAGTCAGTCTTTCCTTGTACCGCCGTGGGTGACTGTTCTTGTCTGGTTCAGTGGTATTTGCAGAATGCAAACATGCTTCGCGCAGCCTCTGTGCTAATCAATGCTGCTGCTGGTGATGGGCACTTGTTCTTGCCGTAATAGCCCAACTTCGGCACTGGGGCAGGGGCTAGCCGCTCCAACTGCATAAGCAGAATTTACAAAAAGTGATGTCGAGGCCTTGATGCAGTTGTTGAGCATCTTGATGACCACGGCCACCTCGTTCGACAGCGCAGGACTTGAGCGCCTCAACTCCCACCTCTAAGGCCAAGCTGCGTAGTCCGGGAAATCGATCATCAATTTCTGCTGCTCCTGCAACGTGTCTAAAGTTGGGGCTCTGTTCCAGTGGTTTACGGCTGCGGAACGAAGAGCCTTGAAAAGGCTCTTCGCTCATCCGCGGGCTTTGCTTTCATTTTCAAGGCAGGCTCTTGAGTGGAAAACTGCACAAAAAATCCCAGGAATATCCTGCATCTCTCTGAAGCTGTGCTCGTCCACGCTATGGACGAAGTGAAAGAAGAGGTCGTTCTCGCTGGTCAGCTCAATCCTGCAGGAAAAGAATTGGTGGCTGCGGTTTCTCGGTGTGTGCTTCCCGTGGGAAGACAAATATGGAAAGGCGAGCACATGCGACCAAACTCCAAGCATCCTAAACTCTGCATACTCCGGCTTCCAACCACAAACCGACACCCACTCGACATTGCCACGATCCGAGTGTCAGCATGGGTCAGACTCAGAAGTCACAGGTCTCCCTACAGCACGTCGCACCGTCGACTGCTAGGCCAAGACCCACTCCCGATGTCCTGCAGTGTTGGGGGCTGAGCTCCTCCCCAAGTGCCAAGATCTTGCATCGAATCGCCTGCAGGTTCAAGGCAGAGGTTTAGGGCGAAGCGCAGGGTTCAGGGCAAAGGACAAAGCTTCTGGATTCAGGGATGTACCATGGAAGTCAAACAAGCCTAGTGTTCTGCGACAACCGTGACACGAACGAGCAGGGCTCCATGAAGCATGCGATAGATCTTTAGCTAGACTAGACACACGATGCCCACCATGCGCTTGATATCCTTCATGTGGGCCCAACCCATTCTTGACATGGTGAACAGTTCAAGTCGAGCAGGTTCACTGCAAGGTGCAGATACGCATGTCTGCATGAAGACAATGTGCCGTGAAACGATGAGGTGGTACAGTCAGTGGATGTCACTTGCAAGGGGGCGTCCCTTCTCTCAAAGTTGCCGGATGGGCGCCCGACTCCGTGCGACTTGCATTCGGGCTGAGGGCACGGTTACAGTTGTCGCAGATGCATAGTTCATTCGCGACAGCTTCCGGAAACTCCGTCACTCCAGAAGATCCCCAAACAGGATCCCCAGCTGCACACTCCCACCTCTAGGGTGCCCACTTCCTGGCAATCGCTCGGTGTTCAACGCTCTCCAGTAGGCCGTGTCGCTGTCCGGCTCCAACCTCTAACTAAGCCTTTGGGGATCCCGTCGGTGCACTCGCTTGACGTTTCAAAAGGGATAGAAGTCCACCGCAATATCAATGTGCAGACTCGATGAAGGACGGATACTTAAATTGGGCGCTTCCACCTGCCACGAAGCTGCCCAAACAGCCAGCTTAGCTATCGCTGTACATGCTGCCTCCATACCGCGTGTAGGAACAGACGAGGCGCTTGCACGAAACCCGGTGTGCAGGAAACGAAAGCTATGCGCCTCAAGGTTGCAAAGACAGCACCCGAACCCCACGCCCCGACCCCCGATGCCGTCCTGTGGACCTGACTCAGCGTCCTCCGAAACGAAGCTTGCTGGAAGTGAGCTTGCTTTCATCTGCGTGTACGAGCATCCAATGTCATTTCAATCACCATCATTTGTCACAGGAATCAGCTGAATATCGACTGTTCATATTTCTAGCTTGAAGACCTGCTGAGAGAGAACTGATCGTGGTAAAAGCATGTCCGATGAGGAGATGGAGTCAGACAAGTTGGGCTCTCGTGGTCCGTGGTCCGAGAAAGGCCTTAGCAGCCTTAGGATGGTTGGAACTCACAGCCACTCCCAGACTCGCGATCTCTTTCGAGCTATGGTGGGTGCGTGATGGGGCGTGGGAGCGAAGCCAGGCTCTCCTGCACCCGCAGCTCGAAAGGCACTTCGCGATCGTACACCACACGGTGTCCTTTCGGGATTGGTTTCACAACCACACTTCTGCCACTTGGGACTTTAAGTTCCTGCGCTCTTCACGAGGTGTGGGCACAGCTACTTGATTGACCAACAGCTCCAGGCAGGAACAGCGCAGAGTTATCAACCAACAATTGGCAAAAAGAGAACAGCCACTGCTCAAGAAGAACCATCCTCCGGCCAGCTGATTGCCAAAGCAACCTTCACCCTGGGAGCCAAAAGCAGAAAACGTCAAGACGAACTAAGAATCAAAAGTGACACAATACCTCTTATGGTCCACACGAGACAGAGGCTTGGCCTTCGGCAAGGGACGGGTCCATCTCTTCGAGCGCGCTGAAGTCAAACGCGTCCAGCATGCCTTGGGAACGCTGTCGCGTGCCTTATCGCGGCACAAGTTACCTGCTGCTATGGCGGCCTGCCCTTGCTGAAATACTTCCAAACCCGATCGCACCTTCTGCCATCATAGCCTGCAACCTAGCAAGGTAAAATCTAGGACCCAATGCCCGCTAGAACCAGTCTTTTCGACCTGCTTGCTCAGCGCAGAGCTCACGTTGCTGTGAACGGACTTCTCCTGCTCAGGCTATCGACTCACAGTCTTGGAGGATGCAACACCTCGATATACCTCGATTCCAAACACTCAACACCGGCAATAGGTACATACATGCGGCGTTCATCACGCAGGTTCTCTGTAAGTGCTTAGATTCCATTTGCTTCGCTTGCCTCGAAGTTTCCACTTGCACGCAACGAAGCCATGGCAAATGTCTATGCAAATCGTTAGGACTGAGTTCGTTCTCGTCACTCACTGGGCAGAAGAACATGGTGCGCTTGGCAACTTCGTGCCTGGGTTGGCCGAGCAGAAATGGAACGTCGTGCTGTTCATGCTATTCCTAGCGGATAGCCATCGGAATAAAAGTTCGCTTCCAATGCATACTCATCAAGAAGTCGCATACGAGAACTTGCAAGCATACCTCGTCGTTGCTGTGTCTACTATTATGAACCTGCATGGCCAAGGAACATTCACGAGTTCAAATCCAGATATGTACCACCAAGAATGTCCAGGCCAGGCAGGAAGACACTTCACGGCCATGTAGGGTGGCAGATGACATACTTTTCTAGCACTGTCGGCCGGCAACCTCTGCGTAGGCACAGGACGTGGCACGGAGGGTGCCTGAATGAGGCGTTGGAGAGCCCGTGTTCGGCTGCGGTACAAGCAGAGGGCAAAGACTTCGGTCACGCGGAACATATGTCCCCTCGTAGCACAGCTATCAAGCAGGGTGATCTCCTGCATCTGCCTCTCCAAATCTCCCTTGCCGTCGGGGGTGAGATGCTAAGCCCGACTGCCAGGATTTGTGTTTTCGGGTCTCAAAGCCCCAAACTTGGAGTTTGGCGCTTGACGTTCAGGGTTTGGCGCTCGGGGTTTGGGTGCATGCAGCGATGTAGTATGCTGTAGATGACAGGGTACATCATTCAGAGACGAGAACATTCGTTCTCGGGCAGTAGACTGTCCGATCCTGATAAAGTATGGCTCCTTGGCGGCTGGGCTCAGTCTTGCTTGGTGAGAACTCCTTCCTATCTACCAAAAACAGACACCGCGGTGTCCAAAACTCCGCTCACCATCCTTGCTGGCCGCCCCATTGCGGAGGACCACCCTTTCCGTAACAGCCACCGCCGCATCCACCACCGAGGCCACCGCCCATAGGGCCACCTCCCATGGGGGCACCACCCAAACCGCCACCGCCCAGGCCACCGCCGCCCAGGCCACCGCCACCCAGACCGCCACCTCCCAATCCGCCTCCACCCAGACCGCCACCACCTAAACCACCGCCACCCATGCCGCCTCCACCAAGGCCGCCACCACCAAGGCCGCCGCCACCTAGACCGGGACCGCCGCCCAGGCCGCCACCACAACCACAACCACCGCAACCAGGGCCACCGCAGCCTCCGTACGAACCCCCGCCATTCCAAGCGCCTTTGCCTCCGCAGCCGCAACCTCCGCAGCCTCCGCAGCCTCCGCAGCCACAGCCTCCACAACCTCCACAGCCGCAGCCCCCGCAGCCACCTCCACAGCCACAGCCTCCGCAGCCTCCGCCGAAGGAATTGTTCATAGGGCCTCCTTTGCCTGGCAAGGGAAGGAGCCTATGTACATGAAGCAGATCCAGAGGTACCTTGAAACTCTCAGAATAGATTCGCGCAAGCTCGACAGCACTTGAAATGAGGTGCACTTCTCAGAGCCCAGATTCGCGTGAACTCTTATCGCTCCCGAAAGGACTGAAACGAAGCGCAAGCTCCATCGCATCAGCTACTGCACCGCCTGGAGGCAAGTTCAGAGGCAAGGGCGGTCGAGGCACCTCAGTGCGGTGCTCCAGTTAAAGATCCATGGCTTAGATAGCGGTGGTCTGAAAGGCCGTGAGCTGAGGTTCGTCTGCAGGCTTTGTGGTATGTTTCGAACGGAAAGCAACATCAACAGCGCACTCCCGGACGAAAGCACCTCTGAGCAAGAGTCGAGGCTACAAAACTCTTTCGATGCATTCCCCAACCTGCAACACGATTAACCTGCGGCGGAAGGGCATTGCCCGGCATCCCACCCATGCCGGGTGGCCGCGGCATTCCTGGAGGTCTTGCTTTTTTTAATGCAAGGCTCCAGGGCTTTGAGGCTGTATGCGGAAGGCGTTTTTCAATGTGGGACATTGCCTGTTTCCTTGCATGGCAGAAGGTTTCAATCACAGCTCGCATCTTCATGCAACGGGCTACACGTGTTGATACAAGCGCTTCTTTGGCCTGCGCATGCGCGAGCAAACTGCCAACATGAAAATTTATCATGTTTGTTAATCGCGGTTCAAGACCCTACACACACCTGAACACCTTTTGCTTAACTTGGTTCATGCGACACATGTCGTTCTGAATGTAAAAACCCGTAGGTGCAGCCCGCGGTTTGACAACACCAGCCGGGACACTCGTCCCCCCCAGAAAATCATGTTGAAGTCGGGCCGAAGGCCAGCTAGGTGTTTGGATCCCGACAGGCCTAGCTAACTGTAGCTATGAATTCGGGGGCCGCAAGATTGAAAATGCCTGGCAAAAGCAAGTGCCGGGACCAAGCACCAGGATGTAATGGAAACACTCCAGTCATCGGCACTCTCGGCTTCGAACCGAGATATTTTCACCCTTGACTAGAAGCCTTGAAGTTCTGAGGGCAATCCTCAATTCCCTGAGTCTGCAAACCACGTGGCCGACATCGGATGCCCTGAATCCCGCCCGACCCACATTCCTCGAACTCAAAATCCTGGGCCCACCCCGTGAACTCTAAGGGGTCAAGGGTTGCGATTTCAGGGGTTTCCAGGAACCCCTCACAGGACCTTCCATGCCGCAGCCCATGGGTGGCGGGACCGCACCGAGCCCGCCCGGCCTGTGCAAAGGGCTCAAACGAATACGGGAACTTAACAGGGTACAAGGCTCAAGGAGTTGGAGCGTAATGCAACCGTGACGATTTCTAGCTCAAGAACTGACAGGGCTGCGTGCATTTTGGGCTGCAGAACACAGAAACCCCATAGTGCACTGTAGATCAAGTGAGGGTTCTTCTTTATGTGGCCGTGGGGTGTCGGGCGGGCCCACATCTTCGAAGTGTCGCACGCGGAGAAGAAATCGAAATCACACAACAAACGTGGACTGTCTCTTTTCCACTCGTCCCATGCATCTTTGGTGATCGGATGCTCTGCTCCGGTAGCAGTTGGGTCGTCCTTCATCGGTCAATGATTGCTGGCTTAGCTGTGCTCTATTGTACCATAGACCGCCGATTATCATCGTGGTGGCTTGAAGGGTTTAATCTGGGCTCTGGTCACAACCGGTGGACACAATGTCGCTGCTGCTTCGCTCGCGTTGCATTTCCAGACCTGTGTGTTGCAGTTTTGTCCCCGTCCGTGCCGGTTTACAGCAGTGCAGTGATTCAACATTGCATCGATGCGAGACCGCAACTTGAATCTTGCGACACCGTTTAAACAAACATCAGGGATGTCCGCATCGTGAACAACATTGCGAGTCACTGGATCCCGCTCCCCGCTCGCCTCGGGCCATAGCCGCCCATGGGCCTGCATCGGGGGCTGAGGATCGGATCTACAAGGGCCGCTGTTTGGGCTTGAATGCTTCGTGGCTCTCGTACTGTTCAGACTGCAAGGTTTGGGATTTATAACCAAGAGCCATGAACCGCAGAGGCTGAAGCTTCAATTTAGGGCAGGGGGAACCGGGGAAACTTCAGCTTCATGACGTGAGCA
Source organism: Symbiodinium sp. CCMP2592 (assembly GCA_905221615.1). NCBI lineage: Eukaryota > Dinophyceae > Suessiales > Symbiodiniaceae > Symbiodinium > Symbiodinium sp. CCMP2592. The sequence continues at coordinate 540,298 of CAJNDT010000014.1, read as the reverse complement.
CGGGGTGTTTGATGTCGCCCAGCTGCTGCTTGGCTTGGTGCCCTGTAAACTAAACTAGCCCACATGTCCAACGTCTCAGGAAGAGAACGTGCGTCCAAAGAAGCTGAAAGAACGAAGCGCATCTTTAACTTTACGGCTTACGGAATGGGAATGTGGCATGCATCTATTCCGTATGTGCAGGGTTAGACACTTGCAACGGCCACTACAAAGGCACATTGGCCAGCCTACCAAATCCCTTCTGGCCAAAGCCCCATGCGTTCACGGCCTCATTCCGCCCATTCCTCCGCAGCCGCCCTGGTCGGTGGCCACAGGCCACAGGTAAGGTTTTGGTCAGGGCTTCGTAATTGGGGCGCTGCTCATAAAGGTAAAAAGGCGCTGCTTCAGCTCTCACCGCCCAAGATTGACATTTCTGCTCCAAGCCCGCCATCACTGTGGCTTCTCTCTACATTCTGATTACATGGCAACGCAGAGCGTCCGTCGTAGTAGAGTTGTCAGAGTAGTGGTAGTAGCAGCAGCAGCAACAGCAACAGCAGGAATAGTAGTGGTAGCAGTAGCAGTAACAGCAGCAGGAGCGGTAGCAGTAGCAGTAGCAGGAGCAGTAGCAGGAACAGGAGCCGGAGCGGGAGCCCCTGCAGGAGCAGGAGCGGGAGCAGCAGGAGCAGGAGCAGGAGCAGGAGCAGCAGCAGTAGTAGTACTAGGAGCGGCAGGGTTCGGGGTAATCATTGGTGGTGGAACAGCATGACAGCAGCACTAGCAAATAGCCACTGCTCGTGGTGGTCTTTGCGACGCTGGCCACTGAGTTGTCATGGTGGACACCATCATCCTCGATAGCAAAACAATCATCATCATCACAACCATCACCACAACCGTCATTACGGCGGCCAGTGGAACCACCCGGGTACCTCGTCAAAGGCGGAACCAAAGAGCGAAAGCAATCACCACGAGCTCACCGGTGCCTTGCCCCAAGACTTCTCCATGATCTTGGCCTCGCTTCAGGATGGGTGCACTCTGTGGAGTACAAGGTATCTTTCCCTGATCGCACACATCGTGTCAAAACGTTTCGGACCCGCAATTCGATAATTAGACTAAACTGAAAACAACTGTTGTGGACAGCACCTGAAGCCCACAGCCACATCTCAAAAGGTACTCGAAAATCCTTGAGCTGCGAATTTCCCAAAACCGGAACGGCTCCGAGCAACCTCTGTCGTCCGAGCCTCTGAAACTCTGGAAACAACCCTTCGAACTCGCTTGGCCAGCTGGCGTTGATCAAATCCTCAGCCCGCCGGACTTGCTCCACCGAGCCGGGACCAATGATGACCTCAGCAAGACCAAGGCGTCCAAAAAGGGCTACCTCAACTCGTGGTCCTAATCCCGGAACCCTCATAGGTTGTCATGGCTTGGTTGCAGGGGAAATGCAGTTTAGTGACATTCCGTGGGCTCCACTACCCAAGCCGCTTGACTAACAGTGCCTAGAAGGGCCTAGAACTCGAGTCATACATTCTGATACCTGGTATAAAAAACCCCCACTTCCTTGTGGATGCCTGCTGTGGCAGCTCTCTCCTCGTCAGATAACTCAAAGCAGAAGAGTTCCGTCTCGAGACGCTCATGACAGGCTCTGCAGAATCATGTGAACAAAAAGCCAGCTTGACGATGGCGGGCTGAAGCAGAAAGCCTTCGAACCGAGATACCCGAATCCAAGACAGTTCCTGAGACTCCGCGGGTGAGTCTCAACGAAGCCCCCAGGCGGTTCAACGTTCAACCTCCTTGCGATTGATGGAGAAACTTGACCAGAGGGTCGTTGCCAGATCTTTTGTCAAGTCTAGCTCGAAGTTGCCTTCTCTCCAAGCAAAGGGAGGAAGCTCCAGTGCAGCTTAGGCACCGTTGCCTGCTCACCGGGCGAGGTCTGATCCTGGCAGGCACAGATCAAGCCAGAAATCCCTGCACACATCAGCTCAACAACGTTTCCGGCTAAGAGTGTCTTAGCAAGTCACAGAGATTGGCCGAGCTCAACTTGAATTCTGGGATTACGGGTGGGGTGGGGCCGGGGCGATGATTTTTGCTCGATTCGAGACCAAGGCGGTAATTGCCAGGCCTAGCTGTTGGGAGGGGGACATGCTCAAAACAGGGCCCGAAACAGCAAGTTCCAGTCTATGTAAGCAGGAAGCTATTTTGGGGCCAGATGCTGCAACATGCCCCGGCCCCAAGCAGACCCAGCAAGTCTCCAGCTCGTCATCCTTCAAAGATACACCAGGCCATAAGTACTTCACCGCAAGATCGCAGGTCCGTTGTAGGTAAGACTAAGAGCAACTCCATCTTCCGGCCCAAAGCCGAAGAGCCCACAAGGCCCGAGCGATCTGGATCTGGCATCCCGCTTCGGAGGTCATCCCCCTGCGAGAAGCATATCTCAACTCGTCTTCGTCTTCTTCGTCTAAGCCTACCCATATCTCTATCTCTCCTCTCCTTCGTTTCGGCGTAGTTATCTCCATGTCTTGTGACAAACCATCGACCTGATTTAGGTCACCCTCCTGCTTCTACAAAAAGGGACTAGTCAATGCATCTTCCTTTTGTTTAGCATCGAGAAGCTGCATCTCATTATTGGATGTCGCTCTTAGCGGGTTTAAAGGGTTCTATCTGTACTGCTGCCCCTCGCGCTACTTAAATAAATCCCTCCACAGTCATTTTAATGGTAAACTACGGCGAACAAACAAAGGGACTATACTCCTGTATTACTGATTGACATGAGCATTCGGCCCAGAACGTCGGGCCTGATAACCTCTCCACCCTTGCCAATGAGACCACCGACGTGGACCTGCGATTTCGCTTGCAGCTTCTAGCCGTTGCAGGGCGGGGTGGGACCTTGGTCTGGGTGCAGACTGGGGCAAGCGGCAATGCAGAGCAGGGCTGCGGCAAAAGTATCCGATGCAAGCCGATGTATAGGTTGTCAGAAGGGTTGCATCTAGAAAGCAGGGACCTCGGTTGCTGGAGCCAGGTCAAACACTCAAGTGAACGGCGGGTTTGGCATCTTCGGTGTCACGTGTGTGGACCTCAAGCTTGGACGGTTCAGGGGTAACAACATGTAGCGTTGAGGCTGGGCCAGTTCGGCTGATGTTACAAACCTGGAGCTGGATGACGCAAAACATCGAAAGCTGAACTCTGCAAGCCCTTACCTTGCACGTTGCACGAGCATCAACAGTGGGAAGTAATAGCAGGAAGCGAAAGCTCATCCCCTCCAAATACAGACACGCTTCAAGTGGACGAACCTTTGAGGTTCGGAGACTTGCATGAATAAACACAAGACAAAGCTTGAATAATCATATAATCATATATTATGTTCCTTTTTGCTTATACCCAAGTGCAGTCCTTGTCCACCCGGAGCTCCTGGCAAACCCAGCTCAAAGAGACAGTCTGGGATCTGATCTGAGGCACTAAAACAGGGGCCTTAACATAAGCAGAATAGGGCTTTAAGGGCCCATTATACGATGATTGATGCTCAGGAACCCGCAGATAGTATAGGTATCGATTAAGGCCTGTATGTTACAGCTTACCAGGACATTGCCCATCCATGAGATCTTCCCAAAGAGCTGTCGCGCTTCGGGGGCTTGCGCTGTGAGAGCAGCTTCGAGAAGCCATGTATCCCACGTCGATCGCACAGCTGCCTCGAATGCGAAGTCAAATCCTTTGAACTTCGCTTAACCTATCTCTTGAAGTCTTGCATTCCTCTACATCTCATTCCGAACAGAAGCATGAAGTAGAGCTCTAAACTCATGTCTGTCTTACTCATGCCTGATCTTCCCAATTATGTCCCGCAAACACGCGTTTGCCGGACCTCGTAACTGTTGATCACGGGGCCTTTGTGTCATTCATTGCCACACTGCCAAGGCCAACATTCCCACAAATCACCAAAGTCAACAAGTCGTAAGTAGAGTACATCCCAAATCCTTTTTCTACCAGGCCCCCATGTTGCACTGATTGCCCTCGAGCCCGCGTACGAGTCCTTTGTCTCATTTCCAGCTGGCGTCGGGAGTGGCTGGTTCCCTTGCTGCATGCCTCGTGCGGGGTTTCCGGGCACACCGAGTCCCAAAGCATTCTGGATACTGGTGTCAAGGGTTTGTTGGGGTGATCGTTGATTTGGTGCAACGATTTAGTCAACCCAGTTTGCGTCGAGCCCAGAAGTTGCCAAAGGTTTGGTGAAGCACGTCAACAGAATCAATGAGCCCTGACTTGAAACAAGAAATTCCGTCCTCGGAGCAGGAGAAGCAATCCCGTTCTAACGTCTACGCACTGGGGCCATGGTCGCGAGATGTCGATCAATCTAACAGAACAAGACACGAACACCACACAGCAGAAGCCCCCGCAACTTCGACTTGCATGGAAGACCACAATCTCACCACCCACAACCAAGATCCAGAGGCTCCTGACAGGCTTTAAATCGAAGTGTTATCCGTCACGCCTCCTCCGCCGCCGCCGCCACCTCGTGGGCGAGCAGAGTCGCTGCAACTTGATCAAATTGGTCATGCTTCTACTACTGATGTCATTGCTGAACCCTCCGTACCTGCAAGCCCGAACCTGACCGGCGAACTCGAAGCGAAACCGCAGACAGACCTGGAAGTCCGATAACTCCTTCCCAACCTCACAGCCCAGCCAACCCCTTTCGACCTCCGCCGGCGATCTTCTCGTTGATCAGTCGTTCGGCAGTATCAAGATCCGCCTTCGCGATAGCAGTTTCGGTTTCGGGCTGCGTGATACCGGCTGTTGCCCAGGGGTACACATGATGTCTCATCAGCTGTAAATCACGGTGCAGGGTGTAGCTTGGAATGGTTCCTGGTCACGCCTTTAGCACAGTTCGCTGCGTGTTTCCCAACGGACACGGCTTCCAAAGTGGGTCTGTTGCTTGAGCTATCAGCTATTATGTTGGGTGTCGGGCCCAGCTAAAACCAGCAGACTCGCAGAGTATGTCAAGCCCAGACATCCCGGCAAGAGTCACCCCAAACCCGCTCGGCAGGCCTCGACGTTCTTGATGCTGGTGACAATTGCCTGATTGAGCGCTTCCGGGTCCAGGCTGAAGTGTTGAAGGTCGGTTCGAAACCCCCGAAACTAGTGTTTGGACCCGGTGTGCTCGAGATACGGGTGAAGAGCCCCACACGAGATGTGCCAGATGTGGCGGGATACAGTGGACTCCGGACCTGTAAGCTTCGTGAGCCTGGGGTAGACTGTCGAGGGGGTCTCAGGTTGAAGCTTCAGACTTTGCTTTCAGTTTGGCATGTCTGATTCCCCGTACTGGTGTCAATGATCGTTCACTCCCCCCCATCACGAGTCATGGGCCCAAATCAAGCATCCTAGACAACAGGACGATGCTGAACGCCAAACCCGCAAAAAGCTGAAACTTCGTGTAAAGATGTAATGCCTGGCTTCAGCTTGAACCCTCCTTCGTCCCTCGAACACCTCGCCCTCTCCCTGAGAGGCCGAGCATAGCTGTAGCCGGCTTCCTTGGTGTCCTGCATTGTCATGCACCATATCGTTGAGGGGCTGAACACCGGCTCGTTTTGAAGGTCGTTGGACGTGACTCCTCTGGAATCCAAACCCCAGCAACTTGCCCGACTGAGAGCCCGGAAAGCAGGGAAGCCAGCACTGGGATCCTGGTTCATCTTAATGTCGGTATTGGAGGCTTCCTGGATTTCATTGATCGTGGCACCCATCTTGCCGAGAATCCTGCAGGAGCGGCAACAGCCATTCACAGCAATCCCAGTTGGGGCAGAGGGAGCCGAAATCTATTCCCGAATCAATACCCGAATCAATACCCGAAGCCACAGCAACGCTGCCTGAGTGCCCGACCTTGGCAAGAGGAGCAAGGTATGCGTGTTGAGGACTTTGGCTTGTGCTCCAAGGCTTCTGAGGCTCTGAGAGCTGACCCGAACCCCTTCAAGGAAGACCAAATCCCCAAACACCGCAGAGCTGTCTGGCTCCTGCCCACGCAGTGCTGAGGGACCTCCACATTTGTGGATTCAGGCATTTGGCCGATCCCAGTGTTCAGGACAAGAGGGACAAAAGCCTCTATCGGCCTATGACTTTAGGATCCGGGCATGGAGGCTCACTTCATGAGCCCATCTGCGTCAAGCAAGGACGCGTACACGTTCTCTGGGATATCACGAGTCTCCGAGCATCATGACGTACAGATACTACGTCAACAGCAGCAAAGGATGCGGCACCATCTGAGCCTGACAGCGTGTTGAAACTCAACCCTGCGCCGTAGGTCGGGAACGCTTTCAGCCCAGACCTTGCATCCTACATGGCAAGCTTTACCGTACCCTGTCCTCGAAGGCTCTTGACTCCCAACCCAGACGAGCGCTCTGCCAAATCCCTCGAAGCTGGACCCTAAACGCATGCATCCAACGCTTACATCGCAGACTTGAGGACCATCGGCCTTGACTTTTCGCTGTCCAGCACGCACCGTCGGCTCTGGAGGCAGCTTGGGCACCTTCCACACCAGGCGGCTGAATGCTGCGGATAGTTTAGAGCATTTGGGGCAACAAGGGCTCACTCAAAGATGCTTATGGTGCAATGGCTTTATATAACCTTGAGGCTTGAAGCGCTGCGACTGTCGGAAGACGGATATTCGAGCCCAATGATGCGGCCATCCCTCGTGTGAGATACTAGCGACTGCAAATGCTTCTTGTCCCGTGTGTGAGGGAGAAAATGTCTTTCCATTACTGCAAGCAGACAGGCAGAAGAGGAGAATGGTCATAAAAACCAACATCGCGAATCCCCAACGCATCCCAATACGTGATGAGACATCCACACTTCTTGAGCATGTAGATTTCATTGGGCCTGGAACTGATCTCGAAGCCAGTCTGGGATGCCTGCAGATCAAGCTGGAGGCGACAAGAGCTTATGCGAAACTGGGCGTTTAGGGATAGATCTTCAGGCTGGGGGCAACGACTCTTGGAGCTTGAAGGCTATACTCAAGTCAAGCTCAAGTTCTACAAAGAAGCCTCGCGCCAATGTGTAAATATCGCATACCCTGGAAACCGACAACCTCAAAAGAGCCAACAAACCTCAAAAGAAACTTTGAACACTAAGACCCGAATCCTGTGCTCTAAGCGCAATGAACTCCAACCACTCCAACAGTTGCACTTTGCAAATTCCACACTCGATCTTCACGCATGGCCCGAGCCCCCAAACCGCAAAACGCAACTTCACAAGGCAGAACCGGGCAGAGTGAGCTCCGAGAGATCTATCTCAAGTCGCCTGCGGCAGCCAAGGGATCTTCCTGCAAGGCCGGGTCTCAGAATAATAGTAATAATAATAATAATAATACTAGTAATAAGAATAATAATAATAATAACAACAACAACAATAATAACAATAATAACAATAATAACAATACTAACAATAATAACAATAATAACAATAATAACAATAATAACAATAATAACAATAATAACAATAATAACAATAATAATAATAATAGTAATAATAATAATAATAGGAATAATAGGAATCCGTGTTCGGCTTGCGGCGTTTCCGAGTCCAAGAGGTCGGTTGGAGTTGCGCGCGGGCGATTTCAAGTTCCTTCCAATCACCCCGTCAAGGGCCCTGGGGCCCTTGGGCATTGGAGGGCTGTCTGCGCCGACCTCACGGGATTGAACCTGTTCTCTCCACTACGGCTCAGATGCTCGGAGTAGCTGACACCCAGGGGAGCTCCCGCAAGCAGAACTTACGTGCTCGGTTCCTTCAGGTTTCGAGTCTATGCCAGAAGGCAGGCTTCAGGGCCGTGCCTTAAGAAAGAGACCGCAGAGAGATAACCTTGATACATGCAGAGGCTGAGACCGTTCCAACCCAACAGTTACTGCAACTGAGCTGATGGTGTAATTACCATGTCGACGTCTCGGCTTGATCGGCTTCACACCAAACTTCGGGTCTCGTTCCCAAAGCGCCTCTCCCCAGCGAGACTTCTTCCGGCGGTTCGGCTCCTACCAAGTCAGTCAAGGTGGGTGAGAGTTCAATCTTTCCTCCTGCCTGGAATTTGCCTTCATGCAGCCGTGGGCCTTGAGGTTAGTAGTGGTTCATAAATCTTCATAGTTCAGGTTTTGGGCTTTGGATTTTAAGGAACTAGCACGAAGTGCTCGGCTGCTGCCAGGCTCTTCGCCTTGCTTCGTGGGCAGGATATTGCATGATCGCATCAGGGAGACCGTCAGACTCTCTTACATCTCGAACTGCTGCGAACCATGCACGCCGAAAGTCTGAATCCCAAGCTGTCCAACCACTGCCGGGACACAGGTCCCAGAAATCCTAAACCCTACCGACGTTTGAACCCAGATCCTCAGGTGGAGGTGCGGGTTCCGGAGGAGGTGCCCTCTCCTGACAGGGCGGCAGGGTAGGGATTCACGGCTGAAGGCACCAGGCAGACTTCGGCTTAGAGTGGAGGCTTTCGACTTTCCGGGTTGGCCCGTCGGCGTGCCAATGCAGCTATGCGAGCTGTGGGGACGTGTGCTGAGGTGCGTTGCACCACTAGTCACTTGCCAGTCAAGGCTTGAAGCGTGGTCGACATCTCATGGCTTCGTTCAGCCAGGGAGACGGAAGCTCATGAACCAGTCCACAGCACCATCAACACAGCGACCCAGAGTTCAGCTCTTCGCGCATGGGGGTTGGGGTGGGGTGGGGCGGGGTGGAGTGGGGTGGTGAACTGAGATTCGGAATCCGTGGCCAAACCAATCTTCAAGACTAATCTTAAGCCCTGAACCTTCCAACAACAAACTTTTGACACTGCTTCGCCTCTTGCCGCGGCGGACTCGGTGCATCGCCGCGATCGGCACGCAGCTCGTCCTCGCAAGCAAGGCGTCACAGCATAAGGCTCACAGCTTCAGATTTCGGTGAAGGCATCTTGCCGTACGTCCGAAACATGTCGAGAAAACCGATAAAGTGACATGTATGTAGGCAATTCCTGTGCCAAACTCCCGTATCCGAACAGCCGTGCAGGACCTCTATCCGCCCCTGTCCAAAGAATACTGCCGCTCGAAGATTTTGAAGTTGAACAGATGTAAGTCTTCGGAACCAGACTCCGCATGCTGACTGAAACGACCCGTTCGTGACAAGATTTTATTTTCATTGACAAAGCCATCCGCGGTTGGAAGGGAGAAGGATAACAATAGAGTTTTGATGTTGTGCATCGAAGCCTTCCCTGCCTTTCCTGGCTTGAAGACTCCAGGTAAGGTTTTGCTTTTAATTTCCCAGACAGGACAACCCGGCGAACTTGCGAATCAAAAGTCGTAAGTCCTCTGAGCTGGAGTGCAGGAAAACCTGCCCTCAGCTCGTCCATCTTCATCCACACGCCCTAGGCCCTAAGAGCCTCTTCTCTTTCTCTGTTTGGCAACCGCTGGAAAGGGTATTACACACTGGGTCAGTCTGACGGTGCCCACCTTGTGAGAGAACGCAGAAACTAATGCTGTACTGAAAGACATCTCGATGAACGAGTGTGGTGCACGAAAGCAGGACAAGTTTCAACGTCATACAATCAGGGCGTGTGCTCGACCGGGATGAGGGCTTCGGTTAAGTGGACCTCCAAGCAAATGAAATGTAGTGTAGATCCCAACTTCAGACTGAGCACGCGGTCCTGACCCTGCAGTTCCTTCAATCAAGCAGTACTTTAATCTTATATTGTCGACTCCAAAGTCCGTGCATCAAAGCATCAAACAGCCCAACAGACTCAAGGGGCCGCTTGCTGAAACAAACTGCCACCCGACCTCACGAGCCCCCGGGAAACAAAACAACAAAAAGCACACGTCCCTGAACTCTGCTCCACGCTGTCCTGAAGGGAGCCCCCACCACGGCCGCGGCCGCCGCGGGACCGAGACCTGGCCCACAGCGCGAATTTTGCTGCACTGCGTGAGGTAACAGGTCCAGTGAAGGCCCGACGCCTTTTCGACCACAGACCGGTTCCCGACAAGTATCTCACAAGCCGAGCGACAAATTCCGCGCCTATGTGCTGCAGAGACACCCTGAACTAAAGCCTTCAGCCGGAACACAAGAGCAAGACCATGGCATCTATCCTTCTGTCACTTCCTGCATAGATATACAGTCTTTCCCTCAAGGCGCGGGGTTGTTTTACAATCCCGCTTCCCGAGAGTGCATGTTTATGGATCTGTAATATGGCTTAGAGTGTATGGGTTTCATGCAGTCTGTGGGTTTGGTGTCATCCGCTTCGAGTGTCTGCATGGTCATGATTCATGGCAGCAAGCTTAACAACTGGCCATTGCACGGCCCTGTGCCCCCCCAAGCCACAAGCGACAGAAACGTGAAGTCTCAGCCGGGCCGGAGGACCAGGAACGAACCCTCATACTCTCCCAGGTTTGTCTTGGTCCTATTTCTGGGCCCCCGACCGACTGCGGCGACGATCGCGGTCCTCGGCCGAGGACAGTGGGGCAGACAGAAAAGCGAGCGAGCAGTTGCATGCCATGTGTTCTCTGCAATTTAACTAGAACCGATGAAATCGTGCACTGTAGGGCCTAGAGTCTAGAAGTTGCAGCTCTCGGGGCAAAAGGTGGCAGCTTCGAATGCAATGAACATTCGAGATAGATGAATTGGAAATGTCAAGACATGCTGGCTCTGATGATGTTTTTGGGAATCTCTTTGGTGCAGAGGTCTTTGCAAAGTATACGGTAAGGGCTACCGGGCTACCATCCCCTCTTGGCTGCTGTTACTGCGGCGCCTTAACAGTTAGAATAGGGTTTTGGGTTTTTTCTATATATAATGGTAAGGAAGCCCCCAAAAAAGCCAGGCCCCTCTTGGCTACTGCTTGCTCTAACGCCCCACTGTTGCCGGGCCCTGGGCCCTGCTGCGCCGGTCGCGGCGGTCGCGGTCCCGGCTACGCCGGTCTCGGCTCCTGGAAGCATCGGGCAATGGGCCCTGAAGCCAGCTTATGTCTTAAATCGTGTCTCTGATGAAGCTGAAAGCCTGTCTTCACTCCTTCTACCGGCTCTACTGTCTGACAGGTTTTAGGGGTGCAACCACGTAAGACGTAAGACGGGAAAGGAAATGGCTATTAGTGGTTTGCGAGGCAATCAAGCTAAAGAGGATCCTCCGATCACGGCTGCGACGATCTCGATCCCGACGGTCTCGATCGCGGCTACGGTCCTGCGCGGGATTTCTACTGCTGTGCTGGGGCGTGGGCACCCGAGAAGGACTGCCCTCCAATCCATGCCTGAAAGCTCAGTCGGAAGCTCAGGGCCTTCCCGGCTCATAATCTCGGAAGCCTTCTCGCGCTCAGTCATAGTCATGCGGATCAGTTCCACGGTCCTTCCGATCGTCGCGTCCGTCCGGATCCGCCGGCTTCGCGTCCTGGCAAGGCCAAGGTGGCACGGCTTGAGGGCGGTAGGGTCTCGGAGCACGTGAATCTGCGATGCAGAGTGGGCACTCTGAGTTTGGTGCGATGTCGCGGGCTAAGGGCTTCCGCTAAAGGTCAGAGGACAAGGTCGAGGCCGGTAGCAGTTGCGGACCCGAAGCTCAAACCAAGACCAAACCCAAATGCAGAGCGCAGCACCGATCAAGGCAGCACACACTTTTCACAAAGCATCCACGCCTTCGTGCATTCCAAGCTTGACCCTGGACCCGAACCCCCAAGCTTCCAAAGCCGAAACTCATCACGAAATATCAACAGAGAGCCCCATTGCAACGTTGAATCCCGAGTGATCCTCCGGCGGAGGTGGAGGAGGCGCTTCTCCGACCTCCCGTGTAGCCCGAAGCTTTTGGAACGTCAGTCGCAAAGTCTTGGGAGGTTAAGGAAGTTTCCAGATGTTGAGGCCTAGGACTCGGACATGCGATAGGGGAGTTGAAGGTTTCTGTTTCCTGTAAGCCATCAGCCGACGAGGTTTATGCAGTTTGAGGAAGGGGGCTTCAAGATGCACAGGAACGGTGCTCCGGCTTTCGAGGTTGTGCCTATGGATGTCTTGATCTATGTCGTGAGTCCCAAAAGACCCCAACATTCAACGGCGCTCGCGTCACGGAGCTCTGAACAGCAGTTTTCAGCTCCGGGTCAATACCTTCAAGCTGTGATCTAGTCTCTGATGGCTGGCACCCTACTGTAGTCACTGATATCGTGGTCTTGAGACCGACCCTGCTCCATAAATAGCTTGTAGAAGTTGGCACTCTTACGCCCTTCAAGTTCTGCCGAACAGTCTGAATCTACGCCTCGAAATCCAAAACCGAGATGTAGGATTCCGAAGTGAATGGATCATCGGCCTGATCTTCCGCCATGGGCCGGTGCTGCAACTTTCCTCTGGCAGCCTCTGCAACCACGCCTGGGCCCTAAGTCCCCTAACCTAGGCCAAGACCGTAAGCCTGATGTCCAACACCCGACTTGTTCACCCGAAGCCCTCGAACTCGTGCTGATGCTTCGTGGGAGCAACTCTGAAGCTGAAGGTTTGACAGTCTGGCTGCGAGATGTCTGCCCGTATGCTCTGCTGGCTGAAGTCCTGTTTGTCCACAGCTCGTGTGTGTTCCCTGCTTCTTCTCATGAGTGAAACTTGGGACTGGCAGCTCTGGCTGCGAGCCGGCGTGGCCAACTGCAGGGAGCACAAGCTTGGTGACTCCGTGGACAGGGTTGGATTTTCGTGGTAAGCCGGATGCCGAATCGACTGCAACACGGAACAAACGTTCATACAGTACCAAAGACACGGACTAAACTTTTGCTCTGCAGGAACGTGCTTGCGTGGTTGAGAAAATCTCTAAAGTCAGCCAGCACAAGCGGACTTGTGATTAGAGAGGTTTCCAGAGACTTCAGAGGCTGTTATGGCCAAAATTGCAGCGTAGGGTCGCAAGTTCATGGGACCACGGTTCACGATCTTGTGTCACTTTGTGTGCCTAGGCTGGAGTCAGGGCGGAGCGCGCAAGCCCTTCACAACTGAGTCCCTGAATCCCTTGAAGGGGTCCTCGCCAAGAATTTGCTTGAAAAAAGGGGGTCGGTTGTGGAGGACAAAATGCTTTTCTCACATGCAAACCCATTCCCGCACCTAAGTCTCCAAATTTGCACTCTCTCAGCATGCGCTCGAACGCTTTTCAACCGGGTTGAAGCGCAATGTTGGTGAAGAGCTCAGAAAATCCATCGGGCGAGTGACTTACCTGGCAAAATCATGAGGGTCGAAGCTCGAAGGCTCGGAGGGTGCGCCTCTTGAGTTTCTGTATAGCCGCACGACGCGCTTGACCCCGACGTCTCGCAAACAAGTCAAGCCGAAAGGCCCCTTTCAAGTACGTCCCTCAGGTGCCATTAACAGCTAGCTAGCAGCTAGCATCAAAAAGGCATGAGCCGAATGTCTGCGAACCGTCCCGCCCTTTGCCTGTTCCGTACACCCATCTCCTCACCACCCTGCTATTCATAAAAACACGACCGACGAAGAGAGAGGAAAGGTGACCATGGCGAGGAAAGCCTCGAGGGGATCTGACCTCCACATCCACGCTTCCGTATCCGACTATCTGCGTCGCGAAACATAGGTCCCACTCACTGCATAACATACCTGGTATTGCGACGAAGCCAAGTCCGTGGACCTCCCCGAGCCCCTCAACCCGGGCTTGCAGACTTGCAGGCTTGCGCTGCTCCCAAGGCTTGAAACTCAAAGCATCATACACCTAAACTCCGAAACCTTGAGGCCAGGGAAGATACGAACCCGGCCAAACAGTGTCGGGAAGACAGTTGTTCTGGATCTCGTAACAAAGCGGACCTTTGATCTTCGTCCCCTTCGCCTCCGATGCCGGGGCGACTAAGATCTTGAAGAGCTCTTTGAGCTGCGAGTTCAGGACTTCTTCTGCAAGATCGCTTTTGTTCGGGCGCGTTTAGCATCCAGGGTGTAGGGACTTTCGTCAGCTTTAGGGGTTGAAGGATGCGGCAGGCTTGGCTTCGTTTGAGCCATGCCAGCTCCAGGAAAACAGCCGAGAGAGAGACAGCCCGCAAACGAGAGTCTCCATTTGAGTCTCCTTTGAGCCTCTGACATCATGTGGCTAAGATTTTCTGACTTGGGCTTGGGCTTTGGGCTTTGGGGTGCACATCGAAAGGCCGGGTTTGTGGTAGTGCCAATCTGTGTGGTGCCTTGTTCTTCGAGATGCAAACGAAGGAGTTCTCACTGAACTTGATGTAGCTGCCATCCTTGCCTGGCACATTCCCACAGCTCCGCTTTCGCACACCTGAACCAGCGCTAATTGACCCCTTCGTCCAATGTGAAGCAGGCTGCCTATGGCGTATTTGACCGGCAGGACGTGGGGAGGGGGGCTTGGTGTCTGCGGCGGTGGTGGTGGTGGGGGTGGTGGTACTGTTGCCGTTGTCGTGGGATTGCGAGGATGATGCTTCTGCTGATGATGATTGATGACGGTCATGACACCGGCTATGACAGATCCTGGAGGTGCCGCTGACGATCGTGGTCAATAGGTGATGATAATGATCTCACTAGCCCCTCACTTTTTGCGTCCAGGTACTGGTGACGGGCTGCCGCGGTGAGCACACGCATCGCTTGGCGTCCCCAGCGGGCTTTGAAGCCCTCGAACCCCCCATTTTGGGAGGGCGGGAGGGAAAGACTTGAGCAGCACACATTGCGGCCGCAACCATGTTGGGCGGCTCCAATCAAAAACGTTCAAGAACACTAATGATCTCACTAGCCCCTCACTTTTTGCGTCCAGGTACTGGTGACGGGCTGCCGCGGTGAGCACACGCATCGCTTGGCGTCCCCAGCGGGCTTTGAAGCCCTCGAACCCCATGTCCGCAGCTCCCCATAGGCGCTGGCGCCCTGGCCATTAGGCCGCGTCCAGGTAACCTTAAAGAAACCAGAATAGTTATATGTAGGAGGCAAAGGCATAGGCACGGCGCTGCACCACTGCGTTGCGAAAACACTGGGCGAGAACAGTGCAGAGCAACTTCGGGTAGGGCTCAGCGATGGAAGTCCAGAAGCGGCCATCAGGGGCCTGCCCAGCCAGATGAAGGTGGGGCCTGCCCGAGGCCGCACACGGGCCACGCTTTGTTCCTGCACATCGAAAAGGTTCAAGAAGCTCAAAATGGAGGTTAACTCCAGCGAAACGTGTAGGTTTCTTCCAGCGCTCCCCGAACATGCAGAAATCGCAGTCCCAGCACTGTACTTGTTTTCGCCGAAGAAGACGAGTGATGCTAGGGCAGTTCCACAAACGAGAAGACCTGGGATTTTCGATGGAGAGGGGAACTCGACATTGAAGAGCCTGAGTAGCAAGCCGAACCGTAAACCGCATGAGCGTGTTGCCAATCCGGACTTTGCGCCTGTCACGTGGAGCAAGGTGAGGAAGTCCTAAGGGGTGCAGGTCACTACGTAGCGGCAGAGGTCCCGGCTGGCATTCTCGAGCTCGCGAAAAACTGGAGCAAGGCGTGCCAAGATGTATGCCAAGCAACAGGCCTGAGCGAAGCCAACCAATGATGCACTGTTGGTTTACATGCTTGCACAAGTCATACTCAGGCCCAAATTGAATATCCCAAACTCGGACAGGCCAGTCATTTTTTGTAGCGCAGGCAGAAGCAAGGCGCCCGGATCCTGAGAAAATTTCCAAGAAGAATGGCACATTTGGCAAAGGCTGCGATCGAGCCGGTATCAGCGTAGCTTCTTCAGTGTCTCTGGGAGCTTGCTTGATGCCTTGATGGCATGCTTTTGAACCGCCTTCGGAAGCGAGTTCATAAGTTGGGTGAGGCGCCCTCCTTTTTGGTAGCGTCTCACACTTGACATGCTGCGCCACCGTCCCCGATGTTGAATCTCGGTGAGGTCTCTGAGCTTGTGAAGAAAATCGTGAGAAGCCCCGCCGTGGCGCAGTCGGTAAGGGTGGAACGGTCCGAGTTTCTGTAGATTGAGAGCGTTGGCTGCCATCTGAGTGAACTCCGCGAAATCCTGGAGTGTGTGAGTGAACAATAGTGAACACCTTCTGGTCCTCGTGGAGGCGCTGGAGATGCATAGCCCGGTACATGGCTTCCCCCACGCCTGCGTGGTACGGTAAGTCGAGGCCGACGGTCTCGTCGAACTCCTGAGTCTTTGAGGCCTGGCCCACTTCCAGAGGGTGCAGTACAAAGGTCCAGGGAGATGACTTTTTCCGCCTGCCTGCAGGTGGCACCACATCCTTCGCCCGAAGGCCCAAAGCTTCCCCTGGACGAAGGTACAGCATGAAGCTGAGAAGAAGGTGGAAACCCAGGGCGATCCTCTGGGACTCCACCGCCCAAAGAAACACCAGCGCGACCACTTCGAACGGGACCGGGAGACGACTCTGTGGCGGACAGAGGCGGCGCCACCCTTGAATGCTCTGTCTGACCCGTGGCAGCGCCTGCATTCCCATGGCCTTGATGGCGGGCACAAAGAAACATATCGCCGCAATGAGGTACTGGGCAGCCGAAAGGTCCTCGCCCTCCAAGAAGAGGTGCTCCAGATGGCCGGCGAGGTTCGCATCGAGCTCGGCGGTGGGCATGAGCGTGCCCGTCACAGACATCACCAGATGGCGTGCAGCCATCCACGCCACTTGGTAGCGCCGGAAGCACGCTGCACTCACCGACGCCGTTTCCAGGAGTGTCTTCTCCGGGCACGAAGTCTTCACTCTGGCCCGCGCCACCCGCCGAGCTGCCTTCCGTGCACTGGGGTTCTTGAGCTCGCCCGGGTTTTGAGGTGTCACTGTTGCCGCCGGAGGCGCCTTTTTCGGCTCCGGTGGCTTCTGAAAGGAGCTCGCTCGAGGAAGGAGCGGAGATCTGTAGAGAACCATACTGCGAGGGTTGCGAAGCCGTCCAGGATCCTCGAGAGGGGCCGTCAGCAGGGTTCCATTCAGAGGGCACCCACCGCAAGGCGAATACGCAGCGGGTGACCAAGGCAATTGCCCCGATCTGCTGACATACCCGGCGCAGCTGAAACCCTTGGGCCCGCCCGCGGGACAGTGCACACACAGCCGTCATTGAGTCGGAGAGCAGCAAATGTTTCCCGCCCCAGTTGGCTTGCGTCCTAATGATGTGCTTGACAGCGTTGAGTGAGGCCCTGGCTTCAGCAACCGGGAGCGTCAGAGGACGGCGCCATTTGTGCCTGCCAGTAACGACCCAGGTGCGGTCGACCGTCTCGAACGTCACGGGCTCAAAACTGTCAAAGGCCTGGTCCTCGTCATTGAGCACGTCCTCCACACCGGTCGCCTCCTCGACTGAGCACCTGGCTCCATCGGTCCCCGGAGCAAGAGTCTGGGAGCGAGGCCGGGCCCCGCCTGGGAGGCGAAAGCGCCAACGCTCATTGTATTTGCCCAGCCGCCGAACCTCCGCGCGGGGGACAGTACCAACGACGACTCCGAGCCCCCATTCTGAAGCATCAACAGCATGAACTGTCTCAGACCATTGCGATGCGAGGTCGCGGAAGATGAGTGGCAGGATCCCATCCCACTTCAGAAACTCCTGACGTACAGCAGAGGGGAGCCTTACCTGTTTTGGGTGGCCACGGTAGTCCTGCACGAAGCGGTAAACCTCGCCGAAAACAGATAGAGCCTCCCGTCGACCGAGACAGATAAAGCAGCAATGACCGAGTACCTTCTCAACCTCCTTGCCCGTGACCCGACCTTGTTGAAGAAGCCCTCGGACTGCGAGTCGAGTTTTCCATGCTCGGTGCCTGGATGGACGAAAGACTCCGTTGCTGCAGAACTCCCATCCGAGGATTATGGCACCTGAGTCATTGACTTCCTCTTCGTGCACCTGCAACCCGGCGTTCTTGAGCTCCTGCACAGCCTTCTGGTACGCCGCCTGGACCTGAGACGCTTCGGTGCCGAGCACAATCAAATTATCGACGTACTCAGTGTGGAGAACCTCGGCATCCGGCGTGGGCCTGCGGTCGCGAAGACAAGCAGAGTCCTTGAGGCCGGAGCGCAAAACCAGTCTTTCGTGCAAGGTTTGACATACGAAAAGTGCCCAAGACCACCCCATCGGAACCACCGCCAATCTAGGGTACACCCATCTCTCCGAGCCAACCTTCGCCTCAGGAAGATAGCGGCAGTCGATCCGAGGAAGCCCAAAAAGCCCTCTTAAGCCTTCAGGCAAGGATAGATGATAGAAGGCGTCCTTCAGGTCGGCGGTGCAGATGGTCAAGCGATCACCGGGCTCAATCTCAATCCTGCTCAGACTGTCGCCGGTAGCCAGCTGCACATACTGAGGATCGGCAAAGTGAGCATTGCTACGTCGAGCGTCAATGATCATGCGTAAGCGCCCTAGCTTCTTTGCCACAAAGAAAACAGCCACCATCTCACGACAAGGAGTGCTCGTGTAATCAATCAGGTTTGAGTCCCGCAGCCTTCGCAAGAAATCTCGGTAGACCACAGGGTTCTTGAACTGGGGGTCGGAGTATGGATGCTCAACTCCACTATCATGGACCCGCTGCAGGGCGTCATCAAGAGGCAGCAGCTGTCGTTGAAGAAAGTCAACGAATTGTGGCCCGTCGGCGCCCCCTAAAGCCTCCAATGAAATGGGGCTCCAGCCTGGTGCCGGCAAAGAAACACCTTCGGGATTGTAGGATGCGAGCGAACCCACCGACTGGACGTCAGGGTCAGTGTATCCACTCGCGGCCCGGAGCTGCCGAAGCGCTCCCGAGCATGACACGCCGACCGGAGGCCGCCCCATGTCATGAACTGCCTGCTCAACCAGGCGTAAAGCCTCAACCTGTGCAGCCGAGGCACCAGCCAAAAACTCCCCCGTCGTTTTGTCGGCGAAGCGGGCCGGACTATCAAACATTGAATTCAAGGCATCGATGGTGTGGTTTGCCTCGATGGTCTCCATCTGCCTCTCGTGGCACCTTCTCTGTGATCGGCGGGCCGAAGGCCTCAAAGCGTTGGCCC
The DNA here is from genome assembly GCA_905221615.1 of Symbiodinium sp. CCMP2592. Taxonomy (NCBI): domain Eukaryota; class Dinophyceae; order Suessiales; family Symbiodiniaceae; genus Symbiodinium; species Symbiodinium sp. CCMP2592. Next base: position 521,467 of record CAJNDT010000014.1, on the reverse strand, counting down.
TGGAAGGAAGCCGCGGAAGCGGGAAGAGATCACGAGGCTTCCGGGTGGCATGCAGCAGCCCTGTGTCGCTGTAATCGGCCCCGGGCTGCAAAGGGCCGACCGCCGAGGGCTCACGAGTCATTGTCGCCCTTGGCCCCCTTCTTCGGGAGGGCTCGTCGGGCGATTTCTCGCTCCTCCTTCGCTTTTCTAAGATTCTTAGCGAGATTCGCATCCCGCTCAACCTCTGCTCGAACGTGGTCCAACAAGTCAGGGCACACCATCAAAGTCCCCGCCTGCCTCGTGAGTCCGCCGAAGGTCTGTTGCTCCTCTAGGCTGAGGCGACCGCCCACGGACTTTGCCTCCTGCTCTCGTGCCTTGTCTGCATAAGCATATTCAATTGTCTGGAGGCGCCTGAAAATCACTTCTATGCAGAGGTTGTTGCACCCATCGAACTGATCAGTCTGCAAAGCATGTTTGAGAACCATCGATAGCTGAAAATGCTCCTGCACGCCCCAGTTACCCGCATCAACCTTCACAAGCTGTCGAAATCGTTCATGGTGGCCTTCAAGCCCTAAAGCCTCGACAGCCAGGTAAGCTAAGCACCACTTTGCAGTACGAGGCCCCGATAACTTCCAAGTCACCGGCGCCTCAGCGGATCGCTGGGCACATTCCTTGAGGGAACACTCCGGCATCCCCCGTCCGTCTATGGAGACTGGCAAGACCCTGTTGTCCCATTCCGCCGGACGCCCAAGGAAAGACTCCCGGCCCCGGCCCCGGATGCACTGCACAAACAAAGAAGCTCCGCTCGGCAGAGTATGGACGGCCTTGGCCCCCTCGGAAGCAAAGGCCCCGACATTGGCCACTGCATCGCCGTACTTCACATCCTCGACCGCCTCCGCCGCCATCCAATAGAGGGTCTCCGCGTCAAAGTTCCCCCCAGACGCCGGGGCCAAAGCCGCTGCCGCAGCAGCGGCGGGCTGAACAACCGGCGGTAGGCCGGCGGGGACAGCCGCCTCCTGCGCCATCAAGGCATCGGCTTCTCTCTCGAAAGTCGCCAGCCGAGCTGCAGTGAAAGCGGGCAGAGCGTAGATGCTAGCACCACGAATGCCCACGGGATTCCCGCCATTGGGCCCACCTAGGCGCAGGCCGGCCAGATCGTCGTTGGATAGCGTGAGGTCCTCGACGAAGACGTCCCCATCGGGGGTCACCACCACATAGCTTTCCCCGGCAACTTGGCGAAGGACCAGCCTCTCATGCCACAAGGCCGGGCCCTCCACACTATAACGGAGAAAGACTCTTCGATTAACGAGAGCCATGCCGCCTCAACCTGATCGTTGCCAGCTGTTGCTGTGCCAAGGCGCGCTGAACCGGACTGTCAACAGGATCCTCTGATTCCTCGACGAACCTTGGAGCTCCCCTTCGGCAGCAGCGAGAGTGAGTAACAAAAGCAGCCACGGACAGGGGCCACTGAAGGATCACCACGAGCAAGACCCAAGGGAAGTCCCAACAGGCGCCCGCTTTAGCCCTGTGGCCTCCTCCCTTGCCCTTGCGTTCCCCCTCTACTGGCTCACAGCACTGATCGGAAAGAGCGTCCTTGCAATGATCCCCAGCAGCACGAGCAGCGGTTTCAATGATCTCGGCAACGTGGGTGCCACGAGTGAGGGCCTGGTGAAGCAGACCTCCCCCGAACAGCCCGGAAACAGCAGAGAGCAACGGGACCACGACTCGGACCAAGGATCCAGCAGGGCCGCCCATCGCACCTACTTTAAAGACTTGAGCAGCACACATTGCGGCCGCAACCATGTTGGGCGGCTCCAATCAAAAACGTTCAAGAACACTAATGATAAACTCATTCCGCTGTCATTCTGCTCGAAACTACATTGGCTACACCGAAATAGCAGCACTAGTTGCAACGCCAACAAATGAGCATGGAATGGTGCTCAACCCAACACCGGAAAGCTCTGGAGCCCTGCAACGAGAGCCAGGGTCGCGATTGCGCTCCTCAGGCACACCAAATTGGACTGGTGCAGGACTTTAAGGTCGTGTGCCAGCTTGTGGGTTCTGCTCAAAACTGCTCGAGACCGCACAAGCACGGGCGTCCTTGCGGGTGCGGGCGATGATGCCCTTCGGCAACTGCTCCCCCTGCCAAACGGGCTTCTGGTCTCGAAAGCCACAGCCCCCCAGCGAACCCACAAATACGGGGGACAACTGAGGACTGCAAACAGCGGCTTGAAGCAAAGCTGGGCCGCTGCTGTGCCTTGTACCACTCGTGCTTGTCGCGGACCTCAACATCTCCCACGTCGGACGCATGTTGTGAGTGTAGGATTTGCAGCGACTTGGGTTTTCGGGTCGAGGGCTTATGGCATACAAGCCTTTTTTGTAACAAGTGGACATTGCAGCAGAATTGCTGAGCCCCACAATTGCGTCAAGACGTGCAAACGACTTCGTCCGTATCGACGCCTTGTATGCACACCTGAAGCATGCAGACACAATGTCGGCATGGAAATCCTGAGCGCTTCGGCTCCCAATAACAACCCACACAAGCAACAAACTCTACGAGGAGCTCTCTGTTTCTGCGTTTGGTTTAGATCCCGGAGTTCTTGCGAACTTGTCCTGGGCCACCGCGCACTGACGCGAATGCGATCTCCGATCTTGCCAGTTCCCCACTTGTTCCTGCCTCGGCCGGACAGACGCTGCTAGCAGCAGCTGGGGACGGAGGGAGAACAAAGAGGAGGCCTGAAGGAAATGCGGCCCAAGCTCGAGTTCCGTGAGTGCAGGCTTTGGTCCGGCACCGAAACTAAGCTTGGGAGGCTGACAGTCCGAGTCGTGTCTCAGGGTCTGGGACTGGGAGGGTTAGGACAATCAGGAACATAGTCTGTATAGTGCTGCGGTCCCTCAAGCGCCTTCCGATCTTGGAGCCAAACGCTCCGGCATGGCCGTTTCAAGACGGCGCCCTTCACCCTCTAAGCGCCCGCGCCCAAACCGATGATGCAAGCCTTGATGATGCCCGTGTTGTCAGCACAGCGAACCTTAGGGCACACTGGAGTCACTGTTTACAGCGTGGTGTATGGCACTTGTTCCCGGAAGTTCACGAACCATCATACACCTCCACCCGACAAGTCCGGATGCAAGAGCTAAGGCCTAACCGTTCCTAGCGCGAAGTCCACGATCTCGGCCTGCCATTGAGGTAGAAAGACGATCCGAAGGTCGGGTCAGTAGGGCAGCACTTGCCCGGAAGAAGCGGCGCCACTCAAGACCAGAGAACCGAAGAAGGGCGGCTTGCTGCACTCAATCCTTAAATCCCTGTGCCCTAATGTCACGGAATGAACACTGGGTGCCCCGCAATGGACTGCTTCCACAAGCCCAGGCGCAAAGGGCTGAGAAGGAAGGCCATGTCTCAGCACTTGACTTGGCCGTCGAAGCAAGTTTGTCTCCCAAGTCGAGATCGCGTGCTCAAGGCCTTTATTCACAAACTTCAGTCTGGCGACGATGGTCTGTGCAAGGCTTGCTTGCTTGGTTGATGAAGGCTTGCTGGGGGACGGTTGCCATTGTAGCGACTACTACAATAATAAGAAACAGTAAAACCTCGACGCAGTCATGGCGTCGATATTGTTGTTGCCGTTGCTGTCGCTCGTGTTGCCGTTGCTGTTGCGGTTGCTGTTCGTGCCGCTGTTTCCATGTTGGTCGAGGTTGAATTTAATACTGCACTTCGGTATGCTGCAGCTGGCTGATTCGTAAAGTAGGCTCGATGATTTCAGGCTGTGCCGTATGCTTGAGCCATGGCTCCCGGTTGCAAGGCTTAGCACTAAAGGGGTGCGAACGCCAGACTGCGTCTCTTCTTTCTCGCCACCCAGATCAAGACCCAGATCAAGGCCACCGCGAAAGCGGGCGATGCGCCATACAACTGAACTTTCAGAAATCCACACTCACGGCTGACTTCCGCTCTATACCGGCCTTACTGACAGCTTGGCAGTGGAGCTCTCAGCATATACAGATGCAGTGATGTAACGCCGCGAATCCTCATGTTGCCTATCCCGCTCTCGCACTGTAGCGCGAGTGCGAGGGGTGTGGGACGGACTTGACATATTTGGAGGCCCGCACGTCAGAAGCCAGTTAGAGGCGACCCCTAACTCTCACCCTGCGTCCTTAGACTCTAAGCCCTGCACCCCCAAAAGCCTAAAGCTTGAGAAGCCAAACCCTGAATCCTGTTAGCCCTTTTCCCCCCCCCCTCCAAGCCCTAAACCCCAAAATCCTGAAACCCTACAAGCCCGCCCCCGAACCCTAAATCCTCTAAGACTCTAAAGGCCCTAAACCCCAGGTTGGAAGTTACCTGAATGGCGGCTGCCTGACTGCCTGCACAAACCTCCTAACCAAACCCCAAGCCCCCTACTCTGTCACTCCTCCGCAGTCCCTATCTTGGGAAGTCGAACTGTTTTTGTCACCTGTGCCATTCCGCTTCCGGAGAAACTCGGAGACCTGCAAATACAACAGGATGCAGTCATCTTGCGACATGCAGGGCACTAATGTGTGACCCAGGGCTCTTCAACCAACATTGAAGATGCGCTGAACCTCGACGCACGGCGACATGGAATTGCATGCAACAGGAAAGACAGAATGGTATCAGACTGAGTTCGTCTGCGGACTTTCAAGTCAAGAAGGCACTGGCGTGCCGCTGCACAAACAACTACTTGGCGCTGGGGTTAAGTCGGCCCAGGCCGTGTGAAGTCGAATCTCCCGTTTTAGAGCCACACCTAGATTCTTGTGAGTTGGACGCATCGGCGTAAAGTAGCCCATGCGGTGCGCAACCACATGAAAATGACTGTTTTGAATGAGCACGACCAGACATATAAAATCTGCATTTGGCATGAGCCGCTGCGCAATAGCTGATATTCGCAACCCCTGCCGTTTTGCCACCATACTTGCCAGAGACTTCGCTCGGACAGAACATGGACTGTCGATTCTCGTTTCCGCGTGCCACAACCCGGATCCATATGCCCCGCGTTCGCGTTGATCTTCCAGCGCCGCGCCCCGCACAACCACCCTACTTGCCTTGCGTGCCGATCGTTGACGGGGAATACCAGGCCGAATGTGCCACAACCTGTGAATCGAAGGGAGGCCAAGCGCGAAGCGCCTTCAAGCCCAAAGCCTGCTGTCAGGGGTGCCGAAACGGCTTTGCACGAGGGCGGCGTGACCTCGAGATCACCCCGGTCCCGAAATGCAAAACTCCACACGCATTTGTTGTATAGCAGCCTAGATGCATGCCAAGTGCATGCTAAAACAATGCTCACCCTACCACGGTTTGGCCGACATACCTACGAGACACTGGTCCTGCAGGGCAATCACCATGTGCACGCTACCACCACGACTTTAGACAAGGCCGGCCGACTTAACCCGAATATCCTGTACATATGGCCGTACGCTCGCGCCTTGTGCCTTCCTTCGAAGCGCCCAAGGCACGTGTGGAAAAAGCCATTCGACATGGTACCTCACCAGTGGACCTCACCAGTGGAACTCGACCGTGAACTCAAGCTCCTTGATTTGTTGGGCCAGCCATTCAATGCTCCAGACCTGTGCTGCCAGGCCCTGTAGCCACGTAACTCCCGTCACAAGCACGGACACGATCCAGCCCGCCAACAGGTTGGATGTCACTCTGACACCTAGCAGGGTCTGAATGTGCTCATGCACCTCCGTGTTGCGCTGGAGGGTCGAGAGATCCAGCTGCAGTGTCAGGTTAGTAGCATCATTCCAACTAGGCACCTTGTCTGCTTCCTCCCTGACCCACATTTCGTCTGGGAAGAACCTGGCCCAGGTGGCGGCATCCGAGAGAACCTGAGCATCTCGAACAAGCAGGGAGTTGATGTCGATTCCGTAGGAGAAGACACGCAACATCAGCAGCAGGAACGGGCTCGACGAGAGGTACATGATGACCAATGCTTGGGAAATGAGACTATACTTCAGCAGCAAATCCAGAGAAAGGAAAGCTCCAAAGACCGCGAGGAACGTCGCCACCATCACGCCGACAAACTCCATCTGCGAAGCTTCATCTGCCAAGTCGATGTGAACATACTGCCGCAATAGCCACCATGCTTGCAAATCATCCTCATGCGCGAAGCTGAGCTGGCACGAGTCTTGCCGAAGCAATTCATGGAAGAGCTTGGCATCTCCACATGTCAGGGCTGGGGCAACCCTCCACCATGGAAACATGCGCGAGGGTGGCCCGCTCTGGGATGCATTATTGAACAACATCTGATGAACGTCCCCTGACGATAGTCTGTTGATCTCTGCCTCTCGTGCATACGTCTGCAAGAGCCGCTTGGCGCGACACCTGTTCCTGTAAGAGTACGCCTCCAAGCCGCGAGACAGGTGCGACCAGCTCGTGAGCCGGCCCGGGCAGGAGAAGATGAGGACTTGGGTGATGTTGTTCCGAAACTTGTCCGTGGCGTTGAGGAGAGACAGCAGGAGACGGGCCCAGCCATCGCACATCAGAACCAAAGACCCTAACATGTTAATCCACCACCACGATAAGGAGAAGGCTTCGAAGGTGGGCTCGTCACGATTTTGGAAGAGCTTGTTCCGAGCCTCCAACTCTGGACCCACTGACATGAGGAACACTCCACTGCCAAGCCCAAGAGTCGAAAGTGCCACAATGGTCAGATTCACGCGGGACCAGCCGGCATCCTGTGCCGCCTGTTGGGGCTGCGGAGTGTCGTCTTTCGGCTCGCCGAAATTCTGCGATGTGCTTCTCTGGTTGAACCCTTGAGCAGGAGAGTTTGGTTCCCTGGTGCTGCATTCGCTGACAAAACTCTGAAGCATCTCCGAGGCCTTGTTCGGCGGCTTCTTGTCGTGATCAATCTCGTCTGCAAAGAAAGACTTCCATGGCTTCTGGCTCTTCAGCGCTTCGAGAACTTGCAAGGCCCTACCGAAGCCAGGATCATCTTGTCTCTTTATCAGCTTTTCATGGTTGCAAGTCTTCTGGTCTTTAACCCCCTCCGCAGCAGTGTGAGAATGCCACTTGAACGAACGCCAGCAGAAGATTGTGCAGACGCAAAGGCTGCTGCGGATAAAGTTCACCTGCATGTACTTAATGATATGCTTTAGCATATCTGCCGTCTCCTCATCGCTGGCACCCTTGTCCGACAGGATCTCGATGAAGTGCACAAGGTCGATCCATGCTCGAACGTTGCACTGAGTAAGCCACAGCCAAAGAAAGACTTCAGACAGAATCCGCACAGCGTCAGCCGCCCTGCAGCTGCACTTCCGGAACTTCCAGACTGTCCTTCGCGTTTCCTGCCTGAACCGCACCCAGGTAACGGAGTAGACCACATCGCTGGCACATTGAGAATGGGAAGAACACCGCACACGGCAGCAAGACAGTCAACAAAGACGACGCACCAAAGCTCGCGCACCTCTTTCAGGGACGCTTTTTCATCCAGAAGCTTGTCCAGTCTGCTGCGTGTGGTCAAGTTTGAAACCCGCGATAATCGTCTGACGCCCATGGAAGTTGGAACGTTCACCGGCGGACTCTCCAGGGGCTCCGCCGAAACGGAAGCCTGCAGAGCGGTTGGCATGGAGCCAAACACTTAGCAGACTTAGCAGGTACAGAAAAGCAGTCCCAACCTACCCTCAAACAAAATACAACTCTGAAGGGAGAGGAGATGTGCAGCACCCGCCTGTGGGATTGGCTGGGTTGGCCGATTCGACTGTGTGGGCTGATCCGCACCTGACGCCACAGTCAAAGACAAAGGATGGAAGCAGAGCTCCCAAAAAGAGAAGAAAAAACGTGTCCCTCCTACCGGCCACCAACTTAAAGATCCTGCAGTGAGCCACCCTTTGTATGTGACTCACAGTCCATACACATTTCATGTGATGCTTGAGGCTCAAGTGGAATACACGGAGTTGGAGCTGGAAGCTGTCTGTTTACGCCAGAGGTTTGGCAGGTTCGTGCTTGGCTTTGGCCTAACCTGCCTTGCAGCTTCGTTTCCATGCTCCCGCTTCCTGCATTTAGGTGCAGCGCAACAGCCTACCGATTCTTTACGGTGTGCATAGAAGTCATGCGGCAATCACGGACCAGCGCCGTTCAATGGAATCTTCACAGGTTCATGCAGCCGTTTTGCCTGGCTTTGGAACCCTGCATCCAAGGCAGCTTCTGACGCAGCTGGGGTTTCGCCTCCGTCCTGCTGCTCAGTGAGGATCACCGGCAGACTCTCCAACTCCAGCGGCTCCACCGAAACGGAAGCCTGCAGAGCGGTTGGCATGGAGCCAAACACTTAGCAGACTTAGCAGGTACTCCGACAAGTAGGACGGCTCAACCTGCCAGCAACAAAGAAAAGCAGACCCAACCTACCCTCAAACAAAATACAACTCTGAAGGGAGAGGAGATGTGCAGCACCCGCCTGTGGGATTGGCTGGGTTGGCCGATTCGACTGTGTGGGCTGAACCGCACCTGACGCAACAGTCAAAGACAAAGGATGGAAGCAGAGCTCCCGAGAAAGAGAAGGGAAAACGTGTCCCTCCTACCGGCCACCACCTTAAAGATCCTGCAGTGAGCCACCCTTTGTATGTGACTCGCAGTCCATACACATTTCATGTGATGCTTGAGGCTCAAGGGGAATACACGGAGTTGGAGCTGGAAGCTGTCTGTTTACGCCAGAGGTTTGGCAGGTTCGTGCTTGGCTTTGGCCTAACCTGCCTTGAAGCTTCGTTTCCATGCTCCCGCTTCCTGCATTTAGGTGCAGCGCAACAGCCTCCGATTCTTTACGGTGTGCATAGAAGTCATGCGGCAATCACGGACCAGCGCAGTTCAATGGAATCTTCCCAGGTTCATGCAGCCTTTTTGCCTGGCTTTGGAACCCTGCTGCATCCAAGGCACCTTCTGACGCAGCTGGGGTTTCGCCTCCGTCCTGCTGCTCAGGGAGGATCACCGGCAGACTCTCCAACTCCAGCGGCTCCACCGAAACGGAAGCCTGCAGAGCGGTTGGCATGGAGCCAAACACTTAGCAGACTTAGCAGGTACTCCGACAAGTAGGACGGCTCAACCTGATCTGAACCCAGCAATAAAGAACCTACCCTCAAACAAAATACAACTCTGAAGGGAGAGGAGATGTGCAGCACCCGCCTGTGGGATTGGCTGGGTTGGCCGATTCGACTGTGTGGGCTGAACCGCACCTGACGCAACAGTCAAAGACAAAGGATGGAAGCAGAGCTCCCGAGAAAGAGAAGAGAAAACGTGTCCCTCCTACCGGCCACCACCTTAAAGATCCTGCAGTGAGCCACCATTTGTATGTGACTCGCAGTCCATACACATTTCATGTGATGCTTGAGGCTCAAGGGGAATACACGGCGTTGGAGCTTGAAGCTGTCTGTTTACGCCAGAGGTTTGGCAGGTTCGTGCTTGGCTTTGGCCTAACCTGCCTTGCAGCTTCGTTTCCATGCTCCCGCTTCCTGCATTTAGGTGCAGCGCAACAGCCTCCGATTCTTTACGGTGTGCATAGAAGTCATGCGGCAATCACGGACCAGCGCAGTTCAATGGAATCTTCCCAGGTTCATGCAGCCTTTTTGCCTGGCTTTGGAACCCTGCTGCATCCAAGGCACCTTCTGACGCAGCTGGGGTTTCGCCTGCGTCCTGCTGCTCAGGGAGGATCACCGGCAGACTCTGCAGCGGCTCCGCCGAAACGGAAGCCCGCAGAGCGGTTGGCATGGAGCCAAACACTTAGCAGACTTAGCAGGTACTCCGACAAGTAGGACGGCTCAACCTGATCTGAACCCAGCAATAAAGAAAAGCAGACCCAACCTACCCTCAAACAAAATACAACTCTGAAGGGAGAGGAGATGTGCAGCACCCGCCTGTGGGATTGGCTGGGTTGGCCGATTCGACTGTGTGGGCTGAACCGCACCTGACGCAACAGTCAAAGACAAAGGATGGAAGCAGAGCTCCCGAGAAAGAGACGAGAAAACGTGTCCCTCCTACCGGCCACCACCTTAAAGATCCTGCAGTGAGCCACCATTTGGATGTGACTCGCAGTCCATACACATTTCATGTGATGCTTGAGGCTCAAGGGGAATACACGGAGTTGGAGCTTGAAGCTGTCTGTTTACGCCAGAGGTTTGGCAGGTTCGTGCTTGGCTTTGGCCTAACCTGCCTTGCAGCTTCGTTTCCATGCTCCCGCTTCCTGCATTTAGGTGCAGCGCAACAGCCTACCGATTCTTTACGGTGTGCATAGAAGTCATGCGGCAATCACGGACCAGCGCCGTTCAATGGAATCTTCACAGGTTCATGCAGCCTTTTTGCCTGGCTTTGGAACCCTGCATCCAAGGCACCTTCTGACGCAGCTGGGATTTCGCCTCCGTCCTGCTGCTCAGGGAGGATCACCGGCAGACTCTCCAACTCCAGCGGCTCCACCGAAACGGAAGCCTGCAGAGCGGTTGGCATGGAGCCAAACACTTAGCAGACTTAGCAGGTACTCCGACAAGTAGGACGGCTCAACCTGATCTGAACCCAGCAATAAAGAACCTACCCTCAAACAAAATACAACTCTGAAGGGAGAGGAGATGTGCAGCACCCGCCTGTGGGATTGGCTGGGTTGGCCGATTCGACTGTGTGGGCTGAACCGCACCTGGCGCCACAGTCAAAGACAAAGGATGGAAGCAGAGCTCCCGAGAAAGAGAAGAGAAAACGTGTCCCTCCTACCGGCCACCAACTTAAAGATCCCGTAGTGAGCCACCCTTTGTATGTGACTCGCAGTCCATACACATTTCATGTGATGCTTGAGGCTCAAGGGGAATACACGGAGTTGGAGCTTGAAGCTGTCTGTTTACGCCAGAGGTTTGGCAGGTTCGTGCTTGGCTTTGGCCTAACCTGCCTTGCAGCTTCGTTTCCATGCTCCCGCTTCTTGCATTTAGGTGCAGCGCAACAGCCTACCGACTCTAGGTGGCTTGCCAACTGGATCGAAGTCACGCGGGGATCACGAGCCACGGTCAGTCAGTATCGACCCAGCAAGCCGGCCTTTCGTGCTACGGGTCACTTTCTTGATCTTCCCACCTGCCGCAGGAAACTTCGCGCTTTCTCTCTGAGAGCTTCGGAGTTCATTGTCTGGTGCCCCGAGACTAACAATCTTGCCAGCACAGTCGACGTTGGGTTAGGGTCCTTGCAAGGTAGAACCTACTACCTGTAACCCAAATCGATAGTTTTGCGGCTAAATAAAGGGTCTCTGCCAGCGGCTCCGAATGCGAATGGATTCGAATTCTGCAGCATGGCGTAGGCAGCGGATTCCGACAGGATAGCGCCAAAGATGTCAATGCGCGAAGCATAGCACTCGGCGAAAAAGTAAGCAGCGGCTTCAGTTCTGCTAGAGTCAAGCAAAACGACCTGCTTCTCGCGACAGCAACAGGAGAGGGAATCCCGCGGCAGGGAATGCAAAAGCCCAGTAGAAGTACATGCTTCACTGCTCGTATGCTCCTGTGATTTGCCTGACTCGTGGAGTTCCCTTTCAGTGGCTTTATAGCGCATGGAAGCCCACGAACGGCTGCCTGCGCCGTCGTTCGCCCTCAATGCCTCGTATGAGGTCGATGCTTCGCGGCTTCGGGCTCGGGTCTACGCGAGTCTACATCCCACTACAAGATAAGGTTCTTGAAGGCTCCGGAAACGAATAGCTGAAGCATGACCGGCATGACCCATGCTCCGAAGAAGCAAAGTAGGACATCTTCCTTGATGCTCAACAAGGGAGGAGCTACACACAGAACCGCTTGCTCGGAATGGAAGGGGAAGACCAAGCTTCGGCTTAGGGCTACAGCTCCCTTCTAGGGGCCAGGCCTTCACTTTTGTCTTCGGCACACTGTCATCGGCGTGAGGCTCCACCGGAGGAGGCATGACAGCGCGAGGGTTTGAACTGTTTGAGCCGCAAAATAGCAGCTATCTGCAGCAAGTCAGGGTCAACCATCGCACACACAACAAGCAGAGAAGCTATACACAGACTTTTCGTTTTGGCTTCGGCACGCTGCCATCAGCGTCAGGCTCCGTGGGAGGCATGACAGTGCTGAGGTGGGGAGTCGTGTGCAGCTACTCAGCTACTCACCGACATGTGAGCTTCGAGCCGCAACTGGCGACTGAACGTAGCAATGAAGGGTCAAAACTCACGCATAGCACCTATTAGCACCTGGCAGAGAAGGTACAAAGAAGAGTGCAAGCTGCAGGATCCTCTGTAACAGTTTCGTGGGACGGCCAAGACCCTGTCTTTCTCGTTGGCTGCAACTCTGCATCTCTGAGCCCATCAGCAAAATGGTTATCCCAAAGACCCTGGTGCAGGATGTTTCACTCTGCAGACAGTGTCACCAAGCTCTGGCGGCTCTCGGCTCACGGCGTGATCAGAGTGACGCTGGTCCCGGTAACGACGAAAGCGGAGACTCGATGAACGCGAGAAGGTACAGGTAGAAAGGAGTAGCACTAGCAGCAGTTGCGGCAGCGGTCGCAGTCGTGATTAAGACTTCTATTTTAGGTTCTGGCGTTCAGGCTTCAAGCTCGGTTTGGGGCTTGGCCCGTAACCTGTTGAACCGAAAGCCAAGACGTCGGAAGCACGCGGTTGCGTCTCACAAGGTCGCAGCCTGTCAGGGCATGAGCTAAAGTATCTAAGGTTCTCACACCCGGACCTCGCGCTGCCGTAGTCCAAATCAGAATTGCAAGCCTCAAACCCACAGCCCCTCGGCTGTGCAGAGAGCATGTCACTGCAAGAGCAACCCAGAAAACTCCACGTGCGCCCTCAGGTTTGGGCTCAGATCTTCTCATAGTCGGATATGCCCCGTGTCACGCCGGAAACGAACGCTGCGTTGGAATTCAGTATATATACTATACATGATGTGTAGAATTCACAGCTCAGTAAGTATTCTAATCATGACGCGAGCAACCCTGCCTTGCGGTCATCCTCCCATGAGCCATGGCCGACCAGGTTGTACGTCTGCTCCTGCCGACAAAGGTTCGCAACACCCTCATGGCCCCCACAAACAAACATGAGGGTCAGTCATTGCCTGTGTTGTTTTGCCGATCTCAATTCGTAGGTGCAATGTGCTTAGCAGTGGGGCTTCCGTGTTTCTGAATGTTTTGTTTGACTTGAGAGTCCGGTGCCCAGAACTGGCAAATGAAAGGGCTTTGACACTCAGAGTTTCCTGGACCAAAGACTTCCGCTTCCCGTCCCCGATTCCAAAACCGCAGATGCGACATCCTTGATCCCAAAACTCGCGGCCCCGGTAAAGCGGGGGTCGGAGCAGCATGGCCGGAGGTGGCCCCTCGGCTGCAGGTTTCCGATGCTCGCAGGGAAGGGATGAAGGCTTGAACCCGATCGCACATCGAATTCCCAAGCTTCAAGCTTCTATGCCCTCCACAACTCTTCAACCCTCGTGGTTGCGCACAACCCGAGCGGCTCTGGCGATGACGGCCTGCTGATGCAGCAGCTGCCGTTGGAGATGATCCTCAGTACGGGTGTGCATTGCTGCAATCTTCATGTCGGCTGTGGACAGCGCGCAGTCCGGCTTCCGGCATGACGCTCTCCTTCTCGTAGATCAGAGGCTTTTATCTCACGGCATCAACATGAGTAGGGGGGTTGAATTTGTTTGCCCTGTCGGCGGCTCCTCTGATCGTGAGCGGTTGCCATTTTGCACTTGGACCCGCAGACTCACCGTCAAGCACGGCGGCTATGTTTCGTTTGTGGCCGTTTCCGGTGGAGGGAATAAAGCCATTATCGGCGTCGGGAAAGAGTTGCTCGACATCGCATCGCCGACTTGTCAAGTCCCCACTGAACACTGTTGTGTGCTCTAAACTTGCGCCACATGCAACATCTCAACTCTTATGACTGCGTTTCAGATTATCGCCATCAAGTAAACATGTACTAGTAGGGCTGCGCAGCCCCCACTGTGGAAAACAGAGCCCAGCCAGTTTCCACAGGATCGTGTAGCATCATGTAGCTACATAGCAATAGCGAAGATCCTAAGATCCCCTCAAACAACAAGACTGGTGGAGGACAGGAAATGAAGGATTCCCCACTCGTTAGCCCGTACTTTTCACAAGTCCCAAACTTCGAACCAGAAGCCGGTCTAGAACCCTCACCCTGCCAACGCTTAGGCTTTCGGTTCAAAGGCGCTGGGGTTAAGGGCTTCCTGAATCAACTGTCCCTCTGCTGGGAAAGGTGCGAAGGGGGCACAGTTTTAAAGGACACATTCTTTTACAGCGAACTGTGATTTGTACACCTTCTACGACGTATAGTGATCTCCAACATGTAAGGATCACCCAGAGCTGTCACTAACTTTATGCGGCTCCACACTGAATCCGAGGCTTTGTTTAAGTTTCGGGGTTGTGGTGTTCAACAGCATGTTGGGGATCATGTGGCCGCGGCTCGAAACTGCTCAATGGCTGGCTTCCTGACACGGCTCGACCCCCAAACCGCATGTCCCACAAACTTGACCCTACCACAGTCTGAGAAACAAACCTTGAGCTGAAGCAAATGCCAAACGGTTTTATTCGCGACGAGAGTCTATCTGCAGCTGCTGCTGCTGCAAGTGGTGTTGCAGATACCACAGCTGATGCTGCACCTTTCAGAGGACGGGCGAACACAGCAACCCATTTCAAGACATTTGGGGCTGTCGGACGAGTATCTAGAGTTGGGAGGCTGTGAAGCCTAAACCAAGTCCCACTGCAGCTTCCAACCCCAACGGCTAATCGCAAATACTAAAATCTAAACCAAAAGCCCTTTGACAAGAACACAACCCACAAGTCCTGGACCCTCGAACCCCAAATCAGGACACCCCAAACCTCAGGTACCAGATGCACTTATTCAACAAACATGCAGATGTTCGGAGAGCTTCCGAATGGTCAAGCAATTATGGATAAGAAGCAAGTTAGAAATGCTTTCTTCGCAAGTTATTGTTCGAAGGCCTGTCGCCAGGAAGCCGTACTGCATATCCTTCGGTCGTGATCCCCTGACCCGGCCAACGCCTACCCCCGAAGTGCATCAAGTCAAAGACAACACCGGCTCACAAACTATTTCCGCTGCCTACACACGCACACCTACACACACACACACACACACACACACACACATGAGAGACCCTAGGAGCAAAGATGTCATGTCTGCAAGTCTCGACAGAACCCCTGGGGTTCACGGCGGGTGCGCCGAGATCGGCGTGGCTCCTGGGAGGCTGAAGGGGCTGAGGCCAAGTCGCCAGAACGAGCATTTTTCAAGCCGAGTTCGGTTGTAGAGAGTGTCTTGGGGCTCAAACCAAAGCTTGGAGTCTGAGGCCAGTCTCGGGCTAAGCAACACAGGGCTTCGTCGACTGTCGTGTGAGGCGTGCCTTTGGCTATGAACAGTATCGCATTTAAAATCTGTTAGAAAAACTGTACCTTATTGTACCTTTAGGTTATTGTAGTACTACAGGGTTTTGGGCTGTACTGTAGGGTTTGAAGTCTTGTCTCTCCCATGTGGGACCTGCGCCACGTTGGCTGTCGCCGACATTCCCTTGACAACTTGAGCTTGCTCGTAGCATGGTCCGAAACCCCAAACCCCAACCTGCATTCAGCCCAGCCTCATCCTGTCCTGCCCTATACTTTGGCCCTAAACCCTAACTGGCCTCGATCTCGGTGGGGATGCGGCTGCGGCGGCTTGTGCTGCTCTGGCTCCACGTAACGCGGATGGGAGCTGGAAGTGCTCCTGGATTTAAGACTTTAAGCTGCAGGGGTTTACTGTCTCGTTCGAGCCTTTAGGTTGTCGGGGTTTCAGGGTTTAGGCTTTCGGGGAAGTCAGGTCCACCAGCGCCTACGCCAGCTTGCGAGAACAACACGCTAGAGGCCCATCAGCTTTACCTTCCACCGCTCTGGCCCTAATCTTTCTATGTTTGCTCGGCTGTTGGTTTCAAGGCCCTCCCCATTGGCTTCCTTAGCTCGCTCAGCTCCTGCGGCTCAGAGTTGCTCCTCTGCGGCGCCGGAGGTTCCGCTGCTCGCCTGTGCGCACCAAGGCACAAACAGCAACCAGTGCCGCACACCACCATCGCGAATACCACCAACATTGATATCCTCGACACCGCCACCTCCACCACAGTCCCAAAATGGCCATCCCCTTCATCTTCACCACCATCATCATCATCCTCATCATCGTCGACATCTGCGTAGTCATGGTCGCCCTTACCGTCACCAGCACCATCCTAATAAAGGTCACTGGAGAGCTGTCGAACGAAAATCTAGCGCAAAAACCTCGACTCCATCCAAAGCCGTGTGAGCATGGCATGTCGATCCAGCAACAAATGGCGCAGAATCCGAATCATCACCCAGGAGGTCTGCAGTCACGGAAGGCCGAGACCTCAAGTCTCAGCACCAGAGAAGAATCCCTCGGCCCCCTTCGGACGTCACGGCGCCTCTGAACTTGTGGAAGCAGGAAGTTGCCATACTCGTGCCCGCAGGTGACCCAATCTCCGATGCTTTGGGTTGAGAAGGCTTGGAATGCGGGCGATGCGCCATACAACTGAACTTTTAGAAATCCCCACTCACGGCTGACTTCAGCTCTACCAAAATTTACTGAAAGCTTGGCTGTGGAACTATCAATGGACACCATATTCAGATGCAGTGATGTATTGCCACGGGGATCCTCATGTTGCCTATCCTGCTCTCGCACTGTAGTGTGAGTGCGCGTGGTGTGGGACGGATTTGACATATTTGGAGGTTGGCATGTCAGAAGCCAGTTGGAGGCGACTCTACAGTTCTCACCCTGCCTGATCCTGAACGAAAACCTAGAGCCTGAGCCCTGAGCACCAAACCCTAAATCCTATCAGCAAGCCCTATACCCACCTCTACGCCCCAAACCCCAAAATCCTAGGTTCTCTGAAACTCCCATTTACTGCCAGAAGAACACGGCGCCGGCCCGCCGGCCTTCACTGGGCCGCCTCTGCCTCCCGCGGCGCCCAGCCATGGGCGGTGAAACGAGGGGAGAGCTGCGGCTCTGCGGTTTGATAGGGTGGTTGATGATGTTTCAGGCTTCGGGTTTAGGGTTTTACGGCCTGTTGTGGGGTGTAGGGTTGGGGCTTTGAGATTTTTGGTTTGGAGTTTCGTTCAGGGTTTGGAGGTTAGGGGTTGGGAATATAGAGTTTGGGCCTCAGGGCTTGGTGGATTCGAAGTTGGAGTCTGCTTGAGTTTAGTGTGGAGTGTTCACTATATCAGGTTCCCAAAACGTCCTAATTTCCACACGAAGTATAACCAATGAGATGTCGTGCCTTGGCAAGCTTCACAGCTTCACTCTTTTGCAGTGTGGAGTTCATGCTTCGAGGTTCAACCAAAAACCATTCCTGATGACTGCTCTTGAAGCTTGAGAGGGCCCAGGGCTAGCGGCTATCACATGTTGATCGCAGCACAGGTCCTGTTACGGCTTCAAGAGCTGTGGATGGGGCATTGGGACATTAGGGATCCTTGCTGAAACCCTCGAAATGACCACAATAATCGACGAAGAGGTCGCCGACGAACACCTTTATCAAGACAGGACATCCTCCCGATCTCTTGCGAGGGACTCGAAGCCCAACTGCAGAAATCCAAGCCCATATTCTTGACATGGCTGTCACATCAGAACTTCAAACGAACCTACAACCGATTCCTCTGAGAACCCTTCGGGGACGCCCAGCTTTTGGTCCGCAAAAGGTGAAACAACTTCGAGGTCTCTGCGGCTAAAACTTCACACCAGCGGTCGAAAGGCACGCGCAGCTCCTGCTTGATGACGGTATAGAAAAATAATGACGTCATGATGAGGCGAACACGCACAGGAAGAAGAAGAATATGATGTTGATAACTATATGGTTTCGGTCTTGCGAACGACGATGAGGATGGTGCTGACACTGGCGGTGATGGTGGTTGTAATTTTGACGACTTCGGGTTCAGTGAAAGTTTAGTGCCCGTAGTGGGCGCAGCCCGAACTGTCACGCCTTTGGGGCTCGTGGAGTCCAAGTTCAACGTCTGGGGAAGCTTCTTGGGAGCTTACGGCTCCGATGTCATCCATAGGCTTCACGATTGAACCAGCCCTGTAATCGTGTTTGAGCTGAGCCCACACTTCAAAGCAATCTGGACATATCGGCGCAGCTGGCAGCATTTTCAGCTGTGTAGACGGTGCGAGGCCCAACAACATACGTAGCGTGTCAAGCGATAGACTTCGACAGCCTCATGAACAACATCGGACAAGCCACGCACCCTCAAGTTTTAAAAGGTTGTGTGGCTTGACGTCGCCTCAGAAACCCGTTAAATCACCGGAAAATCCGACAGTCCCTCTCCTTCAGCCGCTGGCCTCCACCAGAGAGGGGGCAGGGGACTGCCCAGCCGCCTGTGCCTGTGCCTTTGGATGAAGAGATGCGGTTTGGTCTATGTAAGTCAAGGCTTGCGATGAGTGTAGGATCTCACGCCTATCGGAAACGGGCTTGGTGCTTGGGGTTGCCTCGAAAGACACCGCGAAATTCGTGATTTCAAGGCAAATAGGCTTAAGGACGGGAAAGCTCACCGACTTTCCGCAGACATCAAGATGCCCAGGGGCGCAGACTCCGAGCTCCGAGGAGCCGTAGGTCGTTTTGGGTTTGTGCGGCTACGTTGTGGGAGGGCGATCTCTCCACGAGACTCTACATATCGGAGTTGCTTGACGTAAGACTCGTATCGCCGGGACTCGTGTTTTGGTGTTTAGTTCACTTTGGGGATCCTGGCCGGGGAGAGTAGATTAAGCCGTGCGTTGAAGACTTCCCCGGCAGAAGGCTTGATGCAACTTGGCGATGAAGCTTTATGCCTTCGGGCTCAAGCTGAGTCAGGTAATGGGCATGGTTTTCGGCATATCGAGCGCTTGCATTCTAGGAAGGTCACGAAATCGGAAGCCTCGGCGTTTTTGATCTTGAAGTCGAGGCCTTGCGCTATCCACGCGAGGAAAACCTGCGCGTCCTGGGCTTGGGAGTTGAAGATCTACTGGCGTCTGAACCCTGAGACCAAAACAAGTCCGTAAGCCAGCAAAACCCTGGAACCCGAAAGCCCTAAACTCAAAGACACTCCTGGCATTGGGATTTTGCGGCAATATGTGCGTGGGGGGGTGGGCAGCCAGGTGAAGACTGTCAGCCAATGTTTAGGATTGAGGACTTCGGGTGCAGTGCAGGGCAGTGCGTAGGAACTACTTTAGTCGATGGAGCAAACAACTCGTGGAACTCGAAAAGGAAGTCCCATGCAGGCATAGAGTGTAGATTGCAAAATGAAGCTTCAACCGAATCCAAATAACCCTTTAACCTCTAAACCCGGCACCCTAGACTACCAACCCTGAAATCCCCAAACCGAACTGTTGCCCAGAAGCTCTGGATCGTGAAAGCATACCCACATGCCTACGCACCCACCCACCCGAGAATCTGGACTCTGACGCGGAGGCCTCAAACTCTAAAGCCTACTTATCCAACATGCAAGGCTCCCAACATCATTTTCTACACAGCAAACCAAGACCCAGACAGCTTTACTTTCAACAAACTTACGAAGAACCCGGGATTTACGGCCTCTTCCTCCATCTTGAAGCGCTGCGCAATGCGCTTGGGAGTGACATCCCACTCTCCGGAGGTCAACCAGTCTGCCACCTGCATATGTCTTTTTTCGAGGGTTTTTGCAGTCTCCTCGGTTTGTGTACCTCGCCTTTGAAGTCCTTAGCTCAAAACCCTCTGATTTCTCCAACTGGCACCCTAAACCCCTAGAACTTGAGCCCGCCAACTTGTCCAGGCCTCGCCGGCGGCCTCCCCATCACGGAGGTCGTACCTGTTTCTTGGCAGTTAGCATCGCAGGCGCCATGATGGACCAGTGGTTTCTGTTCGCTTCTTCTCGGTCATCGCTCGCCTCTACTTCCTCGAGAATGCAACTGCCTTTCATCAACACTTCGTGACAAACTCTCGAGAAGTAGTGTTGGTCATAATGTTCGAGCGGTTGTGGAAGTCTGCGGTGTCGTAGCTGTCCACACATTTCTAGTTCGTTTGGCTTCGACAAGTTTAAACCTTTCCATGTTCCGCTCTTGCATCCCGACGGCACTTCTCCACGACCTCGTCAAAACGCTCCTGGAGCTTTCAGAAAATGGAGCCTAGTAGGGCAGGGTTGGACACCACGCCACCGAAGAACTCCTGAAGCTCACTGTAAGGACCTCTCACCTGGCCCTGCTTTGGCCAAACAAGGAAACCCCACCTGCGAGACATGCCGGCTGTTTTGGCTGGTGCTTTGATCTTACCGCTGCAATCCCCTCGGCCGGGCCTTGACATTGACCATGGCCATGCCTATGGGATCATCTGCCTCGTGAAGCTTCAAAGGTTTAGGGGCTTAAAGGAGAACGGTCATCCCTGTTCCCGAAGCTTCATCCTGCAGCTTGGATCTCAAGTAAGCAAGCCTTGCAGTTCGCAGCTGTCGCATCCTGAAGACCGGGAGCCCTGCATCTTGCAACCCCCATTCCATCGCTAACGGCACGAAGAGGCACAGGACTCAGCTGCTCTGGGCAAAGGCGGAGCTTTAGCTAAATACACAGCATCTCCTCCCTGTAAACCTCCAGAGCCTTGAAGTTTGGAATCCCGACATCCACGCCAAGCTTCACCGTGAATCCTGAACCCAGAATCCGAACACCAGTAACTCAACAAAGCTTCCCCTGAACCGCAACCCTGTCATCCCAACCCTAGAGTCTTAGAAGGCCGCAAATTCTAGATCCAAAAATCCAAACCCTAGATCCTGTACCCTAATCCTGAGCCCCAATCCCCAAATCCCAAGAGTTTATATATGAAACAGCCAAGCCCCGCACCCTACTTGCCTGAGCCCTTAATCCCGAGCTAAAACTAAACTCTCTATTGCCGCTCCCCCTCCCACCTTGAAGTCTGCCTCCTCTTTTGCAGCCCTCTCCACCTCCTCCTGACATGCTTCGGCCGGGGTGATTTGCAAAGCGCTCTCGTGGGGATTCACAATACACATACTACATGTACGAGTGTATGTGTGTGTGTACTGTATATACTCGTTAGATATGTATGAAAGGGAAAGTGACCAAGTTCTGCCCAGCCCTGGGACGGAAGCTGAAGGCCCTGGAGCCTGCTTGGCTCTCAGCGAGGCTGCGCGTTCTGCCAGGCTCTCAGCGGAGAGGCCCCCGCCCCCAAGCTGTTGCAGGGCCAGAACGTCCTGCACCAAGGGATCGCTGCTGACCAAAACAGTGGGAACACACATGCCGTCCAGAAGAGCCGCTGCCTCTAAGGCTGGAGCATACGATCGAATCGCTTCGAATGCCAGGCTCCGCCGATTCAGGGCCTCTGCACACCGGCTTGGGGGGATGTAGAACTTCGGATTTCCTTTGATGCGAGAAGGGGGGCTCTGAAGCTGGCAGGCACTTTCAGCGATTCGGGGGTTTAGGGCTGGGGGTTTGTCCCCTGCTGTCCCATTCATGCGGAGTTGCACATTGCACCTGAAGATGCCACTCGACAACCGGGATGACTTGTAGGGATGTGTGACAATGGGGATGAGCGTGAGCTGTGAGTCTTGCGGTTGGTGTAAGACAAGAGGATTCGAGCCCTCAACCTGCCATGCGCCGCCTTGACACCCGGTGCCATCATATCCACGGTCCCAGCCTCAAAACCCCAACCTCAGGTCGCGAAATCGAGCCCCCAACCTTTCCAAACCACAGAAGCTGGGATCCCAAGACCCCAAAGCGGCCTTGGCGTTTGACGGGTCCAACTGCAAGCAGGAATCTGCAGATTCGATGGCTCGGCGATAAAGCTCTTGGCCTAGACAATGGGGTTTGTGATGAACGAACGGGATTTGCAAGATTCAAACCCGATGCAGCATTTGAGGTACATGGACACGTGCACACCTACCTACACATATGCGTGAATGCACGCCTATGCGAACGATGCTTTGCTTATAAGACAGCAAGCGAAGCTGCTGAGAAAACACTGCGCAATGTTGCTGTAGAGCACCGCCTTCAACTCGACCTCGGCTAGCGAGCACTTGCTTGCCTGGCTTACGATCTGGGTCCAGGGAGCCCGAAGTGTCCAGGAAGTGGACGTCTACAAAAGGAGGCTTGCGAGGCCTGAGCGTACAAGTACCTTCCAAACACTTCCTACTATGCCGTTTCGACTTGCAGGGTCGGTGGGCGCGAGAACTATAACGGGCGTGTTGAGGGGAGTCTTCCCAGAGCTTCCCATAAAGTGGAAAGGACCCTGACATCCAGATTCAGTGGATTTCGCTACCGCGACTCACTGCTTGTCTGTGCCGACTCAAGCAGTCTCAGAGAAACCCCAAACCCTGGGACTTGTGTGGGCAAGGGTGTTTTCGGCGGTTTGTTTGGGAGCCTGGAGTATGTTCATCCTTGTAGGCAGGATCCGGTTCAATGAGCTGCCGTCTTTCAGCCAACACACACTATTGGAATCAAGCATCCAAAAAGCCATGTATAGTATGCCCATGCCGCACTGTTCAACCTCAAACCACAAATTTTACGCTATCTGAGAACCCTAGACCCGACAGAAATGAAGGAAACATAGACATCTTCCGAGCTGCCATCTGCTGCCCCTCTGTCCGAAGAATAGGGTGGCCATCTGCCTGCAAGGGACACACATCAAGGACGAGTTCGATTCATGGTTGTTAGGCCTAGGACCACTTGAATTGGCGGTTCCCAGTGTGTCGGGGTTTCGATTGCAAGATTCCTGACATGGAGCGTCGGTGGTACTTGAGGCGTAAGCGGTAAGGACTCGTTGAAACTTTGTCGATGCGTGACCCCGTCTCGCGGGTCCATGGCTATAGGAGGATCTTGGATGCGCGAAGCACACGAAGCACTAATTTCAGCGAAGCCTGGCCACCTCCACCCCTGGACCCGTGAAGGCACAGACAGCCTCATGCACACCAGGATACCCGTCTCTGTGGAACCCTAGTCCCATGCTGGTCCGGGTCCTTGTCCAGGATGCTGATGCCATGGGTGTAGGAGGTCACGGCATCGGAGTAGGCCTTTCGCTTCACCGCGCTGTTGCCCTCCTCGTGATCTTTCGGATCTACGCCCATACAGGTGCTTCCAGATGCCTGCTCTCTCGAACTCGGCCAGTGGGAACTTTTACTAAGAAAAAAGCTTCTCGACTCTGTATGTTCAGACAGGGGAACTCAGAGTGCAAGAACTTTCCGTTCCCTTAAATGGCTTCTCCCCATACAGCCACTAGCATCTTTGCGTATCTGCGCCTTAAACTTAAACGGTCTCTGGCCCTGCATGCATCTGACCACTGACATCTTACCACAACTTGATGTTCTTAGGCTCTGCAGTCACCCCAGTTGCTGAAGCAATATGGATGAGGCAAAGCTGTGTTGCAGAACGATGCCTAGGCCAAATGGCACATGCTACTCCTTGTGCCCTTGGGCAATTTCATTATTCGCAGCTGAGCGGAACAAGTGTGACGTTCGAGGGGCATGATTCTCAACACTGCACACATGGAAGCCAGTTTGGCTTCAAAGTAGTGTGTGTTGGGCTTTCGGTTTATGCAGACATCTCTGGTTCTCAGCGTGGGCTCTGCTCCTCCTTCTGCTTGGTCGCCGCTTCAATCAACGGGATGCAGTCGATGATCCTTGGCATCCGTTTGGGGTTCGACCGCTGCCCTGAAGCCTCGACCCCTTCATTCCCAAACCCTATAAGCCCTAAACCTCCCTGAGCCTCCGTCAACCTCCCTCAACCAAAGCCTCCCCAACAATTCTCTAAACTAAACCCTTTCGAAACCCTAAACCCCTAAACCCTAAACCCCCCGATCCGAACCAGGTTTGCACAGGCGATCCCAGGCTCTGTGGCGGGGCCTCCTCTTCCGAAGGCGCCATGGCCGAGCCGCGGGCTTTGGAGCAAAACTTCTACTAGATTATGATAACAAGCGCTGCGGCCTGGATTGAATTACGAACAAAATTGGTATAGAGGCCTACTTATTTTGTCGTCGGCTTGCGGCCTTTCGACACGCTCTGTTCTCGTCTGGGACTTTCGGGGTTTGAGGTAGGGCGAATCGTGCAGTTCGGGGCTTTCGGCGCTGGCCTCGGATTCCGGCGGTTCCAGAATATCCTCTCCACCAGTTCTTTCTTCGGCGTGGGAGAAAATACGGATTTGGGTTTGGTTTGAGAGGTTCGCTTACTTGGACTTGGAGTGCCTCAAGAGTTGAGCCACAACGCTGCCGCCCTTGGACATCCTCTGCCTGAGAATCCTTGAACCCTTCATCTCGATGCCCTGCATGCAAGCCTCAATGCTGTGGGACCCAAACTGAGTCCTAAACTCTTCCACCTGAGAGCTGTGCACTTGGTCGGGTCGGTTTTGGGCATTACGGCCAACTGCTCGTGCTTGAGAGTTTCGGCAAAAGGACAGATCAGGCGAGTTAAAAAGAGACGTAGCCGGTACCCCCTCAGCCCAAAGATTCTCCAGACCCAGCAGACCCTTGCCTTTTTGCACTCAGCACGATGTGCAAACGGACAGCACAGAGCCCGCTGTAGGCAGCCTCGAAACTTCGAACAGCGACCCATTGAATCACGACCGTGCGAATTCGCCTGAAGCATTTATGCAGAGAACACGCTATGACTCCTCACACCTTTCCTCTGCAAACAGTTCCACATCGGACTTCTCTGCCAAGGCTGGGAGTGCGGCAGCAACGCCTGCCGGGTAGACACACCGCCTATCTCGGACAGGGGCTGTCTTCTCTTGCAGCTAGGGTTTGCACGTCAGCGACTTCTGCGATTTTCTGGCTCCGACTGCCGGATCTGGATCTAGAGGTTACAGGGTCCAGGAGTTTTCTGAGTTGCAGCCGTTTCGAACACCTGGAGAGTTCTGTTTTGGGTCTTGGCTTCAAGCTTGAACGCAAACACCTGAAGCCTTGCTGGCACCAGGCACTCGAGGCACAAACAAAAACGCTTCTCTTGCTGAACGCTCAGTGTCCCGGACAAGGGCTTTCGCGCTTGGCTCCGGGGTCTCTGAATGGAAGGCTTCCAGCTTTTGAGATGTTGGGGGGGAGGGCGGAGAGCCAGCTAGACCTCCACCTGGAGTCCTGCTCCCTTTTTTTGCTTTCGCGTCGCCACAAGTCTGCGAGACACCAATACCCAAAGAAGCCATGACACTAGCAACCGATCATCAAGGTCTGCACACTCAACCCTGAACCTTCTTCAAACCTCCAACCCAAGTCCAGCCATGCAGAATAGAGGTTCAGAATCTAGGTTTGCGAAGAGCAGTGGCTCAGCCGGTGCATCTGTTCACGATTACCTGCCAGGGAAGGCTCCGCTGATGACAAAGGGTACTCTCGAATCTGCGTTCTGTTCTGTGGTGAACTACAACGGCCCTTTCCGCAAGAACAATGCTAAGGACGCTACTCCAGAAATTAGCACTTCATCACAAGCCGCGAAATTACACCCAACACCCAAACCACTAAATTCGATGTAAAAACTCAACGCACTGTCAAAAAACAGTGGATCCGAGTGCAAACCAAACCAAGTCATGAAGGTCAGGCGTAGCCAGTACAGGATTCGGGCTGTGACTCTTCAGAAATTACTGTACCTTACGAGTATCTGATGCCATGGGGTTGATTCAAGGCGGCTACAAGGGCTTCGAGAACAGGTTCCTTAGAATGAGTGACATGTCCAAAACTGCTGGTTTTGCGTATACGTAATTGTATAGCAATGTATATAGCTGCATGGTAAGATAACACAATCGACACCAAGGCAACGTGTCGCATCATCTCTCATGGTACTGTCAGCACCTACCTCTCTCTCTCGCTCTCGTGTACCCTTTAGATAGCACCTGCAATCCCTTTAAATCCCTGGTAACATCCCTACAACCCTACTGAAACCCTTCGAACAAGCTGCCCTTATCAGGTACATCCACTCCCTCCCCATCCCAGCCAGCAGCAAGCCCAGCACGCCCAGCACGGCGATGCCGACGAGTCCCACGAAGCTCCAGGGGCCCCGGACTGTGCAGGGACTTCGGTGCACAGAGGGTTTTGGGGCTTTGGGAACGCTTGGAATCGGGCTTCGCAGTCGGAGCCTCATGGGCATGGGATGGGGGCCCTGGTTGCTTTCGGAGTCTGGCCCTTCGCGTTTCCTTCGCGGCTTGGCAGATGAGTCCCGAAACCCGACCGTGGCACGGTCAGTGTTTTCTGGAAGGCCTGAAGTCTCCGTCAACCTCGCCGAGAACCAATTCGAAGCAAAGCCCTAGATTCCCTAGGTCAAATGATCAAATCTACTTAGCTTTGGGTTTGTACTTTGAAGTTTGGAGTCGGCCCGGCCTGATCCGTGAGAATGGGGAGAGCCCAGTGACGATGCCTGCGCCTCCTCCGAACAAATGGGCGAACCTCTTTGTCTGTTGCTTCCTTGATTTCCTTCTTACAAGGAGTGGGCAGGTTCAATTCAGGTCAGGTCGCGTGAGATGGAGTTTGCATAAACATTCGGCCAAGCAATGCCACGAAGACCTGCAATCGTCCCATCCAGGCCTCCTCCGTTGGGGGCTCGGTGGATGGAGCCTTCCGGTTTTGGAACTGTTGAAGCATCGGGCTTCAGAAGTCTCCCGGTGTTTACGGAGATGGGCATGGCTGGTCCCTGTCGGTAACTGCCAGCGGTTTCTCTGATACAAATTGGCATGCCGAAACACTGTGAGGTCCAAAAGGTGCAGGAACCCCTTTCCGCGATAATCCTGATCCTAACAGCCAACACCACCGGAATCCCTGCTCCCCACCGTCTCCCGCAAGCCGAACTGGAAACCGTGCCTCGTCTGCAGGGCTCGGCGCCTCAGAACAAATCAGTTGCAGGGCTTCGAAGGCTGGCTGCGGAGCCTGGAAGCTCAGAGGCCTTGCTCCCTGAGCACTAAGGCTTCGGGATTCGGGCTCTGATGAAGAGTCTGTTATGGGGAACACTTACAGAGATGCAGACGCACTCGCCGGTTTGTAGACATACTTGCGGCCTTCTTCCTTACCACATCTCATGAGCCCTTTTCGCATCAGCACGGGCCCACATCGAGAGTGAAGAGGGGGGCTGGTCCTCCATTGTCCAGGGGCTCAAGATGACAAAAACAACAAAAACTGAGCAAATGTGGTTTTCGGGGCTATGGAGGCCCTGGGCCCCCGAAACCCTCAACCCCACGAAACCCCGTCGCCATATCCCCAGACCCTAAATCCTAAACGTAAGGGCCCAGTCATCATGTCAACAAAAACCTAATCCTTAGTAAGCGCCTTCCCAGATTCCCCGCTCTTTGCTGTGAAGCTTCATGGATCGGTAACCCCTCCCCTGAGACATTCGGAAGGCCGGCGATCTGGACCTGGGCCAGGAAAGCTGAAACCTTGCTTTTCACGGTTAGAATCTGAAGGCACTACGGTTTTACATGCGGTTGGACGACTTCGAGGGCTTTCGACTTTAGAGGCTTCTGGTTTCGGGCCTTGCGCCTTAGGGTTTCGAGTTTGCAGGCTTTCGGGGCTTAAGGTTTAGGACTTGAGGATTTTTCGGTACCAGACCACAGTCATCGATTGAGACCTTGATGGGAAATCTGCTCATTACTCCAACTGCGCGGTGCTTGTACGGAGGATTCTGCCGACAAACCTTTCGTGGCGAAGAGCCGCGGTGCGCAAATATACCGAAATCAATCATTGGGAGCTGCTCTGCTGTTGCACGCCTTGGGGACGGCTGCTGTCTACAAACCGGACAATGCTCCGAATCATGTCTCCACCACTAAGACGCCGAGAAAGCCCTGATCACCAAGGGTTTACAGCCCTAGGCTCGCGGTGGGCGATTATGGCATTTAAAGAGGCCTGGGCTTCGGGCTTTCAGCATGTAAGCATACGCTTTAGCATCTTTAAGTACATGGACTGAAGTGACACGGAGATCAGCAGACGCAAATCTTCACAACCAAAACCCAAGCCTAAATCATACAGCCCTGACCCTGCGCAGCTATATGCCAGCCTTCTGGATGTCCGTGACGACATTGCCCAACACATCGTGGATCGTCTGGTGGCCAAGCTTAGGGTGTGACCCGAGGACCACAGGAACTCTAGACGTCTTAGGGCTGCCAAGGCCCCAAGTCCCCCAAATCCTTCTGAATTCCTGGAAAGACGATGAAGCTCTGTCCTGCCTAAACCCAAATGGCTTGGGCAAAAAGATTAACGATCAAGAATGTACGGAGCACTCGCAATCAAAACAAGCAGGTTTCCTCATTCTGCCGCCCAGCAGCACTAGGAACGGTGGTGGTCTAGGATACAGGCTTTAGGGCCTGAGATGGCCTGAGCCCTGCATTCCAACATGAATATGACGGGCACCATAATGTGCACTGGAAGGATTGGCTATATAGGGGTCATCGTGGAGGTTCCCTAGAGGATCTCAACAGCGTCATGCAATCATCACCCAGAGCCTCGGCCGTCGTGTTGGCCACATCCCCGATCACTGCGGAATCTAAACTTCCGACCTGCCATAACGAGAAGGAGTTCCTAAGATCGAATTTTCGGAGCCTTCTGTCAGAATCAACCAACATACTCCGAATTTCTACCGGCACTCCAGCCATAAGGCGGCAAGGCAGTAGTGGCACTAGGGTCACATGGCCGGGGGGGCCCGATGACCAGACACAGCAACATGGAGGAGTTCACTAGGCAAGTCCCTGTCGGAAGACCTAAGGGCTCAAGGTCTTAGGACTGTGAAGAGTCAAGAGAAGGCTGACGACTCAAGCCCCAACTCGCAAGTCCAAGCCCAACACTCCCCAGCTTACACGCTGAAACCTTCTGCCAAGCTCACAAAACGTCTCAACTCGTCCGGGCACCAGGGCGGACATCTTCAGGTGACCAGCCGTTGCGTTCTCTTGCGAGCGCCTGAAGGCAGGATCCCGCCAAATCCTGTGGCCTCGATGCCTCATCCACTGTGTTGGAGAATGCCCGAACTTGTGGGCCACGTTTCCGGAGTTTGCTGTTTAGACGTTTTCCTTTCCCATTTTGTTTCCGCTTCCAAGCATGGGGCTCGCCTTGGCTCAGAGGTCTGTAGGTTCCGAGTATCTGCGACATTTCGGGTTCAAGCTCCAGCGACTGAGTTCTGGGTTCCGCCAGATGTTCGGCGTTCAGCTTTCACGGTTCAGATCTGGCTCCCTTGAATTAACGTCCAAGCCAGACAGTTAGAACATCACCACCCTCATGCGTCTCAGGCCTCGTATTCTAGTATGGAGAAACCCAGCACGAATGTTCCAACCTTTTCGAGCTCTCTGCACTGGACTCCGAATTATGACCCGAAACAATAGGATCTGTTCAATAAGGACCTTAAACACATGCGCAAGTACCTCTAACTATCCGACTTTACTGCGGAGCTTGGAGCTTTGGGTTCCTGTCCCCCGACGGGCATGCAAATCAAAAGCCACCCGCTTCACCACTTACGGTCCGGGGCTTGACATGTAGAGTTTGGGGTTTAGAATTGAGCGGTTTGTTCTTTTCTGTCTGCTGCTGGGATTTAAAGCTTTAGGGCTTTTGGATAAGGATTAAAGGTGAGGACTTGGGGTTTACGATTCGGGGTTTAGGTTCACCTGCGCCTGTGCATGTCGCCTAGTTGTACATGTCCGGCCGGGGTTGGCACATTCGGATTGCTGCTGCGAAGTCCGAGATGAACGTGGCCTGCAAGCTGCACAACAAATGCGGTCTATACTCAACCCTATGGCCCTGGCGCCTAAATCATGAGCCCTGAGAGCAGCAGGGACACCAAACCCTCAAACCGTTCCGCGCACAAGCAGCTCGCCCGCCTGGAAAAAGGCTACATAACTGCGAGGGCAAAAGCAGAAACGATGAAAGATCTCGGGTTCGGGCTTGCTGGGATGGGGTTCCGGAAGGGTCAACCCTTGAACACACGGGGCTCCAAACTAGCTCGGTGGCATCTCTTGGGGAGCTCTCTACACTCCTGAACCATTTGCCCCTGAACTCGAAACCCATCGAAACGCTACGCGGACTGCCTTGAGCCTCCTCTCCAGCGCTTCGATGACCTCGTGGATCTCGCTGGCATTCTGGCTGAAGATGTCCACGTGCACCGTGACGTTGCCAGCCCTCGGCATCGGCCGAGAACTCTGGGACGTCAAACTAGATGCAGAGTTCGGAGACACCCCTTTCAGCTCAGCCCATGTTCTTCGGGGATGCGTGGCACCCAAAGCCGAAGTGTAGAAACTTGCACCCCGGATACTCGCGATACCTCTTGACCCAGACAGCCTCTGAAAGCCCAGGTTTTGAAGCTCGAAGCGCTCACCCCGGCTTATCTCACCGTCGGGTGACTCTCCAGCTCCCTGGATGTCCAGGAGAGAGACGGGCCTTACAGCTCCAGATGGTTGAAGATAAGGGTTTAGGCTTGATTGGGGCTTGCGGTTCGAGGGTTTGGTGAAGGTGCGTGATGTCAGCTTGCAAACTAGATGACTCCCCAAGCTCAAGCCTGGCTAAGCTGTGTGGAACCTGCACTTGACGGGCTACGCAGTCTTTAGGTCTAGTAGGTCCAGCAGACCAAGTTCGGGCCGGAGTCCAAGTTCGGGCTGAAGTGTCAAGCCACGGGATTCACAGGTTCCTGGGTGCAGCGCAACACTGACTAGAACGCTCGGAGCTCTGAAACCCAACACGACCCTGGACGAACCATCCTTTTGCACGTGGCAGCAAGGCTAAACTCCCTCAAGCTCCATTCGCAGAAGACATCAGCGAAAACAGATTTTTCAGCTCATAGAGTTACATGAACCAGGCACAATTCGAGGTCCTGTGAGTTCGGCAAACTCCAAGTCCTGTGCGCTGCTTCGTCTTGCCAATCGTGCTACACTGCTACATCCAAGGCACCAGTCCATGGTTTAGGACATGTGTGCGAACATCTTGCAGGCGCTTGCAGCTGTGCAAACCCCCCCAAACCAATGAAACTCTGCCCAAGGGGCCGATGCTTACTCGCGTTCATGTGACCTCGGACAGGAGGGGGGCATCGCTAGCCTCCGTGTCGTAGCATTGAACGTATCCATCAGATGCTGAGAGGGAAGCATCTTTCTTCAATGTGCTCTTCAGGGGTTGGGTTGCTCTTGGATTTCTGTATCCTCGTCCTAGCTCCCATCAAGCTTCGTGGCCTGAGCATTTCAATTCTCGCTGTTGCGAAGCTTGTCTTTAGGATTTGAGGGCGTGCTGCGGGCTCAGGGAGGGTGAACTGAAAAGAGCAAGTCTTCTGTTGCGAGGGCTTCAAGCTCGAAAATTGCTGGCAAGGGTCAAGCTTCGGCTGTTTTGGTTCAGGGTCGCCTGCGCTTGATGCTAGATGTCGATCAGGCTACGCTGACACCAGTATGCACTTCAACCAACCTTTCTAAAGCCATTGCCCAAGCAGAAAGGGGATCCGATCAATCTAGGTTGCTTGCGGACCGAAAGAATACAACCACTGAGAAGCTAACTCTCCTGTCCTCTGTACTTGCACCCTAAGGGGCGCAGGGAGGTCTTGGCGAGTTCGGCTGCACCAGCCGATTGGAGGTCGGCGACCATGGAAGCACCAACAACGGCCTCAGTGGATCGAAGCACTGACAGACTTCTGCTGTGCTGCCTATTGGATATGCGGTGAGTTCGGGATCTCGCTTTGTTTTTGCTTCTCAGGTTCCCGGATGTCCCCGGAAGATCTGCGCCCTTAGATGGACTTTATGCGCGAAAATGCCTAACATCCAAGAAAACACTCTGAGAGAGAGACGAGTTCTGAAGCTCCGAAAGCGGACACAACTATCTTCCGGCGAAGTTCGCTTTAGTTTTGAGTCCAAAAACCCTCCTGGGAATTTTTGGGCGACCCATCATCACCCTCTGCACCTCTTGCCAACTGAATCCTGAATAGCAGCTCTGCCGACCAGTATTTCCGACCATCGCCCGACTGAAGCACAGGCCCCCTCAAGCTTAAGTGCTCGAGCCCAACAGCCCACGATCCGATTGACCCTCGCCATGGCCTCGAGGGACCCCTCCACTGTTTTTGCCATGGCCACTTCCTACGCAGAGCTCGGCAGGGTTGGGGTTTCGAGTTTAGGGCTTAGGACGAATTGAGAAGCACCTTTGGAATTGACAAGGATCGGCATTCCTATCGCGGTTTGAGTTGCGGGATGAGCTTTGAGGTGCAGGCACTCCCCTGAAAAAGTCCGGAATGACCCGGAACCCTGAAGCCCGGACACCTCTGAGCCAGCAAAAAAGTCCCTCCTGACTGAGGTTGCCAGCAACCTCCTGGAGCAGCTCCTGGTAGAGGAGCCTTGGCTCAGGATCAGCGAAGCTCTTCGAAACAGCTACGTTACAGTCACCATTGGCCTCGGCTAGCAGAGCTAACTTAGCTTGCCTCATGCGAACTGCTGTGCCGGCTATGCACAGCAACGGCAAAGTACCTTGTGCAGTACCGGCATTTCCGGTGGAGTCGCACTCGTAGTCCATTCATACGACGAAGCAGTAATTAACAGATTTCGATGCCAATCTGGCACCATCGTAACGCTGAGGACTGTCCTGCGTCCATTCTTCCAAAACAGAGAAGCGCCCAATTGACTACTTCACGTCAGAGCGGCTGCAGTTGCTCGTCTTCCCTTTTCTGGCTGCCTCAATGACTGCACCCAGGGTCAGCTGTCAAGATCTAGGCTCATATGCAAGGACGCCTTTGAATCGACCCTCGCCCTCTCTGAGCCACTCACAGCTTTGGTTTCGTAGCCCTTGAGCATTGAAACCCACGTTGTCATGGAGAGGTTGGGCTCTCAGAACCGAGCCCAATCTCTAAAATCCTGTGCAAAATTCCAAAACCCAACACCCGCCCGGCTTGGGGAACAGCACGAAAGGTTCGATTCTAGCACTCTTGTGACATACAAAGTACGTGTCAAGTCTTTCGAGCAGGGTGCTGCGCCGCACCCGGCAACATTGAATAGACTCAGCCAGGGACGCCCAAACACAGAACTTCCCAGATGTCTTCATATAACATGACCTTTCCGAACCAACCAACCTCGAACACAGGGGACAGGGGACCCTCACATTCTCGGGGGCCCTTCGGGGTCGTTTAGCGATTGGGTCAAGAACACATTTGGAGGCATTTGTGGCCTGCGGCGTCCGAGGCTGCTTTGGCCTCGCCGTCCAAAATGTCAATCTCCGTGGTGTTGACTACGGCTCCTCGAGGGCTCTCTTGGGAGGGGGACATTACTGAAGGTTGTCAGGGAGGGTTTGGGTACGGCCTTAGCACGTCAACCAAAATAACGCGAACGGGTTGGCTGCTTTGCTGCCGCGCATCAATGAAAAGCCCTGACCCAAACCCAAATCTTGAGGCCGGAAAAATGCTTGCCGATAAACTCGGCAGGTACCGAGTCTAGACATGTTCTCCCCCATTCGGTCCTGGCACATTCATCGCGTCCCGCATCTGTCAAAAGCGCCGGGTTTATGGTTTGAGGCGCGTCCAAGGCTCGAGGTTGTTTGCTTTGGCCTTGAGGCGTTCCGGGCTTGGAGCTTGGAGTGCCAAGAGCCTGGGCTTGAGGTCACAGGGCTCAAAGCCGTCCACTTCTGCGAATTCATTTACGCGACTTCTGCCTTTGTAAACGTGGAGATGTCCTTGCCAAGCTATCGGTGCTCCCATGGGATGCTTGAAGACATGCCGCGATGCAGCGGCCTTTCAATCCTTCCGCTTCTGTGGGTCATTGTGGGTCTGTCTTATTCTCAGTCCAGCTATTCACCACCCACAAACCCGCAAAAAGCCGAAAACTGCCAGACCGGTACTTGATAAGACCACAGGCGAAACTTGTGCTCCTTTGGCCCTGGCTTGCCAGCAACAGACATTCCGAAGCCCTCGACCCGGAAATCCCAAACCCTAAACAGCCCCAAATCCCGGTAATCCAAGCCCCAAAACCCCAAACCCTAATTTAAAGCCGAAACGAACCTGGGGAACCTAGAACTCTAAACCCTCAAACCCCAAAACCCTAAACCCCCAAATCCCGAAACCCCGAAAGCCCCTAAACCTCTCCAAATGCTAAAAACCTTAACATCCACTGCTTTCCCCGAACTTTACCACCCCGCCTTCTGCGCCTCGAGGCTCCGGTTTTGCGCGACAGCCCTCGGTGGCCAAAGCTTGGTTTTCGGGGGCTTAGAAGGGTTTAGGGTTTTAGGACTGACGGGGTTTTGAAGGCTTCGGGGTTGAAAGTCTAAGATGGCTTCCGGTTGAGTTTCAGGGTTGTCGTTGCCTTAGAGGGCTGTAAGACTTAGAACTTCAAGCGGCGATCCCCGGCGCTGAAAACAAAGCCGACAAAACGCATGATCTTTAGACATGGTACAAACACGAGGGAAGTCCGGGCTTGCTTCGGGCTCCATAGACGTGCCGTCGCGTCCTCGGGGCAAACATCCTCCCGAAACCCGCAAGAAAACCAGGTACCCTTGGAATCCCAGAGTTGCAAAACCAAGGGGCTCGTACTCCGATGCAGCCTCGCTGGCCTGCAGGCGTCAGGCGTCACTGCGGCTAACAAATGGTCCGAAGGTCACCTCTCGAACTTCAAGTTCCATAATCTCGAAACCCGAAAACCCCTAAAAAACCCTAAACCTCCTATGCCGAAAAACCTGTGATACTTTGGGTTTTGTGACCGTAGGCGATGACCAAACCACCACAGCTGAAACGCCGTCACTCATTCTGCCCCGAAGCCTCCTTAACCCCCACCGCGTTGAACCGTAAGAAGTAGGCATCTTTGACGACCCAACAACTTCAGAAATGTCCCACCGGGGAATGACCGCTACGGCCCCTCCACCAAGAACCCCTCGCCCTAGTTACATCTTGTCCCGAAGCTGAGCTTCTCGGTTCGCTGTACTTAAACATGGTAGATTCAGGAGAGACCAGCCAAGGAGCAGCCTAATCGAACCTCCACATTCCCAATTGAGCGAAGCACCCGCCTTCTCGGATTCCACTTTCACTGTCTCTGCCTCGACCTGATCTCACAAAGCTGTGCTTCGAGGGCTTGGGGGAAAGCTTTTGAGTGGCTTGAAGGAGAGAAGGCTTTCAGCGTCCTTCAGCATTCGGGCGAGGCTTCTTTCTCATTTGCAAGGGCTCGCGCACAAGAAGATCTCTGCTGTCGTAGCAGTAGTGCTGTCTGTCGCAACTAGTGCATGAATCCACTGATGGTCGTCGGTTAATTACTCTCTGCCGTGCCTTCGCGTTCTCTGCAGCGGCAGCTGCTGCGCGGAAGGAGTTGTAGGCCTGGACACAAGAGTCCCCCCCCCCCCGGCGCAGGCTTTCTGGCATCAACAGGCTCCTAGCAGCAACACGACTCAACACGCACTGTAACGCAGCTATGCTCGACTCTGGAGCTGGACCGCATTCTCTCCTCCCTCGTGCATTTGGGGTTGTTGTTGGGAGGCCACCTGAGGTCTAGAAGAAACCACGACTGGGGCCAGCAGCAGGCTTCCAGGCAGAAGGGATTCGGGACTCGGGCTAAGGCCAAAAGTTCAAGGAGAGTGATGAAAGAGCTTGGGCCACAATACAAATTTATCACAACTAGGAGTTGAAGTGCAGGGCCTCCTTGAACCGATTTCTGTTATGGGGCTGCTTGACATGTCTGCGTGGCACTGCGGCGATCCTCGGCGGATTGCGCAGTGCAGAGCTTTGGGACATCGACGAATTCAAGGTCCCACGCGCCTCCAGCGTCCTGTTGACTCCCATCTCCTTGGCACAAGAAGCTCTGAATATCAATGCTTGTTTGTAGTCTTGCAATGCCGATTCAGACGTCAGGATTGTGGCCTGGGCTTTCGGGACGAAGGTCTCCGATCCAGGACGAAATCGGCGTCGGGCCCCAAGACCCTTGACCAGCCCAATGCAAGACTGAGGCCACATGCCAGAGAGCCCCGCCCGAAGCGCCGCAAAAGTCTCTCTGAAATGTAATTGCTTGAGCCCCGAAAGCCCAAGGATTTGCACAGTACATTGGACAGTGTTGTGTAAAGATGCACCGTCACAAGTGAGAACACTCAACCTAACACTTCGAGAAGTTTTCACCCTAGACCCAAAAAAACATTTTCCTCAAATCCTTCAAACTCGCCGACATAGAGACATGTAACCGAAAACCCCAACCCTGAAACACAAAACCTCTCAGCCCTCACAAGCTTACGCACAAACACCCCCCAAACCCGAAAACAAAATCTACCCCCAACCCTCAACATGCCTACAAACCGCCTGAACCTGAGACTGTTGCTGAAACCCCAACCCTGAACCCTAAACCTGGCTGGGGCGCGGGCCGCCTCCCCGAGTTGCACAGCCCAGCCACCGAGGCTCGGAACCGGCAGCACCTGGCCGAAGCCGTGCCTAAAGGGTTTAGAGTTTTGGGTTTGGGGTTTAGAGTTTAGGATTTTGTGGGTTTAGGGTTAGAGCTTGTAGAGTTTAGGGTTTAAGCTGAAACGGAAACCATGAGAAAGTTCGCGTCGAAAGAGGCGATGATTCGGGGCACGGTCTTCGATGCTTTAAGAAGCCTTGTGGGTACTCCAACCGGAGTGCTGGCTGGAAATCCTGCTTACTTCTTCCTCTCCACAATACCTACATGTTTAGCGCCCCAGCCTTTGTACTCTGAAGAATCTGGACCAAACTAACTCGAACAGAGAAGGAAGAAAACTCCCCAGCAAAACTCCTCCTGAAACCCCCTGGCACCTTGCGCAAGCCGCCTGCGAAGCGAGCCCCCGCCTGCGGGCGACGCATCATGGTTCGGCGAGACGGGGAGTCGGGTTTCGGACTCCAGGTCTCGGGCTCCGTGTGGTTTGGGGCTCGGTGGGCACAGGTTTGGGTTTCGGGTTTGGGGTTTAAGACTTTAGGGTTTAAGGGTTTAGGGTTTAAGGGTTTGGGGCCTGTTTAGGGAGGGTTGCAAGACTGGCAAAGGGGAATGAAACACCAAAGGGCCCTCACTCTTCGCAGTTCTTCGGAAGATCAGGGCCCGATACCATGAAACCCGCTCTTATACCTTCTACAAGTAGCCTTCTAAACCCCAAAAACCCGAAACCCGAAGATCCAAAATCTGAAACACACAAAACTGTTAAAACCTGCTCGGGATCCTTATAGAGACTCTCAAAGTATCCTCAAAGCCACCTCCAGGGTCCCCTGAAGGCCAAAGAGGGCCAGATTCCGATGCACCCGGAGGCGTTCGAGCAGCTTCATCCGCATCCTCAAAGGCGCAAGACAGCCCCGTAATCATGTGCTGAACGATTGAAAGTTTGGGCCTTAGGTACGCTAGGACTTGGGGGTTTTGGATTTAGGGTTTCGAGTTTAGAATTTAGGCTTTAGGGTTGAGGGTTTGCTTCATGTTTGGCAAACGGCTTGAGAAAACTTCCTGCAAAACACCTTCATAACTTCGGGCTTCTCCCAAATCTTAGGCCACCAGTGAAACCTAGTCACCTAGTCACCAAGTTACATCAGCCCAAGGCTCAAGATCTTGACAGCCTCGATCTACACGTCCGAGCATCTATCTACAGCTACAGCATGAGTATCGCAAACCTGACACCACAACAGACTGGTCACGGAGCCTTACCCGAAACTCGGGAACATGCACTTCACTAGCCCCTAACAGGGATGAGATTCTCCCAAATTGGTAACTCATGGCATGTTATGACCGCTGAGACTTGGCTTCATGTTCCTGGTCTGAGGATCCAGGTTTCGGGCCGCAGGTGCTCACAGGGCTTCAGCAATCGAGCCAGCAGCTAAAGAGCTCTTTGCAGCAACATAGAACGATCTGGTGAAGAGCTCCCGTCCCACCAGGCTAGCACCAGTTTCAATCAGCTTGCTGTGCCGATAGAGACCAAGCAGCTGAGTCCGGATGAGCTTTGCCTTGGGTGCCATCGTGGCATTCACCTCAATTCAGGGCACAGGACAGTCAGGACATGTGAATCAGCACAAGGCTATCCTGCTGCGTCTTTATGTCTGGTAGATATCTGCAGATTTGTCGTGTTTCTCTGTCTCTGCTTCTCTCGATCGCTTGCTCTCCGTTTCTGCTGGGCTTCCTATCAGCTGAGACTCCCCGTGGATCGAGCTCGCTTCTCCGAAGAGGCTTCGGGAGTGTCCAAAGCGGGGAGAACTCATCTCCCGGATCCCAAACCCTCAGGATTCGAACCCGAACTCACCAAAAGTTCCTGTCAATCGAACATGTCAGCTTCACTGCAACAAGCAGAGAACAAGGCAAACAAAACACACCTGGTCATTTAGAGCGTAGGGTTCAGGGAAAGCCTACACTGGCCTACACTCTTGAAAATCTGTAACCCGAGCCGCCTTCTCGATAGCCTTGGCCAGGGACTCCGAGCTGTTGCGGTGAGATTCCAAGACCTGCTCGGCGCAGCCGAGGAATAAACAGGGCGTTGGGTTTCTGCGGGAGGGTGTTTAGGCTTTGAGGGTTAGGCCCGGCTTTGGAAGCATCTTCCACATGGGTAGCTACACACACCCTTCGCTAGCTACCACCCGCTGGCGCCTCTTTCACGGCCCTAAGCAGGGTCGAATTCGGCTGCATCTGAAGTGCCTGCCAGGAAGCCCAGGATCAGGGCTGAGCGGTTCCGTACAAAGGCTACTTCAGGCCGAAGGGGTCTTATCTCGTGACGTTACGGCCTCAGGCAACCAATGGAAATCGTTAAATCCGTTTGTTGAGTTCAAAGTAATCTGCAAAGGTGACTGAAGAAACCCGGGTCCGGGAAAAGTGATTTCAAGTGTCCTGAAAAGTTGGCCGGGCGAAAAATAAAATCAAAGTGTTCCGACACGTGCTTCAGAAAGTGAATTCAAATTGATTTGGTGCCTCAAAATATGAAATTAACAGTGATTTATGTATTTACGGCTTGACAAAGTGATTTCACAGTGATTTTGCAAGTTAACACTGATTTGAAATTGACCGAGGGGGGCACATGGACTCACTCGAATCGATAGAGTCACTGAAGCCTTTTTGGGAAATCCGATGTGTAAGTGTGTATCCACAATGCCTTTGAACACGTTGTTCAAGCCTTACCTCACTTTAAAACCACTTTTTCAGGCCTGAAAGTCTAGTCCCAAAGATCAGCTGTCAAAAGATGGGGGGTTATGGCTCGCATTTGGTGCCTGACTGGGCTGAGCTGAACTTGGTATCAGTGCTCTCCGGCACGGGGAAGCCAGAAGGAGTGAACATGTGGCGAAACGAAGAAACATGATTTTGGCAGTTTGGAAGTGATGGACGTCACTTGCTCTAGGATTGAGAAACGCTTACCTGCCGACCCCGAGACCCCCGTTACCTCGCGGGTTCTGAAGCTGCGCACAGAGCTGCGGGTACAGTAGATTCCATGATGACTTTAGTCCGACAGGTCAACAACTAGTCCGGCAGCATTTCGATGGTACCTAATTACCTTCAAGGATCTCAACCGATCCTTGATTCATGCCAACCCGACACCCCCAATGGCACCCTGGCTGTACACGTTGTGGGATGCGAAGGACAAAACAAAACCTAATCCAATGCTGCCCAGAGCCGACCGAAAGCTCCGATGCTCCGGCCCCCTCAACCCGAAATCCCAGACACCGGCAGAGCCGTGCGGATAGTCCCACCGAAAACCTACATGCATAGAATTTGTAGAGCTCCCGGTGCCTCGGACTGCAACTGCTTGAGCGCCGTGTGCGCATGGCGCACTGCCTTGCTTCTCTGTCGTCCCACTCACCCGATAGCTTTGGAGGAAGATGGTGTGTTATCCCAGTTATGTCTGTTGCAGGACTTGCGGCTGGGGGCTCAAGGTATTGGGCTGCCTTGGGGTGCCGATCTCCTCGGGGCGACCGGCAAACAGCCAGACCTCGGACAGCTTGAAATCCTTGCTTTAACCCCGCACACCGGTGTTATCAGAGCTTCCCTAACACCCAACACTAACCCAAACGCTTTCAGAGCTGCTTTGTTCGTCTCGCTCAGCGCTGCTGCGTGCTGGCGCGCCACTGCCTGGAGCAGCGCGGTGTCCAACACCTGCGAGATGCTGCGGTTTGGGAATTCAGGTCCTTGGGGGATTGCGGGTTTAGGTTCACCCAGTCAGGGTTGATTGCTGAGGGTGTTTTGATTATTTAGGGCTTCAAGATGCTTGGAACCTTCAGCCAAGTAACTAGTACTGGTAGGAGCAGCGAACGGAAGTTTAAGGACTTCATCCCTACACCCCCGCCATGAGCCTTGTTTAGTCTGTCTGACTGTATTTCCCTCCAAATTAAGCAACACCCGTGCGTTTTGGAAATCCCACTGCAAGAGAACATCATCCGAAACGGCAATACATCGGTCCATGAAGCCTGTGAAACTCTTGATCCTGGATCCTGACACCACCATACACTGATCTGCCGAACGCCGACCCCCTTCCGGCACGTACAGGCCATGCACCCAAGACGTTGTAAAGCCCATGCAGGACTCTGTTAGACTCTGGGCCAAAATCTAACACTTTCGCAACAACTCGAAGTAGCGTTCGAAACCTCCCACAAACCCTCAACCCTCCTTGACCCCACCGGCTGCCTTCTGCGCCTCGACGTCGGCAGCTTTGGGACTGCCTTTCAGGACCTGAGACTCATCGAAGTGATCTTTGAGCCTGCTGAAATCCCCACGAAACCCTCGAAAACCTTTCTGATCCAACCCAAGCGATAGAGCCACCCAGACTAAATTACTAAACGCCTAAGCCCGCATTGGAGCTACGAGGCTGGCCCCAGGTTGAGGATTTAGGCTTCAGGCCCTCGAGGGGCTGCAGAAGCTTTGGAGCTCCGGCTCGGGGTTCCTGCTCCTCGAGAAACCTGGCATAAGAACCTTAACAACTAGACTATAGGGTTTTGTCATTCTGTTTCGTAGAAGTGTATTGAAGGACACAAAATGGGAAAATTAAACTGAAGTGTTCCGACCGATTACACTCCGCTTCCGTCCAGCTGCACAAACTCCGTCCACCGTCGTCGTGACCTCGTGCAAAGCCTCCCAAGGCCGGGACGGGACCCACTGCAAACCCCAAGTAGCAGAATCCTCGAAATGACTCCTTGACCTGGGAGCAATACATCGCTAGCCCTGACCCCGAATCCCGAGATTTCAGCCGTGCGGAGATTGGAATGCTACGGAAGTAGTCCAAGAGAAATGGAGCTTTGCTGCTCCAGAATATAAGAACTAAGCCCAGCGATGCGGCTTCCTCGTTGCCTGCAAATCATACAAGGTTTGGCTCGGGGCCGTGTACTTTCTCCATGCACTCCAAACTCCCGAATGGACTTAACAGGCAAGCACACGCTGATCCACACAGAGGCTTCTTTGCACTGGATCTTTGTCCCAGCAGGACCCCAGCAGTTCTCGGACGAAGCTGCTGTCACCACCGGACTGCTCTGAGCCCCAGGTCACGACACTTCCATCGGCCCTCACGGCTGCAAAAGCATGGAAGGAAGCACAGATGTCCTGCACATCGAAAAGCTCACGGGCGGCCGGGCCGCAGTCTCCACCCCTCCGAGCGTCTCCCCAGGCAACGACGGAGCCATCGAAGCGCCTTGCGGCGAAGGCACCCTCAGTCGCGAAGAGCCCATCCACGCAGCTCAGAAGCACTCCATCACCGGCATCCCCCCCGCATGCGGGATTGCCCCAGGTGATCACCCGCCCGTCCTGGCGCAATGCTGCGAAGGCACCTTCTGTGGCCCGGAGGACTTGGACGTCCTGCAACTGTTCTTCGACAGCGCTGCTGTCGCCTCCAGTGTCTGCTCTGCCCCAAGTCACGACGGTCCCGTCCCGCCGGAGCGCCGCGAAACCGAAAATGGTGCACTCAATCTCCTGCACATTCCTAAGCTGGTCGCACACAGCCCGGCTGTCTCCTCCAAACGCGGTGTCCCCCCAAGTGATCACGGACCCATCTGCCCGGCGGGCCGCGAAAGCACGAGCGAATGCCCAGACTCGCTGCACACTCTGCAGCTGTTCACGCACGGAGCTGCTGTCGCCGCCGCCTGCGGATTCACCCCACGTCACTACAGTGCCACTGGCCAAGGTGGCCGCGAAAGCGCCGAAAGAAGCCGAGATGTCACGGACACCTTGGAGATCCTGTTGAACTGCGCTGCTGTCAGCGCCACTGCTTGGATCGCCCCAACTCACCACTTTTCCATCTGCTCCTATCGCAGCAAAAGCGCCCTGCGAAGCGCACAACTGCTGCACATCATGGAGATGGTCTTGAACAAGGCTGCAGTCTCCACCGTAGCTGGCATCCCCCCAGGCCACTACAGAGCCGTTGCTGCACAGGGCAGCGAAAGCAAAGGCAGAGGCCCGGATGTCTTTGACACCACACAGCTGTTCTCGCACCAGCCAGCTGTCGCCGCCGGCCGTCGGATCACCCCAGGTAATCACGCTGCCATCAGTGCAGATTGCTGCGAAGGCCGACTGCGAGGCCACAACGTGGTGCACGGGTTGGGAACTGCACAGCTTAGAAGACTGACGGCACATGCCTCCAGACTTCGCATCCCCCCAGACAACAGTGCTTCCCTCAGGCCGCACCAAAGCGAAAGCGTCGCTGTCCGTGAAGGAAAGATATGGCCAGCGAACTCCGCTGGCCAGGAGGGATGAAAAGTGTGATACCACCATCGTCCGGCGCAGACAACACCCCACCTGATCCCCATCTTTCAAGCCGGCACCAGCCAACGTGGAGGGGCCGTGCAGGATCACGCCCTCTGGTGAGCACAGGTGGTGGATCCCAAGCCCGAAATGTGCCTGAGCGTGTGCCTGCAGCTCGTGAATGGTGCTATCTGGCTGAAGCCGCACGGTCGTGCTGCTGCCACTCAGGAGAGTGACTTCCAGTGCCAGCGCCATGCGTGCCGATGCCGGGCAAACAAGCAACAGCAGGTTCTAGCAAACCGTATTCAGCAGGATGATAGCTGATAATCTGTTCCGTGCAGAGGCAGGCAGCACCAGACCATTTCAGGCATGCTTTGATCTTCTAAAAGACACTCCGGCACAGAACATCTTGCCTCCCGTTCTCTCCCTCTCCCTATTCAGTTTCAAGTCATGGCACCAAATGTGTTCGTGATGAATCCTGGCAAGTAGAGAGGGCTCCTCAAATTTGAATTCCCGTCATGACCTCGGCGTACGACACCCCGAATTCGATCTTCGCTGGCTCCCAGCCGCCCCCGCCTTCTGCAGGTCCACGCCCGTGCTCAGCTCGAAGCTCCGGAGCCCCGGGGCGGAGCAATTGAAGGCCACCAGACGCCTGAAAAAACAGCGGTTTTGCTCGTGGAGGAGCTCCGCTCTCCAGGAAAATCACAGGGCTCTGATGTGGCAACACACCTAGCAAAGGCTTGCGCGGGTCTTGCAGGAGTCGGAGTGTTCAATCGGCTTCACGACGCTCAACTAACAGGATGGCCAAGTAAGCCTAAGACTTAAGGGGCGAAACTGACGACAATGAGGTGAATTATGTAGCAGTTACACTTCTTTCCAGATGTCCGACTGCGACTGCCAGCCAGGAATTGCAAACTGCTCAGTCTTCTGGTGGCGGTGCCAAAAACAGTGGGTTCGGGCGGATTCCCAAACTGCAAGACCTCACATCCTGAACTCCTAAACCCACAAACCCACTTGACCCAGGCCTCCAAGGTCTTTCTGAACGATCAAACCCTGAACCCTGAATCCCTGAAAGCCTTGCACCCCGTGACAATCCCCAAACTCAAGAATCTGTTGCTACTTCGGCTACGTCCCCAAATCCTCAAGGCGGGATGCATCATGGTGCCATCCAGCAGGCCACGACTCTGCCTTCCGTTGCCCCGGCAGAGAAAGAGAAAGAGCGGTGGCATAAACCAGCAGTCCGAATTGATGTGGAGAGTGCGCGACTTCAGAGCTTCAGGAATTCAAGGCGGCAGGATTCTGCGCTGATGGGTCGACAGTAAGAGCTTACTGGAAGGAAAAGCTTCGGGCTTGTGCATCGGCCTCTTCGTCCAAACGAGTTGAAGCTTTCAATGCTTCGATACTGTTCCAAACATCTGAGAACGCCCCTGAACCCTCGGCTTCAGCAGCTCTGTCTTTCGGCTAACAGCAAATGACACAGTCTTCATGAGTGTGCTGCTTGAGGAGGTCAGGGTGCACCGGGCAGACTCCGGGCAGGCCTCACGGCATCCATTGCCATCACTCGCAGCTTCAACTCGGTGTCTGCATCGGCGTGGCCCGCCTCCGCATCCAGCTCCTCGGCAAGGCTGGGGCTGCATGTCTGGGATTTGAAAAAAGAGCTTTGGCCTGTGGTAAAAGCCCGCTCGTCCTCGAAATAAATGGCTGACATGATGTTTGGTGGGCCGTGTTGATTCACTGCAAACTGACATACTCTGATGACTGCTTTCAGCGGCTCTG
Source organism: Symbiodinium sp. CCMP2592 (assembly GCA_905221615.1). NCBI lineage: Eukaryota > Dinophyceae > Suessiales > Symbiodiniaceae > Symbiodinium > Symbiodinium sp. CCMP2592. Next base: position 477,248 of record CAJNDT010000014.1, on the reverse strand, counting down.
AGTGCCGCATTAATCACAACGGACTCTGACCTGACCTGCAAAACTCTTGCTACCCGCAAGGAACGACTTGCGAAACCTTTGTGGTAGCTCCCATAACATGCTTGAACCTCTCCACTCCATGACGCACACTGAACATCCAAAGACCTTAAACCCAAAACCTAAATGCTCACCCTCAGTGCCTCTGCCAACGTTTGCATGGTGGCTTTGAGCCTCGGCTGAGTACCGCATCGTTTGGCTTCCAACCGGAGGGTTGTAAGAATTCTTGCTATGGGAGAATGCAAGGGTTTAGGGAGTTTAGGGTTTCGGGTCTCTTCTTTGGGAGTCCTTTGTCTTACGTCCTGTGTTTAAACTTGCATGGGAGCTGGAGCTGCTGCACCTAGATTGTCAGGAAAATTATGTACTATGCCGGGTGGCTGGAGGTGCTGCTTCCCTGTGTTAAGTTTTGGAGACTGACTCGTGTTTACGGCAATGCAGGCTCATTGGGTCGGCCTTTTGGCCTCAAAAGAGCAGTTTCGCTTTTCCACAGCTTCCGTGCAAGTGAAACATCGCAGCCCCTGGCGGCAGACAGAGAGGACGCCGCCTCAACCTCATCTTGTAAAGTTCGGTCGCGGCCTCTACATTGACTCTACATGTGATTATAGGCTGCCTCATCCTTCACTCTCTGCATGTCCGGCCGTTCGGAGGCTAAGAAGCAAAGCCCGTCCTTTGGGGCTGTGGGAGTGGGGAACGCGAGGCGCCTCCTCGGAGCATCCCCAGGCCTCTGAGCTCCCAAGAGCTATCGGAGCATCATGCAGACACAAACAAGACAAAACCAGCATCGACACAGAGAGATAGAGAGCACTTGCTCGCTCATGTACTTACTTTCATTTTGGACTCATGAGCTTCTGCCGATAGCGTGAAGTTCGTGTACAGCCCGATTGAAACTGCAGCTGCACGTTGGACAGCACAACTTGGGGTGCTGACCCACATGCGAATTGCGTCCGCCGTAAGTTTGAGTAGTACGAAATCGAAACACGCCTCAAAGGGTGAGTACAGGCCTGAGAGGTTGTACATGGCTTGTAACTGTGGGCCAGAGTTCTTCTTGATTCGTGGAAGACTGTGCCGATATTTGGAATCCCGAAAACATCTGAATGGTTGAAGAAGTTCCAGTATCGCTTTCCTGGAACTTCGGCTCAGCCTTTCTGCGGTCACCTTGGAGGCTAAATTCGAGCCGCCTTGCGGGACTGATCATCGCGGAGAGCCTCAAGCAGCATCGCGCCGATGATCTTCCTCCGATGTGGTAAAAACATTTCGAGGTCTTCGGGTTTCTTGGACTTCTGCTGAAACTACGGACTGAAACCTGTACTTCAAAATGTCGTGCTCAAGAGAACGAAACTAGACAGTTGACGACTCTACCTCAGGTGTAAGCCCGAGCTTCACCACCACTTCGGCCGTCTCTTCTGGGTTCCCGGATTCCTCGGTCAGCCTGTCCCAAAGCGTCTTGTCAACGCCTCGGAGCTAGATTTGACGAAGGATTTCGAAGACTTGCAGCTTCAAGCTTCGGCTTGTGCAGCCTTCAAGTCCGGGTGGAGGGGAACACCCTCCGTAGCTTGGACGAGGATTTCTGCCCTTGCAACGAAAGCCTACACCCCAGGGCACCTCGGGCCTCGGGGTTTCGGGAGGCCATCCGGGAAGCTGTGGTAGATCTCCTCCGAGGCCCCACCACTCTTCTTCACGGCCAAGACCGGCACGCCGTTCGTGAGGGCCAGTTTCCTAGTGTTTTTGGTTGCGTGGACCGTGCGTGTCTGTGGGTGATTTGGTATTTGGGGGTACATGGAGTTCGTTCGGCGGAAGGACTCAAGCTGACGTTGTCGCTGATCCTGTGTCAAGCTAGTACCTAAACCCGATCACCTCACAGCTCCAAAAGCCTCGCTGGGTTGGCACACACAGTCAGGCGGCCTAGGACCCACACACGGCCACTTCACCTCGCCTAACTCTAACGTTGGGTTTCAGACTGTGTTTCTTATGCGCTGCTGGTCAGCCACTTCTCAAGTTCTCTACATGCCATAAGGCTCACCCGTCCGACCCGAGCCTGTGCTGCAAAATCAGCTCTTGAATGATCAACCACCAAAGCCTGCCCACTTCCTAAAGAGCCCGAAACCTTCAACCTTGCCCTCGACCTTACTCTCCTCGATCACACGAAAGAAAGCCTCCACACAAAGCCACACCAAGTCCAAGCCTCCAAAGCTAAGCCCTAAACTCTAAACCCTGAATCCTAAAAGACCCTAAACCCTAAACCCCAAAAACTACCAAACCCGAAATAGATCCTATATCCTAAACCCCAAAGCACAGACCCTCAAGCGAGGCACATTTCGTCCATGGTGCCAGGGCCCCCTTCCACCTCCAGGGACTTCGCTTCATGAGGTCTATCTGGAACCAGCTCTTGGTTTCGGATTTAGGGTACAAGGTTCAGGGTATACAGTAGGGCTTGGGGTGTGGGATTTCATGGGATCTAGGCTTTAAGTCGGTCAAAGGAGTTGCGCCTTGCAGAGGACTTAAGCTCTCTGCAACTGTGGGGAAATGAAGACACAGCTGCCACTTGCAAACAGTGGCTGCCTATCGTCCTCGCAACCAAGTCGAGCCAAAGGAGGAAGACGAAGAAGGTATGAGTTCACAGTGCCAACAACTACTAGGAGAACTTAGGGCCATTAAATCCGGTAATTCCTGGGGATCTGTGCTCCAAGCATCCGAGGCACGGCGATGCAGGCGCTGCAGCTCCGCGCAAAGATCTCGCGCCGCTCGTTGCTGTCACTGCCAGCGCCTGTCGCAGGTCACCCAAAGAAACACCTGCAATCCTCAAGGAAACCCTCTGCGAAACATCCATAAATCCTACACAACAGTATGTCGGGATTTATCGGGTTTCGCTCTCGATCCGGGGTCGCAGCATGATGTACGGGAAGGGTTCAGATGCGCGGCGTCGATAAAGGCGGCGAGCACAGGTGCGGCTTAAGATGTGGTACGAATTAGCAGGATGCTTCTCCAATGGAGCCACTAAGCTCTTTGGCGAGGAGCTTTCGACGAGAAGCTGTGCAAAAGCATGATTTGCAAGCTTCTCGGCCCCCTCGTTTTGAGGTAAGTAACTGCCGTTGTCCTATGCTTGCAAGAGCCTTCAGACACAGCTGCAGGTGCAAAAGGATCACTTAGTCCCAGCCTGTCGCAACCTTGACAGGTTGTAGGGTTTAAGAACTGAGCTGAAGAACATGAGCCCGAAAGAACTGAGCATTTCACCCCTACCCGCCTACGATGACGCCGAAGTCGAAGTGACACACACGGCCAAGGGGGCACAGGTGGAACACGGATCGGTCGCGGCCCACCTCACAAAGATGAGTCTCTATCCTGGGATATCACATTACTTGCCGCCATTGAGACCTAAGCTCATCCAAGAGCGATCGAGAGGGCCCAAGCGTGAACATCCTGCCTCCTCAAAGAAGGGGCGCGCCACCGCTTCGTGGACGATGGCATTTCCCCCGGTGAGCAGGATGCACCGACCGCCCACCTTCATCTACGAAAGAGGGCTTTTGAGAGGTTTCAAGCTGAAGATCTGTAGAGGAGTAAGGATTCCAGCTGGGAGATGTTCAAACCCTGGACTTTGGTAATTGAAGCTTCAGGCCGCTGTGCTTTCAAAAAGGGATTGGCGTGCGGAGAATTGCCTTTGAGGATTTTGGGCCTGCGGTGGCTGGGCTGTTACTGCAATCACACTGCGTTTCTTGGTTGAGTCTATTTGGTCGTGGAGCTGCCGAAATTGGGGCAGGACTTCGCAAAACCACCTTTCAGCAAAAAAACGCGCTCAGATTCATCTACATACCTGCCCACCTCTGACCCCAGCTTGTGGCCAATCGCAGCACACAAGGCAGCACTGGTGGCCTGGTGGAACCTCGAATGACGCTTCCACTTCCAGCAAGTGGAAGGTGATCTGCAATTTAAGAACTAAACTACCGTAGGATGCAGCTTCCACCCGACGATACTGGACCGCAGCAGCAACAACACAACATCCCCTTGGCGCACCCACACCTGACCTTCACAAGGTGACTCACATCCCGACTCAAGATCTGCTCCATCCAGGCTAGTAAGCGCAAGAAACAAAAACTGAAGGAAACGATTACGGAAAGAGAATCCGCGACCATGAAATTGGTTATTGCCAATGGTTAACCACAACGGAAAGTGAAGGTGCTGCTGACGCCCGGAAGCTCGGTGCTCCCGAAAATGCCGACCCGAAAAATGTCCTGGGCGCTCTTTGGTCTCAGGCCTTCATGGTGGTGCTAGCAGTACAGCAGTCGTCGTTGTCCTTGTCTTGTTAGTCGACGTCGTCGCATTGGTACTGGTATGAGCAACGATAGCAAGAGCAGCAGCAAAGTAGCAAAGGCAATGCTAGCAGCGCATGAGGACGACTGCTAAGCTGCTTCTGCTTCTCGTCCTCCACACCTGCTACCTGAAGCTCCTGCAGCCCCTACTCCCGAGCTTGTTCCATGTAGTTGAGGGTGCTGAAGCAGCAGCACTTTGAGAGTGTGAGACTGACCGATGTGGTCCGCCGAGCGTCGGGAGGCAGGTGCTGCATCACCGACTCGTAGCTTCCCTTCGCCGGCCCCGGCATCACACAGCCCATGGCTTCGACGACCCGCCCGGAAGTGGGCTCTGGGCTCACAGATCTCGACGTTCTTTGGCTCAAAGGATTTCTACAGCTTCGCAGAGCTTCTAGAACGAAACTTGGGTGGGACCTGCGAGAAGCTGCGGGCAAGCACGGAATGCATGCTGCGTACTCTGCAACTCTGGGCCTACCCAAAAAGAAACAGCCAGAACCCAAAGACCTAAAGCTTAACCCAACATCTAAAGCCCCTGAATCTATGTGGCTGGGGGAAGCATAAGCCAAGGCTACCATCATCATGCGGTGGGACCTTGCATCAGAAATCCAACCGGGGCAAGTGACCCACTCAAACAGCAGAGCTGATCGTAAAATCGCAGTGAGCTGATCTCTCGTCATCAGCATGCGGCCGGGGCGCTTCACTTGAACGCCAGTGGTCAGGTACTCCTCCTTTCCAACAGCTCTGAACTTGACTTGTGACTGCTGCTTGCAAGGGGCCCAGAATCATGCTTGAATGCCGAATTGCAGAATCCAGCATTCAGGACATCGACACAAAGGGCATGCGTTCTCGGCGTCATGGGACTCGCGGGTCTTTGGATGTTTACGACTTCCGGGTTGAGCCTGCTGATGCCCTCGGACGAAAGCCGGCTTTAAGTTCAGAGATTGAAGCACTTGCTTCACCGTTTTGCTCATGGGATCGAATACCAAAGGTCTGAACACGGCGTCCCCACGCCTGAAGAAAAAGCACAGATAACGAGGGCAAGCAAATTACGCCCAATTCATGCAAACCGAAACCAAGGAGAGCGGGCACCCAATCCCCAGACTTGACCAAAGCACAAAATCAATTCTCGATGTTAAGCACCAACCCGGAAGCCCCGTTCCTAAATCTGGAGTGAAACCTGCTCTGAAGCCTTGAAGAATGTTGAGCCCTATGCCGCTTCCGCCGGAAATCGCCATCCCAGAACTGACACTCAGACCTTCCGCACCCTCCCACGCAAAACTCCCCAGCCGCACTGGAGTTGCGATTTCAGCAAGGACTCCGAAAGCCCGAACCCTTTCAAACTTACTTGAACCCTAAAGCTCAAACCCTGAAGGCCCTTACCCCCAATCAGCTCCAGGATGCCTCGGGAACGGAGTTGGCCTCGATGGTGACCTGGACCGTCGTCTTCGGGCCTGGCTGGTGGATTCCCCTTCTGGTTACTCGTGTCGGAGGTGGCAGAGGCGTGGGTACTTTGACTGTGTCTTTTTGGAACTACGCATGTCAGTTGATGTCGCTGCGGAACTGCAGCAATGGCAGCTTCGCAGGTTCAACTGCAGTCACACCAGTGCTGGCAGCAGCATCAGCGATACAATTGCTGCAACCAGCGTGTAAAAGGTGGTGTGCGGCTTCTTTGCGACGTTTTGATGTTGTGCATGATGCCGAAGAGGATTGTAAAGATAAAACTCTTGGCAGTGCCGACTCATGAATCACCGCGGTTTGTGCTGGCAGTGTAAACGAAGAAGCAGCACAACACGATGGCGGTGGTCTTGATGCCATGCCGACGACGATGATCGACATGCTGGCGATGGTGAGGAAGAAGATGATGATAATTGGATGATGATGATGATGATGATGACGATGATGATGATGGTGATGATGATGATCATGGTGGTGACGGTGGTCAGGACGGACGAAAATGCTGACGGTTAAGGTGATTGCTATGATGGTGGTAAGCACGATACTATCAGCTATGCTAATTCTGGTTGAGGCCTAAGTATGATGCTGCCTCGACTTGACGGGGAGTCCTGCCCCGGCTACCCCTCATCAGACCTGTACAGACGTTGCGCAACTTCTGAAGACACTCGCCAAAAACCAAACGGCTTGAAGATGAAGTGCCGGCCGCGCCTGAGGGCCCAAAAATGGCCTGCGCCGCCGTCTTCGCTGCCTCTGTGACCTTGGACTGATTGTGGCTACCGAGCTCCAGAGAACTTCTTTACAAGACTCCAAGTCTGGAGCGCCAAAGTCATTGAAACCCTTCGGCCGCAAACCCCCAGCCGCCAAGCAACAGCTTCTGCTGCTGCGGCCGTGGAGTTGGCTACTTCAGAGGCGTTGCCCGAGCCCGTCAGGCCATCCCAAATGGCCTCCAGCACTGAGCTTGGAGGGTCAAGCAGATGGCGAATGGTGTCGAGAGGACGACTAAGTCCGAAAGCACCAGTCATCGGTCTCTGAAACTGTACTGAAATTTACTCATAGCCGCGACCATCACCGTCATCATCATCACCGTCACCACTGTGTCATAACCATCCGTCAACCATCAGGGTCAGCGCATGCACAAGCACCAGCAATCGTGTCATGCCCATCCCACGGTGCGGGGACGAAGCCATCTTATTCAACTACCGAGCAAGAGCAGCAGACTCACAATGCACGCGTTCTAGCAATGCACCAGCCTCCAAGGTTGAGTTCCTTACATGGCGAAACGCCTCCTGTCATTGATCTTATGGGAGGATCTGCCTGCTCGCGATTGCTCTACCTTCCGGCCTGCCAGTTTGCAAGGGATGTTGCTCAAACCTAAACGCTAAGTTCCCCCAAAACTATGACCGACACCACATCGAACTCCTACGAATCTCATGCCCTCGTCCCAAATCCAATTCGACCCAAAGGTGTTCCCTAGAAGCCTCGAGACACCCGGGCGAGCCAGGCCTTGGCTGCGGCACCGGCAGCTTTCACGGCCTCGCCAGCCTCACCGCAACTGCTGCTACTCCTACTACTGCTACGCTACTTGCTGCTTCTACTTCTACTGTTAGTACCATAAGGAAAACTAGCACTAGTTGCTGTGATGCGCGGATTTCGGATCTGGCTTGGAGCGCTTCCGAACGAGAAAATGCCCTGAAACTTTGTACCGTAGCCCCAGACATGCCTGAATCCTTCCAAAGCCTGCCAGATCCACCCCCAAAGCGCCGAATCCGAGAGCGGAATCGGGCCTCAGAAGCCACATCGGTTGCGTTTGGCCCCTTCGTCAGAGAAGGAGCTCTCTACTCAGGCTCTGCGAACTTGGGACTTGCATGCTCGGAGAGGGTTGTCCTTGCTGTGGGGGAAGATGCAAAGTGGAGCAACAAAGCTACCCGAAGCCCTTTCACAAAAGCTCCAAACCTTCAAGTTTAGAAGCAGTCTCTGGCACCTTGGTCAAACCTCCAATGTCTACGATGTGACGCTCGATTCTAGGTGTGCACTGACAGCCGCCCACCTCCGTGACATTCTCCGTCACCTGAAGACCGGAATGGCTGCCGTGTTCGGCTGGGGCTACAGTTTTCGCAGCTTCGGGTGCCAGGTCGGGTTTTGCAGTTGCAGCTGTCCTTATTGCAAGCTCCACCACCTGCCGGAGGAAGAGATAGGGGCTTTGATTGGTTTGCACAGCTGAAGTTGGCTTAGTCGTCCCCTTGACCGCAGTTTCACGGGAATGATTTCTTAACCACGTTGAAAACACGACATCTTAACAGCGCTCTTCTTTTTTCTAACCGCGTGCAGGTTTTGGTCCCTAACCGCACGCATCGCACAAAGTCTCCCAAGACTGAACAACTCATGTGAAAGCCTGCGTGCTGCTGTTCGTTTTGCAGCCTTTCTGCAAGTGTGCACACCTCCGGGGACAAGTGAAGAATCAGAACGGACCCTGCGGTTCAGTTTTTTAGGCTTCTGCAAGTGCATGGTGCCGCTCGAACCGGCGAAAGTCACATCACATGCCAAAACGTCACTGTTAACAACTTAGCGTCAATCACCAAGACTCGCGATATGACATGGCATCGCCGCAAAAAAAAACAAGCGATTCGATGGAAATGTTGCGACAGCCTTGGGAATATGGAGCAGGCACCCATGATCCATGTCCCAAACATTCCCAAACACACACATGGCATCCGGCCGTTCCCCATCTAAACGCTCGATTTGACAGGCACCCGCTCAAGACACAGAAGATGCGGGTCTGGTGGATACGACGCGGCCTGGGCGGGATACGACTCGACTTGGGGGGGATACGACGCGGCTTGGGGGGGATACGACGGGGGATACGACGCGGCCTGGGGGGGATACGACGCAGCTTGCGGGGGATACGACGCGGGGTGGGGGGGATACGACGCGGCCTGGCTGAGATACGATGTGTGGGGGATACGACGCGGGCTGGCGGAGATACGACGCAGCTTGGGGGGGATACGACGCGGCTTGGCGGGGATACGACGCGGCTGGGGGGGGGGGGGGGGGGGGGGGTATACGACGCACCTTGGAGCGCACATGATTTTCAGATCACCGCCTCTTAGTGAGCTTGAACTCCGGGGGTGGGGCCTTGGACGCCCCTGGTTTTTTAATGAGAACTCTTACAAATCTTGAACTCCGAAATCGGGCCTTGGGTTGATGGGGCACCCCTGATTTCTAAATCACAACCCTTACAGATCTTGAACTCCGAGGGTGGGGCCTTGGACTCTGATGGGGCGGGGCGCCCCTGATTTTTAAATCAGAACCCTTACAGATCCTTGAACTCCGAGGGTGGGGCTTTGGACTGATGGGGCACCCCTGATTCTTAAAGCAAAGCTTTGACAGATGTTGAACTCCGAGGATGAGGACTTGGACTGATGGAGCGTCCATGATTTTCAGATCACCACCTCTTAGTGAGCTTGAACTCCGAGGGTGGGGCCTTGGACTCTGATGGGGCGGGGCGCCCCTGATTTTTAAATCAGAACCCCTACAGATCCTTGAACTCCGAGGGTGGGGCTTTGGACTGATGTGGCACCCCTGATTCTCAAATCAAAGCTTTTGGAGGATGCGGCCCTGGACTGATGGAGCGCCCATGATTTTCAGATCACCGCCTCTTCGTGAGCTTGAACTCCGGGGGTGGGGCCTTGGACGCCCCTGGTTTTTCAATCAGAACTCTTACAAATCTTGAACTCCGAGGCAAAGGCCTTGGACTGATGGAGCGCCCTTGATTCTTCAGTCAGAACCCTGACAGATCTTGAACTTCGAGGGTCGGGCCTTGGGTTGATGGGGCGCCCCTGATATCGGGTTTAGCGGGTTTATCGGGTTTGGCGGGTTTAGCGGTGCGCGTCCGCTGTTTGCGCGCGCAATGGCGAATACGGTGGTCAGACACAAAGCTCTGACAGCCGAGCCCTAAAATTCCCGGGTCACCTCCAGAGTCGACTAACTCCCCGAAATTCCTGACTCCCAGACTTTCAAGTTGGTGGCGCTCATCCAGAAGTGAAGCCCCAAACCCTGAGCCCTGAGCTTGTCCAGCTCCTGAATCTGCCCTCTCCTGTTTGCGATTACTACCACTATACAGGGGGGTCTGATCCCACAAATAAGCTTCACATCCAGAGCTTGCTTGGCCTTGTCTTCGACTTCATCTCCCCCCTTCGTCCAGGCACCCCACACCTCGACTGCAGGAGTGGTACAGAGCTTTCCTTTGCACTCCGGCTTGTCCAGCTTCCAGCGATTTGCAGTCATGCTTGCCCGAGGTACATGCGTGACCTCTGTGCCTGCTGTCGCTTCTGTAAGTGTGCTTTTGCCGACTCCACCTCCACTTGTTGTGATGGCATGCTGCAGAGCTTGGATGGTTTCAATCAAATGCTCTCGCTTAGTCGGAGAGCTTGATCCTAAACTGTGGGGCTTAAGAACAAGTTTCGGGGTGGGGCCCAGGCAGTCGGGGGGGGCCCTTCACTCAGCGCTTAGGATGGAGGCATTGGTCCCTCCAGCCGTCTCGGCTTCCACCAAGAAGCCTCCGTGGTGCTTTGCCCCGTGGTGCTGGTGGTGGTAGTGGCAGCCTCGGCTCAAGACTTTTGGCCTCGAGGCCTCGAGTGGCTGACTCAGGCTAGCGGCTCATCACATTGGGCAAATATCGGTTCAATGACTTTTGACACAATTCGACCGCCTCAGTATCAGAGCTCACAGATTTGGGCTTCGTCCACACGTTTAAAGGCTCGGGCGTGGTCGAGGTTCGGGTTTGAGCTGCGAGTTCCGGGCTTCATGTGCATCGCGACACTCATGCGCGTGATCAGCCCGAATGGCTACCGTCGTGTTCTCGGGAGCGGCCGTACTGATAGTACTGGTGGTTGTCGTGGCCTTGGATGTGGCATTCCCAGCCCGAAGATCAGAGATGCTAGTTCAAAGAAAAGGAGAACTGAAAGGCTTAAAGCTCCTTAGCACACTCTCAGAGGCGAACGACACGCTCCAATGACAAAGTACCGGCGTTGCAATACTGCGAGTTCGCTTGCTCTGTTGTGTGTGCACAGGATCGTCGTGGTGATTATCGTTCCTGCTCCTTTGTCAAATCGAGCCAAACCTCGAAGCTAACTTTTGGAGCCTCACAAGCGACGCTACACATGGTCTCACAGGACAAGAGACTGCAGACGTCGTGGGAGCGCTGGTGGGCGGCTCTGCTGTGCTAGTAGTGGTTGTCGTCGTTGCAACCTCGCTCAAAACGTGACTACCACAGCAAGCCTCGCTTCCTCAAACCGCAACACTGACCAAACCTGGATATGGCATGTCGATTTCAGCTCCTAGGACTGGGAAGTCGGAACTTGCGGTTCGAGATTCAGAATCGAGTTGTTGGCTAGGACTTTGCTAGGCCCGTCATTGCAGATCTCAAAGTCCGCACCCGAAATGCTACTATGTTACAGACAGACAAGCGGTACGACTTTGAAAGCCTCCAAACTAGGTCTAACACTCTGGCCCAGGTTTGCTCAGGCAGTTCGTACGCCTCGCTCAAGCCGGGCAGCCTGAGACGTCGTGGTCTCGCTGGCAACTTCATCGGCTGTGCCACTGCTCGATGTGGCCTCGGGCTACCAACGATGGACACATTCGGAAACCAAACTGGCAAATTCGCAAAAACAAGTGAATTGGTGCAAAGGACCACCGGCGTTGTGGTCTCGCTGGTGGTCATGCTACTGCTCGTGGTCGAAGATGCCTCACATCCACAAAACAGTTCCGGGAAGGACTGCTAGGGATTCAGGAACCGATATGCACGTCAAGCAGATGACTTGCAACTCTTAGAAGCCTGAGGCGTCGTGGTCTCGTTGGCAGCTTCATCGGCTGTGCTGCTAGTTGAAGTCTCCTGAGACTATCACATACTATCACCACTGGGCACATTCAGAAACCTGACGGAAAGCCCTCGACTAATTGATCAGAAGGGCCACCGGCGTCGTGGTCTCGCTGGTGGTCATGCTACTGCTCGTGGTTGAAGATGCCTCAGGTTCAACAAGCAAACCCGGAAGGACTGCCAGGTATTCAAAAACCGACAGGCACATTTAGCATATGACTTGCAACTTTTCGAAGACAGAGGCGTCGTTGTCTCCCCGGCAGCTTCTCTGGCTGTGCTGCTGGAAGGAGTCTCTTCGGACCACCACTGCTGGACACATTCGGAAAGGGAAAACACACCTTGCAGCCCTCTTTTGTGGCCATCGTCGTATTGGTCCGAACGGCCACCGGCGTCGTGGTCTCGCTGGTGGTCATGCTACTGCTCGTGGTCGAAGACGCCTCGCATCCACAAGACAGTTCCGGGGAGGACTGCTAGGCATTCAGGAAACGATAAGCACATCAAGCAGACTTGCAACTCGCCTGAGGCGTCGTGGTCTCGTTGGCAGCTTCATCGGCTGTGCTGCTAGTAGAAGTCTCCTGAGACCATCACCACTGGGCACATTCAGAAACCTGACGGAAAGCCTCGACTAATTGGTCAGAAGGGCCACCGGCGTCGTGGTCTCGCTGGTGGTCATGCTACTGCTCGTGGTCGAAGATGCCTCACATCCACTAAACACTTCCGGGGAGGACTGCTAGGCATTCAGGAAACGATATGCACATCAAGCAGACTTGCAACTCGCCTGAGGCGTCGTGGTCTCGTTGGCAGCTTCATCGGCTGTGCTGCTAGTAGAAGTCTCCTGAGACTATCACCACTGGGCACATTCAGAAACCTGACGGAAAGCCTCGACTAATTGGTCAGAAGGGCCACCGGCGTCGCGGTCTCGCTGGTGGTCATGCTACTGCTCGTGGTCGAAGATGCCTCACATCCACTAAACACTTCCGGGGAGGACTGCTAGGCATTCAGGAAACGATATGCACGTCAAGCAGATGACTTACAACTCTTAGAAGCCTGAGGCGTCGTGGTCTCGTTGGCAGCTTCATCGGCTGTGCTGCTAGTTGAAGTCTCCTGAGACTATCACATACTATCACCACTCGGCACATTCAGAAACCTGACGGAAAGCCCTCGACTAATTGGTCAGAAGGGCCACCGGCGTCGTGGTCTCGCTGGTGGTCATGCTACTGCTCGTGGGTGACGTCGCCTTCGATACAAGCCTACCGTTCGTCTGACAAGCACTTGCAGCACTGCGAGTATCGAATGTCATGACGTGCTTGAGCTCCGCCACGCAGAAACACACCTCATGAATCAATCCAAGCTTCAGCCGATGTCGTCGTCACGCTAGTGTTCTGAATTGCTGCGGCGCTGGTTGACGTGGCCTGGATTCAATGCCACACATGCCGTCATCCGTTTCAATAGACTATACACTAATTACTGCGACGAAAGAGAACAGGCTGCAATAGAAGAAGCTTGCGGCATAAGAAAACAAAATCCAATGAAATGCGGCGTAGTACTGTAACACGAATTAAAATATACTTTGAACCTGAAGCGATGCTGGTGCAGTTCTTATCATCGCACTTCGTCTACACCGATCTCCCCAACGCGCAAACAGGGCATCGTGCAACAAACGCGGGACCAAGTTCCTCTCCCTAAACCCTAAACTTCTGTAAACCCTCCCGCAACCTGAACCAAAGCTAACATTGAAATTCATTTTTTCTGGATCCGACCCTGGGCCCAGGGCTGCTGCTACTGCGATTGCGACTACGAGTGCGACTAGACTACTCCTCCTCCTCCAGCTGCTACTACCACTACCACCACTACTCCTGCTGCTGCTGCTACGATGACGATAACGAGCTTGTCAGCTTGTGGTTTTGGGTTCGATCACTGACTGCCAACTGCCACGAAGCCAGGAGACCCCAGCAGAGACCAGCGGAGGCAACGGCGGTAGCTGCTCCTGGTGCCAACCCCCCGGGGATTGAACTCCCAAACTTCGTGCGTTGTATGGTACCCCATGTTCCCCGGTGCTGTTCAGGTTAAGTGAACGCTCAGCAACTCCTTAGCGGATAGCCTTCCCGAGATGCAAGTGCTTCGAGAAAACAAAGTTGATTCGACGTATCTTCTCTACTTGTTGGCTTGCAGCATGTAGAATGCCGCTTCAGCACTGAAACAGCCCGCACTTCCGAGATGTTCCAGAGAAGTCCGGCAGCTTTCCAGCTTCTGTGCATCCATGGGCAAGTTCAGCTTGCAGACTCGGTACTTCCGTGACCAGTTCTGGCCTACCGCATATCCGGCGAAAATGCCAGGAATGCCCTTCGGGTCGAACTTGTGACCATAGGTCTTCTCCCTTGTGTCAGTAGGTTTGAAGCAAGACCGCCAGGGGCATTTCTCTACAAGCCCGGCAATCCAACTGAATGGGATCAGCCAAACAAGTTCGACGGTCTGTGTTGTCGGGATATGTCGGAAACACGGATGCGTCTTTAAACTTGCTAGAGGCTTCCAGTTTTGAGGCTTCGAACGTCAAAGATTTCTTGCGGGATTGAGTCAACCTTGCTGCGCCGAAGATGAAGCCAGAGAGCTGGCGCCGAGGACTTTCAACCCGGGGACTTAAGTCACGTGACAAGCAGTAGACAATCAACAGGCGTAAGTGCCGTTGTCGTCGTCGGCCTGGCATTGATCGACGTCAAGTCACGTCAATCTTTGACGTCATTCTGGAGCATCGACGAGACTGATCTTCCTATGAAGCTTTGAAGTGATGCAAAAAGGCATTAGGTGTTGAGGGACCTGCGGATCTTCAGAGTTCCGGCTTCTCCTCTGCAGCATCGAGGTGCAAGCGGCGCACCTGCACTCAGGGTGGCTCTTGTCTCCGGGATTCAGACAGCACTGCCGACCGACAGCATGTCCCCGATTGATAAGAACCGTGGGTTAAGCTTTGCGAAAACCCCAACAGTTCAACACAAAGAGACGGATGGATAGTAAGGCCAGGAGGCCCCCTCAAACAAAAATCGTGGAAGAGAAAGCCTGCCCATTGACGGACCATCTGATAGTGGGTTTCGAAGTGCTCGGGCTCAGAGGTGCTGGCTTCGTTCCAAAAGTTGCCCTCAGACTGGCCCGCCACCTGTATCAGCTGGCTCGCTCGAGGCCTGCAGCGCGGTTGTTTTCGCTGTCGCAGATCTCAACATGGTGCGCAATCGTACCAATACGGTACGTGGATGCAGTCATCCATCCATACCTACATCTACCAATGCAGGCATGCTGGCATACGTGCACACATACACAGATACATAGATATACAAATACATAGACACATACATATCTGCATACATACATACATACATACCGTGTGCGTGGCTTTTGGGCCCATTTGACCGTGCATCAGCCGATCACCCGATCAGCCAATCAACCCCTAAACCCTAAACCCCTTAACCCTGAACCCCTAAACCCCTAAACCCGACCACCCGACCAGCCGATCAGCGGATCAGCTGATGAGCCGATCAGCCGATTAGCCGATGAACTGATCGGCTGATCGGCTGATGCGGAATTTGGAAACCCAGTTTGCGAGCACAATGCAGAAACACATGCATGCATACATACATACGTACCTACATACATACATACATACATACATACATACATACCGGCAGACAGACCGACAGACAGACATACAGACACACACAGACACACAGGCACACAGACACACAGACACACAGACGCACAGACACACCGACACATAGACAGACAGACAGACAGACAGGCAGGCAGGCAGGCAGACAGACGGACATAGGTACACATAAACGGAGATAGTGTGTGTGTGTATATATATATATATATATACATATATACACATGCATACAAATCTACACAGATATGATTCCGGCTCGGCCGGTCCCACCCCCCCCCCGGTTCACCCCCCCGGTGGTGTGGTGTGGGGTGGAGCTTGCTTCCCCCCTGCCTGTGGTGTGGCGTGGTTCGGGGGTGGGTCTGCTTGGGGTGGTTCCTGGCATGGTGTGAGCTCGGGTTTTCTTGCCGTGATTCCCCTGCGTTTGGGGGTCTGCTTTGGGTGTTTGGTATACTCATCCCATGATGATAATGATGATGATGATGATGGGGACGATGATCACCATCATCATGATCATCATCAACTCAAACATCTTAATGCTTCTTTGGTTGGTCGTCGGGTGGCCTGTCAGGGAACTCGGTCCTCCTGACAGTTGCCTTGCTTAACCCTCATGTCGGAGTGGTCTTTCTTGGAGGGTGTCCACAGTCACAAGGATCGGCGTTTTTGCGACGCGATCCTCGTGACAGTTGACGGCTTTGGCGGCCTCACGTGTGAATCGTGCCGAAAAAATAAACTTGTACTGTCTACTGTCACACGGATCGGGCGTCTTTGGGACGCGATCCTCGTGACACATGACGGTTTTGGGGCCCGCATGTGCAAAAAGATTCGGCTTGGGGAGTGGGTGGGTGAGGGGAGAGATACCATTGGGGGGGGGGTCGGCGAAACAAGAACAGATATGTATTGTATATGTGTCGGCTTATAGGTGACCCTGGATGAGAAGTCAGGATTTCCGGTACGGGCCCTTAGGTTTGGGATTTCACCGCAAGAAGGCTCCAACCATGCCGTCTCACCTCGATCGTTGGAAGGCCTCTGTGCAAGCGCACAGGGCCAGTATGGACAGAAGTCGCGTGACAACGGCCTGTGCCAGAGGAAATAATTGAATTGCTGTCTTTGAAGAAGGCAGACGTGAAGGTTTGGGATTTATTGGCCGGAATCTTCGCGGCACTCCAAGGACAGACAGGCTCGGCATTTGCATCTAAGCTCTACTCTCTTGAATGATACAACCAACAAACAGCACAAGCAATGTAGCTTGCAGCATGCACGGCGCTCCTGAGCTTGAGCCCACCCTTCAAGTACAAGGCCTGCCAAACAAATTGCCACCGTACTTGCAGTTTGAGATGTGGGCTAAATCCCCTCTGTTTCCCAGCAAGAGATGGTGGTTTCCTGCCTAATCTGACGAGTCTCGAAACCCTGATTCTGAGAACTGCATGAGCATCCAAGCTCGCAGGCCTGCATATGGAGATAGATGAAGAGCGACGTTCGATACGAAAAGGTTCCTAAGCGAAGATGGTGAAATTGAGGGGTTCCGTGTCGCGGCTTTGGAAGAAGGGGTTTTGGGTTCAAGATGGAAGCATGAGGTGTCGAATGCAGATTACCGATGTCCTCCGGTGTGTGCAGCTTGGACGTTCGGATCTCAGGCAGTTTGAGTTTAGCGCGACGTCACCCCTCCCTTGATGCCGGCATGGAAATGGCTTCGCAACTCTGACGTCGCCACCAACCACTGAAGCCTTCACCCTTCCAGAACCCTGAACCCGAAACCCAACAAGACCAAGAAGTCGCGCCGAAGGTCGGTACGCTTCCGGACAGGGATGGGTGTTTCCCCTTTGAGCCGGTTGGCTGTGGAGACATCGCAAGGCTTCGAGGTTCAGGGTTTAGGGCCTAAAGGGCTCAGGCTGGAGGCTTTGGGCTGGGGAGCGGTGTACAACATTGAGACTGAGGGGTGATGGTGGCTTCAGGTTCTGGATAGAGGGGTTGAGGTTCACATGAAAGCTGCAAGAGCTTCGGACTGGGATTTGGCAGGGAGGATTTGGGACCACTCGACGGCTCAGGCTTTGCAGCGGGCAAGGTAGTTCGGGAATACCCACTTCGTACAACATGCCATGGTTCGGCCTTCCAAGCGAACCAAACCATCTGGTGATGAAAAGGCATATCCCAACAAACAGTCTTGCTTCCTTAAAACTGAAGGATTACCATTGCGATGAAAAGGCCCGGATCCAAAACAAGCCCGGGGCACCTCCTTATTCAAGCTCAACCTAAAGTCGCTCTGAGGTAACATTTGGGGTACCATTTGGGGGTCTTTCAGGCCACAGCACAACAGAGAGCAGCGGTATCCACACGAGCATCCACCCCTATCCTCACCTCGCCGCTGCGTCGTCGTCGTCCGTCCTTACCGCTATATTCTCGCCCGCCGCGCCGTCGTCGCCGCATCGTCGTCGTCGCATCGTCGTCGTCGCATCGTCGTCGTTGTCGTCGTCGTCGCGTCGTCGTCGCATCGTCGCCGTGCTCGCCCCGCTGCTCCGCGGCCCGCGTGCTCCGCCTGCTCGCCCCTTCTCGTGCGCCGCCGGCTCTGCCCGGGCTCATGCCGTGAATGCCAAGGTGCTGCGGGCTGCCTGGGCTCGCAGCCTATAGGACTATAGGACCACATCTGCGGCAGCCCTCGCCCGTCGTCGTCGCCGCGTCGTCGTCGTCGTCGTCGTCGTCGTCCCCGCATCGTCGTCGTCACGTCGCCGCGTCGTCGTCGTCGTCATCGCCGTCGCATCGTCGTCCGAGCCGAGCGTTGTCGCATCGTCATCCGAGCCGAGCGCAAGCGTCCGAGCCCATCCTCGCCGCGTTGCCGACGTCGTCGCCGCCGTCGCGGCCGTCGCGACGTCCGAGTCTGCCACCGTCGTCGGTCCCACAGCGTCATCGCCACCGTCGCCGTCGTCCGAGCGCTGCGCGACGCCCCGCCGCGTCGTCGCCGCATCGTCACATCCTCGCCCGTCCGAGCCCGCCGTGGCCGCTTGCCGCCCGCCGCCGTCGTCCGTATCCTTAGTTTGGCTGTATGGCGACCTCGAACACTTACTCGTCGTTGGTCTGGCCTCGCCCTGCCCTCCGCGCCCCTATCTTCCCCCGCCGCGCTGCTATCACCGCGGCCTGTTCCCGGCCTGTTCCCCCGCCATCGTCGCGTCGTCATCGTCGCCATCTGAGACAGACATCTTGGCTCGGGTCTTGTCGTTGCCCCCAATTACAGCCCTGCAGCCCCGCTTCCGTCGTGGTCGGGTCGTCGTCGGTCGTCGCCATCGCCGGCTTGTTTTAGCCTTCTTTAGGCTTGTTTTACAGGCTTACAGTAGGCATCTAGGATTCGGGCAAACAATTTCTCATTTTGGGGTCGTTGCTTCTCGCTTTCCTTCGTTGTTTCTGTCATTCTGTCGTACGGGAAAGCAATAGTTCTTTGATGTTCAGTATTTTTGATGTTACTGCATATATTTCAGTCTTTCTTACGTTCTGTATTAAGGAAAGCTATAATTATGTTGATGTTTCTGTATTTCTTTTGTAGGTTACTTAGTTTGTTTTTGAGGGCTCCACGACCGGGGGTGAAGGCGAGCCTTCCGCCCTCCCACGTGCCTCCAGAAGGTACCTGCGCTTGCTGCCACTCTCGTCTCGATCAGCTTTCAATGACGCCAACTCGTGCTTCGTTCACCCTGGCTTCATCCATGTATTTACTTCGTTCATGTTAAGCCCCAAGCCAAGCCTCATGAAGCGCACCGAAGACCAGGAGCGTGGCGATGACCAGCGCCGTGAAGGGCCAGAACCTGAGTTGAGGGCAGGCTGTTTCGCCGAAGCCAACAACGGAAGCACTGCGACGCTGGAGTCTTAGCGGTTTTGAACATGGAATGGTGCTCGCATCCCACTCAAAACTCCAGGTCTCCAGCCATAGGCCGTTACCGGCAGAAGCCTCTAGGACCTCTAGCGATGCAGTCGCTTAATTTAGCGCCTGCGGATCTTGTTGGGCGGATAGACGGGAGGAGGAATGAAGCAGCCGCGGTAGAAGTTGCAGTTGGTGGCCATCGTGTAGATGTCAGACTGCGGCCAATCGCAGAGCGTGCGGAAGCACCGGCCATCCGCCATATAAGGCAGGCCCGGTGGACAGCCAGACTCATCTGCTTCGACCGCATCCTCCATGGTGTCCACAGCAGCCTCTGTGGACTCTGCAGTCTCTGCACCCTCCTCCAGCAAACCGATTCTGCAATTCCGGTAAACTGAGCAGTCCATCATCGAATACATCACTGCTTTCGGCCCAGGACATTTGTTCCTGAAGCAGTACATGCCATTCGGACCTGTTTCGTAGCCGGCGGGGCAGCCAGCAGCCCACTCTACCTTTTCGAGCCCCGCAGAAAGCTCCTCGGACTTCTCCAAGTCCAACTCCGACTGCTGGGCGCCTCTCATCTGCACTGCGCTCAAAGCACAGGTGCCGCTGCCGTCGCACTCCCCATCCAGGTCCAGCGAAGCATCCAAGTCGTTGACATCGGAGGCAAGCGCGCAGCCGAACAAGAAGACGGCACCGAAACGGGCCAAGAAACCCAAAGCCATCTCAGAAGTGATGGAAACAAGCAAAGATGCTTCACTTTGAGCAAGGCAAAGAGGCTGCGAAACCCAAAGAACATTGAAGGCCGAAATGGAAGGTTGATGAGCCCGGCCTCCAATTCTAGCAAGTCTAAGGCTGCATCTGGTCATCATTCTCCAGCAATGGTCTAGTATTTTACTTATGGTGGTATTGTGTAATATCCTCTTCTCTCCATCGCCCTGCCTGCGGCTGCCAATGCTGTCTCTCGCACATCTAGGTCGAAGGTCCTCACAGGAAAGCACACTAAACCAAATAAAAAGCTGGGAAACGTTCTCTAAAAGAGTGCGATGATTGCAGGAACACTCTTCTGGAACGAGTCCTTGAACGGATTGCCTCATGAAGGCCGGCAGCATCACCATCCTCAATCGCCCAAGCCAACGCAAGCCATCTCATGAGACATTTTGGGCGCTGACACGATGAAGATGGGAGGTCCTGTCACGAGTCACCTCCAAATGTCGAAGCGCATCGCGGTCGCAAGGCCTCAGAAATGGAAATGAAGATTCAGCGAGGCAGCCTGCACTCCACTGAGTCACCGGGCCCGAGTGCGGCGACCAGAACGCGGACTTCGGAGAGCCCTGCCGCGACGCTCCGCTCTGCTTCCCCTCCCGCTCCTCTACGCTTTCCGCATCTCCCCGTGTTTCCCTTCTGATGCTACTTTGCCTGCACTTCCTTTGGGCTCGTCCGCCACATCCCTCGACGCCTGGCTGAGTCTCACTGCATTCGCCCCATTCTCAAGACGATCCCTCACCCCTCACCTGCACTTCCTTTGGCGCTTCATCCACCTCAGCGAAGAAGGCAGGCCTGGTGTCGGAGAAATCGGAGAAAGACCAAAAAAAGGCTCCCGGTAAACCTCTGCTCTGCGCCTGCTCTGCCCTCCACCTCCGATTCAAGGAGGCGTCGCCTTGAGCCATCGCCCTGGAGTTGGGCCCAAGAGGAAGAGGAAGAGAGGACAAAAAACATGCGGCCAAAAAGTTGGAAAAAAATACACAAAGACACATGAAGAGCACTGATTTCGTACGCTCGTCATTGCTTTTTCGCACTGCTGACATGCCAGTACAGCGAATGAGGCTACTTACAGGGCTCTACGTCTCTATTTCGGGCCAGCTGCACAGCACCGCTCGCAATCCGAAGAGAGGGCATGCTGGCTGCTGGCTATTGCTGTGACGGGGCGTTGAGGGCGGTTTCAGGTCGGATGTGCGAGCCACCACAAACTCTGTGCGATGCAGGCGGCGAACGCTCAAACTCCGGGCCATGCTACTCCCGGCCATGCTTTGAGGCTGGAAATCTGCCTTTGGAGATGCTGTTGCGCTAGGACACTAGGAGCAGCAGCCAAGCATTGTCCCCTCAAGTGTGGGACAGCAGTTCCCGCTGAGGCGAAGATCCACACATGCTGGGTGGGCACTGCATTCCGGGTACTCCATAGGCACCTTTAGCGGGGGTGCCCCCCTGGATCTGTCGATACAGGAAAGGTAGAAGTTGCAGTTTGTCGCCATGGTGTAAACCTCGAGCGAACGCCACGTGCATTTGTTGCGAAAGCACCTGCCGTCAGCCAAGTAAGGCATCCGTGGAGGGCAGTCCCAGCTCGCCGAGGGAGCGGCAGGACCCCCGATTACGCAATTCGAGAACCGAGAGCACTCCGCCATGGAGTAGAAGACGGCCTTTGGCCCTGGGCACATGTCGGAGAAGCAGTACTCACTGTCAGCTCCACCTGGAAGCAAGCCATCTGGGCAACCACCAGAAGACTGCCTCACCTTGCTCGCCACCCCCATCTCGAGGCCCGCAGAAAGCTCCTCGGACTTCTCCAAGTCCAACTCCGACTGCTGGGCGCCTCTCATCTGCACTGCGCTCAAAGCACAGGTGCCGCTGCCGTCGCACTCCCCATCCAGGTCCAGCGAAGCATCCAAGTCGTTGACATCGGAGGCAAGCGCGCAGCCGAACAAGAAGACGGCACCGAAACGGGCCAAGAAACCCAAAGCCATCTCAGAAGTGATGGAAACAAGCAAAGATGCTTCACTTTGAGCAAGGCAAAGAGGCTGCGAAACCCAAAGAACATTGAAGGCCGAAATGGAAGGTTGATGAGCCCGGCCTCCAATTCTAGCAAGTCTAAGGCTGCATCTGGTCATCATTCTCCAGCAATGGTCTAGTATTTTGCTTATGGTGGTATTGTGTAATATCCTCTTCTCTCCATCGCCCTGCCTGCGGCTGCCAATGCTGTCTCTCGCACATCTAGGTCGAAGGTCCTCACAGGAAAGCACACTAAACCAAATAAAAAGCTGGGAAACGTTCTCTAAAAGAGTGCGATGATTGCAGGAACACTCTTCTGGAACGAGTCCTTGAACCGATTGCCTCATGAAGGCCGGCAGCATCACCATCCTCAATCGCCCAAGCCAACGCAAGCCATCTCATGAGACATTTTGGGCGCTGACACGATGAAGATGGGAGGTCCTGTCACGAGTCACCTCCAAATGTCGAAGCGCATCGCGGTCGCAAGGCCTCAGAAATGGAAATGAAGATTCGGCGAGGCAGCCTGCACTCCACTGAGTCACCGGGCCCGAGTGCGGCGACCAGAACGCGGACTTCGGAGAGCCCTGCCGCGACGCTCCGCTCTGCTTCCCCTCCCGCTCCTCCACGCTTTCCGCATCTCCCCGTGTTTCCCTTCTGATGCTATTTTGCCTGCACTTCCTTTGGGCTCGTCCGCCACATCCCTCGACGTCTGGCTGAGTCTCACTGCATTCGCCCCATTCTCAAGACGATCCCTCACCCCTCACCTGCACTTCCTTTGGCGCTTCATCCACCTCAGCGAAGAAGGCAGGCCTGGTGTCGGAGAAATCTGAGAAAGACCAAAAAAAGGCTCCCGGTAAACCTCTGCTCTGCGCCTGCTCTGCCCTCCACCTCCGATTCAAGGAGGCGTCGCCTTGAGCCATCGCCCTGGAGTTGGGCCCAAGAGGAAGAGGAAGAGAGGACAAAAAACGTGCGGCCAAAAAGTTGGAAAAAATACACAAAGACACATGAAGAGCACTGATTTCGTACGCTCGTCATTGCTTTTTCGCACTGCTGACATGCCAGTACAGCGAATGAGGCTACTTACAGGGCTCTACGTCTCTATTTCGGGCCAGCTGCACGGCACCGCTCGCAATCCGAAGGGAGGGCATGCTGGCTGCTGGCTATTGCTGTGACGGGGCGTTGAGGGCGGTTTCAGGTCGGATGTGCGAGCCACCACAAACTCTGTGCGATGCAGGCGGCGAACGCTCAAACTCCGGGCCATGCTACTCCCGGCCATGCTTTGAGGCTGGAAATCTGCCTTTGGAGATGCTGCGCTAGGACACTAGGAGCAGCAGCCAAGCATTGTCCCCTCAAGTGTGGGACAGCAGTTCCCGCTGAGGCGAAGATCCACACATGCTGGGTGGGCACTGCATTCCGGGTACTCCATAGGCACCTTTAGCGGGGGTGCCCCCCTGGATCTGTCGATACAGGAAAGGTAGAAGTTGCAGTTTGTCGCCATGGTGTAAACCTCGAGCGAACGCCACGTGCATTTGTTGCGAAAGCACCTGCCGTCAGCCAAGTAAGGCATCCGTGGAGGGCAGTCCCAGCTCGCCGAGGGAGCGGCAGGACCCCCGATTACGCAATTCGAGAACCGAGAGCACTCCGCCATGGAGTAGAAGACGGCCTTTGGCCCTGGGCACATGTCGGAGAAGCAGTACTCACTGTCAGCTCCCCCTGGAAGCAAGCCATCTGGGCAACCACCAGAAGACTGCCTCACCTTGCTCGCCACCCCCATCTCGAGGCCCGCAGAAAGCTCCTCGGACTTCTCCAAGTCCAACTCCGACTGCTGGGCGCCTCTCATCTGCACTGCGCTCAAAGCACAGGTGCCGCTGCCGTCGCACTCCCCATCCAGGTCCAGCGAAGCATCCAAGTCGTTGACATCGGAGGCAAGCGCGCAGCCGAACAAGAAGACGGCACCGAAACGGGCCAAGAAACCCAAAGCCATCCCAACGCAAGTGCGGGGAAAGTGAAGAAGCTGCGCTTTTAAGAGACAAGCGAAGAGAAAGGCTGCGAGGTTGCAAAATCTTCACATGACTGGCTAGATCTTCTCAAGTCGAAGCATGCAGTTTTTGTGCTCTTAGCCGACCAGGAAAGAGGGCGAATCTGGCACGGCCGAGACCGAACCACCGCCAACATACTTACTTCGTACGGCTAACTATGATGTGCTGACGAATCCAGGCGATCCGAGGTGCAAGAAACAAACTCGGGAAGACATCGTCCCTCCAAAGGCTCTCACATCTGAGCTCTGAGCAGTCACATGTCTGGCTGGATGCGATTCTGATGCTGACTTGCTGGCTTGAGCCAAAGAAGCTGATAGCCTCGGCGTTACAAGTTCTCGGCACCTGCAGTTGGGACCGAGCGAACCCAAACAGCTGGAGGGAGAAGAAGACTGTACGGCGAGGTTGGCTTGCACATGCCGTTCCGGGGTCCGTCAGATCCAAGCCAGTTCTGGGCAAGATTCCTTTTCGGTCAAGCGTCGCGGAGGCAATGATAAGCAGATTGCAGGTACACGGGTAACCAGAATCTTTCCAACTGATAAAACTACATCAGAGTTCAAAGTGGAGCATGCCGCAAAGTCATCAATATTGCAGTATTGAGCGAGTCAAAATTATCATCGGCTCATTGCCGCCCAAACACATCTCAGAGGCTCTGCTGCACACAGACAACATGAATTGGCTACCGGCTACCTGTCGGTACCGCAGAAGGGAAACATCATCCCAGCGGCTTTCTGCAACATGCACAGATCATAATGCTGCCTCCTTGCAGAATGAATATGAATCAAGAGCAGCACGGAGCCGTGCACAAGGTCGCTTTTCCCAACAGCACCGCCGCGTGAAGCGCTTCGCATTGCGGCCTTCTTGGATCCCCTGCAGAGCCCTGTAAGGTGCTCGAGGTCCCACGAGCCGAAGGCCTTTCTGCATCTTCCGGGTGCTTTCTGAGGAGGTGGGCAATGAGCCCTTGAGCCCTTGTTCCCCCTCCTCGAAGTTCCTGCGGTCTGCGTGCACTGCAACCCGGCGCTTGTGCGGGGCTCGCGGGTCAGCTTGGCGGGGCTGTCAAGCTCTCCACGATGCCGGCGCCCCCCAGGATCCTGGCAGGCTAAATGGCTTGGGGAGGGTTGCGTCTGAATCCGACGCTGCACGCAGATTTCAACGGTCTGCACTCCGGGTTTAAACGCACGCAGGTGATCGAATGTTTTGGAACCGGCGCTGCACTAAACGACACCCTTCGGCAAAGCCCACACCTGCCTGCCACGGGCGCGAACGCAGGTCGAAGAGGCTCCGGAAGGTTGGGGAGATCAGGTCATGTCGGCAAGTCCTCCAGGCGCTTGCTCCAGTGGACAGCATCGGTACACTGGGTTTCGTTGGGAAGGAATGTACGGAATTACAAGCCGTGCCGATCTACAGCCAACCACCTTGAAACTCGCGCCCTGCTCATGGGTGACAACTCGTCCGACCATAGTTGGAGTCCTACACATACTAAAGTTCTGTGAGGTCTAGATCGAGCCTACAGAAGCTACAAGTTTCAAAATACTGCCATGCTGAAGCCATGGATTGCAATCTCCTTTAATTTCAGTGCTGCTTGGAAGCAACCAGTCGAACAGACGTATGTTTGTGCTCCTATGACGAAACAAGGCAGCCTGGCGCAAAGCAACGCAGGCAACGTGCCTCATCAATAGCGGGTCGCTTCCGCAACTCGGCCTCTCACTTCGGCGCCGAAAACTCCAGCAGGCACTTATGATTTGACTTCGGAGCTTGGGACTACCACGACGGGGAGGTATAGGTCGGCTTGAGCATCAGCACGTGCATTCGTGTCCTTGCTTTTCGTCCTCAAGTCGCTATCAGACATCGTTCTGCCCTCAGGGCCTTGTACAAACCCCTCAGAAGATCTGAAAGTGCCCCGGCTCGGCATCGGGTCCTCAAGCCTGCATCCCAAGCCCTAAAGAAACTTTGCTGACCTCCCAAAATCTTTGCCTCAGCCCAGCTCCAAACCTGAGCTGGGGGCGCGCCTCGTCCCCACAAGCACAGAAGGCCGGGTCGAGGTTTGTCGGCGTGCCTTGCTTTCACCACACGGCTAACGGGCTTAGGTTTCAAGCACTGGTGAAGACTTGACATCATCTGCCGAGTCTAGAAACCCCCTAGCGTAGGCGGCCAGGATGCAATGCTCGTTGGGCCGGTAGCGGGACCTGGCGTACACCACTTTGCGTGTCAAAAATCTTAGATGCCTATGACATTGGCAGCTGCCGGGCACGTTTCCGAGGCTCCGAATGTCATGCTTGGCCAAACCGCAAGGGGGCAAACTGCGCGATGGGTCTTGAGTCGAGGTCTTCGATTTGCTAGACCCGGTGGCTCCAAACCCTGAAGCCTAAAGGCAACAAATGCTGCGCAAATGTAAGATGCCTGGGGAAGAGCTTCAGGAACTCGTCCACGTATCCTTCCACATCCTGTGCAGCGGTGGCAGACGTTTGTGCTCAGCCGGGGTCTAGGTTTGGGATTCGAAGATCGTATACTGAAGGCTGGGGCCGTCGGGCTTGGGATTTTGATGTTGGGAATTTGAGAGTTAAGACCTTGGGTTCGAGGCTTGACCTGCGGAAGCTTAAAAAGAGCACCAACCTACGGCGAACGCCCACGAATACTAGCAGGTACATGTACATGGTATGCTGCCGAATGGCTCGTCTTGAGACACGCATCATACAAGCAAAATCTCCGTCGCGCGAGGACCCTGTATGAATCCGAACCCTGAGTAACCTTCGAGCCTACCGATGCTTGCAACACCACAAGCTGCGTGGGGTTCATAGTTTTCGGAGCGCCCTGGACTCCCCGTTGATCTGTTTGGCCTAGGCCTCCTTTTTCTGACGGTCGTTGGCATCCCGGCGCCTGCAGATTGCCAGACAAGGACTTGAAGCGCATGTAGACGTAGAACCTCATTGACAATGGTCCGCAGAGCGCAGAAATGGAGTTCAGAGCCAAGTTCCACAGCCTGGAACCTTTCCGGGCATTCAAAGTAACCTATCTCGCCGTGGCGTGCAGCTGACCGCAAAGCTTTCGCAGTTGCTAGGAGCGCAAAAAAAAAGATCGCTTCGAAGTGGAGTTCCTTGTGGGACAACTCGTATGGTTGGCAGGTACGAGCGACACACAATATCGTGAGTAAGCGGTTGCCGGGCTTGGGGTTACGGGAGGTTCATACCGGGTTTGGGTTTAAGGCTTACAGAGTCTAGGGTCAAGTTTCAGTATACAACTGAGGCTGGAGACTCCTCGAACCCTCCTGTAGTCTGGGTAGTGTGCAGACTGCGTGCCGGCCTCCCCACCAGAAGGGTTCTTGGCTTCGGCTATGTTTTGGGCTGCTCGCTTTGAGATGGAGGGTTTCCGTTTTACGAGCCGAAGCTGAAAATTTCGGGTTGAGAGGATGTCGCCCAGTACACCGAGCCAGCAGCGCAAGTAGAATCTGAGGCCCCGATCCCCACAGCAGTGTTCAACGGACTGCTACTGAAAGGGCGCCCGGCTCAAACTCCATGCCGTGCGTCGTGAGCATTCCTCATAGTGCAGTTTTTTGCTTTTGTTAGCGAAAGTCCGGACCCCAAACACGAGGCTTCAGCTGTATAAAACCCGAACACCCTGAGACCTCTGCTTCCTCATCGCATCCGGGCGAGCCCGAAATACTAGAAGCCCTCAGCCGTGCAGAGAGCCCGCTGGCCCGAAACCCAGGGATCCCAACATGATAGCCGAAAGGGCTTTACTTGAAAGCAACTCAAGCTCTCAGCAAATAGATCGTCGGTGCTCATCGCAGGATGTAACTACGCTTACTATGCTGCCACCAAAGGTGACCGCTTCAAGTCTTTGCACTGCAAAGTTGCTGGACTTTGCTACCATGCAGCATACGAGTCGCGTCCGCTGCCCCGTTGCTCTTGCAGTGCGCAGGTCTGTGTTTGCGTTGTGACATTGGGAGTCCCCATGAGCAGGGCATCTCAATCGAAACTAATGCAACTCTGTTGCCTATTAAGGCGTGTAGGGTCTACGACGCACTGCGCGATTCTTTAGGGTGAGTGGCAAATGAACAAAGAAGCGCGTCGATTCACCACGTGACACATCATCGATGGACTCATGAACGTATCATCACCTGCAGGAGTCGCTCCCCAAACCCGATGGAGCACCTCTACGAGGTGAAAGTGAAGACAATCCTGCCCCATCTCCAGTAGAAATCACTCAAGACCGCTCCGGACATTCGTCAAGCATATTTTGTATTGACTCACAAGCGGGTCTCTACTTTGGAAGCCAAGTTGCGAAGACGGATGATGGTCCGATCTTCCTTGCCCTTCCCTTGGAGATTGTGCCTTGACTCGCGCGAGCTTACATGTGGTGACAGGCGGAAATGGAGATGGTGGTGGCTGAAGGGGTGGCAGCAGCAGCATGCTAACGTTCGCCGAGAAATGGAAATTCCCCGAATCGGATTTGTTTCGTGGGAAGTCACAACCTGACGCGCATGGCGTTGGATTTGTTTCGTGGGAATTCACAACCTGAAGGCATGGCGGTCCTTGTCGATTCAAAGAGACTCAAGAGAGCACACAACCGCTCGTACTTCTCGGTAACCTGTGGCCCGCGTGAAGCCACCCAAACCATGCAGGCACACATTCGTGTTTGCGTTTTGTGGGCCTTCCCAGCTAAACGCGTGGTGAGGCGGGGAACCGAGATGTCTTCTGCCCAAGCGGCTGAATCCGCTGGTAGCTGGGCAGATGCATCTCACAGTTCAGCAGTTGCTCGAGCCTCGAGATGCGAGGGTCCCCTCAATGCGGCATTGAACCAGCTTCAAAGCTGAGGTAGGTAAGATGAGCTTTCAGGTCTTTCGGAAGTTCCTGATGTCTTATGGCCCCGGGGCTGACGAGTTCTTGGTAAGGAGGTTGCCATAGCCAACTACCCGCAAAAAACAAAGCCACAGAGAGCCTAAGACCGCGAAGATACGGACGTTGGAAGCCCGTTGTAATTTGGAAATAAACTCCTCAGAAACCCTAAACCCTCAATCCTGAGCCCACGAAATCCCAAACCACAACAGCAAGCCGCAAACACTAAACCCTTAAGCCCTAAATCCTAAACCCGAAATCCTTAGTTAAGGGTTCACATAGCCACTGAGGCGCTGCATGGGCCGGCACACGCTCGAGTCCACCCGGAACTTGGGGCCAGCAGCCTCCACGAGCTGGTTCACCTCACAGCGCACAGAACACAGTGATCTAATGTACTATGATGTGCTACGATATGCGAAAACCTCCGATAATACAATATGCAAGTATATCCTCTTTCTCTGGGGGCTTTGCGGGCTCGGATTTGTGGCGTTTTGGGGGAATGTGAATGACATGAAAGTCCCACAAAGCCTCAACGTTGCAAAGGGACCTCTTCGAGGGCTCTGACGGCGATAGCCCATTGCCCGCGCTTCGAGAGCGGGCAGTAACCTTCACATGCAGGGAAAGCCGGCTTGGGACTCGGGTTTCTGTTGCCGAGGACGTAGTTTCAAGGCATCCGACAGTCAGAACTGCGGGGTCTTGTCCGATCCGATTGCTTCATGCTGCTTTATGCTTCCGCATTCAAGCACACCTGACTGCTGGACGTGGCGTGAGTGCATGTCCGGTCCCGGAAGCCCAGTGTTTGTCATCTGAGAGCTTTCATTGGTCTCTCAACCCTGAACCCGGAGACTCACAACGGCAAGTGAAGCGCGCAGCTGGATTCAGCTCGCTGTCTGAAGGATCGCATGCTTCTGGTTTGTGGATACATCGTACATCGTACCCGAATATTCTTCTTCGCTGCATCGCAAGATTTCGACAATGGGCAGCCTTCCATCAGCAGGTCTCCAGGATCGACCCTTCTGAATCCCAAACCCCACAACCCCGAAGCCCGCGGCCTACCCAGGTTCTTGCGCAGCCGCAATGCCACTCTGGCACACCGG
Organism: Symbiodinium sp. CCMP2592; assembly: GCA_905221615.1. Classification (NCBI taxonomy): domain Eukaryota; class Dinophyceae; order Suessiales; family Symbiodiniaceae; genus Symbiodinium; species Symbiodinium sp. CCMP2592. The sequence goes on along the minus strand of CAJNDT010000014.1, from coordinate 447,354 downwards.
CTTGGGTGCAGGTCCTGAGCAGTTTAACCCGGGTCTAGGCTCAGGGTACCGGCGAAGGATTTGGAGATTGTCACTTGAAGGTTTCATTGTTTGATGCCTGAGGGTACGGAGTTTGAAGGCTTGGGGCTTAGCAGCTTTGCAGGGGAAGCTGTTGGATTCCGGGTAAGCCTCATTTCCAGCCTGCCGAGGGAAAATCACAGCTCCCAAGTGGAAAAGCGTCCCCAGATTTTCCGGATGGACAGGCAACGAGCAACAGCATACAAGCCTGAGCCAACAGACCGTACCCTGCTTACTGTAACATTCCAGCTGGAAGTTTGCCTTCGCTGCCGTCTTCGGGCTCCGAATCGGCTCAATGCTTTAAGCTTGACTGAGGCTGGTCAGACGACAGGAGTAGAGGACTCTGAAGTCACGCAAAAGCGAGTTCCCAAGGCTTGAATCGATCTTGTGAGTGATATGCTTACCTTCCAGCTTCCAAATTTCGCTCTTCTCTGCTTGTGGCGCACCTTCGCCGAGGCAGCTTCGAGAGGAGGGATCGGGCCCGGTGGTCCGGAGCATCCTGGCATCTCTTGGGAAATGGACCGGTTCACAGCAATTAATTTGAACTTTGCAACACTCTCAAATAAGAGCGATCATTGCAAATTCTTAACCCCTTAACACAGATCAGCTTGCTACTTCCGAAAATGTTGATGCATGAAAACACCCATTGCACCACCATTACATGCTGCGAATGGCTGCGAAGTGTCAATGCCAGAGGTGATGGTCTGTTCCAAGCTTCAAGCTCGCAGATTGTGCACTGATTGTACGTGTGCCTTCTGCCAACGTCCTACAGCTCGCCGACCCATGGACGCTCTGAGGCACTTCCGAATCACGCCCCGTATCAGTACATGCGTCTAGGCCATGAAATCACTCGAAGACATCTTGCAGTCTCCTACGTGCTCCTGTATTTAATTCGGCGGTAGCTTGCTATCTTTCGCCAAGTTTCCATGGCCCAGCACAACCTACAACCCCCTACCAGGAAAGCCATGAACGACGGAATAGAATCATGAACACCAGGGACCACACGAACCCAGCAACTTGGGAACCGCACCCATTGCAGCTCGTTTTGAGCAGCACCTGCACGAAGAGAGTAGACGGAGGATCAGCTTGAAGAAACATCGGCCGTCGCTGATGTGCGGATTGGACGGGGTCGCTGCAGTATCAATATGCAGACAGCTACACGAGACCGAAGCCCCACATGCACCAGATGGCAAACTAATCGGCCCTCAGTTGCACCTCTAGCGGGCTTGGATTTTGCATTAAGTGGGTCGTTCATTGATCCAGAAGCTAGATGAACTGCTCAGCCTTGGTTTTGGACCTTATCGCACAAGACAAGCTTGAAAAGCATCTGTGTCAGGGATGCTTCTCTACGTTCCTCTTTGCGACGATAGGGTGAAGTACACGCTTCGGCAGGAGAAGGATCCACAGAACCGGAAGCACAGCAGATAACAAGGTGGAACAAATTAATGAAGCACAGGGGGCAAATGAGATGTCACTCGCAACTTTTTCACAAGCGAGAGCTGGAACAGCCGAAGGAAGGCAGGTTCAACCATGGTTGCCTCTTGTATGATGCCCTTTGGAGCATCTGAATCAACAACAAGAGGCGCTCGCCCAATAAAAGAATAAAAATGGGTCTCCAATGATCTCCATGTAAAGCGAATTCATCTTGTACAACGTATGGTTCAACCGCAGCTTACCACAGGACCACGCAACACCCCCCATGCCCAAGAGTGCACTTGCCCTGGCCAGCCTTATCTGCTTTGTCGAATTTCTGCGTGCGATGAAGGCTTAGTGCTAGTGCCCTTGCCCCTGTGGAGGCTGGCTTTGGGGCTTCTATTGCGTAAAGCCGTGCCCACACCATGCAAGAAGCCTGGCGCAAGAATTGAATGACCACAGACATACCAGTTGCTGGAGTAAGGTGCAAATGCTGGAGAAAAGCCAGCAACGGTGAGGTGCATACGACTTGTTGCGTTGCTCTCAAGGGCAGCTTGAAGCTTGTTCCTGAGGACCTTGTCGCGGCCCGAGGCAGCTTGTCAATGGATCGCTGTGCTGTCTTCGTCTTCATCGTCATCCCGCCACTTTCCCAATATCTCAACATCTAAAAGTGCTAATTGGAATCTACTCTTCACTTCAACCCCAGCTCAGCCAAAACGCATAGCTGAAGGACTTGTCGACGGGAAACTTCCCTGGCTCCGTGCCTCCAGGATCCTTCCCCGAGATGATATGCCGCAGGGTTGCATACCTGAGGCAGGTTTTCCACAGCTGGCGAGCTCAAGCTTTGCAACCACCTGCTCCAGCCGAAACCTGGAATCCGCCACGTCCTGGACCCTAAGTACGATGCTCTACTCTCACGTTGTCTTGCCGTCACTGCACTGAGCCCGTCGCACATCATACCAGGAGGAGATCACGAAGCGGTTCTGCTCCTTACGGCGGCTGGGATACCGTGCTTCATGGAGCCTCATAATGATACAAGTAGAAATAACCCAGCCCAAACTCCTCAACACCTGAAGAGGTTCGGAACCACAGAACTGGAACCCCGAAAACCACCGGGGCAGCGGCCAGGTTCCACATGTACCGCCTCCAGAGCCGAGCATTCTCCTGCCCGGGGCCGGAAAACTTGCTTCGGCGCTGTCGGGGCCCACCCGGGGCGAGGCGCGTCGAGGCCCGGAGTGAGGGGTTTCCAGCTTGGACCCAAGACCACCGGACTCGGAACCTTCAGCCGCCCGAAGCCTTGACGTAGACCGCTCGGTGCGCAAGCCCACAGGTCAGGTTTTGGGGGGCATCACAGCCGAGGTCGGCGAGCCTCGGCCGCTCCTCTCAGTGTCCTGCGCTGATGAGAGCGAGGCTACAATGAGGCTTCAGGCTTGAGTGCTCAAGGTTATGGTCGCAATCCAAAGCTAACTCCCAACACACTTGAAGCACTTACCAACCTTAGCCACAAACAAGTCATTCACAAAAGCATCTCAGGCTCCGCTGAAACGTGGAGCTGCCAAGACTCGGTCCCGGTGAGGTTGCTCTGGAGATGAGGCAACCCACAGTTTGTCAGCAGGCCTCTCAAGTCCCGGCTTTGCAGGTACCCTACACCTTCAGTAACTCAGGAGATGGAATGGGGTCTGCATGGTCTGCAGATGTAGGGTCAAGGTTGTTCTCGAGCATTCACGATTGAGGTTCCACGGCTGCATGACTCACAACAGCTGCACTTTGTTTCACCCCGGGCCTCAAAACAGAAACAGATAAGAGGGCTCGAAGGCTCCACTCCAGCAATTCCAGATGCCAGGCCCCAAACCCAAGGAAGTTGATTGAAGCGCGGCAGGAAAACATAAGGCCTGCACAGGAACTCTCCTCCGCGCCTCCGCAACCCACGTCCGGCAGGCGCGCTTCTGGCACCAGAAAGGAGACCTCTTAAGGCTTGAGGTGCCGCTGAGTTTTATAGATCGGGCTGACACTCAACCCTGTCCCAAACGTCACACAGCAGTTTCGCGAAGATGCGCATTCTGAGGTCAAGTCCAAAGGCGACTTCCTGGGCTAATGCCAGGCTGTGAGGCGAAGTCGATGCACGTGATATTGGAATGGAAGCGGACATAGGCTCAGAGCCGATGCTTAAGGTTCATTGAATGCCCAGAGCATCATCCAAATTACTTTCCGGAGGTTCGAATCATCACTAGACGATGGGAACATGGAGAATTGCAACTTCGAGGCCAAGCTCTGAACACGAATGCGAGCATGGCCACAACTGCTTTTGGCTACGAGGGCAGACCTTGCGGCATCAACTTCATGCGACCCTCATCCTCGGTGTCGTCTTCAACATCGTTAGCATCGTCAGCACGGTCATCATCATCATCATCGTCATCAGCATCATCATCGCAGTCAACGCAACCGTGGGTAATCATCATGACTATCACCACCGCCACCACCACCGTTATCATAGTCATCACCATCATCATGCGGCAATGCTGCGGGCCGGAACACTGCCACAGCATGGCAGCCGCCACCACCAGCAGCACCAACAACAACAATAATAATAACAACAACTACTACTGCTGCTGCTGCTGCTACTACTACTACTACTACTACTACTACTACTACTACTACTACTACTACTACTACTTCTACTACTACTACTACTACGACGACGACGACAACGACCACGAAAGCAACGACAGCAACGACAGCGACCACGACGAAAACCTTCATCGCATTCACGAAGCATGAGGCCAGCCTCAAACTGTCGAAAGCTCAAGAACAGAACTACACTTGTTTTCGGGCCCCTTCGGCCCAAGAAGCCCCCAGAAATCGTATGTAATCAGGGTGTGGCACAGGTGTCAACTGTACCTGTACGGGTTGCAAAAACATCCGAACCTTCGCTGAGCCTTGGTGCTTTACTCCAAACGTCAGGTTTGGGGCCCATGCTCATCACACTCGTTGGGCGGACCGTGGTCCCCAGCTAAGACCTGGACTTTTGGACCATATGCCAAGGAGTTCACAGCAAAAGGCGCAGGGTTGCAAGCAGGCATCGGCGAATGCCGTGGAAGCAGGATAGAAAGTGTTCAAAGCTTGAGGCTCTTGGGGCGAGGCGCAGGCTTCCCAGGTGCAAGGCTCTCTGAAACTTGGAGGGACTTCCCTTTTTTGTCTCTTGCGGTTGCATGAGTGCTCGGGCCAAGTGTCTACTCCCTCGAACCGCTGCTGGCCACTCTTCCTGCCTCGAAACTCCACCCCGGCTCAAACGACTCCGAAAGAGCCTGTAGCCCGGAACCTAAGCATCAGAGAGCCAACACCGAGAGTCCGGAGACAGGGCGAGCCACCCTATTAGGTCTCAGCTTCAAGCCTACGCCCTGAACCTTCAACAAAAGCCGCAATACACCCCCGAACCGCTTCAGCTGCGCAGAAGCAAAACGTGTCGGCAACACGAGAAGCGGCCGAGCCTCGGGTGGGAGCCTGCCAGCCCAGGTCTTACGTTTGTAGTTGCGTTTAATAGCCCTATAAGGGAACCATGGCATCACAACCCTGAAGCCTCAAAAACAAAAACGAAGCTGGTTTCGAAGATCCCTCCCGGGCTAGTCGTGGCAACAGAGGCAGTATATCGTAGTGGTCATCTCAGAAGTTGGCTGAGAGACAGCAAGATTTACAGGAACAGGAGGAGCAGCGACAGACGAGGACAGACGAGGACGAGGAGTCTGAGAAGGAGAGGGTGACTTGGACAGCTACAGTCCTGGCGCCTGCTGAGGCCCTCGAGGTGCGCCGCCAATGCCTCGTCCTTACAAACAGAAGCAGTAATTCTTTGGGGGTTACGTTATAATAGAAAGACCGGGTACCCTTGTTCTGCCCGACTGCCCACCTTGCGGAGAAAGTCCTCCGATCGTCATACGTCGTAGTAGTAGTAGTCGTGGGCGTAGTTGTTGCTGTAGCAATTAGTGGGTGTAGTGGGGGTAGTGGGAGTGGGAACACTACAGTCGTCGAGGCTGAGCTCAACTTCGAAAACACATCATCCAAGTTTTACCGTAAACGGAAGAATAGGGCAGGGGACAGTTCTCCAAGAACCGCGCGAGCAGCTGCAGCGCATGCTGAGATTCGTGGGAAGCCTAGCAAGAGTTCGAGCTGGAGCAAACTCCGGGAAGTTCCCCATCCCAGCCTTCGGTACCCCTGCAACCCTGAACCGCACTCTAACCCTCGGAAGCACCCCTTTGCTTTGCAAGTGGGGGTTCGGAACAGAACTCATTTGACTACACTGTGCAGCACCCCCAAGCCCGCAAACCGATTGTGGAGCCGGTGTCGGGCGTGAGGAGCTCAACTCGAAACTCTGACCCGGGAACCCCACACCCTAGAGCATGTCGAACTTGATCCCTGCGTCCCATGACCGAAGAGCACCTGAATCGACATCACACCTGAACGCATTTAAGGATAGCTGTAGCAGCAGCTCTTCTCCTTCTACTACTCCTATTACTACCACTACTACTCGTGGAGTAGACGGCGGAAAGGAGGGACTACGAGGTGCTGCACACTCCAATGTTGCGACGTGCGATCGAAGAAGCGCTGCAGCAGCAGCAGCAGCAGCAGCAGCAGCACCACCACCACCACCACCACCACCACCACCACCGCCATCGGCACCATCCCCAGCACACACTAGACCACTGCCAACACCAACAACAAACCCGACTGGTTTTGAAGTTCTAAGCCCCTCAGCCGAAGCCTCGAGGTGCAGGTAGGCAAAAACAGGGCCATCGGAATGGATCTCCTGGCCAGGGCGCATGGCCTTTGAATTAGAGCGTCCGTTTGTCCGGACTCAGAGCCTGTAGTCGAAGTGACCTGGTAGGTTCTGACAGAAGCTCTCCGTGTTGTATGGGAGAACAAGGAGCGAGAGACAGAGAGATAGAGACAGAGATACAGGTGGACAGACAGCCGAAGGTTCGCTTGGGCGGACTGTCCAATGGTTTGTCACTGGCTGTGTTGGCCTCCTATCTCTAGAGGCACGCTATCCCAATGTAGCCCGAGTATCGGGTAGTCGGTAGGGCTGAAGGGCTCAAGATCTGATGGCAGGAAGGATCTTGATTCATTCTCACCTTCTCTGCCATATCACAACACCCGTCCTGAAGCAAGTACCAAAGCCTCCACACCCAGCCCCCAAGATGAACAATAAGGCTTCAGGAGATTCGGCCTCGCATGCTCGGGGTTTTACACAGCACCAAAAGCCTACACTCGAAAGCCCAAACAGCGATTTACACGAAAAAACTCTTCACCACGGGCAAAGCCGTCTGTTTACCCGGCGTTCCTGGAAGCGGAGGAAATAGTCCAGCAAGTGTTCACTCGGACGCTTCCCTCCGATGCAGCCGCGCTTCCCTTTCCTGGCTTTGCTCGGAATTGGGGTCTACTGGGGTTACCTCATCTGTAGGTTTACAGAACACAAACGAGCCCACTATTTTTCCTAATAACTAGATTTTCTATAACTTCCGTTTGTACGCAGCGGACGTGTGCTCGGTGGCAATTTCGGAGTCGCAAAGCAAGCAGTTGGCAGTTGACGCCAAATCCACGCGAGCATTTCTCTGAAGCTCTGTACCCTTCACCCCAAAGACTGTACCTTACGCCATCTACCCTGAAAACCCTCAAGCCCTCTGAGAAGTGGAGCCTTTCCAGCATCATGGCACGCCATTCCTTAGATCCCAATGGCTAATGCACTCTGGTCACAACGAGAAGCTTGTCATTGAAACTCATTGAAGAGACCTGGTGATCAGTCCGAGTCAGTCCCAGCTTCGTGTTGAGAATGGCAGTTCGGATCGATCTCCAGGCTGGGGACGACACCTCAGAAGGCGGAATGGCTCAGGAGACCTCGTCGGCCCCGAAACCGGGAAGCCCCTCTAGTGTCTTCACGAAAAACCCTAAAAAATATCCCTTGAGAGTCAACGCTTGTCCCGAAACAGCCGTGAGCAAAGAAACCCCAAACCTTTCCCTTTCCCAAAGCCTCGACCTACACGCCCAATCCTGGCTTTACTTTCAGTAGGCTCCGTCTCCGGCTCCAAACCTTTGAGCCTCGCACTGGACCCGCGGCCCTCCAAAGCTTGTGTTCGTGAAGCCGCATTTGAAGCTGTGTAGCTTTGTCCCTGAGTTTGCCGCCTCGATAAAAAGCGGTCAACTGGGTCAACCCGCCACGCCCGCACGCCATGCCTTTCCATCTTGAGTGTGGCAAGGCTCTTGAAAGATCGCTTCGCGCTCGACACATTGCGGCGATCACGTGATCCGCCGGTCGGGCACACGTCCGTTTGGCGCACCGTTCACTTGTCGAAATTAAGAAAACTGCTGAAAATTAATACCTCGGAACCCACCAGCCGGAAGCAAAAAATGACGAGAACACTTCACTTAGCCACAGCGCATTGCATCATGCCACAGGTTGATGAAAGCACACATGTACCGCGAGACCAACTACGCAATCTGAAAGCAAAACAACAGTGAAACTCGATGTACAGGACCCCACCCCCACCCCCTCCCCCGATATTGATTGTACATACCCAGCGAGACACGCTTCAGGCCCGGGCGGTCGAACTGGCCAAGCCACTTGCGGCAGTATCGGGTGCCAAGAAAACCTCTGCACGGCTCAAGTCAAAGCACGTATGTGTTTGGGAGATTCTCTTGTTCATCGGACGCCTCAGGGCGTAACGGTAGGGGTTCACGAGTTGGAGCACGGCAGACTATACCTACTGCTGCGATCAGGACCCACAAACGAACGCAGCTTCATGTTGCAACAAGCACGCAAGTAGCTGTGCACAGCCCATACTCCGAGCTCCGGAAAGCTTTCAACACTTGAACCTGTCTACTTCCCAGAATAATATGCTATAATACATTTCCTTACCACATAATGTACTGTAATATGCTACAACGTACTGTAAGACTGCCTCGAAATTCCTCAGATAAAAACTCTCCGTGGGCGGATTCAAGTCCTCGTCATCAGACTCGACTACACGTGAAGGGATAAAGTCGGTAAGTGAAAAACAGCGCCACGAGCCGCCAATCCAAAGCCCACGCTACAAATCATACCTGCGCATCTTCGGAAGGCATCTTCAGCTCCGACCCGAATGTACGGACCTGAACCTTATGCTCTCCAAACGCGTCGCCGACAGACCCCCAACAGCGACAGAAGCGCAATTCATGGGCAATGGCCATTGCAGCCGGTGGCGCCAAAAAGCGTCTTGTAACCTGTGGCGAAATCAGAAATACTGGGGCACGAGAGAGACTTAGACTCAGATCGGCATGAAGGGCTTCTCAGCATTCTCAGGCTTGTGGTGGGGGATGAGTTTCGTGTTCTGTAGTCTGGGATTTGCTGCTGTCGCCTTGGCTTTCTGCAAACCTGTTCGAGGACGTGGATCTCGGGTTTGATCTGCAAGCTATCTGTCTTCAAACGATCGAAACTGGCTGGAACATCTGACGCGTGTCGAAGACTATGTGTGGCCTCTGCAACGAACCCTGAACACAAACCTGTAAAGATCGAACTGAAGCTTTGCGTCGGAGTCTGTCTGGGGCTTTTGCCATGCTTCTTCGCGATGTTCCAGAGAAGCCGTCCCTGCAACGCAGCATGATGACTGTCATCGGGATGTGACCGGAATCACTGCGATTGTCATGGCTCCTGTGCGCATGGTGATGTAGCTGAAGTTGAAGATGACAGCACCCGGCATCATCATGATGATGCTGATGCTAATGCATATTCTGGCTGATGCCTGACGACAAATACAATACATCGAGAAGCAGGACGAGAACGAGGAGATGCTGCTGGTGCTGTGACCTACGAAGTCATCGTGTCCCCACGCTTTTCGCCAATCACTATCGCCACCACCACCGCCACCGCCAAAACGTTCGCCGATATCAGCATCATAAGAATTTCTCTGCGTTTTGGAGACTCCATGACATGATGCTGAAAGAAAGCCTAGGATTGCTAAGCCACAGAGTCCACAGAGGCAGAATCCGACTCGCACGAACCGTCTAGTACACAGCAAACCGCGCCGCACAGAGACATACTGAAGCACATCCCTTATCCTCAAAGCACTCGGAATCAACACGAGAGAGAGAGAGAGAGAGAGAGAGCTAAAACTGAAAGCCTGACTCTTATTGGACCCAGGAAGACCTGAAGCGTGGGCCGTACGCTGTGGTGCCTCCGGAATCCCTTCCAGAACCGTTTCACATCTCCAGCCGGCCTGAGGCGGGAAGGGGGTCAGTTGAGCGGGGCTATGTAGAGTTCAGGATTTAGCGGCTTAGGACTTCAGGGGTTTAGGGTTGCACGGAAGATTGTTGCTCAGGTGGTTCGGGCTTGAAGGCGTCTGGCATGTCCTTCTGGTCTTGGATCAGCTAAGCTGAAGAGATCCAGGAACGCTGTATGACCTTCTGCTGGACTGCGTTGGACCCCTTTTTGAGCTCTGCAAAGTCGGCGACCGGTAGCTACAGAAGCCTTGGGGTCCACCCGGAAAAGTTGAAAGCTTCCGAGGTTCGGGGCTCCAGCTGGAACGAAGAATCCGACAGCCAGGGTAGCGGAGAGTCCCAAGGTCTCATACACTCTTTCTTGAGTCCCGGCGTGCTTCCTCTGCACCGTGGAGGAGATGCTTGCGCTCACAAAAGCGATCGAATGCGCTCTGCTTTCTTTTGCCACATCCTCAAGGCAGGGTCCAGGTTCCAGTTGCGATTCTTCGCCCACCTGCTTGCCATGTCCAGAGACTTGCCTCGGGGCACAACCTTAGATTTCCAAGACTCGCGAAAAGATCCCCAGGAATGCCAGAACTAAATAAAACATAAAACTTGCCAGTGGGCCAGCAACAGGCCAGCTGACTAGCTCCTGCAATAGCTTCTGGAACAAACCGACTCCTGCAAAATCTTTCTTGCGGTCCTTGTGCTGGTGGCTCCTGCAAGCTCTGTAAAACCATACTGTCAGCAAGTAACCCCACGGCACTGAGCCTGTTGAGCTGGGAGTGCTCGGACAGAACACAGCCTTGGCCACACGGGTCGCATCTCGGGCCCCTTGGTAGACTTTGAATTTGTCCTTCAGCAGGACATCTGCCGCGGCACGAGTCAGGACGCCGGCGGCATTTATTCCGAACAGAGTTTCGAACGGCACACTCTCTTCCTCAAAGTGTGCGTTGAACGGCACAATTTCAAGCTCAGGTATTGTCGCATATTCGACGAGGATGGCTGCCGACTTGTTTCTTAGCTCCACTCTCGTAGGGTACAGCTTTTGCCCCAAGTCCTCCACAAACCTCTCCCATGATGATGGAGGATGGATTGGAAAATCTCCCATCTTGAGAGCATAATCGGAATCGCTGCCATGGATGTCAACACCATATGCCTTGGAGCCTATCTGCTCAAGCTCTGCAACCCCACGTTTGTCTGCCCATCTGTCGTCAGCAAGGTCTCTAACAACCTGCTTAATCTCCTCCAGCTCATCAGCTTCGGAAGGGGAAGGCTCTGAGGGCTTCAAGGACTGTGCAAAACTTCGAAACGACTTCGGATCCCGCAGAGCCTCAGCAACATGCTCCTCGAACTCCTCCTGGCTCTTCGGGGCGGGCTGCACATCCTCCGCTGTCCTGTGAAACTGCCCGTGTTTTCCCGCTGATGCAAATGGCTCGAGTGGAGCTGGAGCTGTAACAAGCTTCCACACTTTGCGGCTTGGCTTGCTTGGCGACGACCTCCTCTCAAGCTTGCCTTCCTCTTCCAGCATATACAGTAGTGAGTTCACGTCCGTCTGTGTCCCACTGTTCCCCACAACAGCTTTGGAAATTGCGAGGGTGTCTGTCCAATCACGCGCTTCCAAATATTCAAGAATCTCGACTGTCCTGTCTCTGCTTGGTGTGCTTGTCGACGACGTTCTCTCGAGCTTTCTCTCCTCTCGAATGGAATGGAAACGGTTCAGCTTCTCTGGCCCGCTGTCTCCGTCATCCTTGCTGATCTGCGCCGCCACAACCTTCCACTCTTTGCGGCTTGGCTTGCTTGGCGACGACCTCCTCTCAAGCTTGCCTTCCTCTTCCAGCATATACAGTAGTGAGTTCACGTCCTTCTGTGTCCCACTGTTCCCCACAACAGCTTTGGAAATTGCGAGGGTGTCTGTCCAATCACGCGCTTCCAAATATTCCAGAATCTCGACTGTCCTGTCTCTGCTTGGTGTGCTTGTCGACGACGTTCTCTCGAGCTTTCTCTCCTCTCGAATGGAATGGAAACGGTTCAGCTTCTCTGGCCCGCTGTCTCCGTCATCCTTGCTGATCTGCGCCGCCACAACCTTCCACTCTTTGCGGCTTGGCTTGCTTGGCGACGACCTCCTCTCAAGCTTGCCTTCCTCTTCCAGCATATACAGTAGTGAGTTCACGTCCTTCTGTGTCCCACTGTTCCCCACAACAGCTTTGGAAATTGCGAGGGTGTCTGTCCAATCACGCGCTTCCAAATACTCAAGAATCTCGACTGTCCGGTCTTGCACTTCAAAGCAACATTGCGCAGAAGGGCTTTTGCAGTAGCGCACACAGGCCCAGCAGCAGAGACGAAAGGGATCTGCGCAGTGGCCCACACAGGCCCAGCAGTGGTGGCAAAAAAGAAATAGGCGAAGAAGCACTCCCGCTGACCACGAACAACCTGTCATGTTGAAACCCGAAAATCACGACAAAGTCCTCAACTGACAGCCAGCCCACCAAAAGCAGATGCGATTGCTAAGGCTAAGGAACAAGAGGTTTCAACTTTTCGAACACAAAGCTCGAAATCCCCTCCCTGGGCCAACCTGGGCTTGCAAGCGCACTGGCCAGCTTACCAGCGCCAAGAGCCCTAAAGCTGCAACTTTGTTCACAGACTTCGACCGCATGCGCCGGTCCATCCCCAGTCCAGTGCATCGGAACGCCCACACTTCTTCAAGCCTGAAATGGCCATGCTTGAACTTGTCGGAACTGTCGCGTGCATCCCATCTGTTTCAACGAATATCCTGACGAGGACCTATGAGCAACCCCCTTGTGTTGCCGTGAGGATTTATCCTGATGACCTCAAGAGGGCTGAAGCCTCCATCAACCCATGCCCTCAAGTTGTCCTAGGCTAAGCGAGGCCGATGACCACCACCGCGGGCTCATGCGCAAACATGGTCCGACAAGCTGACACTGCGATAAACTTAATCCTACAAGTTGCCACATACAAAGCTCATGGCCACATCCTGGACTTGCACCAACGAACAATGTCGTTCTGTAACGGGGGGACCGAATTGAGGAATATTCACTTCTTCCACTCTGAACTTGGGCCCCCGGTTCAGGGCCAAGCCCCCTTGGCATTTTAACTTACCCTTGTCGCAGGTGTCTTCGATATTCGGCAGCATGCTGAAACTTCAGTCAACAACAAACAGATTAAGACATGTCACGCACAATCTATGACTCCGAGCTTCTTCATCCTGCCTGGAATAACCCGTGGTTCAGGGTTTGGAACTTCATTTGGAAAGCCCAGCTCCCAAGCTTCATTTTGGAGCCCCGCCCTCCGTTCGGAGTCTTTGGCCATGTCGAAGGAAAAACCTGGCAGAAAACATCCCTGCAAGAACTGAAACCCGTGATGCGGAGGAAGGGCTGCAACTGCAGGGGAAAGCTTCGGGATATGAAGCAGCGAAGGCTTCCGAGACTTGCAGGTAGAACCATATACTGCCGTTCTGGGAAGTGTTCCTTGATGTGCTGGCCATAGCGCAAACAAGAACCTTCTAGTGACGCTAGTGGTCAACAACCGAGAAATCGCGCAAGGTCGTGCTCAAATGCTGCCCCATGGTGTGAACGTTAGTCTCCTTCGTCCCACCAGCTGCGAGAGGTACATGGAAGGTCAGAGCTGGAATGCAAAAACTTCAAACCCTGAACCTGTCGGTCCCGGTGCCAAACCAACGAAAGACACAAGACTGCAAACCCATAACGTCCCACCACCAAAAGAGCGCGAACCCCAAAGAGTCGTTGACGTGACAACCATACTTGCGGGCCTGTAAGCGCAGGTACCATATTGGCTACCTGGCACGGAGCCGACTTCGAACCCACTTATTTGAGGGGAGGTGTTGCATGTAAGTTCAAGGTTTTTCGTCCATCGCTCAGGAGTTGAGTGCTGTTGGATGTAGGACTCTTGGCTTGAGTTTTGGAAAGACCATATCCTGTGAAACAAGAATCAACTTTAAACAGTATCTTATGGCGAAACGACTTACAGGTCACCCTCAAAGAACGCCAAGATAACCCCTCGACCGAGGTCCGCAACGAACCCAAACTAAAAGGCTCTCAACAGCGAGGGATCACGAATGACGCCCTGAAGCGAATCTCATTAGCCAAGGAGCTCCCGATCAACTGCAACCTCAAGATGAACCCGAAAGAAAGCCGTGCAATTACTCCTGACGAGAATCCCGCTTAGAACCCCTGACAGAACATCCGCGAAGAAACTTCAAAATCAGGAACAGTTGAAACGTCGAGGGCGAGGCCGTGCCGCCATACAAGGCATGGAAAAGCGCTAGGTCAACGACCTGATAGGTCTGTTCGGAGGCGAGAGAGGTCTCACGTTTTGGAGGCGTGCATGAGCTTGGAGGTTTGAGCAAAGGGCTGACGGGGTCGAGGCCTGGGCGACTGGTAAACGTGAACCAGAATCATCTCCGAGCTCAGCTGCCGATTGTACCTGCACCTTCAACTGTCCGAAGTTACAAGTCTCCAGTTCCTATTGGTAGACTCTCGGAGTCGGAGTTCCCTCGAAGAGAGGTGAGGGGCCCCGAAGATCTGAAGACCGGAGCGGACAGCTCACTGAGAAGCGGTGGGCTATCCAAAAGCCCTGGCACGTGAAGAGAGAGGCTGAGAGCTGCCGAGGACTGGGTTCTACAAGTAGCCCCAGGCTTTCCCGAATCAAGATCTGCTGAGGAGTGGACTCGCCACTTCCGGCTGTTTGGGCTCTCCTCGTCAGCACGTACCTCCCACAGAGTACGAAGTCAATCTGACTTGGCCAGAGGCAGACTCAAGGCACATTGAAACCAAATCAAATTAAAGCAAAGTGCTCACACCGAGCTTGAACCCACTCTCTCATGCCTCATTCTAAAATTCCCGAAAATATGGTCCCAAACGACATGAAGCTGGAAGCTGCACTGGTCGCTCCAGCCGGCTCTGCCGTCGTAGAAAAGCCATCGTCTTGGGACAGAAGGCCTGCGCCACAGGGTCAAAAGCTCGTGACTTGTGTGTGTTCGGTGGTTCAGGATTTGTGGTTCTGGGGTTGTCAATTCAGGCTTCCACTTGGAGTTCAGATCTCCCACGCTGACAAACTCCGATGATGACACTCATATCTCGCGGTTTGGTACAAAGAGTTACGGAGAGCTGCAATTAGTGTAGGGTAGCCAGCTTGGGACCTGATCTTCCTCTAGCCCAAGTTACGGATCTGAGGCCCAAACGCGACACACGGGGCAGGGCATCGACGAGTTAGCATTGACAACATCGCATTTGCAAGCTGGGCTCACGTAGTCAAACCAGCCGAACCAGCAGTCAAAGCACCGGTCTGGGGAGACGCGCCCTACAGCATTCGCCCGCATGCCCAGGCGGTGAATTCGTTAAAGAAATCGAGACTACATTGACATGGGAATCGTCCTGCCTCGAAAGCAGTTCGCGATGCGCTCTCAACAATCAGGATATACACCGAAGCGCCTCAGAAAAGTGGGTCGCATCGCTTCGGAATGTGTGCTTGCTAGGTTCAGGCCTCGAGGTGTTGAGCTACATATGGGAACCGGTTTGCAAAATGGGGGCAAGGCCCCGTCCGCAGGGCAGCATTTGGGATATCGATCCGACCGTTCAACCTTTCAGTAGCGGTTCCATGCAAGGTTCGGCTCCTGCGCTCAAGCACTCTGCTGTATGGGGAGTCCGTGATGCCCTCTAAACAGCCATCGGAGTGCGCTGCTGTGTGTCTGTCCGAATGAACAGTCGGCACTGGCGACATATACTATATGAGAGCAGGAGGCCTGACTGCTACCCACCTGCTGAAACTTAGAACATTGACATCGAACCACAAGAGCTCACATCTTCCAAGGAACAGCAAACGAGAATCCAACGGAGGATGCGGGTGCCTGCGCCGCGAGCTAAAAGCAGTTCCCGAGGCCAGCACGGCGATCCGAGAACCCGAAGGGCAAGCGACTTCGCCGCGCCTCGGAAAAACTCTGAATAGCAGCACTGCAGCTGGCAATGCCAACAAACGGCCCTGCAAGCAGCCACTCTGGCGTCTTCGGGTCCAAACTTCCATGGCCGTGCCAGCGCTGTTTGCAACAAACCTCGAATCCTCCTCCTTGGCTCTCCTCCTCCTCCTCCTCCTCCTCCTCCTCCTCCCCCACCTCTTCCTCCTCCTACTTCCTTTTCATTCTCCTGCTGCTACTACTTCGACGACGACTACTAGGACGACACTGACTACGGCTACTACTCTGCTGCTGCTGCTGCTGTCCCAACTGCGTTCTCTGCAGCAGAATTTGGAAAAATGATTGCCAGCCAGCCCGACGGAGAAGCAGAAGGGTCGCAATGCGAGTCCCGGGCCCTCTTGCGGGGTCCGAGACGCTGCGGTTCGATGTGGACGTCCCCAACTGTGGCAGAAGCAGGCTGCTGGTGCTGGTGTGTTCCATACCTACATATAATTACATATACGAACGCTTGCAGGCTTGGTTCACAACAACGCATTGGACATCGAAAGTGTTGTCTCTGTGCCGCAACTTCCATAGTGTTCGTATGCTGCCGCTGCCGAGATTGAGGGGGGATTGTTGCGAGGAGGAGCATCGTACAAAGACCGGCAAGAAAATAACAACGATGGTTGCTGATGCTGATGCTGATGATGATGGTGATGATGATGGTGGTGAGAATGACAACAGTGATGATGATTATGACGATGGCGATGATGACGATGATGATGGTGATGATGATGATGATGATGATAATGATGATGATGATTGTGATTGATGTTGATGATGTTGGCGGTGTTGGTGGTGATGACCATCATCATTATGATTATGATTGTGAACGCTGTGACTAGCCGCAGCCAGCGCAATTGGTCGTCATGTCGACGAATCACTTGACAACCTCACTGCTACTATCCCGCTTTCTTCCCTCATGTCCAAAAACTCTTCGTGTCCTCTCGTCGTTGCTGAAGTAAAGCCATAGCAGCACATGAGCAACATGACCAGACCTGACCTTGGGACTTGTGAGCCTCCGGCTCTGACGCTCTAAGATTCGGGGCTTCGGAGCCTTCCATAAGCGGCGCACAACGGAGCCATCCCACTGCGTTGTGGGTAAGGAAGGCTTTGGGGTGCGAAGCGCGAAAGCCTAAAGCCGACCTGGATTTTCTGGTTGAAACCCAATCCGAAACCCGAAACGCAAAGCCGTTTAGCATCTCCCTGGGTGCCCGGGCACCGGTGGATCGGGCTGGAGATGCGCATCCTAGAGTTTCCGTGTTGTCTTTGGGATCTCGAGCCGTCTCTTCTCGATTGTCCCCATTTTATGTATTGTGGAGCTTACAGGGACACTGAGACAGCTAATGAAGAGCATGCACATTTGAGACTACGGAACGGTGTTGGGCATCGTCGAACACATACACAGTACGCTGCGATGCTGCATGCCCTTTATTCCTCTTCCGTGACACAGGGTAGCGCTTCACGGCGCTTGCGAACATCGAGGCTCAAAGAAAAGCAGGTTTGAGTAGCTCCAAGTTTGGACTGGACCTTTTTGAAAAACCCTTGAAGCAACTTGGCAAGCATGCCTGGTTGAGCTGAGGACCGCGCCCCTCCCAGCCCAACCGCACCGGCAGCTCCTCAACGCTCACCGCACGCTGCACCACATACCTGGGTGTAGGGCTTCTTTAGGGCTTCAGGGCAGAGGCGGAAAGTTTAGCGCACACGCGGCATGTGGGGAAGGCGAGCCCACCCGTCACCCAACTGCATCAGTATGTGGTCCCATGCGTACCACCAAACGTGTTGCCAAACAGGGTGTAGTCTGGTCCGACGCGCGGACACTGCTCGCTCTGTGTTAATCGTGTCGTTACAACGGCTGAAAAGCTCGCAGATGTTTTCGAGGCTCCACGCACAAAAACGCTGAAAGCTTCGAGCGCCCATGTACAGGGCATGGGTGGTTTGGCGTGTCCCGGAAGTCGGGACATGGGAAGGACAAATGTCGGCTCTGGGGTCTACGGCCTTGGACTCAGGAGCTTCTGCCCTTCCTCTCTCGCAGCCTCTGCGAAAGTAAACTCCTTGCAGGGCCCAGGCCGCCTGCCCGGAGACTTTCTTACCTGAAACTCTCGGCGCCCGGCTTGCTGACCCAGGCGTGCGAATTTTCCATGTCCTTCGAGGGTGAAATCCCGGCAGCCCGGAACTCGTCAGAATAAGCGCTTAGGGGACTCTTGGTTCTTAGAACAGGATCAAGGCATGGAGCTGAAGCTCGAAGGTGCGAGTTTGCAAGTCCAGGAGCTAATGGGGGCCTCCTACATGCATCGGCGTTTCAAGACTGGCTGGGTGCAAACGAGTGGCTCCTGCGAAACCAGCGTGGTCTGAAATCCAATCATGTCAGAGTTCAGGCAGAGCTTCTTTCCGAGACAAAGCTTGCAACCCAGCTACAACCAACAATCTGTGTCCCAATATCCCTACCCTTGCACCCATACACACCCAGCGTTGAAGCCAAAGACCTCCATGCCCATACGCTGCAGGACGCGGGTGATGTCCAACAGAAGCAACCTCATCCGAAAGATGTCCGAGGCTTGGGAATTAGGCAACCCCATGTTCACTGAGATGCGAGGCCTTAAACCCGAGCAAGCAGCTTGAAATGTGCAGCTTCGACTAAAGTTCCCACTCGCTTGAGAGTTCTGGCTGTTGGAAGCTGTTCGTTGAGACTTGCTTTTGCTCTGGGAGTTCGGGAGATGAAGGCACCTGCGGCAGCGAGCTTTAGGACTGGGCACCTGTTCCAGTAGCATTGTCGCCGGCAGCGAAATCATGTAGACACGCCATGGACTAGTGGTGCTTGCCCCTGAAAAAAAAAACAACTTCTCGTGCTAACGACTACCTGTTGCGGTTAACGAACTATACTGAAACGTCTCCGGCACATCAATTATGGGTACGAACTCTGACTTTGTACCACCCGAAAGGAAATTCGTCTTCAACCGACCCCATTTCCCAGACTGCGTGGCTTCCCTACCTGGTTTCGGCATAGTTACCTATGTCCAAGTGTTGCTTGTGAGTTTGCCTGGACCCAACACGAATCCCATCAATCTACGAATTTAAACTATCTGCACTGGCTTCCTGCTCCTGGACCAGTTCGGAGACTCTGGTTGCAAAACACTGTGTTCAGCAGCCACATATGTGGAGTCCCGGAACCCGAAACTCTCTGGCCAGACGGCAGACTTCATAAGCTCAAGACTCCGGAAGGTTGTTCCCTCGCAGCCGGATCAATTCCTCAGACCGCGCGATGAAGTGGCTGAAGGATAGGGCTTCAGCACCACAAGCATCCGCTTTATGATTTTAGGTGCCCGGGACGACTCCAGCCTGTGGCAGTTCTGGGTTCGCTCTTGTTCTGGTGCATGGGTTTGTGTGCATGAGGGGGGGGGGGGTTGGGTCCCTCTTGCACATGCCTGCCTAACGTTGTCAGCACACTCGTGCGGCCAGTTGCGACTCGACTGGTTTGGCATCGCGGAGAGCATTAAATGTTGTTCTTCTTGCTGCTGGGCATCGGCATGTGTTCGCACATGAAACATCTTGTGGGCTTGCTGCCTCGGGCACTGTGGGAACCCAGCTGCATTTTAACATGATAGATAACTGCATGAAACAAAATGAAACAACGACAAGGGTCTCTTACACGACGTGGCATTCTCTTCAACTCTTCCTTCCGAAGCCCCCAAGCCTACAAGATCGCTGACCAAAGAACTGGTGCAGCTCTCTTAGGCTGCTGCCGAGTAGTTGCTCTCGAGCCGCAAGAGCCCATGGCCTCTTCCGAGGATTCCAGGCTTTGACTTTGCACGGGCTCACAGGGCTTAGAATTAAAGGTTCGATGGCAGTAGTCGGGGAGGATGCTTTTGAGGCTTTGCAGGATGTCATTCTTGTGCTTAGTGGTCCACTGAAGTGGCCCTGAGGCATGGTCGAAGTGTTCCAAGTCGTGCTGCTCTGGCGCTTGTAAGACAATCGAAGGTATTGAGATGGCACTCTTCTCTACAAGATAGAGTTACCAAGAAGTTTGCTCGAAACCCGAAAGTGGCGGGAAAGAAACATACCGAAAACACCTCCCTAAACCGCAACACCTGAGCTTGATGCATCCATCCATTCATGACCTAAACCCCGTAACGAAATCTCTTGAATCTAAACCCGAAGCCTATCGAAACCCGGCTTAACCCTACGATCCAAACCCCAATCAACCCAAAACTCTCCCGAGCCGCCGACGGTAGGACAGGGCCAAGGCATCGGAAGCTTCTGGACACTCGAGTAGCTCTGAGCCCAGCCTCAGTGTCGGTGAAACAGCACTCGGCTCGGCTTGGGGTTAAGCGCTGTTGCGGTTCGAAACATGCTGGTACTTGCAGAAGGTTCCGATGCATGAAGGGTCTAATTTAGGGATGAGGAGGAGTGGTGCTCCCAGCTTAGCCGCCGCAGCCAGCCATTCATTGAATCCAAAATGCCCAAACCATACTCAGCAGTTGCAAATCCTTCGCATCCTCGGTGCCCGGACTGCATGCGGAGCCTCGGAACAAGGACAATGACAACAAAGAACCGAATGAACTTCGCCCACAATGCGACGTGCCAAAACTCGAGTCTTGGCACTGACACAAACCCTGACTGGCATGGACGTCATCATCCTCTGACACTGCCCCGCGCCCCCAGAGCAAAGAAACGGCACAAGACAGATACCAACAGAAATCCACGCACCTAACTCAGGAATCGCAAGATAAATACGCCATCAGCAAAGATCTCTTGGACGCAATACCAGCACCAGCCACTTCTTTGCCTTCCGAAAAAAACATTGCCTTCCGAGGCGGCGCTAGCATCTGGTGTAATAGCATTAAAAAAACCCAAGGAGCCTCCTGTAGAACGTCACCGTGCGGCGGCACGGCTCCAGCGAGATGCAAGAGCTTGGCTGAAGACCGTCAGTAAGGCCTCTTGCGGATGTTCTTTCAGGAAGACGGGTTGACGATGCAAATGAACAAGAAGATCATGATGCTGACGATGGTGGCCATGATGTTGGAGAGGCCCCAGACAGGGATGGCAATGATTGCCAAAATGATGCCATGATGCCGGTGAGGATGATGATGACCAAATGACAAAGACGATGCTATTAGCGACGATGATCATGAGGACAATGCAGGTTTTGAGGGCAATATTGCTGATGATGACGATGACAGCCGTTGTGGTGCAAGTATGAAGGTATCCGGTTGATACTTTGATAGAAATGCGGCAAGCCTGCTACTGAACCTGGCTATCTTCGAGCGGCTCTGTAGCTTCTCAGTCTGCATTGTGTGTACAACATCACGAGTCCAGAATCTCGGCTTATGGGTCAGGATCTCCTCTCGCTTCCTCATCCAACAAGTGTTGGCAAAACTGCCCTGAATAGCGTTAGTTTGAAGCCATGTGAAGTCACACTTGCCCCTGTCGTGTGCTTGCTACAACGGGATAGTAGCCGGTGCTGCATAACCGCTCCCTGTTGGCCTTTGCAATGCGCCTTTCTATCATCTTAGTCTTGGGACAGCTTGAAGCACAGTCTCCTGTACAACCTCACGCTCCTGTGGTTTTCTTCCGACAGTTTCGCCCCACTAGCTTGCATTTGGTGCTCGTTGTTCATGTCTTGCTTGCAATGCGTCTTGTCCTGTCTGCTAGTGCCTCCACGTCTGACTGGTCCGGCAACGTCTACCTGCCTGAAACACCCGTACCCTGCCCTACAAGCCTTCTGCACCAGCCTGTTTCCAGCACTTCTGCTCTTAGAAGGGCTCGGAGACACACGATGCAGTCTGAATTCGTCTCCAGCTTGGTGTAAAGCCCATATTTGAGGATTTTTGCCAAGCTCTTTGCAGCAGATGCCGCTACAAATCCTACATGCGTCGTACCAACTCCAATGCTTACATACTGCGCGCACTCGCTGTCTTGCTTGCTGGTTGCCTCCGTTTGCGTTCGTTGTTGCTTCTGTTGTTGATACTGGTGGCCGCGGTGCCTGTACTGAAACATGATGAAACCATTCGCATGGCTCTGGCTGTCTCTGGCCTGCCGTCGGTCGTGCAGCCATCTGCATCATCAGATCCCAAACCGGCCACCTCGATGAGGTGTCCATAGCAAGACAGGGCAGTTTGACTTTTTGCAACCATGATTCCGTATGGATCATGTGGTGTTGAAGGTCCGGGGCTGAAGGAAGCGAACGTTGTTGCGAATTAGGCTGCAGCATTTGGAGTAGCATCTGGGGCTTATGTTGCTGGGCTTCTCGTCTCGAGTTGTTTGCTCTACAGCTTGGGAGTTTAAGTTGTGGGATCCGGACTGTCAAGGCTTCGGCTTCAGTGCTGAAGGAGTTTCTCGCCTAAGCCTTCAAGCTTTGCTGGCAGGAATGGTGTTCGCACGACATGCCAGGAAGAACACACCCGACGAGTGACACAAACTCCGGAAAACCTGCTGAGACCGTGATGCCTATGCCTCGAGTCCTACACCCCATGCCCCTACTGTACTTCCCCTAAGGCTTAACGCCCTCGAGAGCTCCGGAACCCCAGCATAGCCTACAGCCGACAAATCTCCTTGAGTCCCCAAGCCCAAAGGGGCCCTGGAGCCCCAAAAAAGCGTAAGTCTTGAGGCCCTCAGAGGCCCCAAAGCCCCACTGAGCCCCTTGGCCGGGTGTAGGTGGCTTGCAAAAAGCTCAGATCCTTCAGAGAATCCTGAGCTCGCCTAACGGCCTCGGCTCGGTTCAGGAATCGGATTTAGAGAAGCTCGGGGTTTAAGGCAGCAGGGCTTCGCATGGGGTTGGGTTGGATGTGGTTTTAAGGTCTGGGATGTACAGGTTCAGGGCTTGGGGGTCCAAAATTGCTCGGTTCAGCGTCAACTGCACCTTGAGACCAAGACGGACAACATGCCCCGGCGCCTATCGCGTGACAAACCCTGCCCACTTCTGAAATTGAATGGGAACACACCAAACACCGAAACCCGGCGCCCTTACACCCGAAGCCCCTGAAATCGAAAACTATGAAGCTCCAAGACTCCTAACCTAAGCACCTAAACCCCAAACTAAGCCCCAAAGCCTTGAGGATTCCGCGCTTCGCAGCTCCAGGGCCGTGGCAAACATGTGAGGCAATTGCCCGATCCAGGCAGCAGCCAAGGAGGCCGTGGCCTCTGCCTTTGGAGTCAAGAGCCAAGGTTAAACGTCTAGGTATTTCAGGGGTTCGGACTTCGGAGTTTGGGTGTTTTAAGAGTTTGGGGGTTCGGGGTTTAGGTGCTCTTTTTTGCAGTCGAAGCTCTGAGGGTTGAGACCACTGAGTGAATTCGAGTTTTTAATCATGACTCATGTATTCTACTCTGGTTTGGGCGTCAGAACCTTCTCACCCCTTTGAGAAGCCAATGCCTAAATCCTACAATTGATAATGCTAAGAAGAAGAAGGGCAACAACGACATCTGGTTGACTCTGCATGTTTCTCAAAGTGAGCTACCTTCAGGTCGCCTCATCACGCCTATGCCATGCCTCGGCGCAAGCCACAGTCTGCTGGGAGAAATACGCGTGCGTGGCCACGGCCTCGTCCAACTGTGTACGCAATGCTTAAGTTGAATCAACAATTCCTAAGAGGGACTAGTTAGTGTAGGTAAACCTGGGGGTTGCTATTGTCACAGGATGCGGCCCGTGGTGCCGCGTGGAGCCACGGAGACAGGACTATGGTGCAGCACAAGAGTGCGCAGGTGCGCAAGACAGCTCGGTGAAGCATATCTACACAGAAATTGCACAGGTTTTGTAAAAGCTTGGGCCAACCCCCTGCATCCGGAGCATCAAGCCAGAGGCACGTGAGCAGGAAGTTTTCCCCTGCCTAGCGACTATCTCTTGTTTAGGGAAAGCCTCCACTTCGAGGAATTCATGCCTCAAGCCATTCATGCCAAAACCTCAAAGGCCCTAACCAAGTTCTTCAAAGGCCCTGAACCCCTACACTCTTGAAGCCATGTCCGAAAATCTCCAAGACTCTCCGATTGATGCTCTGCCGCACTCTAAGGCCCCGAACCAGCCGCCGCGTTGGCCTTCGCTGGCTAAGCGCCTCCTTGCCGACTTCAGGCATCTGGGCTTCAGTCTTCTGCACTCCGCATGTCTTTGCTGGAGGAAACTCTAGGAGCCTGCCACGTTTTGCTGTGGGCTAGGGCTCTCGGGGTCTGTTTGGGGAACTCTTTCGGGTTTCCGGCTTCAGCTTGATGGGCTCTTCCAAATTGCAAAGCCTACAGCTCCTACAGAATTTGAGAGATGCATGTATATGGAACCCTGTACGGATCCCAAAACGAGGTGCCCCAAATCGTAAGGCAAAAACTTGTGGAGTCCGGAACTCCCAACCCTGTTTCGGGATGCCGAAGGCCGGAAACCAGAAACCCTAAAGCCCCCCAAGGCCGTAAGGCCCTCGACCTTCGAGATGAAACACCAAAGCCCCAAAGCGCACACCTCTGCAGCTTGCCAAAGCGGCTGGAGGACACGTGTTGCCTGGGTTGCAAACACGATTTCGCACTTTCCATGCCGCTGTCAAATCTTCCTTGAAGTTTGGCTCCGCAGCAGATCTGCAGTTTGGACACGCAAGTCGTCTGTGGAAGCGCTGTGTTTGATCAGGCGGGCTGGTGCCCGAGGGCGGGGGCATGCGAGGGTTGGCGAGGGCTTCTAGCTTCGCTGTGGACCTCTGGGAAGTATGGGCTTGTAGGGAGCATTACAGGCTGAGGAACTTAGCGACTCGACTGCATAAGTCAGATCTCGAGTTCAACCCGAACGCAGAAAAGGCGAATGCCTCAAAAACCTGTCCACTTCTTTAAATCTAAACTCTAGGGCGAGAGTGGACTGGGAACACAACAGCTTGATCTTGTTGAGACCTCCCAAGAGCGTAGGTCGTAGGTAGTGGGCGACGTGAGGGACTTCACGAGTCCTCCCAAAACCCTAAATGCAACCGTCATATCCACTTTCAATCACCTTTGGCGTTTCCTTTCCGAAGCCCTGAAGCCTAGAAGAGCGCCTGCTCGTCGGAGGCACGACGGACGAAGCCCGTGTACGGCGAGGCCGGCGCCAGAGGCTCCTGCACAGGGAACAGAGTTGTTCAAAACTCGTTTCTGGGATATGGGGTGTCGCTTTGCTGGGAATCTTTTAAGGTCTCGCGGATGAATCGGCTGCTAAATGAATACCAGGAAGGCCAAGGCTTGCGGCCCTCGAGAACCGTTGCGGATGGAGACGCACCTTGACCGTACGACTTCCCACTCAGTTTTCCAGCCTGGGTCTTACGAGGGTCTTCTCCTACCATCGTCGATCAGCGGCGCAGTGGAAAGGTGCGCCGGGTGCAACAAGCGCAGTAGCTGAAGAATTGCTGTCGTGGCGGTGTCTTGGTGGACCCACAACTCACCACTAGCAAAGGTGAATCGGATGAGGGTAGACAGGCAGGCTTTCCAACAGTTCCACATGTCCAGCACGTTCTGCTCGGAGCGGACGCGAAGTCAAGCTGCAGGCTTCGGGCTGCGATCTCGATCACTCCACCATCAGTGATCCATCACACCCGAGTATGTGCCGCTGTAGCCTTGGATCAGCCAACATGAAACCTAAAAAACATCTCACCGATCGGAGAACCAAACCCACTTACGCCGACCTTCAGGTACATAAAGCTTAAGCCCCAAACCTTCTTAGTATAGGCCTTTTCCAAAAATCTCTATGTCCGCGCAGCTGTGATCTCTCAGTTGGCGGTCGAACGTGCGCATGTCGCACAGGACCTCTTGGAGAGCCTTCCAGCACAGTAAACCCCGAGCCTAAGTCCGCGGCAAAGTTTTCTGAGGGTCTAGGATTTCTGACTTCAAGGCTTGAAAGGGCTTATGGGTTTAGGGTAAAGTTTAGAGTTCAAGCATCCAATGGCCTTGGGCTCTTCCACCCAGGCCACTGACAGCGAGTTGACACAGTGCCTCTCCGGTGTGTCGCCTGCCAGTGACCCCAACGGTGGGGATGAGACGAGGAACTGAAAACCAGAGCGTGGCAAAGAAACTCACCGATGATGCTGCTGATGAGGAGGAGTACGAGGTCACTTAGAGAAGAACCCAATCCAGGCTGCTAAATGCAGGGAGGTCCCTCCACGACCGCCGCAAAAAAAAAAAGCCCTGGAATCTCATATACATACATACATACATACATACATACATACATACATACATACATACATACATACAGATATATATATATATATAGAGAGAGAGAGAGAAAGAGAAAGAGAGACACAGACAGAGAGAGAGAGAGAGAGACCCAACACTCCGAACAGTTGAAGTCATAATCTCATCACCAAAAGTGCAACAACTAACAAAAACACGTGCAAGGCCTCCGAGGGAGGCGCCATCCATGAACACATGGCCGAGGTGGCCCCCGCAGCTGCGGCAAAGGATCTCACGGCCACCAGCTGACCAGTCAACCTGATCAATGTACAAGCTGAGCATCACAGAAAGATGCTGATGCTTGTGTGTCGCGTCCGTATTGCCCGCCTGGGCCACAACGGACGCAAGCCCTTCTGCGTCCTCGCGTGGCAAGGTCGCACCCAATTGATCACAATCCGCAGCCAAGGAACGCAACCCAACGGACGTGCAGAGTGCCTGCAGCGTGTAGCACTTCGAGAAAGCTGGCCATCCACAATGTGCCTGTGCCGGGTGAGCTATTTGTTTTCGAAGGTATTGAATATCGGGGATGACTTTCTACTACTTTGTAGCTTTGTAGCATACCACTGCTTCTTTCGGCCGTGTTGTTACAGCTTCGGGAATGCGGGTGCGGCGGGGCCTTGATCTTCGACTCCGGGGAGTACAAAGGCGTGCTGCAGCCGGCGCATTGAAAGTGGCCTGTCTTCGGGAAGAAGGCGTTGTACTCGCCGGAACCCCGCGGTTCCGTGACCTGCACAATTTGGAACTGCAAGCTTCAAGCTTGGGTTAGTCAGTCTGTGTCACGTGTACAGCTCGGATTGCTTCACAGGCAGCTGGGATGGCACAAATGGCTAAACTAAGAGTTTCGGGCTTCGAGGCTCGGGATGATCCTTGCTAGTGCGCCGAGCTGAGCAGAACAGAGAATCTCAATTACCAGTCGAACAGTGTGCTTTTGGCCTGGCTCCTGCACATTGCCTTCAGATGGCCATGAGACAACAACTAATTAAGGGGCATAACTATAGGGTAACAGCACCGTGCTCAAACATGCAAGCACTAACAGTTCCGTGGGCGAAGGACAACAAACATGTTCTCAACCGAAACCCAAGCCGCAAATTCTGCGCGCAGTTCACCCGCACTCCAAAAGCCCCGCCATGTGAAAATTTGCCTGACACATGAAGCATGAGTGGAAGCAGAACCAACGAACCTCCGAATAAACAAACTGCCAAACTCTGCGAGAAGCCGATAACTCTAGGAATAACAGCAAGTATACGAACTGTAATCGTGAACATAGTATTACGCATACTTCCTCGCGTTCGTTCCACGGCCCGGGCCCCTTCTGGCCTTCTCCCGGAGGACTTCGAAGACCTCCGGAAGGAGCTCGGCCTTCCACTCCTCCTCGTCGCGTGGCTTCCTCGGTTTCTGGATTTCTTTGGGCATTTGGGCAATTGGAGGTCTGGGACCTTGGCCTTCCTTGGCCTTTCCACGTACAGCACTGGGTGAACCATCTCTTTAGTTTTCAGATGTCGCAACTGTCAGACAGCTCCATCCTTCTCTCTTAGTTCGTAGTCGTGAAACTCACAATGCCAGCGAGCACCTCATCCCAATCTGCAAGCCAAGTCTGCTCGGAAAACTCTCGAATCGACAACACACACAGAAACGATTAACCGTTCAGTTTCCAACTCCAGAAATTGAGCCCTGAACCTCCGTATTCAATCCTACACCCCGAGACGTACAAACTCGAGAAAGAGCTGCCGCTCAGCTTCAGCGGCCACGGCGCTTCGTCGACCCTGCAAAGTAAAGTCTTGCCCGATGCCAAACTTACCTGGACGTGTTACGCGGCTTGAAAAGGTCGTTCTTGTTCTTCAAGGACCCGCTACGACCAGCTGCGAGATTCCAAGAATATCCAAGAACTACGTGCGTAAGACATGTCGCGACTCTAATCTGGCTTGTACCCAATGGCTCCCAATCAGTATGCATGTGCTTCGCATCTACTGCAAAGTTCTACAGCATCAAGAACGCCGGGGACGTCAGAGGTTCGGCATCAAGCTTCGTACGATGCCACATCGGGTCAAATTGACGCCATCGCATGCGCACAAGCCAAACACCAATAAAATATGGTCCGAGTGTCGCTCACCCAGCCTTCCGGAGGGCCTTCTCCCGAATATCTTGGATTGGGACGAATTGGGACAGGAGGTTGCGGTGATTGGGGCCTCAGACTGGGTTCAGACGGATTTGTAGGTTGAGAAGCGCTAGACAAGGTTTTCGGCTTTAGCATGCTGCGGCTCTATGCGTCTCTCCCGAAGCTGTGGGAAAAAGCAACAAAGCCTTATCTTTGTCTCATGAGAGCATATACTGTTAACCTTCAAACAACTGTTTCTTTGTACTTCCGGAAAGTTGCAGGAAATTTCATGTTTTCTGCGGAAAACTATGGAAAAACTTCAGAAACCTACAGAAAACTACAGAAAACTAGAAAAGGCTAGGCAAAAACTACGAGAAAAACTGTGACAGACTAACTATTTCCGTGGATGGGGCTTGTTTTGGAAGGCTTCGCAGAAGCTCGGTGTTTCCATGACCATTACAAGCGGATTTGATTTTTCAACGCGTGCATATCCTTGCTACGAAAGGCTAGGAAAGCCAGAAAAGGCTGCCACGAAATCGAAAAACCTTAAACTGCTGGAAAATGTTAAAAACACTGTGCTAGACAAAGCTAGAACAACTATACAAAACTAGATTATTCTTGGCTTTGAGTCGAGACGGTTTGCAAAACTTCTCCGTCATGGAACTGCTTAGTTCTCTTAGTCGTGCTCCACAACCAAACAGGTACCTCGTCAAAGCTTACAGTTTCCGTTTTGTAGCTTTTACATAGATCTAGTCGACGTGCACAAGAAAGGCGAAACCCAACCAAAGCAGCGGCATGGTACTATCAATGTGGTACACATGTGAGGTTCGTGTCTTTTAATGGATGAAAGGCTGTTTCCCTGGCCCTTACGCAAAACATGCTGAGTTGTTGCTCTGGCCAAGCTTGAACAAATTCAATCCACACATTGCCCCCTCCTTGACAACGATGCAATGGTCTCTTTTTATGAACTGTTCCCTCAAACAATCCACATGATAATGCGAAATTCGCTAGCTGGTGCTAACAAGCCAGGTTCCCTGCTTTCTTTTCACAAGGCCATCGCTCGTCAGTAGATGAGCGAACGACAAGGGTAAATCGTTTTCTCAAACCTGGCTATGTCAGTTGGCCACGAATGGATAACGAACACGAGCTGGAACATGCCCTACACAATCAAGTAGTCCTGGCAATGCAGTCGTGATATGCGAGTCCTACTGCTGTCGCAATATGAAAGCTCAAGATGTAATGGCATAGCATAGCGGCTGAGCCGCTTTGCTTGTCTGAGGCTTTGGGCTCGTCAAACTTGAGGCTCAGGCCGCTGAATGAAAGGAAGCTGTTCCAGTATCGAAAGAATTGTCTCACGCCACACTTCCCTACGAACCGTCAACCTGCAAACAACAACAACAACCCCCCTTGCTTTGGATCCGAGAAACTTCCGAAAACGGAGTCTGCTTGTGCGCAACTCCAACTCCTCCGGGCACCATTTCGATCCCGACAAAAGATTTGCGATCTGAGCATTAAGGGGACCTTGGGTCTGTGCTGCGAGCTCCGCAGCCGAGCACATGAAACATAGACTAGCCGAGCGAGGCAGCCAAGGTGCAAGTTGCAAAGGTGACCAAACACCCGCTTTCAGGATGCCGTCGCAAGCCCACCCAAGGCATGCTGATATGCGTTATCACGATATTCCTCTCAAGAAGCAATTGGGAACCTTTGCCACACGGGTCGGACTGGCTCTACTCGCTGTACCGGCTTTCAAGAGAACCCTACAACTACCCTCAAGCCTGAGCCCCTGAACCATTAAAGCCTTCCCTAAACCTAACGCATAACAGCCCTCTACCCTGAACCCTCAGAAGAGCTTCCCAAAAAGGCCCTCTAAAGGCCAACCAAAGCATCCGCAAGGGGTCCTCGACCAGAGAGCCGCTGGCCAAGCGCTCAGCGCAGGGCGAACTCTTCAGGTCCCGACCCTCGCGGACGAGGATCCTTGGCTTCAGGGTCTTATGGCGGCTTCCTTTTTGTGGGTTTATGTGGGGATTTTGAGGGATTCCTTCAGCTCTGCAGGGCTTCGCCGAAAGCTTCAAGGTCCGGGTGCAAGATATGGACTGGGTGATGATGACATCGCGGCACGGCTGGCACAGGGGCGGCATTCCCAAATTGCCGCAACGCGGTTGCATTGTGATTACTGCTGCCAACTGCTGCAAAGTTCGAATATGCGACCCAGTACTGGTAGCAGCCACAGTTGGACTTGCCACTGAATGGAATATCAGGGTTTCCTCGCTTGGTTGTAAGGGGCAGACATGTACACAAACAGGCAGACAGAAATGGATACCGACGAAGATACAGTAATGTTGCAAGATGTGCCGGTTCTCGCGCTTTCCTTCCTAAGCTAACAATACCACATGCAGCAATGCAGCAGCCCTGCCAACGAATCCCAAAGCAGTGGTTGCAGTTTCTTTCCACACCCCTCCCTCCCTCCCAAGACTTGAAATCTGGCAGACTGCTACTTTTGGGGATGTCGACTCGGCCCAGGCTCCCTCCCTGCTCGGCTCCGGCCACCACCTTCCAGAGCTGTCTCATGGCCCACGCATGGCCCACGATGGCCCACGCCGAGGCTTCCAGGCTTTTACAACCACGCTTGAGAGCTGCTGCTCTTGGCTCCGTGCTTGCAAGTCACATGGGCGCGTGGCACCGCCGATGCAGGAGCTTATGGAGCCAGGAGCCGGAGCGGCTAAGATATGGAGGTCGTAGTACTCCCTTGTGTATGCCACTTGCTTAACTCGGGAAACATAAGCTTCGAAGAGCCGTTCCTGCTCGGTAGCGGACCTCAGCCCTCGTAGCCCACCTCTCTACCCCTGTTCATCCACCTAGCAACCGCCTAAAGGGACGAAGCGACGTCAACCTCGCGTTAGCACTATGCTCGGGTCAGAGCACTGAGCCAAGAGTACCCTGGCTTGGACACCAAGTGACACCAAGCCCTCAAGGGTGCAGGATCCGCATTTCCACAAGCTCCACACCTGAACTGCCACCAAAGAACCCTCAGAGCACCCGACCCCTGTCCTGCACTCCACACCAAGGCGATGCAAGATTCGCGCCCTGCACTTTCATCACCATAGGCGGAGATCCTGTGTGGCGTTGTGCTGTCGTAGCTGGGATGATTCCTAAGCCAGAAGCAATGTCGACTGCATGCCATTGGAGTCGTCGCTAGTTGTGGTTCCGTGGTGGTCCGGGTGGTGCCGGCAGTGACGACGGTGCTGAAAATGGTTATGATGAAACTGAAAAAGAGGATGATGATACCAGTGCTGCTGCTGCTGCTGCTGCTGCTGCTGCATAAGGCTCCTGGTGTTGCAACGTAATTTAGCTAACTGACAGCTGGGCAGCACCTGGAATGTGTGGGTAAATGCGGCCAAGTAGGACGGCGAGGGGCTCTGGAAACGTCTGGGCAGTGTTTGCATACGCTAGGATCAGATTGCTGGTCTCAAGACTGCTGCGAGCTTTCGGGCAGTCATCTTCTCGTCTTGGCACCGCAGCATCTAAACTCCAAACAGCGCCCGATTGAACCGAAGACAAGAGGAGAGCAGAGCAAGTAGGGAGAACACTTGTGCCGGCCTTCTGTCATGAAGCACCAGAGATGTCCGAACTGCTTCGCCTCCCTTGGCAATTCTCAGTGCTGAAAGCTGCGAAGAATGCCCTAGCTTGTGACTTGGGGCCGGGACTACGGGACTACAACCGACCAGGCTTCAGGCCGCCTCTGTAACGCCGCTCTACATAGTAACATAGTCTGTTGGAGGCCTCTGGCACCGCTAGATGTGCGAAAGCATGTGTTCACCCAACTCTCCAAGGACGACAAGCCTGAAACAACCCAAGCCAACCCCGCTGGAAGCAGTGGGCCGACTGGGGCATTTGTGGCAGCAGCCTGTCGTCTTCCCAAAATCCTGCAACCCCGAACCCCTACCTGTTCTGTTGAACCCTAACCTCTGAGACCATGAGACCGACATTCAACTTCCGGAGAGCCGAGGGTCCATTCGCTCTGTATGCCCGGCGGTCCGCGAAGAGCGGGACACGCCTGTTCATCTTCGTTGAGCACCGAGCTTTCCGTTTCTGCAGGACTTCTGTTCGGTGTCTTGTGTGAGTCTTGACGGGCTTGCCCCACGCCTGTTCAGAAATTCCTGAGCGAATGCCATGTGCATCTCAAGTTTCGACGGACCTCGTTTTCTAAACGTCTTTAGCAGACACCATCCGAAATTCTCAGATTAGCCTGTTACTGTCCGTAGGTGTAGTCCTGGTGTAGCACCAGCCACGAGATCCAAAGCTTTGCGCGAAACAGCGCAACGAGCACCAAAAGAAACATGCAAGTGCTTGCATTCAAGACATCTTTCATCCCTATACAAGCCCTAAAGGACCTCCCAGAATCCGATAGGCCCAGGGCCAATGATCCTCACTGAACAGTAAGCAGTCTCTGAGTCAACCCCGGAATCCGTCGACCGGGCCTCACGGGTCTGCCGACTGTATGCACCCAGCGCCTCAGAAAGCCATGCGACAGCCATGTGGAGTGACAGAGCACAGCAACTACCATCACGTACGTCAACTCGCGTGCTGAAAAAACGATCCCCCCCCGTCCCAGGTCTGGGGGTTTGCCTGCTGTGGCTTCAAGCTGTCGAGGCCTCGTACACCCGGATCGGGTTCAACTTGCAAACTGGGTGGCCAACAGCCACAGTGCTGTGGACGAAGGGAGATTTCAGGACGTTGACCTCGACAGCCGCTGAAGGGCAACCGGGGAGGAACGCTGAGGAAGAGCGCCCATGCTCAGCCCTGCTGCCACTTCGATCGCTGTGGTGATGATGGCGATTCTACTGATGCTGACGAAGATAATGAAGAATTAGATAAAGATGAGCATGATGATGATGATGATCAAGATCACCATGCAGATCCATGACTATGATGATGATGGTGATGACGAGGACGATGGCGACGGCCATGACGGTGAAGAGGACGTGATCATGGCGATGACCCTGATCTTGCATCATCATGATGACGGTGATGCCAAAGGCTGTGCTACTGCAGCTGACGATGACCCTGTTGACACTATACAACATGGAACGAGGCACCTGACCCTCCCGTTTCCACGCTGGCTTTGACCAAGCGCGCCACGAAGGGCAAGGCCATGAAGTCGTTGAAACCTGCCAAACCCATTAACAACAACAGGACTGTTGCTTTGTTACCGGCAGAACTGTCTGTACACTTGACTTCACCTCTCCGTGTCATATAACCACAACAGAAAGTCTGCATCAAGATCATCAACCTGTTTTCGTACTAGCCCAACATATGCTTGGATACTCGCAAATGCATTGCGAGGGGGGCCTTGATGTACCATCCAGTCTTGACTCGCCCGCAGAAACATATGGTGATGTGCACCAGAGACGTAGACCGACTGGGCAACAGCACTCGATGATCAGCGTGTGAAAAGCTGTTATTGCTTTTCTGAGCACGTTTGTTCTTGTTGCTGTGATGTCAGCATTCTATCCGGGGAGAATGCCTTGGACTTGTACCGGGAATGATGTGGTTACAAAACTTCTTTTCTCACTGGTCTTGCTACACATGCAACTTTATGCTCATAGAACAGTCTTCGTGGCAGCTCTAGTAGTACTTGACATTTCGGTGGTGCTAGCAGCAGCGAAGGAAGGAGCAGCAGGAGCAGTAGCAGTGGCAGTGGCGGTAGCGGTAGAAGTAGCAGTAGCAGTAGCAGTAGTTGTAGCAGCAGCAGTAGTACTAGTAGTGGCATTAGTAGAAATAGAAGTAAAAGATGGTTAAAGTACAAGTAGAAGTAGAAGTAGGAGTAGAAGTAGAAGCAGAAGTAGATGTAGAAGCAGAAGTAGAAGTAGAAGCAGTAGTAGTAATAATAATAATCATCATAGTACGAATACAAATAATAGTAGCAGTAGCAGTAGCATGAGCAGTAGTAGTAGCAAGAGTAGCAGCAGCAGTAGCAGTCGGAATTGTGGCAGTGTCGTAGCAATAGTAGCCACAGCACTAGCAGCAGTAGCAGCAGCAGCAGTAGTTGTGATAGTAGGAGTGGGAGGAGGGGTAGGACCAGAAGTAGGAGCAGGAAAAGGGGCCGGAGGAGGAGACGCAGCATGACGGTGCAGCATGTCCATCATCTCTGCCATGAAGGATGTGGATCCATTTATCAAGCCTTGGGGTCCAGGATTCATGCTTGGGCGCTGCCCAGATTTCAATGCGCGCTTCACCACTACCACAATTGGAAACTTTCTCCCAGCCAGGTGCATGACCATCAGGCGAACCGCCAGAAGCCTGAGCCCACAGTGCAGGTGCTGTTCTTGAAGGACCATGTGCAAGCCTAGACCCCAACCAGGTTTGAGTGTTTCAGGTTAGACGAGGGCTGTTGGTGCACGATGATGCCACCACGTAACAGTTTGCCATGCATGGGGCTGAAAGACTCAGCTGACAAGGCCTCGGATCTTGGATGGAGCATAATCGCTGTTTCGAGCCTGCTGAGAACCGGAAGCGAGTGAACTGCAAATCTCACACCTCAAACCCTAAATCCTACCCCTTTCATGCGCAGCCCTGCTGGGTCAGGGCCCCGAGCCCGAGGAAGCAGCCATCCAAACGAACGTCCTGGGCACGCAAACATATCAGCTTTAAGTTGGGGGGTCAGGACTTGAACATCTGTTTCGAAGGTTGGCATCCGGGCCCACGTGTTCAGTCTTGCAGCCGCTGCAATTGGGGCAATGCCCGTGCAGAAAACCTTCGGGTCTCCAGATCCCTTGCGTATCGCCTACATGCAACTTGCCTCAAGTTCCGGTTGGCACTAAGTCGGTCATCAAATTGACAAGGGTGGTCGTCGTTGCACAGGGATCCGCCTCGACGAGATCACTACTGAAGAACCCGTACATCACACATGGACCTCTTGCGAGTGAAAGTTGGATCCAAGGATGCCGAACCAACTCGCGATCACTGCAGTTGCTTCTTCACCTTTGAAGCGTAAAACGGAATCCATTGCGGATCCCATGCAAATCGCCTAGAGAGAACATCATACTCGAGCGACTAATCAAATTGACAACAAACTAAGCATCATGAGATGTCATGAGCCTGTACACCTTAACGACAACGACTAATACCATCCACAAGTCCGCCAACAGCACCTGTAAGGCTTCCTCAGACCCCCATGCTTCCAGTCGAGCTGCCCTGCCCTTGTCCGCCTCGAAATGTTCCTGCAACTGAACCTGCATTTCGTGTTTCGGCTGCAGCATTTAGTGCTCGGGACACAGGCTTGGGGCAGAAGCATCGCGATCCACCCTCTTGCCATGAGACCCGGACAGTTCTCAACCTGGCTCCGCCGATCCCGAAAGACTCAAGCTGCTTGCCCTGAAACCACAAGGCACAAAGCTTCACCCTGAAGCATCCAGGCAATCCCGAGATCCCCAGGCCTAGGTCAAACCCAAGTTCCAAAGCATCCACTCCAAGAAGCTTTTGGAACCATCCCACAAAATTGGCTGCAGCATCTCTGGGGCCCCATGCCGCTGTGATCATCACCTAGAGTCTAGAGCTTGCTTTGCATGTTTCTCGGTTGGGATGGCGCGGCGCCTCGTCAGTGCTTGAAACACATGCCGAGGTTCCCGGCTTTCCACGAAAGCTTTCAAACTCGGGTCTACCCCTCCTCTGGAGTTTCAGATTCAGCCCCAGCCTTTGAACCCTCACGCATCATCCCTCAATACCACAGATCTTCTTCCGCAGCCGTTCTATTGGCAACACTTCAACACGGTGCTTCTGTTCCTGAGTCTATCCTCGGGCATGTGATTGGGTCTGTGTGTCTGTTTGTGCATGTAGTTATTCTGCTGCAGAACCCTGCCTACATCCCAGAACCTGAGCCACTGCGTTCCATCAAACCTTTCATGTGGCCGACAACCAACATGCAAAAGCCGGACTTCATGTTGCTGACTCTGGCGTTGGCATACGGCTAGATGCAGACGACGGTCCAGTGCAAAACGTGTTTGACAAAATCCATGGCTGCCGGTGATGGTGGTGGTGGTGATGATGATGATGACAGTATAGTTTAGCATAGTATAATATCGTAAAAGCATCGCACAGTCTAGGATCGTATCGCATCGAGAGTATGGTACAGCATAGCATAGTATACTATGGCGGTAGTGGTGAGGCGGTGCTTGAAAGGTTGATGACGACCATGGTGCCATGGTTATGGTGATGACTGCAAACCGAGCTGGGCCACCGAGGAGTGCGAGAAGTTCGCGGCCACCCCGCGCAAGGCGGCAAGGAGGCTCGGCCAGTCCACCGGATCCTGGAAGCTCCGGAAGCTTACGGGGCTTCCAGGATCCGGTTGCACACAGGGCCTTCTTTGGATGGTTCAGGGGCTCGTGGAATTACGACTTTGGGGCTGCCGGTGTCGGGCAAAGGCAGTTGTTGTAGATCTCTCGCCACATGCTGTAAGCAACGTAAAAGCTTTGGCCGTTAACCTCTTCCTTTCTGCTTGCTTGAGGCTACAAGCACAAGATTGATTCTTGAACTCTGTGTCAACGTGCACCACGGCTTTGATTGAGTGCGCCGTCTTCGTGTAGGACTGAAGAATGCATTCGCACAAGGACTGAAAAGAATGGTACATGAGCCGGAAATGTCCTCGGCTTGTGTATTGAACATCTTCTGAGCATTCTGGCTCCGACAACTCTCAGTTCATCTGCGATCACCTACTGTGCTGGTAAAGCTTGAGCAGGGCGAGGTCTAAACATGGGACGGCATCCAAGTATTGTACTCAGAACAGCCAGCTGAGCTCCAATAAATCAGCCACAAGCTTCAGCCACGCAACCTTTCAAAACACAGTGAGACCAAGCATGAGCTTTCAATCTGACTATGTGGTATTTCCGGGGCTGGGTTTGGCGTGCTCTTCGTAGCGCCACCAAGTCCTCTGTGAACTCACAGGATAGTGGCCCACCATGTTGCAAGAGCACCTGCAACAAGGCACGCGTTGTCTAGAGTCTTCGAATGCTGTGAGACTGCCGTAGTGGTTCTTGTTGTCGATCTGTATTGCTTCAAAAATAATTCACGGCTGCTGTCCATGTCGCCAAAAACTTTATAAAGTCCTTGTCCCAAACACCTCCAGCCATGCGATCTATGCCAATCCACAAAACCAGGAGCCCCCATGCAAAGCTGTAACGTCCAGAACCCCGCGCCTGCCGCTCTACGAGATCTTCGTCCCTGCCATGCAAAGATTTCAAGCGGTCGGATACCTTCGTTCTGGTGGAATGGAGGCTTTCGCAGCTGTCACGCTTGTCAGAGCAGGTTCCACAGTCCAGGATGGTCCTGGATGCCCGAGACACCCCAAGATGTCTGTGAGTCGATGGCCTGCTTAAAAGTCAGGCGATAGACTCTTTCAGAGTCCTTGGCATCTCCAGGCCCCTGGGTAAAAAGGTTGCACAGCACTCCTGTCACTGCAACAAGCCCTGTAACCTCCAACGCCAGTGACGTTGTATAGGGACTGGGACTCAACAGCACTACATGCTGACGCTGCACTCGAAAGCTGGCACCCCCAACTGCTTGCATCATGAGGTGAGATGCTGCTGGCTCAGAGACCAAGAGCCGTTCCGTAGTCCCGAGTCCTAGATGCCGAAAAGACACGAGTGACTAGGATCTCTATAACTCCAAGGCATACATAGGCAGCTTCCTCAACCCCGAAGCTCGTCGACGCACGATCTCTCGGAAAGGCCTGTCGATCTCTGGCGAGCCCCAGCATAGGACCTCGATTCCAAAGCGGTTTCTCGGTCCGGACTGGACGCATAACTGCAGGGGAAACTGCCTGGGACGATCGGGAATAAACTTCAGTAATATTCTAGTGTGATGGATCAAACAGCTTCCGGTCATGCATGCTTAAGTAAAGAAAGATGGTGGAAGGAAGCTTGGCAGATGTTCAGAACTCCATAGACGTGATGCTTTGTTTCGGCCTCAAACATGGAGCAGCATGACTTCAAGCTCGCTGCATGAATAGCTGGCCATACAATGCCGGGTTTATATAGCAAGATAGAGCAAGATCCTGCACAAAGAATGCTCCTGCACAAAGAATGCTCCCCTGAGACGAGACACAGCCAGTGCAACAATCCGAGACACACAAGCCTTGTGAGTGCACAAGCTTCCAAAAATTTCACAAGCAAGCTCCGCACTTGTGTTTCCTCGCATCTGTGGAACGGAACTCCACTTCCCTTTCGGAAGTGATTTGTCGGACAAAGGTCACCCTACACCTCACTCGCGGAAGTGTGCAACACGTGCAACCAGAACAGTGATGTCGTCGGGCTTGCCACCCTTGTGACCTTGGCCGATACACTTAGGTCCTGCTGCCCTGCGTACGTATGCGCTTAAAAGCTGAAAGGCGTCACTGTCTAAATCCTGAGCTCACAGATCCAATACAGGACAAGACCTGCGGGATTCATCCTGTGCGGTTTGGCGGTTTCTGTTTACAGGAGATCGAGGCTTTTGGCCCTTTCAAGTCGCCCCGCCTCAACATTCAAACTTGACCTCTGTTGCGAGGCGGCAGGGCACAAGTGATTTTCAGTTCTCGCCCAAGGCTCGCTTAGCTGTGGATCTGGGGTGTTCCGTTTGAGGAGTTCATGCTTACGGTGCAGCAAGCAATCCGACAAAATCGAGAGCCAGAGAACGGAGCTGTAGGCTATACCTCTTAGAGCTTTCCCGGACTCATCCCTCAGCCCAGCATTGGCTCTCTGGGCCTTCTCTAATGCCGGTCGGGCGGCGAATGCCGTGCTGCGCTGCCGCGCGGCCGAAAGGCGTCCTTCACGTAGAGTTAGCGTCTTTCAGATTTCCATAAGTTAGCCGCTTGGAGGCTCTGCAGCGTGGCGACGACAGCGAAGACCCCCCGACCCTGAAGACATTGAGGCTTGCCCAGAGTGGATCCAAACTGCCAGCAACGGAAGGTGAAAACGACCCCGAAGGAGCACAAAGAGCTGTAGCAAGAACACAACTCGAGAACCAGACTCAGACCAGCCAGAGCAGCAAGAAGAATAAGAAACGCAGCAAGAATGGCGATGATCCACCAGTATTGCCAAGAGGCTCATTTAGCGACTGGGAGGCCGCATAGGCCACGCGCACAAGGCGGTCCGCAATCTCCGCGGCCGGTGCCGAGGCCATTGAAAGCACAACCTTGAGGAACCCACCCCTATGGAGGAAACCTGGGAGTTGAAAAGGCCGTATCAGGCTTCAGGAAGGGATCTGCTTGATTTAGGAAACTCAGGATGATGGTTCGGGACTGGTGAGCTTAAAGTTCGTGCCAAGCACACTGACCGCTTGCTCCTTCCAGACATTGTCGAAGAAGCCATCGGTGGCCAAGATCAACACCTTGGGTGTCCAATATGTCCGGGGGGTTGAACAAAGAAAACGTGTCCGCAGTCCGATGGCACCTTCAGGATCCGAGGCTTGTAGGCTTGACCAACCCAGGCCCGAAACCCTCGCGCCTCGCGTCCTGACTAGCCGACTAGCCACGGCCCAGTAAGCGAGGAAGCTCAGGTTCTCTGCACACGCAAAGACTTCAAGAACAGCAAGTAAACCTGGAGGCCTGGAGGTCCAGTCCGAGGCGCATCTCCTGGCCTCACATCGGTGGCGTATTTGTCGCTGCTGGCGGGCAGATCCCCCTGGCTGCTCATGGCAGAGCCCCCGGAACGCCGCGGGGGCACGCAGACGAGCTGATACGGACCTCGGCCACAACTGAGCTGAGCATTAACGAGCCACACCTCCAGAAGGATGTCCCTAGAGACAGCGCTCCTGGGCATCTGACAGTTGAAATAGTGCTGCTGCTCCTTCGTCTCCAAGCAGACATGTCCGTTTGGTTGGACCACCAGAGCCCCGCTGTCTCCGAGGTTAGCCACCTCCAACTCCCCAGCGCTGCAATCCAGCGAGGCGATGCAGGCCGTGCTGCTTCCCACGATCTGCCTGTCAGCCCAGGCGTGTGAGTGACTCCGAAAACGTGCAGGGTCGGGTTGAGGAGCAAGCCCGTTGAAAGCCGTAAACCGCAAACCCTGCAAACCCTGCAAACCCTGGATCCAAATCGGAAAGCCAACAAAGTCATTAAACTCCCGCTTCTTGACTCTGGCCGTGGTTTGGGATTCCGCGCAGCTGACTCTACGACCCAGGCCCGCTTTGCCAACTTCGATCGCGGCAAATCAATTTCATTAACACACAGCTCTTATCCCACCCTCCGCCTGGCATTCTCCCGTATCGCGGTTTCGAAGCCCTCTGTCAAGATCTCACCAGCATCCAGCGAGCCGTTCATGGCTGCACCTGTTGTTTTTTTGGATGGTGTCCCTGACAGACCCAAAACAAGAAGACCCTCCTTACAGCACAACCCGGTATACGCAGCCCCAAGCGAAAGCCACCAACAACCGACACTAAGCTGAACCCGGCTAGACCGGGGAAAAGGCACCCTCGCAGCGGACCATCAGCTCCCAGGCGAAGAGTGCCGGATTGATGCCGTACCTCTTTGATTCAGGGCTCAGGATGCTGCATGTACACCGTACACGTTCTTACGGTCACATCCGAGGAGTCTGGCGGTTTCCAAGCTGCGCTTTGGCTCTCGAGGTTCGGGCTTCGAGGTTAGGTCGGTCCGGGGCTGTGTCGAGTCTTGGCCTGGTTGGTCTAGCTGTGACGAGGGTTCCTCAGCCTGTACATGCTGCCCCGACAATGCTGAGGACACCCTTAGGTTGATGGTTGATGTTCCTGCTGACCTGTGCTGGAAGACCACTTCGTCGAAGGCCCGCATAAAAAATGCAGTTCAACCACACATCCAAACGCATACCCGAAAACGGCAAGCCCAATCCCATGATCTCAAAACAGAACGAACTGGAACATGGCAACTTTGTTTGACCAAGGCACCTCGCCCAGCTGCTAACTCCATCGGCAACGCCCACCGTCAGAGTCTGGTTGGCACCAGCCAAGAAGAAGGCATCATCGCCGCAGTCCTTAAGAGGCGTATTCACTTCCCGGTCGTGCTGTGAGTTGGGGCTTCTCTGAGAACCTTCGTCATGAGCCGATGAGGTCTCATGGCTATGCTTCTCAGTGCGTGACCTCCCTTGAACTGTGGACTGTCGTTGTACTTAGGCTTGACATGCACCGGGCACACAAGCTGCTGTGACACGGAGTGAGAGATACTCTGGAAACTCGAACAGACATGGCTACACCTAAGCATGTCCGAAGCCCAGTTGCTGCTGTTCGGATTCACGGCCTACACTTGGCCTGGTTGGCGATCCGAAAACGTCTCGACTTGTGAGTCCGGACCCAAGGCCCAAGATAGATAACCTCCTTGAAATTTGAATGAAAATCTTCAAGCCGGCAGATTTGCATGCGACACTTTGAAGCCCGTGCAACTCTGTCATCCCGCCACCGCCCTCCACCCTTTCCGAACATCGGCCCAGCTTCGTGGCGCACCGGCGGCTGCAGGAGCCTTGGCGGGGTCTTGGACACGCAGCGGGCGGCGGAATCCAGAGTAAAGCGCTGGCGGCTGTTCCCGGTGGCCGGGTGCGACCACTCCTTCGACGAATGAAAAAGATAAGATTGAAAGGAAAGAACACAAGCCGATTTTGAAGAGCCAGAGCACGGATTGACAGCACAATCCTAAAATTTCAACTCGGGAATGGGTTTCGGGTGGGAGGGGCCTTGAAATTCTTGGGATTCTTCGCAGAATCATGGTTTCAGGTTGCAGCGAAGGGAAGGGAGCTCCTGGCCCTGCAAGCGTAGCTCGCACTGACACGGTCTCACGTTCCTCTCTGCCTGTCTCCAGCGTACGCCTGCCAGACTAGCGGGGATCGCAAGTCGGCAAAGGGTCGGCAGCTGCATGTTGGGAGTTACACTAGCACGAGGCTCCGAACTTTTCAGCTTCTTCTTCTGACAAAATTTCTATTCAAAACAACTACTTGCCTTGCACGCCTGTTTGCAAATTAACGTTGTTCAAATGTTTGCCGCTTGCGGACTCCACGTACGGGCAACGTGCTTGAGCAGAAACGCTGCCCGGATGCCTTTGAAGACAAAGGAGTTCAAACGACCTGGTGGAAGACCTGTCCGGTCGGGGCAGCCAACTGTCGTACTTCCGGCAAACTGGCTGCTCTTCGCCACTGGCCAACTCTCTTTGTGGAAACGCTATGACCGAAGACCTCCAACCCAACCACAAGCCAGAATCTCCAGTACCCGCAAGCGCTTTCTGGAGCACAAATGAAAGCACCTGGCAATTCTCCAGCCACAGCAATCCTTCGTACATCTGCGGAATTTGAGAGACCGGAATCCTGAATGCTTCGCATTTCTGACTTGGCTTGCTTTCTGAGCTTAACACGTGAATCTTGAACCGGGTGACCTCCAAGTCCCTCAAATATAAATCCTGAACCCAAAGAGCCGCGTGTCAACTCGAAAACTCACTGAGGGGCCGAGCAGTCGCAAGGATCCACGGCAACGCACAGGACATGGCAGGACGTCCCTACCACGCCCAATGTATCTCGCTGGGGGACTGAAGTTTGTGAGCGTTGAAAGCTGAGAATGTGTCTATGTTTCGTACTTGGCTTGGCTCACTGCCTTGGGAGCCAAGGCTGGTGTTTGCTGTGTATGGGATTGTCGCTCATGCTTGTTGACAGCTGCCAAGTGGGTCTGAAAGACTGAAAGTAGAAACAAACAGAATTCACATTACAATAGCTTGGTATGTCATGTCATGCTGCGACTACTCGCCGTACTCCATCCAAAAAACCAACGGGTTAAAGCAAAATCCTTCTACTTAAAGATGAGTACACCACCCCAGCAGCAGACGACCATCCCCTTGCACGGCGGTCTCTTTAATATCACAAGATTTACATGTGTGACATGTTCATGATGGAAAGAAACCAAGAAAATCACATCAAGATGCTGCTGGACTAGCCCATCTAGGCCCTGCGTGGCCTCGACCATGCAAGTTGAAGTCCCGCGTCTGAAACTCAGCATTTCAATTTCTTGGAAGCTAAAGCTACGAGGGGTCATCCACATCACGACATGGAGTTGCACATGTTCTGATGTAAATAATGGCGGCAAACGATACGTCTTTTTCTTCCGCGGTCGCACGCAGTGGCTCCAGACAACAGTTGCCGCAGGAAGCACGAAACGTCCGCAGCGGAGCTGCGCCAGCGACGGCTTGCAGCACAACATGCGACCTGGCGTTTCAACCCTGATTCGGAAGCATGACACTTCCTCTCTGCTCCCGGCTTGCTGTGGGATTCAAAACGTGACAGGCGCGTGATTTTTGCTGTTGCCAGCTACATGCGGCAACAGCACAGACCAAGCACCAAGGCTGCATCGTGTATTAGGACTTCTGCATGGGCTTTCGAAGTTTGCTGCACTGACCTCGCACGATCACTTTATAGGGGGTTACAGGGTTCCTTTATGGAAAGGGATCTAAAAGGGTTCCTTTAAGGGTTCCCACGTTGGCATTTGCAGGGCCATCCGAGACGCTTGCGAGCGTGGGGGACCCAAGTGAATCCACGTGGATCTCCCCGAAAGCAGACAAAGAAGGTCCACCAGTAGATCTTGATGATTTTCAGGCAGTGTAAGGCCTGGCGCATCGAAGCTGGAGGCGCAGCAGCGGAGTGAAAAGTCTCAGCAACATCCGCCGTGGCAACAGCCAATCCTTGCAAGTACAGCACTCCGGTCATGCATGGCGCCGGCATGTATGCCGAATCGCAGTACGCTTGGAACGTGCTGGTCGAGACGGCGGCTGGTCGTCTGTCA
Source organism: Symbiodinium sp. CCMP2592 (assembly GCA_905221615.1). Lineage (NCBI taxonomy): Eukaryota > Dinophyceae > Suessiales > Symbiodiniaceae > Symbiodinium > Symbiodinium sp. CCMP2592. Next base: position 403,663 of record CAJNDT010000014.1, on the reverse strand, counting down.
ACGAATCCTAGTCGTCGATCAACGAATCCTTACGAGCTACATTAGAGGACCAATCGCCCTGTTTCCAAGAACAAGCTTCTGGTTGGCACACGGATGAGCTGACGGTTCTTCGGCACACACACACACACAGACACCAAGCATACTGACCCACTGGTCACAACAGCTCTGCAGAAGTGGCAACTGCGACCTGTCTGTCGCCAAAGGCTGCAAGCCAAAAAACCTTCGGCACAGCTCACAGCGCTTGTTCTTGCACAAAAGCGATAGTCAATGTCTGCTGCGCCTGCCCAGTGGGGCACTTATATGCGGCCTGGTAAAGATTCGCTGATCTCTATGAAGGCTTGGGAAGGGCAGCAGAAGGCTCGGGTCCATCGTGCCACCAGGCATAATCCAACCTTTGCAATGAGAGGAAGGCTTCCAAAAGTTGCTTGACCTCGCTAAAGGTGATCTCATTGTTTCCGTGCCGAGACCCCGCGGCAAAGAAGCGCTAAAGTGCGGCGGTGTGGCGGAAAACCAGCACTTTCAGGCTCCCGACAAGCATCAACCTGCTGTGTTTGGGCCTCGCCTCATCATTGGCTAACCCCCGGACAACACACATGAATGGTGCTGGCTCTTGCAAACTATTATTTGGGGGGAGTTACGGTCCCAGTTTAAAATGCCCGGCAGGTTGTTCGTGTGTGAGCGCCAACAGGGGCTCTGGAACCATCAGGCAAGTCTCAGGAACTGTTAGAGCCCTGTTCAGAAACAGCCCCAAACCGTCCGGAACCGTTCCGAAGCATCCGAACGATAGATTTGTGCCGATCTGGGCTTCAAAGTTCGAAGGGCCGAATAGGTCTCGAGATTAATGCCCCGATTCTTGAGGCCAGAAAACGCAAGGACAGACACCCTCTATTAAGCAGACCACCAGCGATTCAAGGCCCTCCCGCATACCTTCTGAGTACCCTTTCGCGGCGGCAGCAGGAACCACGTCTGCTTATAAAGGGCCTCATTCTGAAGCGATGTGACTGTCTGTACGAAAAGGCCATGTGGCAAATCTTGTTAGACCGGCACTACCACAGGACTTCGCGCGGCCCCTCCAGCACGGTGCCCTTCCATGCAGCACAATGATTCGCTGTGACTTCAGACTAGGCCGTTCTCGAATGAAAATAGGCTTTAAGTGTGGCATCGTTTACCATTTTTTGGCCTTGCGTCGTCATTGGCCGGACAACACAAATGCACGGAGCTAGCTCTTGCAGACTGTTTCTTTGGGGGGTAACGGTTCCAATTTTTAGAGGAACCACGCACTAATCGGCCAGTGTTTACTAGGGGATTGACCCCTTCTGCGTAACCTTTCGCGGCGACAGCGGCAACCACGTCTGCGAATGACCGGCCTCACTCTGAAGCGATGTGTCTGTCTGTACAAAAAGGTCCACATGTAGCAAATCTTTTTGAATCTTTGGACGTCTTTGCACGATAGTCATGGACCAGCACTACCACAGGACCTGGTGCAGCCTCTCCAGAACGGCGCCGTTCCGTGCAGCACAATGAGTCGCTGCGGTTTCAGACTATGCCACTCTCGGCTGAAAATGGGTTTTAAGTGTAGCATCGTTTATTGTGACGAGCAGGAGCCAAAGAAAATGACGTCTGCCCCTTCTGCGTAACCTTTCGCGGCGACAGCGGCAACCACGTCTGCGAATGACCGGCCTCACTCTGAAGCGATGTGTCTGTCTGTACAAAAAGGTCCACATGTAGCAAATCTTTTTGAATCTTTGGACGTCTTTGCACGATAGTCATGGACCAGCACTACCACAGGACCTGGTGCAGCCTCTCCAGAACGGCGCCGTTCCGTGCAGCACACTGATTCCCTGCGATTTCAGACTATGCCACTCTCGGCTGAAAATGGGTTTTAAGTGTAGCATCGTTTATTGTGACGAGCAGGAGCCAAAGAACATGACGTCTGCAGCGCCTCCGAGTGCCATCTCTCCGGAGGCTTAATAGCACCAGGAGAGCCTCTTGAAAGAGCTGATGGAGCTTGATGTCCCCTGCTACCTTGTGCGCAAGAAGTTGGGAGCGTTTGTGGTTAGGGTCAGGGTCGACTACAAAAGTCTGAATAAAGACATCGTCTTTCCTGAGTCCCCGAGCTGAAGTTTGCACTGGCCACCAACGACAGGTCCTGTCTATATGCACGATCCCTTTTGTCTGCCGCGCGAGAGGTGTCGCGGCTACCGGGGCCACCTCCTGACATTGGCCCTTCGTGGAAGGTCGATCCCTTTGCCGGCGAAGTTGCAACTGTTTGTGGTTGCAGCTGTGCCTGTGCGTGGTCTGGGGCAAAGCCGGAAAAGCATCAAGCTTCCAATGTATCGCCCCCACTTCCGAGCCGAAAACGACACGGCGGGACTTTCACCTTCTGCGGACCAGACTCATGATCTCTTTTGCCGAAAGACTATGGAGTCAGCCGCCCACGAATCCTATGCGACCAGCATGGATTGACTTTGCCATGCTGGTAGTCACCAGAGTTGCCAGACAAGACGCTGGGTGATCCGTGGCCACGCGCCGACATGCTATCCGGAACATGTCTCAGATGCAGCGCCCTGGGCACGGGCATCGCATTTACTCTAGATGCTGGCTTTGCCAGCTGTTGCTTGCTGCGACAAAGGCGGAGAGACTGCTGGCAGGACGGGAGATTGCTGGATTGCCTCCCGCATACCTTCTGCTTAACCTTTCGCGGCGACAGGAACCACTAACTCTGAAGCGACGTGCATGTCTGCCCAGAAAGGTCCACATGTAGCAAATCTTGAATTTTTGGACGATAGTCATGGACCAGCACTACCACAGGACCTGGTGCAGCCTCTCCAGAACGGCGCCGTTCCGTGCAGCACACTGATTCCCTGCGATTTCAGACTATGCCACTCTCGGCTGAAAATGGGTTTTAAGTGTAGCATCGTTTATTGTGACGAGCAGGAGCCAAAGAACATGACGTCTGCAGCGCCTCCGAGTGCCATCTCTCCGGAGGCTTAATAGCACCAGGAGAGCCTCTTGAAAGAGCTGATGGAGTTTGATGTCCCCTGCTACCTTGTGCGCAAGAAGTTGGGAGCGTTTGTGGTTAGGGTCAGGGTCGACTACAAAAGTCTGAATAAAGACATCGTCTTTCCTGAGTCCCCGAGCTGAAGTTTGCACTGGCCACCAACGACAGGTCCTGTCTATATGCACGATCCCTTTTGTCTGCCGCGCGAGAGGTGTCGCGGCTACCGGGGCCACCTCCTGACATTGGCCCTTCGTGGAAGGTCGATCCCTTTGCCGGCGAAGTTGCAACTGTTTGACACGAGACTGGCTTGGTTGCAGCTGTGCCTGTGCGTGGTCTGGGGCAAAGCCGGAAAAGCATCAAGCTTCCAATGTATCGCCCCCACTTCCGAGCCGAAAACGACACGGCGGGACTTTCACCTTCTGCGGACCAGACTCATGATCTCTTTTGCCGAAAGACTATGGAGTCAGCCGCCCACGAATCCTATGCGACCAGCATGGATTGACTTTGCCATGCTGGTAGTCACCAGAGTTGCCAGACAAGACGCTGGGTGATCCGTGGCCACGCGCCGACATGCTATCCGGAACATGTCTCAGATGCAGCGCCCTGGGCACGGGCATCGCATTTACTCTAGATGCTGGCTTTGCCAGCTGTTGCTTGCTGCGACAAAGGCGGAGAGACTGCTGGCAGGACGGGAGATTGCTGGATTGCAATCAGCACAGGAGCCAACAGCCTTCTGGCAGGCACACATCCGCTCTCCAAGCTGCCACCCGAGCCGGGCAAATGGCTGCTGTGGGTGCGCTGAAACAGCTCAGCCGCTACTAGGACCAGGAGCCTAAGGCCAGCAAAATCGAATGCCACATCGAGCAAGGCAAGGATGATGCTTGCGGCAAAGAGTGTCCTAGCGAGTCCTGAGATCTGAAACTGGCTACACGAAGCCACTCGCCGCAGTCCCCGACCTTCATGACTGCTTTGGCACTGTTCGTTTAATATAACTTTCAGAAAGAGAGGACACCATAGTCATTTCCTGCTTAGATTCCGCAATACAGTTGTGCTGCGCACAGAAAGAAAAGGGGTTGAGTTCTTATGATGTGCAAGGTACTTTGACTTTAACAGAAGCAGCAGCTATTGGCATGGGACAAAGTGCAAGTGCCAAACCTCATCCACGTCTCGCCGCCTCGAAGGTGCTGGGCAGTTACCATCGGAGCGCTCTTTGCAGTCGGGATGGCGTCTTGTGCTGTTTGCATGGCTGCAAGTCCAAGGCAAGACCCTGTCGTGGGACCAATGCAGTGTCGGATGATACAAAGGAGACCATGCAGTATAGTTTTGACGAGATTGCTGCGACTTCCTTCATCCCTGCGATGAATTCGGTGCCTTGCTGAGCGCCGTCGAGGGCTTAGGCGATGCAAACAAGGTGCGAGCGCGGCTGTTTCCTGTTTCCGTGAGCATTGACAAGTGTCGTCTGACAGCACTAGCTTCCAATACATCCGTGCGGTTGCGCTGCTGTCAGGGGGCCGGGCTCATATGTCATTGTCTGTAAGCTCGAAACCACTATCGAACGGTCCTTGCAGCCTAGGAAGCTTGGAAACTACATAATCATGGTGGCTCGAAACACGCTACGTCACCGGAAACGCAAAACGGGGAATATGATCCACCCTCCTTTCCTGCTGCAACAGCCTGCAAGCACGCTTTGCTGCGACTCCTCTCGTGCTTGCGATGCATTCGAAGACATGATGTGGCTAGGGGCTTGGGCGCAACAAACCGGGTGCCCTTGAGCGCGAATGTTTCCGCGAGAATTGAAAAGTGTGGCCTGACAGCACTAGCTTCAAACATCTCAGTGTAGTTGCTCAGTTGCTCTGCAGTCAGGGGGCCGGGCTCATATGTCATTGTCTGCAAGCTCGCAACCACCAGCATACATATCGAACTGTCCTTGCAGCCTGAAAGGCTTGGGCACTACATAATTACATAATCATGGTGGCTTGAAACGTGCTACGACACCGGAAACGCATTCCTGCTGCAACGGCCTGCAAGCGTGCTTTGCTGCGCCTCCTGGCGTGCTTGGGATGCATTCGGCGACCTGCCTCAGAGGCTGCGGGCTTAGGCGAGAGAAAGCGGGGCCCTTGAGCGCAACTGTTTCCGTGAGCACCGTGGCAACTCCTCAATCGCAAGCATCCAATTAAGCAAGGAGTTGCTGCAAAAGCAGAAGGCCAAGGAGCGAAGCGACGCTGGGGTGTGCAGAAAAGTGCTGCCTAATAGCATTAAGCTGCCAACACATCCGTGTGGTTGCTCTGCTGTCACGGGACCCACAACCACCGCCATCCTCTGCATACACATCGAACGTTCCTTGCAGCTTGGGATTCTTCAGGCTGCACTGCAGTGGGTTGAAGCGCGCTATACCAGACCGGCAGGGAAAAAGGCAGACAGCTGATCCCCACCGCCTTCATGCAACAGTGCACTCTCTTGCCCGATCTGACGGGAGAAAAGGACCTTTTGCAATTTTCAGTGCACTTATCCATTAAGGCCTAGAGGAAGGCTTTTGCTCTTCCTTCCCTTGGCCAAGTGCCTCTGGGCTCAACATTTGACTGATCAGAGCATGGAACTTGTGTTACGTGACCAGCAACTGCAAACATGTCAGGTACGACCCTCATGCCTGCAATGCATTCATCGCCTGCCCGGGTCGATTTCTTAGGGCAAAAGGCCGGTCAGCATTGCAGCAACTCTTCAATCTCAAACATCCACTTAAGCAAGGAGTTGCTGCAACAGCACCACATGTGCTTTCATGCCCATGAACCTATCCTGCCCTGGTGAAGCTGTCTGGTAATGGCTCCTGCTTGTCCCGCAGCGCGCACATGTATTAGCACACGTCATCTGTATTTGTTGGTTCAGCGCTCAGTGGCTTGCTGCGCAAACGACAACTTAGGGCATGACGAGCTATGGCATGCTTGCACCGGCAGGAGGCGAAGGAAAGGGAGACAGACAACATCTGTCCAAGGCTCTGCTCTGTCAATTCACGAAGAGATGGGCCACAAAGAACATGCCAAGGGCTCCGAAAGTGCCGGCATAGCCTAGCAAAGCTCCAAGCAAAGACCAGCACTTCTCCAACAGTTTGAGCAAGGCAGGTTGCTTTTGAGAAAACAGCCGATGTTTGCATGGGAGGTGTCCGAATAATGCCGCATGAAAAGAGCTGAAAACAGCCTACCAACATACCAGCACGGTCTGAACTTGCGCTTATCGAAGCTTGCACCAAGCATGCCCCCGACGCTTATAGCACGGCTCCATCTTCTTGGGATAGCGACTCGACACGTTGTACGTCCGGTGCAAATTCTCTGAACGGCAATAGCAGCAAAATGCAGTTGTGGGTGCAGTTGGCGTCTCTGCACAGGGCCCATTCGAGCCCTGCGTTCTGGATGGGTGGCCGTTCCTTGATACTTCAATTACATGCGCGCTCCATTCACCTAGGCTGTGGGACACGACGGACGATGCAACACTGCTGACGCAAGCGCTGCGCACACATGTTGCAACGGAAACTAGGCGTGACGTGGCCGCAGGGACAAGCCCGCAGATGACTGATTAGCTGTCCAGACAGCACCAGTGCCAACGAACTAGCTGCCACGTATCTTTACCCTGGCGACGGGAAAATCCAGCGGTTGGACCATCACGAGGAAATCAATTCAAGGCTTGCGACGTGTAATGGCACGCTGTCGGAGGGCTCGATGGACGCTGTTGCGGGGTTGCTTTCAAGCTTGTTTGACTTCTGAAGGCCTGGAGCTTTGGGAGCTAAGCACAAGAACCTCCTGCCTCGTGTTGAGACCCTGTCGCTTGTTTGCAGCCTGGCACCTCCGAGTTACCTTTGTCAGACATGCCTTGACATCAGGACCCGGCCACCATCAAATTTGCACTCCAGAGCTTTGTGCACACATCGTTTCCTAGCCCGGGGCGCACAAGATATGCTAGCAGCAGCAGGTCGAGGAATATGGATTTCGACTAACCTTCCGCATCCTTTGCTAAAATGCTGCGTGCGTTGAGCCCCAGTCGTTACTGCAGCTTGATTGGCATCTCTTTGCAGGACAGGACGACATGTCTTGACACACCATTAAATTCGCAAGTATTTCAAAACACTGAGCATGCATCCTTTCCTAGCCCACGCAAGGGGGACCTCAATTTGGAGAAATACCCACATGGTAGTTTTCCAAAGCGCATGACTCGCAGCTCGAGCCGAATTTGCTCGGTTGTCGTCGCTCGGGACTCTAGGATCTGGAGAAGCGAACCGTTTTCCGCTGACCAGAACGCTCCACATGTAGCTGCAGAAGACTTGCATGGCCACCTTCCTCTGCTGGCAACACCCCAGTAACATCCAGTACCCTTGTGGCAATCACAGACGAAAGCCATTGTTACAAAAGTCGACCCAAATCCCGCTTGAACGGCCATGTTGCGAGTCGAAGCCTCGTCCTTGCAAGGCCGCGGTGCGTCGCGTGGCTCAGCTACTCATGCACTTACGGCAGGTCTTGGAACAAAACAACTTCAGAAACTGACGCGGCGGGGCAGCAGCCAGACTTCATGTGGAAGCATGTGCCCTGCACACGGCACACGAGCCTGATGACCCTGGAAGTCCTAGCATTCATAGAGGTTGGAATGGGGAGCGAATTACTTTCGCGCACCTGCCCCAAGACTGCCTGCTCCCGGCCGAACCGTGGCCTCAAGGTTTCTGCGCCGTGTTCTTGACACTTAACCCAAGACAGCTTCTAGCATCCTTTGCCGCAGTAGGTCCATGGTGGCATCACCGCGCCGTTGTCTACCGGCAGCCTCGTTGCATCGAAGCACGTTCTCTGCATACTCCAAGCTGCTACAGCTTCAGTGCTGCACTGGAGTTCCAAGATGCCAGAAACTCAAACAAGGCTGCGCGCACACACACACACACACACACGCCCGCACACACACACACACACACACACACACACACACACACGTACACACACACACACACATGCGCACACACGCACACCGAAACAGCCAGCCTTGGTGCACCCATCATCCATCGTGGCCAGTGCTAGCATGTTCATCGAGCTTCAGCGCTTACTAATCAATCCAAGTGTGGCGCTCTGCAAGGAAGATGTACTGTGTTGCACTCATGTTGGTGTGAGATGGCTGCTGGTGCGAGGCTCTGGGAACATCTAGAGCTGCGGAGCGGTGTTTGCGCTTTGGGCTTCGTGCTATGCAGACTTACAACATGGGAGGCAACACATCAGAATGCAGTTGGAGCAATTTCAGAGGGACTGGGCATCACTGGGCCCTCGCGTCAATTATAAACACAGTCCCCATGCACGGCTGCATCGGTGACCATGAATCAGATGGACACAAGACATCTGCGCTGACCATGATGATGTGTTCTTGGCGGGCCATACGGCAGCGAAGGAATCTTGCATACGACACTCAGCATTTCCATTTCCTAGCAGCAGCTACAGCTACGAGCAGACATCCGCATTACGGCACGGAGTTCCACATGCAACTAGCGACGGCACACAATACGTCCTTTTCTTCCGCGGCCGCACACAGTGGCTCTGGACAGGAGAAATGTCCACAGCGGGCCCGGGCCAGAGATGGCTTGCAGCACAACATGCGACCTGACGTTTCAATGATTCGGAGAAATTGAAGTTTCCCAGGCTACCAGCTTGGCACGTCTAGTTACCGGTCAGTCAACCCTTGTGACCTTTTTCCACGGGGGACTTGGGCCAAGTGCGGTCGCGTAAAGACATAGCTAAGGACCATAGGAATAGCAATGGAGGCAGGGTAAAATCTACACCCCCCTCGCCGTGCTGCTCGAGCTAAGGCGGATAGTACATGGCTCCAGGTTGCCCTGGGCTTCAACGGATTTGGGAATTTGCCAAAGCGAGCATTTATAAAGCACAACGGGGAAGCCCTGCAGGTCCGAAGCAAATCAGAATGAGGACTCAGCGCCTATGGGTGCGGTTCCATGCATCCCACTCGGCCTGAGTGTAACCTCCACGACGCTGGCGATAGTACTCGTCCCACTGGGCCTGAGTATAGCCTCTGTACATGGGCTCAGGTGCTGTCGTGCGACCACGTCCCTTTTGGGATGGGCGGTTCTGGACTGCAGCCTGGCGATTGCGCTCTGCCAGACGTTCCGTTTGGTCTGTCTGGTCCTGAGCACTACGGAGGCTATCGGTAAGAATCTGTCCGATCTCAGTTGTGATGCCTTCAATTGTGGTAGCCGACACATAGACTTCGCCGTCGAAAGTCAGGATCCTTTTTGCAGCATCGTTCACTGCTGCCACCTCAGCATAGAGTCGCGGAGGGAGGAATGCACCGAGGTAGGTCAAGCCGATGGGGACATCCGCGGTATCATCGATAAACCGCAAGTTCCTCAACGGCTCCACTTCGCAGTGGGCATAATAGACCAGCTTCGCAGGCGGGACATTGCCACCACCATAATGGGAGCCAGCACGCAAGTAGCGCTGCTCCTCACTGCGTCCTGGATCGGGAAGCACAGCGTTCGACAGGTGGTCGAATTTCTGCATGTCCTCAAGGCTGCGGCCCTCTTGCATCATTCTCACGTTGAACTGCGCGTCCTTCTCGAAACGGTCGGACACGGTGTCAAAGTTCAACTTGGCGGCCCTGATCTTTCGGTCTTTGGCGTCACGAATGGCGGCGGCCTCCGCGCTCATCTGACCACGTTTCTTTGGTCCCTCGCCCAGGCCTCGAAGGTCACTCGCGAGGAGATCATCGATGGGCTTCTGGGCTCCAGTCGCAGCGGTGGCAAGAAGGCGCTGGCGGAGTCTCGAATTCTCAAAGACTCGCTTTGTGATTTTCTTGGAGTCATCCGTCTGGGGAGCCTTGCAACGGAGGCAGAACAGCATGCCATTGGCAACGACTGCTGCGCACTCGCGGCATGGGTGAGAGCCAAGTGGGTACGGCTCATCCTCACCCGCATCCGTTGTATCGCCTTCATCGACTTCGACCTCAACCTCAACCTTAGTTTCGTCAAGGTCGAATGCACCAGCAGCATCAGCAGGCTCACCCTCGCGGGTGGCTTCATCCAAGTCCATGCTTTCGTCCTTTTCGGCGATTGCGGCGGGCTTGGGAACCACCTTCGGCATCTTCTTTGAAGCAATCGCTTTGGGAGCGATAGCCGCCTGTTTTGGGGGCGGTGCCGATGATGAACTTGCTGCTGCGGCCTCCTCATAGTCGCGCTTTGCGCGGAAAATGCGCTCTGGCTCACCCTCGCGGGCGGCTTCTTTGTGCTCGGCGACGTAGAGCGGGAGGTTCTTTTTGCTGGTGTCGATGGCGGACAGCACGCAATCGGGAGGCACATTGTCCCGTGTGAGGACGCCGTCGGTCTCCGTGACGAAGAAAACGCATCCAGCGGCGATTGCTCGCTGCGTGTCTATCGTCAGCTCGATCGGCTGGTTGGAGCGCATTCCACTCTTGTAGTGGGTGTCGTCCAACTTGTACGGGGACAGGTAGTTGTGGGACCTGTCTGACCTCGTGGAGCCGGCGATCATTCCATCGCGGAGGATACCCTTCATTCCCTTTTCATTCGTGCGGTGGAAGAGCTTTGGGGGGGTATCCTCGCGGGAGAGCACAGTGACCCCCCTGACGCTGCTCTGCAGGTCGGCCTCGTACTCGGACAATCCGCTGTAGAACCTGGTCGCAAGGAAGAAGTCCGCGTCCGGGTTATTGCCGATGAGCTTGGAGTTATGCCCTTGGGCCATCCTCACTCTGACAGGGAATAGCGGTTGACCCAGGGTGTCCTTCATTGGGACGTCAATGCCCAAAAGTCTGATCCGTCCCTTATTATCGGCTTTCGCTGCGCGTAGCAGCTGCCTCACACCCCAGCGTGCGCCCCGTGCCGTGTTGAAGACCTGGAGCAGAGTGTCAACGTCTGTCCAGCACCCACGGTCAAAGATCAATGCAGGGAAGTCGTCCATTTCATGGCCACGCAGCAGCTTGGTGAGAAACTTCAGGTCTCCGTGTTTGAATGTCACGTGCCTGTCTCCTACAATGTCCTCCGGGTTGAAGGGCTTCATCAAGTGCTTCTTGCCATTGTAGAAGTACTCATTTGGAAGCTCTGGCACAGTGGCAGCCCCTTGCGGGGCGCTTTCATCGATGAACATGAGCCTACGCATGGCATCCTCGTCTCGATCAGACTTCTTAGTCTTCTTCGGAGGCGCTGGCTCAACAACACGTCCAATCGATGAGGGGATAGGGTCGACCTGGTCGCCCTCGTCCACCAGCTCCACCGTGCCCGGGGTGTTGTAGGACACCTTGCCGTCTGCGTCCTGGGTGACGATGTCATTGACGCATTCCGCCACAGCACTAACGTCCGTGGTTGCACCGATCCTTGGCACATCCTTGCGGATGGCTTTATCCATGGGTGGCCCCTCGGAGATCTTATTGACGTCGATTGCGTCAGCGGCATCTGGGGCTTCCCACATCTTGTCCTCCTGGGTGACCGGCATTGGCTTGGCCTGTTTCGGGTTCATCAGCTGGTCCTTCTCTGCACGCCACTGCTTGAAGACATCCTCGAGCACTGGATTGTTGGCATCGGAGCCAGTCTCAAAGTGCTCATAGCGAACAAGCAAAGCCCTGACACAGGGTGCCATCTTCTGGGCAAGCCATTCGCTCCTGCTTGCATTGATAGTCGCATGCAAGTAGGTCTGGAATAACTCGCGGTTGCGAGGGTCTTCGCTGGCGTGAAAGCTGTCATACATTTCCAGCTTTTCGACCAAGGAGCTTGCGGTTTGCACTTGCAGACCGCGCTGCCTGAACTCTTCGAACATAGCGGCATTGAAGTCGTTGTAGGCTGAGTGGAGTTGGAACAAGTCCGCCTCCACCTGCCCAATCACCTTCACAAAACCAATGTCCGGCTCGCCCGCGAGGGCGGCTAAAACATCCGCTGCCCTTCTCACTTTCCGTGCGACGGTCTCCGTTGTGACATTGGGATCTCTGTAGGCGAGTCCCGGTCCTAGCCGCGTGGGGATGCAGCCCCACTGGCCGGAGATCTCGTTCCCGCACCACCAGCAGATTATGTCGATGGTGTGGTCCGGATAGTTGCTCCTGAGCTCCTTCACATGCTCCTCGACCTGCCAGACAATCCACGCCAAGGTTTTACCCCAACACATGGTATAGCGAGTCTGTGCCCATCCCAGCGTAAAGCTTGCGATGTTCACTTCCGCATCCAAGTCGGCCTTAACGAACACTCCCCGCCTGTTCTTCTTGCAAAGTGCAGTGGAGCTGTCTGACACGACTATGATGGCTCGCTTGGCCTTGGGGCTCAACCTTGCGGTTGGCTTCAACTTGGCGAGTCCCTCGTCACTGAGGTCAGCCATCTGGCGCAGAGCCACAGTGGTTGCGTCGGCATGGGTCAAGGATACCCCAGCCGCGCATTGTGTGGATACGCAGCTGTACGCCGACTCCAAGAGCTGGCTCTCATGATCGGCGCCGAGCGAAATGATATCGTTGTTGAGGGCGGCGGATTGGAGAATGGTTTTCATGGCCTTGGTAACCCCATTCCTGTCTGCTTCGGAGGTGTTGACCCTGCAGAACTCGTCGCTCACAACGATGGCTGCCATCTTGGGGATCGTAGAAGTCGCTTCGGGCAAGTCGAGAAGATCAGAACCAGCTGAAATTGCAATGGCAGGCGTGCACATAAAGAAAGCCAAGATTTCATGGTCAAGGCTTGCAGTTTGTTGTGTGTTTGTGCACTCGAGCGATGTGTGTGCAAACGAATCATTTTCGAAACGAGAACACGGTTTGTTAAGCCTACCCCCCTCATCGAGAGGGGAACCAACACACCTCAAACAAACCATTGCATTCTGAGCTGGGAGCTTCAACTGAGCAGTGGGCAAGAGGAACTGCGCTTGATGTAGGAATTGTTTTTGCTTTTTGTTGAACTTCTGGTACCCCCCTGAAGAGTAGGCGATGAAGGAAGGTCGTTCGCCAGTGTAGGGTTGTACACCATGTTTTGTCGATGGATGCAACAGAGTGGGCTTGCGGTATGTGTTGCAATTGTAGCCTTTGTGGTCTTTGCCATGATCATCTGTGTATATTCCCGGTGGTCCCAACTGGCTCGCGCCCTCAATCCACAGTGTCCCCCCTGTATAGTTACCGAAGGAGAACGTCAGGTTGTACGATTCTTTCTGATTGTACTTATCCGTGTGGATGCGGGCCTTGCCATTGAAGTTGAACACGAACGAAGTCCATGTAAACCCTTTCGGAGATGATTGCTTAACAAATCCATTCACATACCTGCAAATCCATGGATAATGTTTTGTGCGGTTGGTAATACCAAAGCACCCACCATGGACCCAAGCGCCGAACACCAAGTATTTGGATAGGTTCTCAGAAGCCATCAATGCTCGCGGTTTTGCCAATGATGCCTTGAGATTGGTACGAATAAGCCCAGCTAGCTTTTCGAAGGTCTTGAAGCTGTAATCGTTAGCCTCGAACGATTGTTGAGCGAAGTCCTCGACAACCTTTGATGCTTCCGGAGCTGCTGCTACCGAAACCTTGTTGTCAACCTCGACCTTCGACTCGGGTTTGCACCCGGCTACGTTCGCGCTGGTTGTATGTCCAATAAGCTTCAAGGCATGCGTCCACTTGTTCTTTTCAGTGAAAGGCTTCGTGAACACATCCGCCACTTGTTCGGCTGTACCAACATTCAGTAACTTGAAATGCCCAACCTCATATTGCTGCTTTAGCCATGAGAAACTCACCCTCTGTGTCCGATCAGTATGTCGTAGAACACCAGCTTGCCCTAGCAACAAAAGAGCCATTGTCGCCTGGTTATCCTCCACATGTCTAACCTCGAAACTTTCAGGAAGCTGGACACAGAGGCCGTTGATGTCTGCGATTGACAACCCATCCGGTCTAGTGGACCCATAACGAATTTCGTCAAGTTCAGGGTCAATGCGTGCAACTATCGAATCCACCCTCTCAGCCCTTGGCTCGGCCTTGCGGCCGGCATCTCCACGCCATAGGAAATACCACAAGCTCAGGCAAGGTAGACCTTCGGCACGTAAACCGTGATTCGCTGCTACAACTTCGGACTCAGTAGAGCTCATTGTAATAGATGTTTGTTTCTTGCTGAAGGCATTGAGGGGAAAGTACGTGTTCGGTCCAACCAAAAACATCGCACATCCTGTAGTCGATTTTGAATCGAATTCGCCCGCAAAGTCGGAATCGCTGAACAACCACAGTCTGCAATCCATTATGCTGTCGCCTATGAAAAAGCTCATAGTGACATCAAGCGAAGAGTTTATGTAGCAAACCAACCTGTGAAGTCCCAAGTCGCAATCTGGACTCCACTTGGTCACCCTCGACGCTAAAGACTGTGTTGCCCTTAGAAGGTCCCATCTGGCCATGCGAGCAGCGAACAAAATCTTCATTAGTACCTTACTAGCAATAGGTTGCAAGCGCCCTGCCTTCTCTCCTTCGGAAGCTGTTGGCAAAGCCACACGTAGCTCATGGAAGGGGGTTGCAGCTGGTTTCAGGGTCTTACGCTCTACCTTAGCAAGCTCGCAGTACCGATCAACGCAAGAGTCGAGAAAGTCCTTCATATCGTACGTGATGCGAGTGACTGGCTTGGTCATTGCGCCGGGCTTCTCTTTAACGTCTTGCGACAATGTAACAAACTTGCTCTGCTTCGCCTCCTTTTTAGCCTCAGACTTGTTACGAACCGGCTTGCCCTTGCGGGCAGCTGCAACTGCCAGCTCGAAATTAGACTGTTCCCGGCCTGCGAGGTCGAAGTAGGTTTCGCCGTCCCACCAATCCTGAAGACAGCGATCGCGCATTTGATTGCAACTGTCAACAACAACTTCCTCCGACTCACCCTTGCGGGTGGCTTTAGCCACCACAGTGTATCTCCGAGGGCCGATCCCCGGGAACATTCTAGCATCATCCTCGTTGGGGACATAAAGTCTTTTGCGAGGGTAACGGTGATGTCGGATTGCTATGAGATTCTCGGGGTCAATGTCCCAATAGTCTTCTTTTCTAGCAGGAGTTGCAGCTGATGATTCGGGCTCAAACACGTGACGAAAAGGGTGTGCTTCCTTGGGCAGCTTGAGGTTGTGTTCTTCCTTGTGCATGCACCCAAAGTATCTACCAATGGCTTCCGGAAGATCCATATCAATGACGCTCGAGATCAAGTCCCATCCCTCCTTGATAGAGTTCTTAGGGCCAGCGAGTTTAAAGTCATCGACGTATACCACTAAAAGCAGCTTCTTCTTCGGGTGGTAGAATACACTCTTCCAAATACGGCTGATAACCTGAAGTTTCCCAGGCTACCAGCTTGGCACGTCTAGTTACCGGTCAGTCAATACTGCCTCGAACCCGACTTTCTTCAACTCAGCTTCGCAATGATGTTCCCAAATCCCCCCTGAATCGGGGTGTCCGTAAAGTGCCAACTTGAGTGGAACAACAGGATCTTTCATGCCCTGCCATGCCTTAGGCCAGCGATTGCGAGGCAACCGTACCCAAGTGGCAACCCCTTGGAACAAAGCTTGGGTGTATGCTTGCTTGGCGTCGGCCTGCTGGATGATGTAGCCAGGTTGTGAGCCAAAGACGTCAAGAATCTTTCCTGCTTCCATAGATGCAGGACTGCTCGACATCTCCGCAAAGAGCGCGTGATCGGCGTTTTCATCAAGTACTTTATTTCCCTGAAATACCGAACGTCCCTTATACTTACGGTTGGGGTCGCCTTCTTTCAGCTCGGCTCCCTTTAGGGTACCAATCTCAAAAACATTGCCAAAGTGAACCTTGGTTTGAGATTTCTTAGCTTCGTTGGCAACCGACTCGAACTCCCTGACTTTGCCTTGTACCCAGCAGCCCTTGTCAACCAATTTCTGCCATTCTTTGTCCATGGCAGCCTGCGCCTTAGGGTTTGTTGCAATCTCCTTAGACGACAGGACCTTGGCGACAACAGCATACATCTCATCTGCGATCTGAAAAAGCTTCTTGTCATATAGCCCTTTGAGTCGTTCCCGATGTTCCTCGCTACACCCATGTAGGACTGGCATTGCAGGTACCGCCTTTACAGCTTCACGATACAGTGCCTCATTCTCCTCATGTAGCTTCTTCTCATGTTCTGCAATTGCTGTTGCTCTTTGTCTTTTCGACATAGCCTTCCATGCAGTATGATCAATAGCGTTAGGGCGGTTCTTGTTGTTCTTCTTGACCAAACATTCCCCACTCCACGTATAACCATACGGTGGTTCTTGCGCTGCTACTGCTGCGCTGGACTTCAGCTTCTGCTTCACAGAGAACGGAACATCATCAAGCAATGCTGCACGGGAATCAGACTTTGACTCACCCTTGCGGGTGGCTTCTTTCGCGTCCTTCGGCGGAGGATCTTTATCACGATCAGGACCAAATAGCTCTGGGAACATTTCATCCAGGTCTTCGCTAAGTTGTTCCTGAATTGTGGCTTCATCGTATCCCCCCCCTTCCTCCAGAGGAGGATGCGGGTTTTGCTCATCAAGGACATTGTGATGTTGTGCATCAAGGCTTGGTGGTTTATCCAAGGCAGGCTCTTGCAACAAAGGAAACTTAAAGTCACCATCTGGTAGCTCCAGTCTCTTAGTCCGAAACACACGTAGATCTTCGTTTTCCAACGCGGCTTCGATGTTGTGTAGGGGAGCAACAACGTACTCAAGCTTGAAGATAAAACCAGGTTGGATGTGGTACCCAAGGAATATACCTTCAATCCCTGTGCCAGCAAACTTGGATCGTTCAGGCTTGCGTTGCTTCTTCGGGGCCCAATAGAGAACTTTCGCTCCAAAGGGAATACGCATGCCATTGAACTTTTCACCATACCTGATTTCCCACGGAATCTGACCATTGTCAATCCTCGCAGTGATGTTAAGACACATAGCATGATGTTGCGATGCAAGAGGCCAATAGCGATCTGGAAGTCCTGATTGCACTAGATTGGCCCGTGTGCCTTCCAAAATTGTTCTGATTTCTCGCTCGATTACGGCCTTGTTTTCGTTCACATACTCTCTAGAAGTGTTGTGACGAGCGCGAAGCTGTCTGGCCGCAAAGTCAAACTCCAACGCATTGTCGGAATATATAACCTTTACCTCATCATCTGTACCAAGGAAGTGCAACATGTCTTCGTAGCACTGCTCACCAGACTTTGTCTTGGAAGGGTACACGTATCTAAACTTAGAATACACGTCCTTCACAACATGAGCCACGGTTTCATCTTGGAACCCGTAATCCTTGGCATCAGCGGTCACGATGTGATCTACTGTGATGTGGTCACCGAACGATTTACTGTAGATTGTAGAGGATCCACCAGATTTACGCGCCTGGGGCGCATACATCTTGGCCCTTTGGCAAATGGGGCAGAACGGATTCTTTGGTCTATGGGTAAGTCGATGTTCCAAAGACACAGCCTCAGCCCTCAAGGAAGCTTCATCCTTCTTAGACTTTGGCATTGTGTATGGCTCGACATCGCTGTCGGCTTGCGCCTCAACTTCCCCTTCAGGCAAAGCAAACAATGTGATAGTCGCAATAGTCCCTTCAGGTACTTCCCCATAGATTCCGTCCAATTCGTCAATGTTGACTGAATCCTCCAACAAAGACCACACGTCATCCTTGAATCCCCAAGTAGTCCGGATTCTATACCTCGGGAACTTAGGAGCCGGTGTTCGAAACGTCTTTGGGAAATGTGCCACCTTAGCAGCGGGGCTGCCGTTGATGACAGTCCAACCTGCCTTTAGCAGTTGCCTCGTTTCCACCCCAGGAATGGGAGGAATGCAATTCGCCATCTTTTCGATGGGATCTTCTGCCGCGCCAGCTGGACCTTCAGGTTCATGTTCGTGCTCTCCCCTAGCTGGTGCGGCGTGCCCTTGCGGGCAGCTGTTTACCGAAAACCCGAACCAGACTTGACAGAGGTCGGTGCAACCTTGCTGCCATCAGATTCTGAGGACTTTGCTGCTAAGCATGCCATCAATGGTCCTCGGTCGCCAAATACGGGGACATTGCCTCGGAGTTGGCAAATCATCTTCTGACCGTCTGGGCAAATGAAATATGGCGCCTCACCCGCTGGCCAGTGGAAAGAGAACCCCTGTTCCATGCACTTCTTTCCTACAGAGCAAACTGCAGGTGTGTTGGGGAGCTCAACGAACTGCAATGGGTTCCTCAATGAC
The DNA here is from genome assembly GCA_905221615.1 of Symbiodinium sp. CCMP2592. Lineage (NCBI taxonomy): Eukaryota > Dinophyceae > Suessiales > Symbiodiniaceae > Symbiodinium > Symbiodinium sp. CCMP2592. The sequence goes on along the minus strand of CAJNDT010000014.1, from coordinate 385,495 downwards.
TCAATGTAGACTTCATGCTTGGTATCAGCGTCTACTGGTCCGTTAGCAGTGATCAAACTCACTGGGTTGGAAGCAACCTTCTTAGCCTTGCCCTTGAAATGGGCCTCCAAATCAGAGTGACTAATCAGATCTTCCTCGCTACCGGTGTCTGCGATGATTTCGAGGTTCTCACCTGTCACCGCCGCTGCAGCAAGTTGGGGCAGGGGAATTGCTTCTTTGCAATGAATGCAGAATCCTTCTCTACCCCGACACCTGTAGTTACACTTGACCCGAACCTTAAGCTTCATCCCGTTCACTGCTGATTCCAAGTGACGGGCATTCTGCAAAGCTTCTTCGGTGTCCTCTGGAATAGATGGTGGGCATAGCTCCGCAGACTTGTACCTGAATTCGAACTTGTGCTTGTCTGGTACGAAGCTCCAGCCTTCACCCTCAGGCGGGATGTCAATGATTTCTGGCCTTAGGAACTGGACTTTCCTGCTTCGGGGCTTTCCGGCAGGGCCCTTGCGGGCTGCTACTGCGTAGGCCTTCACAGCATCGGCCGGTGGCTCACCCGTGAGGGTGGCTGTGAGGGAAAGACAGCAAGCGGCTGGCTTGTCCTCACTCTTTGGCCTTTTCTTACTGGGTCGCCTGCGCTTGCCGGAGGGCGATCTCTTCCCGTCCTTGCCAGCCTTATCGCCTTTGGCCGGGACAGAGGGAGCGGCATCCTTGTGCATGAATGGGCAATTCTTACCGTTCTTGCAGGTGCCTTTGGGGTAAAAGATGCAAGGAATCTTGGAGGTATCCTTCTTCTCCCCACCTTTACCGCCTTTACCTCCACCTTTTCTCGAAGGGGTACGTGGAGGTGTTCTGCCCCTTGTCTGTTCAGGAGTAGGCTTCACATGCTTGTATGGGCACTTATCACCTCGTGGGCACTTCCCACGCTGGAAAGCGTAGCAGGGCTTGTCCTGGCTTCGGCCGCGAGGGGTGTTCGGGGTATCGGAAGGAGCAGGGGCACCAAATCTGGCGCCATGAGCTTTGGCGATTGCTGTGCGGTTTTTGCGAGTCCTATCTCTAGCCAATAGCTCTTTCACGCATTTGACCAAGTAGTCATAAGTGCGTTGCTCTGTTCCTTCCTTAGCCCTGTCGTAAACCTCCAGATCAAACTTGAGCTTGCTAGCATTGCGAAGCTGACGAAGTAGAATATCTCTCAGCGTAGTCTCCTCGGGTTGGTGATTCAACCCCGCGATGACCGACTCCCAGTTGTGAATGAAAGTGCTAAGGTCATCACCATTCAACTGCACCTTGAGAAGATCTTCTACAGAGTAGAGGGAGCCTGCTTCTTCGTTGGTCTTAAAGTAGTGTTCGAACATCAGTAGAACCTGTCTACCACGAACGGCCCTACCAGCAGCTGCCTCAGACTCCTTGTAGTTAATGATCTGTCGTCCAAGATCACCCCTAGCAACCCTCGAGAGCGCCGAAAGGATCTTCGTGTCCAAAGTGAGGAATTTACCCGTGTCCCTCAACTTCTCCGCATCGGCGTCCCTGGAGTAAACCTCTTGAACCCATTTGAATGCCTCATCGGGTCTGTCCGATGCTGCCCGAACGGCCTCCCTAACTGTGATCTTCCAGCTCCTATAAGTCTCCGGGTTAGGGAAGTCGGGTAGCTTCACCGTTTCAGCTTCCTTAGCCTTGGGTTTGTCATCATCAGGCTTCTGGATAACCGACTTGAGTGCTTCAGCGAGAAGTACGCTAGGTTCTTTGTTTTCAGTAGATTCTGCCGGTTCTTTGTTATCACTCTGTTCAGCAGCAGATACCGCTACATTGTGGGCCTTGGTATCCTCAGGCTCTCCAATGTCATACCGTTGGGTCCTTCCCAAAACCGTCCGAAGCGACACAGGAATCTCCCTGGGGTTCGGAAGGGTCGGAATCCATGAATGGCTAGGACCCTGAACAAGCGGCGCTGCGGCACCACCTTGCGGTGGGCTTGGTTGAAGTTTGGAGCTCTCACTGGGATCGACTTTCACCGGCACGGCACCACCTTGCGGTGGGCTACTCTCCGCTGTCGACAAGACAGTCCTGAGTGAGTCGACCTCAGCTATAAGCTCCGCGTTCCTGTCCTGCAGGTCATCAACCAAGCTATCGTACTGCTGTGCCTCAGAGGTTAGCCTATGGTAGTACTCGTTTTCTTCCCATTGAAGCTTTTCCTCAAACTCAGACCCTAAAAAGGCAATCATCTCACTGTGGTTTTCTTCGATACTCGAGCGCAATTCCGCGAAACGGCGTTCATGCTGTCTGTTTTCCGCAGTGAGCGTGCGCGCTGCTGCTTCCAGCTCGGACCGATGTGCATCAAACTGCATGGCCATAGACCTTTCATCATGACTTTCCCTTTGTGCGCGTGCCAGCTGTGCCTGCAGCTCGTTGGCTGATTGTCGTTCTGCTCGGGCGATTGTCTCTAGCACTCGTACTTCGTTGTGTAGCTGTCCCACCAACAGGTGTGTGGATTGGCTCACAAATGCTAGCTGTTGACGATGGTTCGCATCCGCTGTTGCCTCTAGGTGTGCAATGTATGCATTGGCTTCGGCGTACACGTTGTCCAATGCAAATCGATGTCGTTGTTCCGCGCGAAGCTCCAAGGCACTTTGAATGCGGGGGTCATTCAGGAACAAGTTCACCTGAGTATTCTCCTGCAACAAATGCAAGAAGTACTGGTTCGCTTCCTGCTCCGTTCTACCACCAATACCACCGTCATCGTTGTTGCCCGCGGCCGTTACAAACGGCACGATGTCCATTACGGAGCTAACTACGGCTGATAACCTGAAGTTTCCCAGGCTACCAGCTTGGCACGTCTAGTTACCGGTCAGTCAACCCTTGTGACCTTTTTCCACGGGGGACTTGGGCCAAGTGCGGTCGCGTAAAGACATAGCTAAGGACCATAGGAATAGCAATGGAGGCAGGGTAAAATCTACAGAAATGACACTTGCTATGCATTTCTATGGACGTCTAGCTTCATGTCACATTCAAAACATGACTAGCGTTGCTACCCGATGTGTTGCCAGCTACATGCGGCAACATCAAAGACCAAGCACCAGAGCTGCATCTTGAATCAGGACGTCTGCATGGGCTTTCGGAGTTTGCGGCATTGAGTCCAGCACACGACACCGTTTACCTTTGCCCACGCGGGCACAGATCCTGGTGTACCGGGGGTTGAGGAAGCGCAGGTTATGGAGGTCTTCTGCACAGGGGCGGGCCGCGCGCAGGTGGATGAGGCCTCCTTACAATGGCAAGTTTCATGTACTGCACATGCTACGGCCCGTCGGGTTGTGTCGTGGAAACCGTTACCCGTGAGGCCCCCTAGACTATCGGCACCGGGGCAACACACCAGCCTCCACCTCGCTCCCCTACCGTGCAGAAATTGGCCCATGCCCTTCCTCGGAGTAAGGGGTGTGCACACGCCTGGGGCAGGGCACATCAAGCAAAACCTCCACTCCGTCCCGAATAGCTCCCATTTCCAAGCACCGTCGGGCAGCGATACCGGGGCCCTCTTGGGGATCGTCTTGCGGCGTCAGGACAATGTACGCCGCGTTACGGGAGTCAACATCCTCCTTACACTGCAATTTAAGCTCAGCTTTGGAGCCTATGTGTTCACGTTGGAGGCGTCATCGCCGCCTGACCGCCCCCACGCCACGGGCTGGTTCTCCTATCAGGCTCGTGGACGCTATCCCCCTCAGGAAGGCAGTGTGCTGCGCCTTGGACTGCGGCCACAGCTTGAGCTTACTGGGGTCTTTTGGCCCTCATACATTCAGAGAGTCCCAGGGGCGCTGATAAAGTGGAGCAGCGACATATGCACAAAATCAGCCCCACTTCGGTGGACTTCCTCGTCAAGTGCTGGCCCCGTTCTCTTGTGGGCCTCCGACCACCGATGGAACAGTTTTTTTGGCGGTGACGGGCCTCAATGACTGCTCCGCAACGCTCGCTCCCTAAAGCAAACATAACAAACAAGCAAACTACAAGGTGAAACAAGAGAGCGAAACCGAAAAAACAAATCGCTGGTTCGCAAACCAGATTAGTAACCTGTACAAAATGCCCTCAGCGACAAGCAGGAGTAGCAAAGGGCCGTCGCTTTACAGCTAGCTGAAGGAGTGGTGAGCTCCCCAAGACAAGGGTCCCCGGCCGTCGATCGCGGACAACGAGCAGCCCCACAACCTTCGTTCCGTTCCTGTATTGTCGCGCACACCGAAGTTCGACGTCCACGCTTATAATGCCAGCCCTCAGGGCGCGGGCGGCACTTGCACAACGGCGGGCATGGCAACATGTGCGCAACGCCTGCAGCTAGGCCCGTAGGCAGTCCGAGCGCCCTGTCAACACATGCCACCTCTCTTGCGGCCACAAACCACCCACAGTCGAAATGTGCGGCCTGGCTGTATGTCACGCCACCAATGTCAAACTACTTTTTTTTGGCGTGGGCAAGCCTCGTCGACGGCATTAGCCGCACTCGGTCCTAGCAAGCAACTGAGCTTAACGAAGAATACCCAACAAAGAGTGAACCAGGCTGCGATGTACAGACTTTGCCGGCAGGAGTCGTCCAGCCTACGGTTAAAATGCGTAGCGGCCTCATAAACATGCCCCCCTTAGATGGTCTTGTTCTCCGAAAACGTTGGAGAGCGCAATGGCCGCATCGTAGCTTCGCCGTGAGGCGCAATGGTTCAAGCAAAAGAAAAGGTGGCTTGTGTCGGAGGTCGAGCACTGCCCAACAACTCCATTCCGGCGGCACAAAACCTGGAAGCTACCCAACGACACGGGAGACCAGAAAGATGCTGCCAATATGAGCCAGAGAAAGCATCCACTGTGTCACTCATGCGCTCCAACGCGTTAGACCGCAAAGACGCTTGGCACCAATGTTTTCTTTGGCGTCTGCCGGCCTCGGTGCAAAACGAGAGGCCTATCTCGAGAAGGAGGTTACGGCACTAGTTGCGGCCGCGGCGTGCGGACTTAGTCTCGCCCAAAGCCTTTCAAGACAACGAGCGGAGCCCAGTGCAAAGCTCCGGGAGCCGTTATAGTCCCAGCGAACAACGGACTGCCTTCGTATCAAGTTTTAGCTGCTCGTGCACACCAAAGTCCAAAAGTCCATGGCCTGTGTCGGCAGAAGCCAATGGCAACCTAGCACTGACAACGATCGCCCGCAGAGTGCACCCAAAACACTCACACACAGCGGTACGGCCGAAGCAAACAAATCACTGATGTAGTCTTTTCGTGGAGTTGGCTACTGGCTGAAGCTCCACTAAAGCAGGCTCTGCTTTGACCGTGCCGATAGATTGTGGCGGCAGGCTGCAACCGCCGTGCTTGCTGGCAGCTGGAGCAAGCAACTGGCACTACAATGCCGGCGGTGAATTTGCCACCGAGCAGGCTAGCAACTTTTGTGCTTGTGGCGCCTACCTGCCATCTCGACCGTACTTGGTCTGGAACCGTGCACACTTCGCTCCGATACGAACGGACCTGGCTCTCGAGCGGCCGAGCGGCTCTTTGCACGCCCAACGGGGCGACTACCCACCTCCCGGAGTTCTCGACGAGGCGGGCTTCCAGAAGGACCTTTGCGAGGCCGTGGTGCCGCACGCCGCCGCCAAGCTACGTGGCCACTGACGGGTCAAGCAGGAACCGAGTTGGGGCCATGGGCTTTGCTTTTCTTGGCGTCTGCGGGCCTCGTTGGCTGCGGCTGCAGCACTCGCTCCCAGTCCCGTAAACTGCGGTTGAACAAACACAAACACACGAGAAAACAGCGGTGGAACGAGGCAAAAAGCGAACGTGGCTACGTATCAACTGCAGCGTGCGGACTTCGTTAGCATAACTTGTTCAGCGAATCAAAAGGAGCCACGCTCAGCGACTCAGCAAAGGACAGTGGATCGGCATCCAAAGCCACCCAAGACAACGAGTGGAGCCCAACAACCAAGGCTCCGGCCGCCGTACTAGTTCCGTCGGTCAACGGACGACCCTCGTGTCTTGTTTTTTTCTCGAAGCGTGCACATCAAAGTGCACAGTCCAAGACGAGTGGCGATGGGCAAGAGAGAAAAGAGCAGTTGAGTGGGCGGACATCCGTATGACCTTTCCAACCCAGAACGTATGCGACAGATCGCGCCACTTTTTTTGGCGTTAGCAGGCCTCGTCAACAACGACAGCAGCACTCGGTCCCTGTAAACCACGGTGAAACGAGCCGGGCGCGGCGTCGCGCGCGGTAAACTTAACGACTTAGAACGCCGCGCCGCCGAGGGCGCGGTGTCAGCCCGCGCCGCTCCAGATGCCACGCCCCTTGTTTGGCTGGCAACAAAACCGCTCTGCCGGCCCCACAGGCGCACCTTTCTGAAGCCGTGGTGCCTGGAGTGGCGCACACCCGGACTTGGATGCCAAGCCGCGCATGCATTTGGCCATGGACCAAAATCATCTGCTGGTTTGCCTTGGCCCTCCTGACGCACCGTGGCGTCTGGAGGTGCACGGACTTCTTGGCCAGACTCTCCAAGCCATGTCTGTTGACCTGGAAGGCAAGCCTCCTGTTTGTGCCTTCAACTGCCAGCAATTAATCAAGGTCCAAGGTCACGTCTCCCAGAACCACGTTTGCGACTTTGATTTTTCGGTTCAAACACTCAACACCGCCTCAAAACCTTGGCCTCTCAGGTCAAGTCATCCAGCACTGCCTCAAACCTTGGCCTCTCCTCTCAGGTCAAGTCTCCCGTCTGCTACTTTGTTTTTTTTGGCGTGGGCGGGCCTCAAAGACAGCAGTTGCTGCTCGGTCCCAGTAAGAACTACAAGAACGACAAGAAAACAATAAAGAGCTACAAGAGAAACGTGCCGCGACTTGCAGACTTAGCCAGCAGGGATCGTTCGGCCTTTCAGAGCGTAGCCTCTCTCAGGTGTCTTGTTAGCCAGGGTGGAGCGGTTTTATACGAGCATCCACAAAGCAGCATGTTCCATTGGCAATGTGTAGGGCTCCCGTCTGCTACTTTGACTTTGGGCCTAGACTTTGGGCCTAAAATCTCAACATCGCCTTAAAAGCCTTGGCTCCAAGGTCAAGTCTCCCGGAATCTCTGCTGCTCTTGACTTTGGGCCGAGACTCTCAACATCACCTTAAAAGCCTTGCCTCTGAGGTCAAAATCTCCCGGAACTTTGACTTTGGGCCCATTAAGACTGCATCAAATGCATGCACTTGCAGTTCATTTTTTGGCAGAATCATTTGGAACCACTTGACATTTGAAGTGTTCCGGAACCCAGTTCGAACGGGGAGAGAAGGAGAACATTTCACTCCGGAACTCAGGGTTGAACCCTGGGTTCAAACTTCTCGAATCCAGGTTCAACCTGGAGTTTGAACTCAATGTTCAAACCCTGGTTTCGGAAACTCCATGTTCAAACCCTGGTTTCGGAAACTCCATGTTCGAACCCGGAGTTCGGGAACTCCATGTTCGAACCGTTTGGAGAACTCCATGTTCGAACCCCGGGTTCGGGAGCTTCTTCCCCGTCCCGCAGAGAGTTCGAACCCTGGATTCAACCTGAGGTTTGAACCCTATGTTCAAAATCTGGATTCGGGAACTCTATGTGCAAAGCCGGGGTTCAGAAACTCTGCGTTCGAACCCTGGGTTCGGGAAATGTTCGAACTCGGTGTTTTTCTTGGCGCATGAAGGTGGACGCTGAGACCACGGAGCAAAAATTTGATCGGCATGACACTTCAGTGGGTTCGCTCCCCGGTTTTTTGGCGTGGGCGGGCCTCACAGACAGCAGTTGCTGCACTCGGTCCCAGTAAGAACTACAAGAACAATAAGAAGTCAAAAGAAAGCTGTACAGAAGAATCCTGACGAGTGAAACAGGCCGCGACTTGCAGACTTAGCCAGCAGGGATCGTTCGGCCTTTCAGGGGTGGCTTCTCTCAGTTGTCCTTTTCCCGAAAGAGCAGCTTGAAACATGCATCCATCAACCAGCACGCCTCATAGCCGACGCGTGGCGGAAGAGCGGCCCAGCGTCACAGTAGCGTGAGTCTCGCAATGTGGGTCTCGCAAGGGCGACCCAGTGCGGTCACAATGGGACAGAGGGACCGCGCAGAGGCAAGCCAGCCAATTCTTAGCGCATCAGTCGTACCAGACCCAGCTTCCCAAGGTGGGCATCGCAAAGGTCAAGAAAGAACTGCACTTCGGTCCAGCCCAGCTTCCCAACATATGGGGTCTCGCAAGGGCGGCGCACTACAACGCAATGAAACCGAGTACCGCAGCATGCTAGCGTCATGACTCCGCTGTCAAGCCAGGCCCAGCTTCCCAGTGTGGGTATCGCAAGGCCAATGAATGACAGTAGCGCTTAAAGAGTGCTCCCCGGGATAACACGGGGCTCAGATCATTGTAAAATTGCCCACGCTCAACTTTCCGTGATGAAAGCCTCGCACCGTACGTGCACCAGAGGCAAGCCGTATCGGTCAGGTTGTCATCTGTGCGGCATACACATATAAGTGCTGCAGACCGGTAGCGGCGGTCGCAGCCGCGCAAGCGGGAGCTCGCACATTGGCTCCATGGAAAAGTACGTGCATCCATCAACCAGCACGCTTCATGGCCGATGCGTGGCGGAAGAGTGGCCCAGCTTCACAGTAGCGTGAATCTCGCAATGTGGGTCTCGCAAGGGCGACCCAGTGCGGTCACAATGGGACAGAGGGACCGCGCAGAGGCAAACCAGCCCATTCTTAGCGCATCAGTCATACCAGACCCAGCTTCCCAATGGTGGGCATCGCAAGGGTCAAGAAAGAACTGCACATCGGCCAGCCCAGCTTCCCAACATGTGGGGTCTCGCAAGGGCGGCGCACTATAATGCAATGAAACCGAGTACCGCAGTCTGCAAGGGTCATATCTCCGCTGTCAAGCCAGGCCCAGCTTCCCAGTGTGGATATCGCAAGGCCAATGGATGACAGTAGCGATTAAAGAGTGCTCCCCAGGAAATGACAGGGCTCAGATCATTGCAAAATTGCCCACGCTCAACTTTCCGTGATGAAAGCCTCGCACCTTACGTGCACCAGAGGCAAGCCGTATCGGTCAGGTTGTCATCTGTGCGGCGTACACATGGGCCCAGCTTCCCAGGAGTGGGTATCGCAAGGGCAAAGTTGAGACAGACCAGAGCCTCCTTAACACCGCCCAGCTTCCCACCTAGGCAGGTGTAGCAAGGGCAAGGGCTAAGCAGAGCCTGAAGCATTCTGATTAGAAGTGCTGCAGACCGGTAACGGCGGTCGCAGCCGCGCAATCGGGAGCTCGCACATTATTGGCTCCATGGAAAAGTACTTGGAATGCCCGGTTTCTTACAAGTGTTTGTGATACTTAAGCGAAAATATAATGGCTTAGCAACATCATATAAGTCTGTGTTAAGTATGTATTAACTGGGTATTAAGTCTGTGCTATGCATATATATCTGTTATATGTTTTAACATATCTTGGTAATATGATTAGTTTTTTGTGTAATCAACATAATCATGTTAACTTCCACAAAAAAAGTTATGAAAGTTAGGTAAAAAGTTATGCTATGTATACGACATTTTTTGTTGTTTCCTAAACATAAAAAAATACAGGGCATGGCAAGCAAGCATCTGGGTCCCTTATGTTTTTTTCAGTGCAGGGGAGATTAATTATGGAAAAGTTAAGGTGTCTATATTTAAATTTCTTAATTACTGGTGCATATTTGTTTCTGTGGCCAGGAGACGATGCGAGAGCCAAATTTGTGTGTGTGTGTGTTTTTTCTTGCTACATACATGCTTGACATAAATCGGAAATCTTTTTTGCCGTGCATCTACATGACATGTAACGAAAACCAAGAACATATCCGGATTCGCATGCATGGCTCTAGCTTCGCCAGTGTGGCCGTCCGTCTCGCATTTCTTGATCAGTCGGCCATTTCACCATTGTGAGCCATGGTCACCATCTCTCACATGGTGACACTCCAATACAAGGAGGAGAAAGCCATCATCGTGCCCACCGAGCTGATCATTCAGCATGAGGAGCATCAGTACATCCAGCTGAGGCCCACGAACCATGCGATCTGCCAGCTCGTTTGTGGTAGCAACATGCCGAAGAATGCATCCATATCAGCATGCACAAAGTTGCAGGAAATCATTCAGAAGCGAAACGAAGCCATGCAGTCGGATGAAGCATCGGAGCAAAAGGACGATCTCTTTCCATCCAGCGATGAGCCCCCATCGAAGAAGAAGAAAAGCATGAAGATTCTGCCACCCACCGTGAACATCAATGTGGGCGAAGTGGCGGTCACATGCCTCGTCCATGGTCGCCGACCATCCGCACAGGACCTTTGCATTCGCTTGGATGCTGCCCAGATCGGCGCCATCGTGGACTACATTCGGGAGGATGCCATCGAAGCCATGCAGCAGTCCAAGAGGAAGTACGTGAAGAAGGTCAGGAAGTGATCGCATAGTTTCCATGACATGGACTTCATGCCGGCCTCTGAGGAAAAAAGTGCAGACCGTGCCAATGCATGCCCATAATTTCATGTGCAACATGACATGCAAAGGCTAGTTTCGCATGCACCTAGATCCCCGCGATGTTGTATCCCTTGCATATGCAGCATTGAATTTTGCCTTGTGGCCATACAACGGGAAGCCCATCCATTGCCAACATGGCGGTGCCGGAAAGCATTGTCTTCGAAGTACAGACGATCATGGACGGGGAGATGCCATTAAACAGCAAGACCGAAGCCATTTTGGCATGCTTGGAGAATGCGGGGCTTGCATCGAAGCAGCGACTGCTGCCCCGGCATCTGCTCATCCATCCGGACAATCGATCCCAGTCCATGCTCAGTTACCATGACGTCTGGTCGAAGGGGTTGGCCATGAGCATGGTTGGTTTCAACATCAAGCTGGTCGAAGGCACCACCATTGCATTCACCATGAGCACAGAGCCAGACAAGAGAGCCATGCAGCTGGCGAAGAACAAGGCATTGATAGACAATGCCATGGGGCATTTGGCGCCCATCAATGGTTCAGAAGGTAGGGCCTATATCCACCAAACCTCATGAAAGGGTAATCTATAATATATAATCCTTTATAGATGTAGAGTTAATCATATTTGCAACTTTATCTTTTCTTTTCTTGCAGGCTACTTGACCATCGGGGGCAGCCATACAGTTGCATATCTTCGCTGCATCGAAAACGGTGTGACCGGGCCATCGGCGGAGTCAAGCATCCATCCGAAATCGGATGCTATCTGGCGAGCCATCTCCGATGGCTGGACATGGGTGACCATTTCCAGCGCTGTGGAGGATGCCATACCCATTTTGCCATCATTTCTCCAATCATCATTGAACTCTGCGAACAGCATCCAGAAGAACGTCTCCGAGTTGGAGGTGGCAATGCTCTTGGCCACATGCTTTGCCAAGGGAATGACATTGGCACAGGCTGTGAAGCATGCGGAGCATTCTTCACAGATGTGCCGGACAATCATTAATGCCATCGGCACATATGTCATGAAGTTCAGTGGGCATGCGGGGTCATTCCCCATTTTGCATTTCTTGTCGAACTTCAGCAAAGTGCATTCCTCCAGCATGCTCCTGGGCGAGGACATGATGACACAGATTGCAACCATGGACTTCAAGTCATCCACGAACATGTATCCAATGACCAGAGCCGCCATCTGGTTGACCTTGTTGGCATGCCCGAAGAACCATGAGAGGGATGGTTTTGCTCGGAACCTCCTTCGCTCAGACATTGAGCGATTGAGGCAGGCAGCATGCCTGCCCATGACAACCAAAGCGGAGCAAATGCTCCAGGATGCATGGGGCATCCATCAAAGCATCCATGCAGGCCAAGGCAAGCACATTGACGGCCATCACGTGGACAATTGCTTTGGCCGCCTGTGCATAAGGACCATCTTGCATTTATGCAACAAGGCGAAGACTGGCAGCAGGGAGTGCAAGGAGTTTGCATCTTTGGAGGCCATTGTCGAGGCATTCTCGACAGAGCTCTACAAGGATTCCCCTGCATCGGGTGCAGAGGCATCGAAGAGCGATGAGAAGCCCATGGTGGACGTTCTGTCGGCGAAGCCGCATGTTGTGGCATTGCTGCAGAATGCCCACATGACCATGGGCGGCAGGCCACTCGATGGGTTTTGATTGCTTTCATTTGTTATACATTTGTGTTGCTGTTCATGGTTGTGCTTTGAGGTACACGAACAGCAAAGAACATGGCTCCATGGTTTTCATCCTCCAGAGTGTCAGTGACGATGGGGCATGCATGTGGCACACCCCATTCTTCGGCGACAGCATCGACATCAGTGTCCCACTGGAGTCATTGAAGAAGTGGAGGAGCACTAAAACACCCATGCCGAAGCTTTGTGATGTTACCATGGTGACGACGTGCATGCCCAATGTTCATCCCGCCTTTGTTGAGGAACATCAGCGGGCCATGGTGACAGTGGCATTGCATGCCGTGCACAAGAAGCATTCGTCGACCAGTTCCCTTGCATTCGGGCAGTTCCCCCCCAGCTTGATGACCATGGTCACATGCAAGAAGAAAGCAGGCATCAAGCTGACACCCATGGGCAACATTTCCAAGCATAAAGCAGAAGGAGCTCCAAAGGGCACAGCCTTGGAGGCATTCGGGTCTCATTGGGTTGTTTCCCCACCGAAGCAGAACACATTGTTCGAGGATGAGAAGCATCCGTTGGTGCCATACTTTTGGGTGAGAGCATGTGCATCGGATGCCCAGCCGAACATGTCATTTTCCACCATCGTGCAGGATGGGGTCACGGCGCCCATGCTCTACAACGAGGAGCCCATCCAGCAGCATGAAGTGTTGCTCCACCCACCCATGGAGGAGACCATGCAGGAGCCGCCCAAGAAGAAGGCCAAGGCAAAGGCCAAGGCCAATTGATTCATGCCATGATGCATTTGCATCCATCGATTTCATGCAGAGAATGCAAAAATTATAAAAGAAACTTCTTTTTTTTTGTGGCGGTTTCTGTTTCAATTTTTTTTTGGCTGTGTTATTCCAGGGTTTAGAGTCTTCGGGTCTAGATTTTCGGGTAAGGGCTTATGGGGGGTTTATGGGGTGTGCGGATTATCTATATATGGGTAAGAGGGGTGCTTTATAGGTTACTTCAAGGGTCAGTGTTTTGGGGTTCGTGGGCTTCGGGTGAAGGCTTAAGGATTTTTTTAGGCTCTAGTGCATTTTCGGGATAGGCTTGTAAATATGTTTCTAAATATGGTGTGTATAGATAGAAATAGACCATGTGCATCCAGGGGCGGGGGCGGGTCGGCGAATAAAAGGGCTCGAAGTCAAGACAGAATCGAAGAACATTCAGTATATAGAACATATATTGTATGTATGAGTTAATAAATGTATGTTTCTAAATTGCCACATTGTGGCTGTTGCATGCTGCTGGCCATAGATATGGCAGTCATGCAGGATGCCATGTAGTGGCCATGTTATCTTCTTGAAAAGCCAAATACATGGCTATGGCCATATTATGGCAGTTTCTCTGCACATTGCCAATTTATGGCTGTTCTATACATGCACATGGCCATGATGGCTGTTCCATGCACATGGCCATTAAATGGCTGTTCGCCATTGTGGCTGTTCCATGCTATCCCATGCACATGGCCGTGTTGTGGCCGTTCCTGGTTCCATGCATGCAGTTCTGACTGACAGTTACATGTTCTACATGTTGCAGGGGAATGCACATCTTCAGCTGAGTTTTGCGAGTGGCCATTGCAAGTCAAGCCATTAGCTATATAGCCATCGATCCCATCCCGAAGCCATGCACCATCCATGTGTGAGCAACGGTTGCCATCGCCGGTGCAGTGTTGCCCACAGGCATTGTTGCAGCTTGTGTCCATTCGGGCATAAGAAAAGCTGCGACAGACGGCAAGCCCTGGTGCCGCATGGGCAGGCATCATCCGACACATCGGTGCCGACACCGCCAACCATGCCGCCACCATCTTCGAGCAGCCATCCGCCGCCATCGGCAGCCATGCCGCCAGCATCATCGAGCAGCCATCCACCGCCATCAGAGCACATTGCCTCCGGAACACATGCCGGTGGCATGGTTGCCATGGTGGCATGAGGGAAACGAACGGCTCCGTAGCTTCATGGTCCACGCATTGCAGACCAAAGAGAACATCGGATCCATGTACGGCCGCATGCAATCATTGGATGCGATTGAAGGCATGTGGCGGCATTGGTTGGACAAGCAGTTCATAGCGGTCCATCCCGACATCGGCAACATTCCGGGCAACGATGACATCAGAGCTCTCATAGCCATGCTCAATAGAAGCATGTGATGTGTATAGAACAGCATTTGTGCCATGTGCTTTCGGTGAAAAAGAAGGTCGCTTGGTGGGAAGAAGCAGCATGTGAAATACAGTTTCAGTGCATGAGTACCCAAATATGCATATGTATTGCATGGAATTAAAGGGATAGTTATCATGTGGCTTCTATATCACCAACCTCACATACCCATTTGCATTTTCAGAAACCAACTATAGATCCTCACCTCATCCATGCACATGGCCTTTTGGTGGCTGTTGCATGCACATATAGCAGAGCCCACTTATCATGAGGGTTGTGTTGTACATACATGTTGCTGTATCTAGAGTGCATGCAGCTGCCATTACAAGTACAGGCATCCCATCCCATAGCACATCCAGCCGACTGTGGCAACATGATCCCAATGTGGCTCGCCAACATCGAGCGAAGCCCTCATTTGCAGCCTCCACGGAACACCATGACACCAGGTCTGCAACCCCCACCGGGTTTGCCACCCCCATCGGGCGAAGCATCATCGGCAGCTGGACCATCGGGCGAAGCCTCATCGGCATTACCATCGGGCGAAGCATCATCGGCATCAGCATTGGGCCGGGCAGCATCGGCACCCATGCGGGGGGTCGTGGTGGTGCCAACATTACCTTTGTCATGGCGAGCCCAAAACAATTCGGGCAGACATCGAACCAGGACAATCATCATCCATTGCCATGAGACCATGGGCGAAATGAGCCGTCCAAAATTCAGGACATGGCTTCGCATGCAGCTGATGGCTGTACATCCACAGGTCGCAGACCATGGAAATTCCCCCAGCATCATCAGTGCCAGACAGATGAGGGCATTCATCGGCATGGTCATTCGCGAGATGGGAGTGTACTAGTCATGGCAGTGGCGGGTGTGAAAAACAGGCAGCATCGGTGCTTTATAGGGTTTTATTCAAGGGGTTGGGGGGGTGTGGGGGTTTCGGGGGTTGGTATAGGGTGGGTGGTTTCTCTGCTATATGTATATTTAAGGGATTGCAATATTGGGTTAAAGTTGTTATGTGTGGATATGTATATATATATATATATAGACATATATATATATATATATATATATCTATTATTATTATGTATATACATATATAGATATATACATAGCTACACACACATATTAGTCAGTACATGTGTCCTCATGCAAGTGGAGTTATAGATTCCTTTTAGGCACAGCATTTTGTGCATGCATATATATATATATACACACACACATGTAGTACTCGGAAGCCTTGTGGCCATCCCATATAAAGAAGCCATTTGGCCGAAAGCCCCCAACACATCCACAACAATTCCGAAAGCCTTCTGGCTATCCCATATATATAGAAGCCATTTGGCCGGAAGCCCCGAACACATCGACAAGAAAACCTTAAAGCCTTCTGGCCATCCCATATACATAGCCATTTGGCCGAGAGCACCCAACACATCCACAAGACAACCGAAAGCCTTGTGGCCATCCCCTATAAAGAGAAGCCAAGCCCCTATACAGAAAACATGTTTTGTTGGTGTGCCTGGTGGCCATCTGTCGCAGTATAGGAGCAGGACAGTCATGTGCACCTATGTTCTGCATGGGCAGCCCTTTTGGCCATCAAGCCTTTTGCTGCAGCATCCCGCCTTCCATCCTCATCTTGTCTGCATCATGGACAACATGTCGGCCATCATTGAGGCCGGAGAAGGCTCAAAACATAAAAGCAAACATTCAAATAACGAAACACTTGCCCTGCAGGAGACACGATCCATCGCGGCCATGGAGGAGGATTGGACCATGACGGACGTGACCGAGGCTTTTTCATATTAGTTTTAAAAACCCCATAAACCCTAAAGCTTTAAACCCTATAAACCCTATATAGAAACCCTAAAGCAGAAACCCTAAACATATATAGAAATACAGGTATACATATATATATATATATATATATATATATGTATGTATATTTTTAGTGTGTGTATATATATATATATATATATATAGTGTATATATATATATATATTTATATATTTTTTACATGAATATACATGCATATATACATAAACTTATATTTATGTGTATATATATATATATCAACATATTAATGTATATATGGTTATATATATATATATATATATATATATAAACCCCTGACAGGGGACCATGGAGCCGAACCCCACGACGGAGGAGCATGCCCCGCCATCGGACAACCATGCCCCGCCATCCGACAACCAGGCCCCGGCATCCGAGAACCATGCCCCGGCCGATGGGGAGGGCATGACAACCGAGCCCCATCAGGCTCATGGAGAAGATCATGCCAATCATGGCCATGGGAGTGTTTTGGCGCTTTTTATGAAACCATAGAAAACATTAAAAAAACACTTTAAACCCATATTGTATAAATAAATAAATCAATACATATATATATATATGTATATATATACATATACATATATACATACATATATATATATATATGTATATATGTATATATGTATATGTATATGTATATGTATATGTATATGTATATGTATATGTATATGTATATGTATATGTATATGTATATGTATGTATGTATGTATATACATATGTACCTACATACATAAATTGTATATACATATATATATATATATATATATATACATACATATAATTATATATATAGACATAAACATATATACATATGTCCATACATATATATATAAATACATATACATACATGTGCATCCCAGGTTCAGTAGGCCCATCCAGTGGCCTATTGAATGATTCAAATGGCGCCATCCCCTGGAGCATCCAACAATACATGCCATCTCCACTTCATCAATGCAGCATCGACTGCATGGCATGCGACAACAGCTGGCTTTATCTATACCGCCTTGCGGAGATAAAGACCTGCTGCAATTGCGGGACTCCATGGGTGCAGAGCCTGGTGCATGCCGGCTTAACCATGCGATCCCCATCCGGTGTGGTGCCGCAGCATCCATGAGTGGTCAAAGACCACATGATTGTGCCATAGGCATCATCATCCTCCATGCCACCGCCGCCTGGCATTCATGTCGTGATGAGCAGCAGCAGCACTAGCAGCACCATCGAAGGCATCAGCAACAGAAACAGCATGTGAAGCCTGATGGCCATTTTGTTGGCATTGGAGGATGCAATTTCAATAAGAGCATCAGATCTTCTGCAGTGCAAGGCGAGAAAAAGTGAGTGTGAGTCTGCATCTACATAATATAGGACATCACAAATCCCAAGACCCAACCCATGAACCCGAAATTCTGGATTGCCACCCTAGCCTAAAGCCTAAACCCTCCACATGTGCATGTAGCCTGCAGGGAATGCATGCACTTGCTCCTGTTCTACTCGTGGAGGTACACAAATACACTTGTGTATGTGTGTGTGTATAGATAGTAGATGTGCATAAATACATGCACACACACACATAGACAAACATAAACCATAAAGACAGACATGCACAGAGAGACACACACACATATGCAGACACACACCCAACAAAACCCGAGCCCCTTGAACACCTGAAGCCTCAACACCCCAAACCACCAACACCGGATGCCCATGAAGCCTTGAAGCCCCAAGCACATGATGAAGCAGGAGCTCCGGTGCTATAGTATATACTTGACATATACCACATAGAGAGGCAGCCATGCACACACACAGCATGGACACGATAGCATGTGAAGCAGCAGCATCAGCACAGCCCATTGGCCATGCCCGCAGTGCAGTGGCCATCCAACAACCAGTGCCACAGAAGGCCACGAACACCCCAAACCCAGACCCTTGAAACCCAAACCCCACATGTCTGTATATGGCCAACATGGCAGTCATGAAGCACACAGCCAGGCGGCAATGCATGATGTGCTTGCATCAGGATATGTTCCGAGCAGCTGTGATTGCTTCATAAGAGAACAATCATCAGGGCAACATAGGGCAAACCACATAACCTTGAGTTTAACTACATTTATAATTAAATTCAGAATCTGAACCTAATTCATAAAATTAGGTAGATGATTTCAGAATCTGAACTTAATTTCAGAATTCAGATAGTTAGGTTCAGATTCTGAATTTAATTCTCAATATATGTAAATTAGGTTCAGATTCTGAATTTAACTAGTAAAATGACGCTGTATAAACACTTTGTTGTCATACTTCACTCAACATCAATTTGATTGCCAGCAATGGCCATGAATGATGCTGCTAGCTCCATTACTGGCCATGCAAGCACTGCCCCGAGCAGCCCATCCAGTCATCCGACATGTGTGTCGCCATCACCTGCAGCGACTGTGTGCTCATCCGACGACGAGACATTGGATGCTGCAGAGGAGATGCTGCGGATGGCACGAGAGGATGCCATGGCCCGCCGCCACATGGACATGGACCCCACGGTGCCACTGCAGAGCATGCCACCCGTGGCCGGTCCCATGCATGGTGCACCCGGCCCATGCATACCAACATGCCTGTATCAGAGGCATCCAGACTACCCCCCCATTCTCGTTCCGACAGCATCCTTTTTTGCGGTTGGGGGGACAATCATGCCATTGTGCCCACCCATGCCAGCACCCCCCACCCCTGCAGAAGCAGCAGCAGCAGCAGCTCGTGTTGCCAGAGCAATGACAATGCCGCCACCGGCCCCCGTGCGAGCACCCATGCCTTATCCATTCTGCAACCCCATGCCCGTGCCCAGGGGTGCCGACAACCTGCCATGGAAGGGCCCACCCAGCACACCCCAACCATCCATTGCAACCAAGCATGAGGAGGTGAAGCATGAGATCAAGCAGGAGGAGGACATCAAGCAGGAAGTCAAGCAGGAGGACACCATCATGCAGCCAGAAAGACATGGCTGC
This sequence comes from Symbiodinium sp. CCMP2592, assembly GCA_905221615.1. Lineage (NCBI taxonomy): Eukaryota > Dinophyceae > Suessiales > Symbiodiniaceae > Symbiodinium > Symbiodinium sp. CCMP2592. The sequence goes on along the minus strand of CAJNDT010000014.1, from coordinate 366,383 downwards.
CCTGCCGAAGACATGCAGCCACCGCCATCCCCAGCTGCATCCGACACATCCATGCCCCCCCCAAGCAACACACAGCCCCCACCAGCCGAACCATCAACAGCAGCACCTCCCGAGCCAGCATATCTACCCGCCAAAGCTCCCAAACCCACATCCACACCACCGCCCGCCAAAGTTCCCAAACCCCCATCCACACCACCGCCCGCCAAAGTTCCCAAACCCCCATCCACACCACCACCCAATGTTGCCAAAGTTCCCATGCCCTTTCCACCGCCCAGAGCCAAACAATCATCCGGACCATGCCCCGCACAGCGGGCCACTGGCTGGAAATTCAAATTGGTCTGGGCAGCGAAAGCATGGAATGCACAGGATTGGCATGGACTGCAAGACATCGTCAACACCATGCGAGAAGACTTGGTGAACAACCAAGATGCTGCTGGTGCATGGAAGGACAAAGCAAGGAGCTTCATCGAGGCATTCAACCAGCATGACTGGCACCAGTGCAAGCACCTCATGGATTGGTGCCTCAGAATGCACATGAGTGCAATGTTATGTATATATATATATATATATATATATATGTATTCCACACACATACATGTATACGTGTTTCTGATATAAATGCATGTTTGCCCCACATATACTTAATAGCTTGTACATACATGCATACATAGATACATATACGTGTATACATCCATATAAATGCATGCATGCCTACATGCATGCATACATACATACAATGCAGACTGAAACTCTCTCTCTCTCTCTCTCTCTCTCTCTCTCTCTCTCTCTATATATATATATATATATAATAGTTCTATATATATATATGTATATGTGTGTGTTATATGTATATATACATATGTATATATATATATATATAGTCCTTCTATATATACATATGCATGATGTGATATGTACCTTTGGGATATAGATATACAAATATATATATATATATATATGTATATATATATATGTACACATGTAAATACATATATGCATATATATATATATATATAGATATATATATATATATATATATATATATATATGCATATATGTAATATAAGTATAAAAAAAGTGTATGTATATACAAGTATGACGAATGTCTTTAGGTCCGTGTCATATACATATGTATATAAATATGTGTGTATCTCTATAGAGGTATGATGTGTTTCTATGGTTGTGAACAAATATATATATATATATATATATATATATGTGTCATGTGTGTGCTTCCGCAAGCAACATGCATACCCAAATCCGCCCTGAAGTAGAAGGCTGCTGTTGAATTAAGACACACAACACTACCCTGTAGATGCATATAGACCACTTCATGTTTATACATGTCTATATATATATATATATATATATATTCTATATGCCTTCCAAGATATGTATATAGTCCCTTTTTTGTATTTGTTGGCATCCAAATTCGTAGCTACATACAAAGCCACATTTTCAGCATGTCTTCATGTACCAATCTAATGCTTGGATGGCAAACATTATACCGAATAAACCAAAGCTGGCGACCATGCAGTTTTAGTGGTTCTTTGAAGCATTGTTCTCAGTTCTTGGAAGCCAGATATACATGTATGTTCTGCAACCCAGGTACCAGAAGGAGCCCATCTTCAAGCAGATGGTGGAGCATGATGACCATTCAGCGGCCATGCCACCAGATCGCTTTCGGCGACTGCAGTGAGGAAGCATGCACGTGGCATCACGGTTTTTGCGAGAAAAAAGAGCAGCACCGGTTTGGAAGCCATCCAGTCATTAGCTCTGCTTTTGGAATGTGGGATTGAGCAGGAACACCAGCAGCCATGCATGGGCCCACCCAGGCATTTCCAGTATACCAGCCATCTGGCCATTATAAGCAATCCCAACACATGATGCCATTTGGCATGAAAAAGCATTCCCAACTTAGGCTTTCACAGTGTATGTCTGTAAACACACATACATATAGAGTTTATGTTGTGCCTCAACCTTGCCCACACACACAGTATATAGCCAGGTGCATGAATCCTCAAGGCCGTTCTGCTTCCACTCGTACTTTCTCCTTCTCTTCGCTCTTTAGCTTCTGTGCAGATTTCTGCATCTCCAACTCTGACAACGGATTTCCGTCTCCATCGTAGGTTGGTCCCAATACTCCTTCGCTCCTTCCAGGGGCGATACTTACCGGTACCACCGGTGTACTAAGCTCTTCTGGAACTCTTCCTTCACCTCTAGCAAAAGGTGTTTCTGGTCCTCTTGAGACCATGGTCGCTTCAAAGTCTCGGCAGAAAGTGAAAAAGTTTCCACTCACTGCATGTAGGATAACACAGATCCTTTTCGGTCTACCATGACACTCTGCAATTTCCACATTGTGGCTCCTGATAGAACCATAGTCCGAGTACAACTCGACTAGTGACCAATCACTTCCTCCTTCTGATATCATTGTCGTCCTGTACTTCCATCCTGGGAAAGCATCCTTAGGATCCATATAAGTCGTTCCTTGATACAAAATAAACGGTGTACCGTCTTCCATGATCGTCCAATTTCCACTGGGTGTACTGTCCAACAGTTCCCGTAGATAGCTTGGAATACGTACGGTGACGCTCCTCTCCACTGCAGTCCTACTGTCAGTGCTACTTCGTGAGCTTCCATCGCTCCGACTTGTTCCTCCCGTCCAACGGGTATTACGATCATTTCCGACAACAGATAATCTACCTAACAAACAACAACTGTTCCGTTTGTAAAAGATCCTCGCGGTTGCTCGTCCATCTGGGCTAACCAAAACCATTGACGACACTGTAAGGTTCCACTGAACACTAAGAGCTTTCTCACCCTCAGGTACATCTGGCTGATACTCCAGTTTCCAGCCATTCTTCAGCAGTCTTCCCATCGACAACAGAATGTTTGTCGCATCGCTTACAATAAAGCTTTCTGAATACTAGGGGCTGTCCAACAGTCCTCTCCTTGTTCCACTGCGATCACTGCCGTGACCATTCCTGCTGACCTAATTGCATTCCCTTGGGCATCCTCTAGCATGATACCCGTTGTTCCTGCGTTCATGCGCGTCGCTTTCGGATGTGACCTAGGTAACAAACTAGCATCCGATCCAGAATCCAAAATGATAATCTCAAGTGCTTCTTCGGGTACAGTCTCTTCTACTTGAACTGCTCGAACTACTTCGTGGTTGTCTACAACAAACCAGTCTCCGTCTTCATCCGTTGCATCCATCACATACCACTCTGCTACATCATGGAATTCTTCCCGAACCATTCGAACTTTATCAGTCTCGGTCTCCTTTTTCTCCTCCATCGCCTTGAGGTGAGACTCGATCCACTCATTCTCTCGCTTCACCGCATCATCGATAGCTTTCTTGTCGTAAGGTTTCCCTTCACTTCTCAGCTTCCTCTGTTGCCTAAGATAGTGTTCTTCTCCTGGATAATGTTCTGGTACTCGTGGGATTCCAGACTCTGTCGGTGGCGCAACTGGCTTGCACACCGGTTCCAAGCGTGTACCACAACCTTGGCAAATTCCAGTAGGTTCTCTCGATCCAAGCTCCTCATCTGAGTCTGTAAAACCTGGACTGGGTAGTTCACCGAAAAATGGGTTGGTGACTTCCTCACCTTCTGCAGTTTCATCTGCAACATCTCGCACCATACGGATGGTGTTGACATACGTGATGTCAATGTCCGACTCATCTTCTGAGTTGATTGGAAAGGTCTCCGGATACTCTTCCGGCGGCGTAGCTATGTGGTAAAATGGTTTTGGGTTGAATCCACTTGATCCACTTGACGCTCCTACTCTCCGGGTGACGATCCTTGGATCCGGTCGGCTTGTCGTCTGGCGAATACTACCAGTTTCGACCACATTCGGATTTGGGTAAGGTTCTTGGTTCGGTGGATTGTTGGGATACGCTTCCGCTTGGGACTGTTCTTCGGCTTCCACGTTACGAACAGAATGTCTGTTGGGGCATTCATTTCCCCAGTGTCCTTCCTGATGACAAAGTCTACAAACTGTCCTTCCAAGTCGTTTTCCTTTTCCTTTCTTTCCTTTTCCTTTACTCTTTCCTTTGCCTTTCCGGCCTTTTCCACCTTTCTTACCTTTACCTTTTCCTCTACCTTTACCTCGGCCTTTGCCTTTTCCTCTACCTCGACCAAACCTGCTGAATCCTCTACCTGCCTGCATGGCTCCGAATCCTCCAAACATCTTGCCATAGCCTTTCTTGCCTTTTCCTTTTCCGCCTTTTCCTTTCCATCCTTTTCCTTTGTACTCTACTCTGTTCACTTCCATTGCTTGATGTCCTCCACCAGTAGGGGCATTCTCTACTGCTCCTAGGTACTGTTGACCATGTCCTGATTCAAGGGGTTGATATACCTGGTTCAGTTGAAAACAGCAAGACAAGGTGCAATGCAACCGTCTTTTGTCTTGAGCCAAATACGTCGATCAAGTCAGCACTTAGCTACACTTATCATGGCCTTCACATATGTACATGAAATGGTACTGGGAAGCGTGTTTCAACAACTCCCCCCTTAAGTGAGCCTAAGTGCGTGACTGTACAACATGCATCGCGGCAAATGCCGTCAATGCAAGATACGACACGGAGTGAGACGTCAGAAGTGAAACCCAAGCTCACGCAGATACTGCGCATCTGCACTGGACAGCACATCTGGGTCTCGAACGGTGAATGCGACTACAACAACGCGCATATCCTGCTTGGCAGATTGGCAAGGAGTAGTGCAATGCCATTTCCGCGGATCAAAGACGCAGGGATTGGTAAGATACATGCCCTTTAGGCCCCAACCCAAAGGATCTAGGTCACCACCCTGAGCATCATGCAACCAAACCGAACCGGAGTTAGGCGTAAGGGTGCACAGCAGGTTGACAGATCCTGGCCGATTCCACGAATCACGGTGCATTGGGGCTCGCACGCCCTGAGACAGTGTGACGGTGGTAAACGTGTGGCATGGACTAATAGAACAAATGTATCTGCACAGTGCCCGACACGTGTGAGGGAACTGGCGCGTGAATGATCTTACACCCGCAAGGCGAGTGCCGCGTGAAAAGGCCCCTACAGTAAATGCATGTGCACGGGACTTGTCGTCTGCACGATCAGCATTACCATACGGTAGGTAGGACAACAACTGCACAAGATCTTGCTTGGAAACGCGTTGAGGTAGTTGTAGTGCGAAACGTTCTGCTGACGCGATGAACGGTTTGACGACAACAAGAGCATGCTCAGGCTGACCCTGTTCGAGGCACAACTGCTGCAACATGTGACCCCATTCGCATGGCACTATTACCTTCGTAAGGCCATTTGCGATCTGATCCTTAGTATGACAATACCTACAAGAGATATCATCACCTGCAAGGACTTCAGCCATGGAGGCCACGTTTATCCGGTGCACCCGACCCATGTGTCGGAGCTTTGCAGAATACCCTGCTTTCAGTATCTTGATCAGGGCTTCGTTGTCCTGTTCAAAGACTGCCGGAATTGATTGCTGCAGTAGTAAGGAAACGGTCTCTTGAACATTTAGAGTTTCACCGAAAAGCGCGGAGGCCATCGAAATGGCCTCGGCCTCAGGAGTGGACCTTGCTACGGAGGACTGTTTCTTACTGTACCACAAAATCGGGAACCTATACTCGCCAGTGTTTATGGTCAAGAAAACCCCGGAGGTGCTCTTTGCTGATACCGGACAGGCGCCGAAGTCAGCGTCGGTATACACAGCTACAGAAACCTCACCCTGCTTACCTACTCTACCGACCAAATTCAATGACGGTGTATGACATAAGTAAGACATTAGGCGGAAGAGCTGTTTGTCGCCTGCTCGTGTCCATCGAGATATCTTCGTAGCGAGACGCGCTACAATGAAACTCAAATCGGGACGATTCAACCGCGCTAGCCAGAGCGTCTTCATAAGGATTTTTGCGGCATCTTGATGCAGGTGGCCCTGTTCTTCAAAATCCTGATCGGAAAACGACGCTTCATTTAGGCTGGGGGTGGGGACAGGCTTAAGTTGCTTACGCTCAGTCTGAGTCAGCTCACAATAGAAATCAACGGCCTGCTTGGCAAAAGAGTCCATAGCAAAAGTCATCTGCGTGAATTGCTCACACACAACGCATGAATGATGACGACCGATGATCCTAAGACCCTGCTGCTCAATGAACGTGGGCAGATCAAGCTTAACCAACGACCCCAACTCCTTCCAGAAGTCATCGTGCAATCCCGTCGGTCCTGCTAGAACCAGGTCATCTACGTAGATGCACAACAGTAGAACTTGGCCCTTTCGGGTAAATACCCAGTTGGACGGGTATGATTGCAGTTCCTTACCGCCTAATTCGCGCAGCTTGGAGGCGAGGCGTTCCTCCCAAAGCTTGCCAGCCAACGGATGGCCGTAGAGCGATTTGCGGAGTCTGACCACTACCCGATCACCCTTCTTGAACCGCTGATGCCACTCTTCCAGCCACAACTCGGGTGGCAGTGCCACCCAAGTTTCCTCAGGTAGGACTGACTGGAGAAAAGCCTGAATGGCATCGCTGGATGAAGCTGTGTTGCCAGGCATGCAAGCAAACCACAGGGCAACATTCAAAGCGGTGATGGCAGTAGGGTTAGTGGCAGTGTCGGTGAACTGCACCAGGTTGCCAAGTTCGTCGTATATCTTATCCCCGCGATAGACAACTCTGCCCTTGAACTTACGAAATTCCTCGGGCAGTTCGGAGAACTTTTCCCCGCACAGTGTCAAGATGTCTGCAATCTTGACATTCCTGTTTGTCTGACGCGCTTCCCGCTTTAAATCACCTAGCAAACGCGCGGTGCTATCGTCCCAGGTCTCGTTGTTCCGTAAGCCCGCTGCTTCGGCTTTCACAGCTTCGACAGCTTTTGGGTTCGCGGTCCATTCTTTCCTGGAAAGATTGCGTGTGACGAATGCATGCGAGTGATTGGGAGCGAAGGTGTGAAGCTTGTTGGGGTAATACGACTCGATGATAGCCTTTGCCATCTTAGACGAGTGGGAGGTTGTCTGCACAACGACAGTCTCATGAACGTGTGATTGGTCACACTGGTACTGCGACAATGTTTCCAATGTTCTGATGCAGTTAGTGCTAACGACCAATGGTAGCTTGACAGGATAGTGCTTTCCGCAAGCCCCAAACATACATCCATGACAAACAACCCTTCTCATCACGTTCTTTTTCTCGAATTCCAACCAGATTGGGAGGTTCTGAAGTTCTGAACCCTTTGGCCATTCAACAGAAAGGCGACCAAAGTTGTCGATGCATTTTTGGAAAACCGGCAGCGCGAGCTCAAGCATCTTCTGCTCTTGGTGACGCTGTTTTGCACGCTTGCTTTTGGTTGATGCATCAGGCTTTTTCTCCTTCGGCCCTTGTGCAGCACAACGGTGTGTGTCAGGCATGGTTGCCCAAACATCACAACCCGGTAGTGCCTCAACTTGGCCTAACAACTGGTCGACGTCTTCTTGGCTGGATAAATCAAGAAGGTCGCGGTCGAGACGAACACATGTGATGTGTGACTGCTCCGCCACAACACCAACTTGTGAGTCAAGACTGCTTGGGTACTCAAACAAGACTTGGTTGACGAAGCTAGTTCTACGACAACGATTCCGATCGATGTTTGATTGCTTGAAGTCGTCATCGATTTGCAAAATGACAGCTGCATGAGTTGATCCTTCATCTTCTGCTTCGCTGGGCGAATACTCAAGGCAGTCATCCGGCACTTCTGAAACAGCTTCTTTGTTACCAAGTGATGTGTCTTTAGGAGCATAATTCTCGGGAAGCTGATCCCCGAAAAGTTCTTCAAACTCGACACGTTCAGATGTGGCCGGCGGCACTGCCGTACCATCATCCTTGCTTTTGTCATCGTCAGCAACGGGCACGGGCGGCTTCGATGGTTTCGAGATGCGGTCCGCCTTGACGAGGGCGTTGAACCGTGCTCGGCAGACGGGTGTGTGCGTCTTGGTTTCAAACGCACATGCGCCGCAGCCCGGAGTAGGTCCAAACTTGATCACCCGGTCAAGCGTTATGTATTCGTTTCGTTTACGAATTGCCTCACGACTACAAGTGATCTCCGAAAATGGAATATCCAGAGCTGTGATCTCATCCAGTGCCGCCTCCTTGAATTCAGCAAGCGCGCGGTCAGCGGCGACTCGCATCGGAAATGTTTCTTCGTCCGGAACAAACACTTCCTCAAAGGGCACAGCTACTGGAAACTCAAACCCGATAGCCTTACTCCGAAGTTTGTTGTAGTCTAAGACATACACAACACCTTTGTAGACAGACGCAGCATCCAATTTCCAGCCGGCAAACACACCTGGCAACGTACTGGCATCAAACTTTTCACGTTTTGAGGCATCGTGAACACGGTAGTGCACAAGGCGACCTAACGCTAGCCTAGGCCCACCAAAAGGTGTACCAGTGGCCAGTTCGTAAAAGGTTGTTTCACCTTTCCATTTCACGATGTTCAAAGCATTAGCCGCGTACGCAACCGAAACCGGCCATAAGCCCTGAAGAAGGTGAAACCCGGCTCCTAAATGTGATGCTCGGGTGGTTTCTTCTAGAGTACGAATGTGCCGCTCAAGCTGTGAGTTGTGAGGCCATCGATTCTGGAGCGATGGCTCCTGTGCCCAACCAACTTGTGATATTGCTGATGTAAGAGAACGATCACAATCCGTTTTCACAAGAACGTTTGGTGTGTCCGAGGCTGCGGCTCCGACGAACTGCAGAAGATTACGCGCAGCATTCTCGGCAGTCCGCTTGCCTACATAAGCCCGCAGTAGACCCGAGAATTCGTCTCGAATAACCTGAACCGAGGGACCATCGCTGCGAGTTGGCACTATGTAGTCAGTGGCCAACCGTTGTGCAAATTTGTCAACGGGTTCAAGGTTTCCTCTGTCAACCAAAGGTTCCTGTCTCTTCTTGTGCCGTCGTTGGTACATCTTGCTCCTACGGCATATGCTGCAGTAAGGGTTCTTTGGAATGTGCAGCATCTTGTGCTCAATGCTATTGGCTTGTCGAACTAATTCCTGTTCCCTACTCAGATCAACAACTTCTTCATCCTCAGGACCATCAACAGCAGGCGCATCATCATCGGGGACCGGCTCAAATGCCGTATCACCCGGAGCTACAACCTCACCATCGGGCACATCTTTAGACGAAGAAGCATGTTGAGATGCAGGCAGTGCGAATCGCACACGATCCCGAAAGATCGGCACGAACCCTTCAAGTCGGCAAGCAAAATGAGCAGATGATTCATCGAAGTGAACTTCGGTGCCAGGTTGTAGGAAGGCGGGCATTTGTCCTGGTATCCAAACAAACGGAAGGCCCTGAAGCTCAACAATCTCACCCATACTCCGAACACTTGGACAGGAGTCTAGGACATATGATTTCCATGAACCAAACGTTTCACCATCGAACCCAAGGGACTTGGAAGAAGTCACCTTTCCATTGCCTGTGGAGAAAACAACTTTGTCATCATCCCTCACTTTCTGGCTGAACTCAGTCCCTGGAATACCCTGATCAATCAACGACGAGCGAGACTCGAGTGATCGACCTGCTCCTGAATCAGCAATGAACTCATGGAAGTATGGAGCTCCAGACATGACGTTTGCTGCAACCGTTACAGTGGATGTGACAGTTGCAGGGCATGCCAACTCAGGTGACACACAAGAGAAGTAGGAACACAGCACACGAAAGGCGCGCGCAAACCACCCATGCTTGACTGTGGAAGCTTTACTGGGGGAATGTGCTTTGGCGCTACTCGGCAACACAAGTGCAACTGTCGCTGCGGCATTAGCCTTAGTATTAGCTGCAGTGGGCTTCGCCTTTGGCGGCCCAGCCTTGGGTGCCTCGTGGGAGAATGGACATGCTGTGCCGCGATTGCAATTGCCTTGTGCATAAAACTTGCACGGAATTGTCGCTTTAGCACCTGCCTTTGCTGGCTCCGTTTTTGCCTTTGGCTTTGGTTTCGGCTTTGCCTTCGGTTCGGATGGTGCCTTTGGCACTGCTTCATCCTGACCTCCACCAGAATCTCTCTGTGTGTTGTCGCCCTTGCCTTTCCCTTTACGCTTTGGCGTAGTTGTGGGGGCAGGACTAGCAGGAGTGGGTTTAGTCTTCGGCACCGGCTTTGCTGGCGTGGCTTTCTCCTGTGGCTTGGTTGTTTTGCCTAGGAGGGCCTCCCGAATGGACTGTTCGTTCTGATCCTCTTTGAGTTCGTGGAGATGCTCGGTCAGCTTCGACCAAATCCAGCTAAAAGATCGCTTTGGCGAACCTTTCGGTGATTCCTTGATTCGCTCAATGACCCTAGCTAGACCACGATACGGTTTCAGGCGACCATACGCGAACTGAAATAAAGTCTCCTCGCTAGGCCACTCAGACTCCAACATCCCATTCAGCATGTATTCTACACGCTCCTTGAACGTCGTCAAGTGTGCCGGGCTGTATCCTTCGAGCTGAATGCCTAACAACGTTTGCTGGGACATTGTTGTACCTCGAACCCTGTCGATCCGAAATTGCTTAGAGAACAAGGCTAAAAGAACCCTACCACACGGCTGTTGTGACTTCCGGTGGGACGTCTCAATGTAACCCTGCGCACTAACTCCGAAATCTCCCTTCAACACTTTGTTGTCTGCCATCAATGTTGCCAAGTGTGCGTCCAATCGCGGAAGACCGCCGCGATCCTGCTCGAGCTGCCTTGAAGCCTGCGCCGTAATAGATGGATCAAGGGCTGCCTGAAGCCATTTCAGGATAATCCCTGCTCCAGTTTTATCTATTGCAGCAAAGGTCGTCAGCATGGCATTACGAAAGGCACGGAAACCTCCAGCGTTCTGTGGAACGGTTGGCAACTTCAGGTCCTTAAGTTCTTTTGACCGATACACGTCTTCTTCTTTTATCTGGGACACTGAAGAAGGCAGGGGATGAGGCACTTCATCGTCATCCTGAATCGGATCATCATCAGGCTCCTCTGGATCACCCCCCTCTTCCTCCTCTTCCTCTTCGTCATCACCATCGTCATCCCCATCATCCTCGTCATCAGTTCCAATCTGAAATGCAAGAGGCGATGCAGATGGTGACCTAGCAGGAACAGGCGGAGGAGGAACGTTCGTGCAAGGGCCGGCGGGAGTGCCGTACCCATGCGATGTACCCCGGAGTGATGTAGGGAACAACACCTGAGAGGATGGAACACTTCCAGCCTTTCCGGAGCAACTGCTAGGAGCAATGGGAACTGAAGCCTGAACCTTTGGTGTTGGCTTATTCTTCCTATGACCCTTTGGGCTCAAACCAAAGCTCTGCGCAGATGCTTCAAGTCTACGTGCTGTTTCGGCGACTTGCTGCATGAGAGTTGTGATGTCTCCTACGGGTGGCTGTTGCGTATCCGCGCCATTTCGAGATTCTTGGTTAGCCAACTCCAACCGCAATCTAGAAATCACCAATTCGCTCTCAGCATGATTGGCTTCAGAAGTGCGAAGCTTTTGCATCAATGTTTCGGAGTTCTGTTCCAAAGTCTGCATGATCTCACGCTGACTGTTCAATGTCTGCATAAAGACAGCTTGTGACTGAAGGCACTCGGACAGCTCGGAGCGTAGCTCGCTCATGTGTGAGTTCACATAGGCTTCATGTTGTTCGGCCTGAATTCTTGTTCGTGTTGCTTCGGCTTGTGCCAGATGAACAAGATGCTCCGCTTGCTGTCTTGTTTGCTGTGTTTCGGCTGTGCCTGCGAAACTACATGCTCAGCTTGTTGTCTCGTCTGCTGTGAAACTGCAGTGGCTTGACTCACAGCTTGTTCGGCATTAGCCGTAACATTCGACACATGTCGCTGTGCCTCAGCAGCAATACGTCCTATCAGTCTCGGGTCAGCGCCAATGTTGAGCTGTTGATTGGTTTGATGTAGATGGACAGATGCTGGAGAAGGATTCCTAGCACTTCCAGTGGACGACTCGCCAATGCTGAATATCGCTGGATTAGAAGCTTGTGAACCATGTCGCGAGGTAGGAGTGTTACGCCTAATGGGTGCAATGGTTCTGACAGGGCTTCGTTCCCGGTTGGACGATGACGATGTCGACACTTGGGTGTTATCAGCATTCGGGGCTGCCATGGCAGCAGTGGCTGAACTGCTGGAGGTGGTGAGGCTTAGGTCAGATAACTCCTGCATACTGATTTTACAGGCCGAGCTCGAACCGGATGTGCTCTAGCAAGGAGTACCGCTGTGAGTGAGAGCCGTCCCACTGTCGAGCACGAATGCGAGAGTTACCCAGGCGCTCAATGGCTTGCACAATGTCCCCTGAGTCGTCGAAGTGCCAAATCGTTAAGGGAAGGGGATCCAAAATATTCCCAGCTTCCGTAAACAACGCGTCCAAAAAGGCTGCTTTGGCCCTAGGCCCGAATATCTTAGCCGAGGTGTGGACCAAGCTCACAGACTGAGCAGTATAGCGAGACACGCTTTGAACAAAGTTATATGTCTTGCTCCTGTTGCCAGAGCCCTCTGGAGCGTAGGAACACACCAGCAATGCCGCGTCGTGCAAATCCCCAAGCAGGCTGAATATGGATCGAGCCTGTGCAATGTCGACGGCGTCAAGCACTTTGTGCTGATCAAGCGATACCAGACTTACCGATTGCGACTGGGAAATGTTGACGTTACGCAGCAGCTGTTCAGCAAATGTGCGAAGGTCGTAAGAATGCTCCACGGGCCAATCCAATGAGTACACCGGTACACCCTGGGCGGAGGTGCAACGGGAGGTGCTACGGGAGGATCGTCAACGACCAAAGCGGCAGGTCTTGCCTTAGGACGTGGCTTTGTCTTAGGCACGGCAACCAAGCCTAAATGAGCTGGCTCCGTCGGAATGGCTGCAACACCAGATGAAGTTGAAGATGGAGCAGCAGCGGCAGACGCAGGAGGTGAAAATGCCCGTTCCTTCGGGACAGCTGCACGACCTGGGGGAGGCGTTGGCGTACGGCTTCCTGATGGAGCCTTTGGTCTAGGAGTTGGGGGCTTAGGAGGAATGTTTATCCCTACTGACCCCGAATCAAACCCCTTTTGTTCGCCTAAGCCAAAAGATGAAGAAGATCGCGCAGGGCTTCGCGAACGCTGACGGGGAGTTGCCTCCTCTTCGTCAGTAGACCATTCAAGAAGCTGTTCTCCTCGCTCAGGTCGAGCGTTGGGCGCTTCCAAATCCTCCCTTCGCCGCCTTATACGCTGAGCCCTTCGCTCACGTTGTCTGGCGCTCCCAGTTGTATTGCCTGCCAAGTATCCAGATAGCCACGTTAGAATAGCAAGAAATCCGCAGCGGCGACGTGCGTAAACTTGTTTGCTGTGTCCCCCCCTTGCCTGTACTCTCTCTAGGAGGGATGCAAGATCCAAGTTACGTTCTGCCAAAAAGCCTTCCAGGCCCATCAGAGCGTCGTATTGTGGTGAGACAAAGGTAGCGGGCCGCACAGTGTTCAGAGGACTACCTTTAGGCGAAGAAAAGGTTACCCAAATCTAACCCAGGTTGATACCAACTCCCACCACCGCCGGATTTCCCAAGCGGGGTATACACTGTGCAACGCACAACCCCGTGGATTTCCCACAAGGGCAACCTTGAAATCAACACTGCGGGAGCAATTCCGAAGTCTTTGACAATGAATCCGAAAGGAATGATCAATGGTGGAGCGGCAGGGTGCCGTCAACCACCAACAATGACACTGAGATCTCAAGTGAGGAGAGGGGAACCTCAATCAACACACCAGGAACCTCGAAGTACCAAATACCAGTTTGTGAGGAATCTTATGTTTGTCGCAGGCTGTTCAGGGCAGTGCTCGTAGTTCGGCAAGTGCCGTAACCACAGCGGGTTGGGACGTTGAAGGGAGAGGCCGGGAGCCTCAAATCCGCACACCAACACCCAAACCTCCACTAACCTGCAGCCGTAGTGGCTTCCGATTGTACCCCCCTGCCAAGGACAAACCTATCCTACTAACCCGTGAACAGGGCTTTGGGACGCAGGTTGGGGATGCAGATGCCCGACGGATTCACGCCTTTGCGAGAGCAGTCAACTCGAGCACACCGGAAAAAGGCCTTGCCCCAGTCCGGCGAAAGATCGGGTCAGGGAAAGTAGCGAGGGATGTCCACTGCCCTAGGTCGTCGTCCCAGGAACAATAGTTGGGCTTCGTTCCTCGCTCTCTGTTTCCGTCTTCTGACTAGACAACGGAGTAGTCTTACCCACCTGACCTTACACCTAATCTGCTTGAGTTGTTGCTGCGTACGTCGCAACCAATATTCGGGAAACAATCTTGAAAGGACAAACTGCTTGACGGCTTGTTTGCAATCTGAGCACAAGTCGGCGAATGCAGAATCAGAAATTGACAATTCTCGGCAATACTCTCTGAAGTCCTGAAGACTGATGCACATACACTATGGACCAGTCTGATATGGAAAGTGCTGTCGGGGTGGCTCTACTCCACGATAGCACACACGATGGCGTCGGGAGGATTCTCTACCGACAAGATATATGTAGAGTACACCTGTTAACCAGTTGAAAACAGCAAGACAAGGTGCAATGCAACCGTCTTTTGTCTTGAGCCAAATACGTCGATCAAGTCAGCACTTAGCTACACTTATCATGGCCTTCACATATGTACATGAAATGGTACTGGGAAGCGTGTTTCAACAACTGGTTCGGCATCCAACTTCTCGTAGTCCGCTCGTAGACTAGTACGCTTTCTTTGACTTGGCTGTATGTTGTTTTATCCGTAAGCTGAAGATGGATGTGTTCCTTCAGAGGACTAGGGATACATCTCAAGAGAGTCGACAGGAGAATCTCTCGAGGGTAGCTCACTCCACTACATCTCTCATAGTCTTTGACTAGTTCTTCTAGCTTCGAAATCTGTGCCACAGCACTTAGTCCGGGTGAAAAGTTTGGGTATCCATGAATCGCTTGCATCAAAGCTAGACTCCGACTTCTCGTACTCGGCTGATACATCCTCAGCAATGATTTCCACAAAGCAAATCCATTCCGGGATCCAGCAATACTGGGATCTCGTGCATGCTGCTTCGTGGTTCCTGACAACCAAGAATTCAATAGCGAGTACAGCTTCGTTGACATAGTCTGATACGTTTCATCCGAGAAAGTAGCTGGTAGTACTTCATGGTCTCCCAGCTTCTCCAAGTTCTTAAAGGCATCCGAATACTTGGGTTCCGCATACGCAAGAATGTTATAAAGTTGTTCTTTGAAGTCCATGAAATCTTGTGCATCGGTTTTACCTCCACCAAATGATGGTGGTCTTCCCAACATCTTCACTGCACCTTCCAATGCCTTAGAGAGTATTCCTTCATACGAACTTCCTGTATTTCCTTGGTTTCCAGAATAGGTAACTAGCTGGTGAATAGCTTCTGTAGTGACTCTGGAATTCTGGACCAACTGTCCAAGTATCTCTTGAGTAGGTACCATGCCTAATCCATCTCCATCTGCTCCATCTTGTACTGGTACTCCGGCGGCTGATGATGGTTGTGCGGCTTGAGGTCCTTGCATAGCTTCCGTCCTGACAAGCAAACAAACAAGTACCATTGCTCTGAATTTCCGCTTGCATCCACTCACTTTACGTCTCCAACGAATACTATGCATCCGGTTAACAACTTTCCTTCGCATACAAGGTAGATGGGTGACGGCATCCCTGCTGCGTGTCACTCCTTTTTGCATTCTTCCGCAACTCCAGATGAGCAGAAGTGCTATCAGTACAGGCACAGCGTTTGCTGCGCGCAACTTCGTACACTGGGCAGCGAGTTGCTCAAGCGCCTCACAGATCATTCTTATCGATCTGCTCTGCTGGCTCACTTCTTCCAGCTTCTTCCTGCTGCTTTTCTTTAGCGGTCTTACGGCGTTTTGGTTCGTCGATTTCCGACGACTCCGAATTCTCCACAGGGGATTCACTTTCGCTGGCCTCATCCGACATCTTACTGTCACTGCCTGCTTCGTCCATGGTGTCCCTGACAGGCGTCTTTTCTGGCACTGCGGGTGCTTCTGGTACTTCAGGTTCTTCCGGAACGGCTTCCTTTGGAACTTCTTGATCTTTTCCTGCATCCGCTTCCGGGGCATCCAAGATTTTCTTTGCTTCACGCGACTCCAACGTTTTGCGTAGCTTGGCCTTGTGGTGCTCTTCGTACTTCTGCCGAAGCTCCTCTCGGCTTGGTGCTTCCGGGCTAGGCTCGTCCAAAACCACCACCTTCTTTTCATCCTCTTTGGCTGTCCAGATGCTGGGCTTCTCTGGCTTGGTCTTCTTCTTTGCTGTAGCTGACTGGCTTGCTTCCTTCTTCCGGCTGGCCTGCTCTTCTCGATACAGAACTGGAAAATCTCCTTCATCCTTTGCCTGCTTCCAGTATCGCTTGTTACTCTCCGAGACTTCCCTGGACATACTCCCAAAGTCGCAAAGAGCGAGCATCGGGAGAAACCTTTTGTACGGATTCGTAGTATCTCCTTGGAATCCGGGACGAGTGATTCCTCGAATCGGATACAGTCGCCTCGTCTTGTTTCCGCGATCCAGTATCGTGAGCATCGGCTCGCACAGGCAAAAGCATAGCTGGCGGTACTTGCACTCCTTCTTCCAATGTCCTCCATGCCAGCATAGCGAGCACAAGCTTTTTCCTGGAGGTAAGCTCCCGTACACAGTACGGCGCCGGGTAGTCTCCGTTGGCTCGATGTCCAAACGACCCTTTCCGGCTGGGTGCATACTCCATACTTCCGCGAAGCGTCCAGCACCTTTACACTCGCGGCGCGACGGAATGAGGCGTACACTGTACGGTTCCAGCTGGGCTTGGATTGCATCATAGTCTTCATACGACTTGATCTGCCAAGGGAACTCCCATAGGGGCTGATACTCTCCGTCTTTCTCTCCAATCCCGCGCATAGCCAATCCAGAAAGGATTTGTACCAACTCCTTTGTCCAAGTTGGACTGAAAGGTTCGGACCCAGGTAAATACTCTTCTCCGCTTCGTAGAGGGCGATTCTCGTCGATGTCTTCTTCATAAATTCTTTCTGTCCACTCCCATCCTGGGGTTTCCTCAGGCGGTTGCTTCTTCCCTTTTCCAGACCTTCTCTGCTCTGGAAGCTTCTTCTCTTTTTCCTGTCCAGCCTGAGCTCCGTTCCCAACTTGGGCATTTTCTTTGGCATCGCTTTAACAGCGGGTTCAGCTGGCTCTGGTGCTTGCGTGGTTCCATCGTGGATGGATTGCAAGATCTGAAGTAGACCCTTTTCTTCTCCGTGGCGTACTGCGATGTTGAGGGCTTGTCCCATAGCACTTTGCAGCCTTTCCGATGCCACAATAAATCCACTTTGAGCCTTCTCCACATTCCTGCAAGCTTGGAGCCAACTTTCCTCGGCCTTACGAGCGTTTTCCGTTTGCTCGCCTTTTCGAGCTCGTAGCTTGCCCACGACTTCAAGGGCTTTGTTGCGGTACCATTCTTCCGCCGAATCCAGTGCTGCTTCAGGTACCGTGATCTTGGCTGGCGGCTTGTTAGCTTCCTGAAGTGCTTTAGCCATACGCTCCGATTCTTCCACTGCGCGAAGACGTTTGGTTTCTTCCTCCAGTGCTTGCTGCTTCTCCTTTGTCTCAGCTTCCAAGATCCGCTTTTGCTCCTCCAGCTCGGCCAATTTTCTCTTCCGAGACTCTGCCTCGGACTTCTTCTCTTCTTCTTCTTCCTTAAGAGCTTCAAGTTGTTCTGTCTCTTGATCCTTTCCTGGGGGATCATAGAAAGATCTGGGCTTGAATTTCTGACTGTTCTGCAACATCCGGCTGTAGATACTGAGGAAGGGGGGTTGATACTTTCCGTCAAGTCTGAATCTCTTATACTCTTTCTCAAGCAACATGACGTTCTCAATCGATCCTGCCACTTCCATAGCTTCATCCAACTTACGCCGAACACCTTGAGGACTGGTGGCTTCTTCTTCCTGTTTCTTCCTAGCCTTCTCGGCCTTACGGCTTTGCTTGGCTTCTTTCTTGGCAGTCTTCTTCTCCTTCTTCTTTTCTTCTCGCGACTTTCCTCCAGTTGTACCTGGAGTCTTTGCTGGAGTACTTTCAGCTTTCCTTCCTGGCGTCTGCAGGAGGTTAGCTTGCTCCACCAAGGTAGCTCGCCTCTCTTCTGCACTTTGCCGCATTTCTTCCAACTCCGCAGTCCGGTCCACCATGACATCTTCATGTACAGGCCTTGCCACTCTCGGCAACGGTTCGTGTTCCGTAACCCGAGATACTTTCTGGTGAGGTTCATCCTTGAAGATTTCACTGTCTTTGAGTTCCATGGTTGCTGCCGCTGGGACAAGAGATCCTTCTTCCGATCGTTCTCCCATACTCGGGGATACAATTGATCCCATACACAATCCGAAATTTCCTCTTCGAGGGTAAACGGCTGAGGTCGAATAACAAGGTGAGACATGTTCATCCGCAAGCAACTTGTTTCCTGAATGCTTCCTTGGCTCAGCGTGATACTCATACAGAATCCAACCACAAATAGCAAGAGGTCCTGGTATATCTTCTCCATGATCACCTTCATGGCGAATTCCAAGATTTACTGTCCAGTTTCCAGGTATCCTCGTGTACTTCTTCCGGTTCCAATCCGGTTTCCTTCGGCCCACAGGTTTCCTGGATCTTCAGGCTTCCTTGCTCCGCTACCAAGTTAAACTGTAAAACCCTGAGCGGTCACGCTTTTACTCTTGAACCAAAGGCGCTGCATCGGTCACATAGTATACAGCTATACAATACTATACCGTAGCCTGGGCTCACCAAAGGTGTGGGGCGTTCCTATGTACAGAATTCAACAAAAGGACCCTTGGCGTGACAAGCGCGAGAATCAACCCGTTCGCGACACTGCCAGACGGCGTGGGCCCCTCATTCTCGGCCAAGCTGCTAGCCCAACACTGAAATGGCAAAGCCTGTGCTCCAACCGCATCCATGCACCAGCCATGCGCTGGAACCCTGGGTCGGCCACAAAGGCCGGTAAAGACCACGCAGCGAACATTGACGGGCAGGTCGCACGCTGCCACAGCCTCGTGTGGTCGTCGGGCAGCCATGGTAAGAGAGGAAGCGCCGTTGGAGGCGTAGTCAAAAGGGAGGTGACGGGCGAGCAACGTATGTTGCAAGCAACGGCGATTAGCCATGATGCATGGCACGAGTGCTGACCCAACACGGGCCATGGAGCGACGAAGGAAAAACCCAAGTCCCTTGGTGAAGAGACAGTGACGACTCGGCTGAGTCTAGCAGGATCAGTCGCGTCGCACAGTGCACAGCCTGTCCAGTCTGACAAAGGCAGCAGAGATAATGAAGGACCTCAACGACTTATGTCGTCAGGCAGCGAGATAATGACATCTCGTCCAAGGGCGAAAGAACGCGCCTTGCGAGGTCGGTCGCAGCCTATCCACCCTGTGCGAATGTCAGGCGTACTGACTGCCAAGCTCCCCCTGTCGCTGTGGTGTTAGAACAACAACAGATTCCGCCAGCTCGCCCAGTTGAGCCCGGCTCCCGCCAGGACCGAACAGCCATGCACATGTGAGGAAGGGCGGCGACACTACGACATATGGCAAGGGTCCGCCAACAGAAAAACCACGGGGTCACCTGGTTGGTCCGGTCGCTGCATCGCGCGGCCAACTATCCAACAGTCGTTGCATGTCGCGTCCGCCCGAAGGGGACTGACTCTCCTTCAAGAGATAGAGCATCTGATAATGCCCGTCCCTGTAGATTTCCTTCAGTCTGGTATAAGTATACTGATGGTTGTCATGGTCTTCGCTGTGGAGGTGCGGCATCAGCTCCGTAGAGATACAAGGAAGCTGGAGCCCAGGACCTAGTCCCCCTTCCCTGAGAAACTCGTCCGCCGCAGCCTTCCAGCGGCCCTGCGCCCTGGGGTGCCCCAACCGGAACCAAGGGCATTCGCCCCCCGGGAGCGTTTGCGCCTGGCCCTCCTCGCGAGCGGCCAATCGGTGAAGGAGGACCATCGCTTTGGCCTCCTCAGTGTCAATATGCGCCAGGCGCCACAAGCGGGTTGGAAAGTAAAACTTCTTAATATCTTGAGCATAAACGGCTGCCGATTTAGGGATCACGATTAGGATTCGGTAGCTCGGCTTGAGGTGCTCACACTTAAGAAGTACCAAGCAGTGCACTCACACTCCGCACGGCCTCTGTTGTTTTTCTCACCAGCGGTGACGAGGGGTACCTTGTGCAAAGAGGCATTTAGCCTCACACCTGCAACTACGGATGGCGGAACGCATGGAAGATCAATGGCTCATTCCGCAAAGCTTCAAGTGCATATGGCAATGTCATGCTCAGCATAAGCACGTGACTTCAGATGCCTTGAGGTGGCGAGCGCGGGTTGCAGGAAGATGCACTATAGCACTACTTGGCGCTCACAATGACAGAAAATTTTCGGCAGCCCCTTTCTTTCAAAAATCCAAGCCCGATTTTTTTCAAGAAAATTCAAGCTCAAGATATTAAGGGACTATCAGCGCACGCACTGACGGCCTCCTTTTTCTGTGGCCCTCGAATCCAGTAGGCCACGACGGCGCGGAGATCCCAGCCATCGGAGGTTGCAGCAGCACGCAGACGCCACAAGGCGCTATGCAGCAGACCCGCAGCCTGAATCGATAAAGAGGGCTGAGCCTGCAACCCAAGCGAGACTCGGTATGAGCCCGGATATGTAAACATTCGCGGATCGAACTCGGCACGTCTTGACGGAATGATTCCATTCTCGAAGCCCACCATCAGTCGGTCCGCGATAGCAACCTTGCATGTGACTCGAACTTCAATGTGCCGGCCGTCAGGGGTGGGGGTGACGTTGGTGAGCTGCAGAAGTGGAGCGGCCGTAGGGTCGTCAGCTAATGTCCGGGTGAGATAGATGAGTAGCTGTACTGGCAGCAACACACCGCAGTGCAGCAGCGGGGTCCCCTGTGTCACCACCACTCGTGCTGCCTCCCCCAGTGTTGCGCCGCTGGCTGGAGCCGGCGCCACGCCGGCTGTTTGACGGTGCTGAGTCTGGCTTGGTGGCAGGGTCTCGCTTGCGAGCCAAGGACATCTGCACCAAACTGCCGTCTCTGACTGGAGACTTATTTTCCACGGAGCTTTGCTTTATTTCTAAAGTAAGATTCCAATCACAGTATTCCCAAACTATATGGGAAAATCAAAGTATATAAAGAATAAGAAAATTGCTCAGGCAGATGTGGCGCTTTTTCCTTCCGGCAAAGCCGAAGGGGGAAGTCGTGACATCCCCGCACCGATCGATGGCGAACACGAGGATCGCCAACGAACACCCCGGGAGTGGAGGGAGGGACAAAAATTTCCGGCCCTTTGGCCAGGGAGCAGCTACCCACCCATCCCACCCCTGTCTCGAGGCGGCGCGGGAAATAAAAGAGATGAACTCAGACGATTCAAAGCATGCATTCATGCCATGAAATGTGGTTCAAAATAAAGCAAAGGCGTTTTGAAAACTTCGCAATAATTTTCAAAACTCTCCTCGGAAAATAAAGCTAGTAGAGGCAAGCCTCATGTGTCGCTTATTTTCCACGGAGCTTTGCTTTATTTCTAAAGTAAGATTCCAATCACAGTATTCCCAAACTATATGGGAAAATCAAAGTATATAAAGAATAAGAAAATTGCTCAAGCAGATGTGGCGCTTTTTCCTTCCGGCAAAGCCGAAGGGGGAAGTCGTGACATCCCCGCACCGATCGATGGCGAACACGAGGATCGCCAACGAACACCCCATTCACTTAAGAAGGAGATCAATCGTGGCATTGCCTTTGATCGGGCATCGAGGCGACACTCTGCACACCTGCCCCCTGACTGGAAAGATTGACTTAGCTCTCGAAGGAGGATCGGCCGGCCTGGTGGTCCCTAGCGCTTACTTTAAAAGACCTTGCTTTTATCCGACTCATTTGCTTTTATTGTCAAATGCATACATAATGAAAGACCCAGGTCTTTTCTTTAGGTCTTTTGTTGAGCTGGAAGACCTATGTCATCAAAATCAAACCCGCGCTGCTAGCTATATTGCCTTTGGTTGGCTGCTACTACTACCATACAATGTATTGCTGTGTGTTTGGCGCCTGGCGCCTCCGCAGCTCCTACAATTCTATAATCCATCTGTCCTGGATTCCAGGACTATGCTGCTAGTTTCAAACGACTACGGAACTATAATCGATCGGTACCCCTGGATGCCAGGACTATACTGCTCCGTCCTTAGCTTGGTTGATTGCTCGTTGCTTGGGGTGTATGTTACGGTCGCTTGGTTGCTTGGTTGCTTGCATGCGTCGGTCGCTTGGTTGCTTGCATGGTACCTTAATGCGTCGGTCGCTTGGTTGCTTGGTTGCTTGCATGCGTCGGTCGCTTGGTTGCCTGGTTGCTTGCATGCGTCGGTCGCTTGGTTGCTTGGTTGCTTGCATGCGTCGGTCGCTTGGTTGCCTGGTTGCTTGCATGCGTCGGTCGCTTGGTTGCTTGGTTGCTTGGTTGCTCGTTGCTTGGGTGCATGTTAGCTCGAAACATGTCTCACTGTTGCTAGCTTGAAACATGTCTCACTTTAAATTTGCTAACGTATAATGCGTCGACATAGCCGTGTTCAGCTCAGTCTGCTTGCGCCAACATCTGGCCATGGCCTCGGTCTCGTCCGTTGTCCAGCTGATTAATGTGGATTTTTTATTCCAGAGCTGGGTGCATGTACACATCTTGCTTTATCATCATCTCTGGTATGACGATGACACAGACGACTCCGGTGCCGACTTGAGCGAAGAGCAGCATATCGTTGCTGGGCGTCAGAAAATCGCAGACCTGATGCGCATAATCCACATGACGGAGCTACGCATGGTGCATATTCCTGGCAAGAGGGCCGATCTCCTCATAGAATTCTGTGTCTGTGATGTGCGACAAATTGTCATCATTGCAGCATGTTCCAAGATCTGGCTGGAACAGCTTCGGGTCGGGCTGCAGCACCATAGCGGTGCATATGGCATGTGGTGGTTGACTAGTGTTCGTCCACGGTCTCCTGCGATTTCATGCTTGCAGAGCCTCGAGATTCCCATTGGGGCAGCTGCTGTAGAACTCAGATTCTTCCGAGTCAAGCCTGTTTCACTGTGAGCCAGGGAGCGACCCGGCAGAAAACTTGATCGATTTTGAAATTGCTTGGTTGCTGGAACAGCATGAACAGCAAGAGGTGTCCCTGCAAAGTAGAGCTAGGCGTCCCTGCAAAGTGCGTCCCTGCAAAGTCCGGCCGGCTCGAAGCAAGAGACATATCATGCAACGCATGCCAGCCACCAACTTGCTGCTCAGTTTCTAGGTAGTACTGTAAGGGGATCCGTGTGAGAACTACAGGTGGTGATCATTGTGGTAATACAGCTCATCATGGCATCTGTAAGGGGATCCGTGTGATAATTATAGGCGGTGCTCACCCAAAACCCTCGAAATTGCCCACTGCATGCAGCCACTTGCAGCGCTCGCACGGCCCTAGAAGAGGACCGCTCCCGGTTTGCTTCAACTGCAGCCCAAAGGTTTCTGATTACGTTTCTCACTTACCGCAGCTTTTTGCTCCAAAAAATGGCAGCACAACTGCCAATCAGCCGCAGACGCGGCAATACCAAGCGGGCCACTCTCACACCTCCGGGATCTCCGCCGCTCCTGGGCTACGTTAGGACTGCTACTACTACTACTACTACTACCACGACAAACGACCTCGTGAAGCGGAGACGCTCCGAGGTTGCTTGTGTTCTACTATTACTATACTATACTATATTACTCATCCGAGGTCTTCTGGGCCCTCGACCTCGATCCCGAGGCCACGCAGCCCAGTGGCACTGCGCCTCACTTGCATATATATACTGCTATGTACTATACCTGCTTAATTTACCATACAAAACTGAGGATCCCGGCGCCGAGAACGCCACCTGATTGGGTGTTTCAGGCAGCAAATGCCGGGCGCCTCACTTGCAGTTAGTGCTACTACGACTATAACCATGGCGTAGTACTATAATATACTACGATAATACTGAGGATCCACGTTTCTTGGCGGCCGCCACCCGCTCCGGGAGTGTCGCCGCTCCTCGCCTGAATATTGGTATACTACTACTACTACTACTACTACTACTACTACTACTACTACTACTACTACTACTACTACTACTACTATACTACTACTACTACTACTACTACTACTACTACTACTACTACTACTACTACTACTATACTACTACTACTTTGTTCTTGTACTATACCGCCGAGGTTTATGATCTCTCACGTGCTCCTCGCCTGCACTTGGACTTCTACTTCTACTACTACTACTACTACTACTACTACTACTACTATACTACTACTACTACTACTTCTTCTTCTGCTGCTACTATACGACCACGCGTGCTACACTCAGGAGCCATCCAACAGCGACGGTCGTTCAAAACCCGCTCCTCGCTTGAATTGGTCTTGCTAGTATTAGTAGTAGTAGTAGTAGTACTACTACTACTACTGCTGCTACTGCTGCTGCATGAGGCAACCGCGAACTCCACCGGCGTTGTTGCTCCTCGCCTGCATATTGGCGCTTACCTCTATACCTAGGACTCGTTGACTCTAATACTATACGACCACGGTACTACACTCAGGATCCCTGCACCAACGACGCCAGTGGGAACGCCGCTCCTCGCTTCAATTGGTCTTGCTACTAGTACTACTACTATACTACTTTACTATTACTACTACTACTACTACTACTACTACTACTATACTACTACGACCACGTGTACTGCACTCAGGATCCGTTCACCAACGATGCCGGTGGGAATCCCGCTCCTCGCTTCAATTGGTCTTGCTTCTAGTACTACTACTATACTACTTTACTACTATTACTACTACTACTACTACTACCAATACTACTACTATATACTACTACTCAGGCCACCGCGAACGCCACCTGGGCTCGGCATGCCGCTCCTCGGCTGAAGGTTGCAATTAATAGTAGTATAGTAGTCGTCGTCGTAGTAGTAGTAGTACTACTACTACTACTACTACTACTGAGGCCGTCAATTGCTTTTGCGGTTGTGGCCACCTCGCTCCTCGGTTCGAATTGGTCTTGGTACTACTACTACTACTACTACTACTACTACTACTACTACTACTACTGAGGCCGTCAGCTGGATATGCGGTGATGGCCACCTCGCTCCTCGGTTCGAATTGGTCTTGCTACTACTACTACTACTACTACTACTACTACTACTACTGAGGCCGTCATCTGGATGTGCGGTGATGGCCACCTCGCTCCTCGGTTCGAATTGGTCTTGGTACTACTACTACTACTACTACTACTACTACTATACTACTGAGGCCGTCAGCTGGATGTGCGGTGATGGCCAGTCTTGGTACTACTACTACTACTACTACTACTACTACTACTACTACTACTAGTATACTACTACTACTGAGGCCGTCAACTGCTTTTGCAATGGTGGCCACCTCGCTCCTTGGTTGGAATTGGTCTTGGTACTACTACTACTACTACTACTACTACTACTATTATTACTACTACTACTACTACTACTACTACTACTACTATACTGCTGAGGCCGTCAACTGGATATGCGGTGATGGCGCCGCTTCTCTTAACATATCTCTTTCTCTCTTTCTCTCTCTCTCTCTCTCTTTCTCTCTGTCTCTCTCTCTCTCTCTCTCCCTCTCTCTCTCTTTCTCTGTTTTTCTCTTTCTCGCTCTTTAGTACTACTACTACTACCAGTACCGCTACTGCTACTGCCGAGGCCCTCAGCATCGCCCGTGGTCCAGCAGCTGCCGCCGCTTCTCTTAATATATCTCTCTCTGTCTTTCTACTACTACTACTACTACTACTATATACACTCCTGGATGCCAGGAGTATTTCCTGTCCTGGATGCCAGGACTATTTCTATGTAATCACAATGACGACGACTACTACTACTACTACTAAGGACGGGACTGACGATGATGCCTCTCACTCCGCTCCTCGGCCGGTACTACTGTGCTGTGATACCATATGTGCTGCTATGCTGATCTCGAGGTCGTCCCCGGGGGAGACGACCTTACCGTACTGGATGAGATCGCCGGCCTCGCGTGCGAGCACAGAGAGCGTTCAGATGCCGACTCCGCCAGCTGCAGCCACCAAGCGGATCCGATTGGTATAAAAAGAATCTAGGTCTCGCTTGAGGTAAATAGAGCACATTATAGGTCTAGCTTGAGGTAAATAGAGCACATTATGGTGGCGAAAGGATCCTCTTGGCGGGCCCGGGCAATGAAGGCGGCCAAAAAATGCACCGCTGGGCGAAGCGACTTCTCTCTCTCACTCTCTCTGTCTAGCTCTCTCTCTTCTCGACTCTCAATCCTGCACGGTGAGCTGCGCAGGACGTCTACACCGGGCGGCCTGGCAGTCTGTGGCCTGGAATATATTCTGTGTTTCCACTATACTTCTGCTACTAACTACTGCTACTAACTACTTCTACTACTAACTACTGCTACTTCTACTACTACTATACAACTACTACTTTACCACTACTACTGCTACTACTACTACTACTACTACTACTACTACTACTAGTACTACTACGACTACCACTACTATACTACTGCTATACTATGTATTGCTGTGTGTTTGGCGCCTGGCGCCGCCGCAGCTCCACAACCACTATAATCGATCTGTCCTGGATGCCAGGACTAATAATCGATCTGTCCTGGATGCCAGGACTATCTCAGGTGTCGGCATCTGCCACCCTGACTGCCACCATGTACCACGACCACGTACCACCACCACCAATGACAGCATGCGACCACGGACAAGGACTAATATCGTAAACGTCTCACTCCTCGTATCCGGCTATTTTTTGCCTGCAGCTCCAATTAAGGACATCCATGGGCATCACCAAGAAACGTGTCATTCAAGCAGGTGGGCCCGGGTCCAACTCTGTCAGTGCCTGGAATTGCTGCCTGCATGCAGAGCCGGTTTGCCACAATGTTTGTGTTGAATGATGCAGCATTGAATTTCTCCTCGAGCCTAAGCAAACGTGAATCCGAGATCAAGCAACCATCAGGTTTTCAGCTCTAGCTATGCATTTCGTTCCTCCTGGAACTCATCGGGCCTAAATGCGTACATCACACATAGCACCATTGGTACATTCAGTGATTGCACGCAGAAACGACGTAAGCACTAAACAAGCTCGAGATGTCTCGTGGCCGCGGGCGCCCAGCGGGCATGGTGGAGTTCAGTCCGGACGATGAGCAGTGCAATGACATTGTTCATCGTCTCGTGGAAGGTGCACCTGATGCTTTCAAGCAGCAGCTGCAGAAGGACGGCGTCAACGTCTTTAAAAATGCAGCGAAGCCGGCTAAGACAAAAATGGCATCAAGAGTTCAGCTGGAGGACTGGCCACACACGGTAGGTCGAGTAGTTCCAAGTGCACATTCATCACGACACATGCAATACGCGATTGAAGCTATGCATGCAGGAGCATTTGTGGTTGCTCAGGCCGCTGGTGGATGTCAGCCCGCTGCTGCCGTACGCCACGGACGGATTGGGCCGAGTCTGGGATGCTTTTGTCCAAAAGCATACGGCTAACCTGGATAAAGATGTGATCTTCTTGCACGTTGTGGAGATCAAGATGATGCTGCAGCTGCTGGGTTGCAACCGATGTTTCTGGATCCCCGTTTTTGACCCCCAGACCGCAATCGTTTAAGCAACGCCCCTAAAGCCCTATGTCCCGTAAACCCAACGCAGGTCCTTGAGGAAGCTCTGGCGAAGCTGGCGTTACTTGAGCAAGGTTTCTGGCCTTAAGGGTTGGCCACCTGCGGCACGTGAGCATCCCAGCATCCGGTTCCTTTCGATCACAAATTTTGTGTTCTTCCAAACACTAGCTGAGCGATGCCTGAATAAGGGCGATATCCAAAACTCCTGGAGATCATGGACGTGATGCAAGAACCGGAAGATGAAGAGGAGGTCGACGTATCGGCCATGTGGGGTTTGGAGGCACTTTGTAGATCCTGCTAGGCGCATGCTGTGGCATGACTCGACATGTGCGGCCGGCCGTTGAATGCATGATCAGGCTTCGACAGACACAAATGAACTGAGCGAGCGCATAGCGGCCGAGTGGAACCTCGAGGAAGCAGATGTCGCTGCAACAGCGGAAGATGCCGAAACTCTGGAGGCGTGGTGCTAGGCTTGGCATCCTGTATCGATATCTAGATTGCTCGTCAGCTTCCTGACGTCCAGGAAACGACGTTGCAAATGCAGATCAAGAACAAAAGAAAGGTTTTGATGGATCACCTGCAACAGCAGATTCAGGATGTGTCCGACTCGGAGGCTCGATGGTTCTGCTTGCTGGCATTAATTCTGAAAACCACAATCTTTCACCCCCTCGAGGAAGATACTTCGGCCAAGCCTGCGGCCAGCTCCGACCGCAAAACGGGCACCGATGCTCGGCTGAAACAATTCCCCGGTGAATTATTGAAAACCACAATCTTTCACCCCTCTGAGGACGATACTGCGGCCACGCCTTCGGCCAGCTCCAACCGCAAAACGGGCCCCGATGCTCGGCTGAAACAGTTCCCCGGTGAATTATCGAGGCCTCGCCTTTAGGGCCGGAGCCTCCCTCAATTCTCAATTCTTCAGAAGTCTGATCTCAGGCCAGGTGTTCCCAAATCAGTGCCCGCCTTGCATATGTTGCTGAGCCCGACTATCTGGAGGATGTTCTCCCCAAAGCCGCGCCGGTCGATGTCGAGAAACAGACTGCCCTGGCTGCCAAAAAAAAGGCAAAAAAGACGAAGGCTGCGAACTCCGGCAACTGGACACCCTATTATGTGAAGTCTGTGAAGAGGAAGCCTGCCAATCTCTGGGTGGTCTGGGACAGGATGCAGGACAAGCAGTGTGTGCAGATCCGCCAAGATGCCAGCCCCGACGTCGAGAGTTTGCTGAGAACATTGGTGGATGACCTGAACGCTGGCAAGATCGAAGTGAAGGAGGTGGTGGATCGAGTGAACCAGCTGAAGGCTAAGTAAGTGGGTGCAGCTGGCCGGACAACAAAAGGACTGCATGCATGCACGATGAGCACCTATGCCCATTCTTTTGTTGTATGTGGCCAGCTTGCTCGCATGCGCCGTCTCCTGCATTCATGGGTGTTGCTGTCAGCGTCTGCAGGTTTTCGTGTGCAAGCCGCGGCATCGAGCTCGACTGCCCAGCCAGGCACTCGGTCGAATCGATACATGATTTGATTCGCGGTCTGTCCGACATGCACAGCTGTTCCCGAGCCTCAGCTCCGCTTGGCTCCGTGAATGAGTATCCTGCACTATGGACGTGAGACGTCCCAATGCCGGCCGGTTGCAGCGCCGACTGCAACAGCTTTGTGTCATGGATCTGATATTGGTCTATGGCTTGTACGTGAACCAATGTCCGTGGGTCTTGCTGTCCTGCTTTGTGTACCAGTACCAGCTTAATTGCTCTCTTCGTGCTTATTTTCATCGCTTTGCCAGGTGCTCATCGAAGCCACGCTTTACGCATGCCTTTTCCGTGCTCGCCGTCCCTTGGCACAGGCCCCTCATCTAAGCATTCTGTTGCACCACCGGCTCGAATTCCTCGTGTTGCTGATTTGCTCGCAATCCCACAACTTCATTCTCTGCAGGAGCTTCTCGACCCTCTGCATTGCATTGAGTTCTTTGCCGGCCAGAGTGGAAGTGCCAAGATTGCCAAGTGCTTCAAGCGTCTGGGCCGTCGAGTGCAGGCCTTCGACCTGAGTCGCCCCTTGGATCTATATAGACTTTGAACACGCTGTGCTGCTCGGTCGTATTTCATGTCTCAGGTTCCGAGACTCACAATATGGATTCGACCGAAGGTTTCCTGGCCGGGCTCTTGAGCATCCTCAGGCTGCGACCCGGATCCTTCGTGCACTTTGGGACGGTCTGTACTTCCTTCACATGGATAAACGCCGGCACGCACGGTCGACGGCTCTGGCAGCCCCTTGGCAATCAACATCTGGACTATGTCGCCCTCGGAAGCCGGCTTGTGGAAAGGACCGTTCTACTTGCTTTGTTGGCTTGGCACATGGGAGCCGTGTTCTCCATTGAGAACCCGCTTGGCTCTATGATTGCGGAACAGCCAATTTTCCAGATCATGATCCAATACTTCAAAGAGAAGTCAGGAGGTTGGATGTTGCATTCCTTTCTGCTCCTTCTTTGCCTATAGACTTGACCCTGCGAGGTATATGGAGAGGACATGTTCCACTAGGATGTTATGGCGCCCCATCCCGAAAGATGGTCTGGATTTACTCCTGCAGCGAAAAAATGCTGGAGCACCTCATGAACGAGAGCTCAGTCACAGATGATGCAACCGCCGTGCAGGAGGAGGGGACTGCGAATGGGCCGGTCACGTACCGGCCCCTGGGCAAGCTTGGAAGAGTTTCCTGTGTGCGTGCGGACAGCTTATATAGTAGCTATGCACTTGCCATGGTTCTTTGAAGCTGCTCAGGGTATGGAACGATACAACTCAACGGGTGTCGGTCCAGGGAGGTCCGGGACTCAAAGCGACACAATGCTATCCTACAAGGCCAGCCCTGTAGTGATCCAATGTTTAAACCACACATTGGAATGAACGAATCATGTGCCCTGGCCAGGTTTGCTAAAGCCATCACCCACTGGTGGTCTCAGAATCACCGAGCCCTTCGTTGTGAGGGTTTTCAACGACGGCATGGCCTTGCTGATGCAGCCACGGGCAAACACCCAAGGGTGATGATTGAGGATCTTGTGCGGATCAGCCAGTTGAACCATGCTGCCATGGGCATGAATGGCTTCCTGCAGCAGTGTGATGATCTGTTCGGGTAGCTATGGATCTACATCCACAGGAAATGCTACCCGTTACCCACCCGTTACCTAAATAAAAGACCTAGGCTTAATAGCTCTAGCCATACCCGTTACCCACCCGTTACCCCCCGTTACCCTGTTGTGACACCAATCTATGCACCATGTGGTGAATCCTGGATGCTGGTCAGAGGCCGCACAAAAAAGACTTGAGCAATGCCGTTGGTACCCTTTCCCATGTTGGTCCAGTGATCATGCAAGTGACCGCACACAGAACACTCTCATTGTGTCGCTGTGGGTCGACTCCTGAGGCTTTTGTTAGGTAGGGTAGCTCCGTTTTTCGGCGATGCCTGGTGCCAAAGAGACGCTCAAGATCAAGGACGAGCTGCTTGACAAGGCTCTTCATGCCATGGCGGTCGGCTCCGGAAGCCAGCTGAGTGCAATGGCAGCTCCGTGAGGGACTCGTGCGTTTGTGCTGTGCTGGTGTTGCTGCCCTGCACGATTGCATCGGTGTAAGGGTCGTTGTGCTGCAAGGGTCGCCGACGAGCTCGAGACCCAGCTGGAAGCTATGATTGAAGAGATGGATGCTGAAGAAGCTGCCAGCTGCAATAAAAGAAAGGCCAGCGAGGCCTTTGAGGAGCCGTCAACGACGACGGAGGATGCCAAACTCACGGAACTTCGCAAGCTAAAGGAAGCCGAGGCCCACGTTACAACCCCGTTGCTGTTTTGATGCCACCTCGAAAAAGCAAACTGTGCTTTTTGGGTACTCCCCAACCTTGCTTGGCCAGGCTTTGAAAAGAAGGGAATGCGAAGAGCTGCTACGCAAGCAGCAGGAAGCCGAGGCCCGTGTTCTGGTCTATAGTCCTGTTGTTCCGGATTCCTCCCCATTGCTTGATCAGGCTTCCAAAAGAAAGGAAGCCGAGCTCTTACGCAAGGCCGAGGCGCCCTTACCCTCCGAGTCCTGTTCTTAAGATCGTGCTTCGCCACCATTACTTGCCCAGGAGTTGAAACGATCGCAAGAGGAAGAGCTGCTGCGCAAACAAAAGGAAGCCGAGGCCCCTGTTGCAGTTTCACTCCATTCTTTCCGGGTTTCCTCACCATTCCTTGACCAGGATTTGAAGAGAAAGGAAGAAGAAGAGAGGCTTCGAGAGCTGTTACGCGAAGCTGAGGCCCGTGTACTCTATAAGTCCTGGTTTTTGAATGTTTTTGAGTCTCCTCACTATTGCTTCACCAGGCTTTGAAGAGAAAGCAAGAGGAAGATCTGCTGCGCAAACAAAAGGAAGCCGAGGCCCCTGTTGCAGTCTCAGTCCATTCTTTCCGAGTTTCCTCACTTTTCCTTGACCAGGAGTTGAAAAGAAAAGAAGAAGAAGTGCGGTTCCGAGAGCTGTTACGCGAAGCTGAGGCCCGTGTAGTCTATAAGTCCTGGTTTTTGAATGTTTTTGAGTTTCCTCACTATTGCTTCACCAGGCTTTGAAGAGAATGCAAGAAGAAGAGGTGGTGCGCAAGCAGAAGGAAGCCGAGGCCCTTGTAAGACGCCGTCCGAGTCCTCTTTTTCTGCGTTTCCAGACCATGGCTTGACCAGGCTTTGAAGAGAAAGGCAGATGAAGAGCTCTTGCGCGAAGCCGAGGCCCGTGTATAGTCTGTGAGTGCTGGTTTTGGGGTTTTCTCAGCATTGTTTCAGGAGGCTTTGAAGAAAAAGCAGGAACAAGAGCTGCTGCACAAACAGAAGGAAGCCGAGGCCCTTATGCCGTGCGAGTCGTGATTTGCAGAATTTCCTCATGATGATTTGAGCAGGATTTGAAGAAACTGCAAGAGGAAGAGCTGCTGCGCAAGCAGAAGGAAGCCGAGGCCCTTCTGCCGTGCGAGTCGTGATTTGCAGAGTTTCCTCATGATGATTTGAGCAGGATTTGAAAAAAATGCAAGAGGAAGAGCTGCTGCATAACCAGAAGGAAGCCGAGGCCCTTATGCCGTGCCAGTCGTGATTTGCAGAATTTCCTCATGATGATTTGAGCAGGATTTGAAAAAACTGCAAGAGGAAGAGCTGCTGCGCAAGCAGAAGGAAGCCGAGGCCCTTCTGCCGTGCGAGTCGTGATTTGCAGAGTTTCCTCATGATGATTTGAGCAGGATTTGAAAAAAATGCAAGAGGAAGAGCTGCTGCATAACCAGAAGGAAGCCGAGGCCCTTATGCCGTGCCAGTCGTGATTTGCAGAATTTCCTCATGATGATTTGAGCAGGATTTGAAAAAACTGCAAGAGGAAGAGCTGCTGCGCAAGCAGAAGGAAGCCGAGGCCCTTCTGCCGTGCGAGTCGTGATTTGCAGAGTTTCCTCATGATGATTTGAGCAGGATTTGAAAAACCTGCAAGAGGAAGAGCTGCTGCGCAAGCAGAAGGAAGCCGAGGCCCGTGCTGCCGTACCACATCATTTTAAGGGTTTCCTCACCCTTGCTTCACCAGGCTTTCCAGAAACAGGAAGATTGCCAGCAGAAGGAAACCGAGGCCCATGTTAAAGTCCGATTTAGGGTTTCCTCATCTCGCCATTGCTTGACCAGGATTTGAAGAGACACCAAGAGGAACCGCAGCAGAAGGAAGCCGAGCCCTGTCTTAAGACTTTCGATTTGCTGTTGTTGGGATTCCTCGCTGATTGCCTGATGAAAGAAATGGATATGCCCCTATATATAGGCTGGGACGCAGAATCTTGCCAAGCTCCTGAAGGATGAGGCCGCTTCACGTCCGTTGCATTATAATGTGCTCACGAATGTCTGAATTCGACAGGTGCCTGCAGGAACAAAGGACACCCAGGCAGGATATGCTGCATGACACATACCCAGTGCAGAACACATTCCATGGCACTTTGAGAGGTGATGCTTTTGATGAAGCAACTCCAGGAGTTGCGGCGACAGCGGGAGGCCTCATGTAACTCAAGATTACTCGCACGTATTCTTGACAAATCCCACAGCTAGAGACGTTGCCATGAGACATTTGCAGGACTTGGAGCAGAAGAGCAAGCCAAGAATCCCGCAGGAGGGCCACACATGAACCTTCAACATATGCTCATTGCAAGTTTTTCCTGCATGTGGAGCCTGCCCTATAGGCTATAGACAAGCGTTGCCAGGAGGCGCTGGATAAGCTCCTGGGCCAGGGTGATGAAAACAATGATGGGAGGGCTGCCCCATGCAAGCATATTGTAAGCCGGTATGTAGTATCTAGAACTGGTTTTGTGGAGTGAGATGTAGATATGTCTCGACCAATGCAGTGGCAAGGATCCAGAGGACGAGGCGCTTCTACAAATGGGGTGGGGAAGAGTCAAAGTGGAGAAGCCGCCCGATGCCGCGAAGACGGCCGACGCCGCGAAGGCTGCGAAGGCAGACGATGCCGCACAAGCGGCCGATGCCGCAAAGGCGGCCGATGTCGCGAAGGCGGCCGATGCCGCGAAGGCGGTGCCGCGGGACTACAACCACAGACAGGCGGCAATGAAGCTGCTTCGCCTTCGAAGAAATGTGAACAGGATGGCTGATTTACCACCAAAGCTGCGGGAGTTGGTGGCCAATGACGAGGAATCCTGTGTCCAAGTTGGACAACATTTTACATGTTTATGGGTACTTAAAACAAATTAGGAATGAAACTGTAAATTTTTAGTCCTATTCCAACCATGCACTACAGGAGGCTGCGAGCAAACTGCTCAGAGAGCACGGCGGAAACCTGGAGGCGATGATCCAGTCTGCGAAGCACAGCATCTTCAAGGAGACTGCAGAGATTGACACGGAGACGACAACTCCGTTGACGGAGTTTCAGGACGGGCCTCGATGGGCTGGGCTTGCAGTTGCTTCTTGTTGTTCCCGTGCTTACTTCGTTGCTTATTGCTCGCTTGCACAGTAAACTTTGGTCGTCCTCCCACTTTGCATATAGGTTGCTTGGTTCGTTGCTCGGTCTTCGCTTGTGTGCAAGCGCTACCGTAGGTCGATTTGTTGCTTGGTTGCTTGCTTGCTTCGTTGCTGGTTCGCTTGCACAGTAAACTTTGGTCGTCCAGGTGCTGCAGATGTACGGCCCCGTGAAGGGAGCCGAGTTGATCAAAGAGAAGACGGACCGAGGGGAAACGATTGAGGACAAAAACCTGGCTGGGAACATCCTCTACCTCGTCGCGAACGACAAGCTGGAGCTCAGCAACAAGTCGGGCAAGCGGCACGAGTGGAGTGCAGAAAAAGACAATCGCCCTCAGGCAACAAGTGCTCCACCGCCTTCATCCGGATCCAGAACTACGACACCTACTCAGCCTACCCCGACCACGAACACCGAAACTCCCAATGCTGAGGAGGCCAAGCCGAAGCCCAACGACAAGCCGAAGCCCAACAAAAAACCGAAATCCCTGACACCCACAACGCCCCTGGAGAGGGCGGAGAGCTTGTGCGGCGAGGTTCTGAAATGCAAGACCGAAGCCAGCAAGCTGTCCACACAGCTGAAGAGCTTGAGCTACGCAAATCAGCTCGTCGAGGATTTGGAGAAATACATCGTCAAATTTGACACGCTGTATTGCGACATCAGGAAAC
Source organism: Symbiodinium sp. CCMP2592 (assembly GCA_905221615.1). Taxonomy (NCBI): domain Eukaryota; class Dinophyceae; order Suessiales; family Symbiodiniaceae; genus Symbiodinium; species Symbiodinium sp. CCMP2592. The sequence continues at coordinate 331,069 of CAJNDT010000014.1, read as the reverse complement.
TGATCCAGCAAAAGATCGACGAAGAGAAACCCTACATCGTGCATGTGAAAGCCTTTGTCGAGCTTCAAAAAAGTTTCCAAGATGTCAAAGCGAGTGCCTCGGCCATGGCGAGAGGGGTCAAAGCGAAGGCGTCCGCCAAAAAGGGTGCCAAGAAGAAGACTGACCCTGGTGAACAGGCTGCCTGAGCATCCGCCTGAGAGTTCTTTCTGCCTGGAGGCACAGTAGGATTTTTGAATGGTGTCAAGCTAGCTGTTCCTGATCGAAGTTGCGGAAACCATTGGAATATGCCAATGTTTCGCTGGGGTGCCTCCTCAGGAGACGACGCCAGATGGAGCCATGCAGTCGACAAAAAATAACGGTCATTGCGCAGATGCAGCGACGACTTTTGCAACTATATCAGAAGTAAGTAACCATAATCTACTAGTCAGGGTGGCGGAAGTGCCAACGCCTGACAAGCTAGGTTTGGTTGGTAGTCAGTAGTAACCACCACTACTACTATTACTACTACTACTACTACTTACTACTACTACTACTACTACTACTCCTACTCCTACTCCTACTGCTACTGCTACTGCTACTGCTACTGCTACTGCTATTGCTACGTACTGCTACTGCTACTGCTACTGCTACTGCTACCACTACTACTTCTACTATACTTGCTGAGGTTGGAGGCCGAACCACGTCCGTCGAAGGTGAGACGAAGGTTGCCGCAGAACCGTGCTAAGACTCTCTCGTGAAATGAAGTGGCTGTGCTGGAACAAGCTAACAATCCCTTGTCCCACCAAGGAACGCCGAAAATCTTGATTCTTTCGGATGCCGCTTGCTGGCGGAAGAGATTGCGTGCGGCAGTCTGAGCGTAAGGAAACTTCGCAGCTGAGTGGAAGCACTTTCTACCTTTTCGAACAGACTGGTAGTGGTAATTACCCAAAATAACTATAAAACTAAAAGTATAGCCTTAAGAGTGTACCCTTTTATATCTATACTTTCACATGAAATCAGCACCTCAGGAAAAGCAGCTCCATAGCTGAAGCGTTCGTCAAGGACGGCGCCCGGGGCGCTTCGTCGAGGAATCTCGGCTCGTCGAAGAGGGCACGCGATTTTTATCGCTGGATAAAGACGCCTTGCAAGCCCTACCAGGCCTGAAGACATCGACGTACTGTTGGCAACATCATGGCTTGATTCATGTGATATGTAGGCACAAGTCAACTAGCCGGCAATCTTCTGTCGCAGGCCAGAATTCCGCTCTTGGCCACGGACAAAGACAAAACATCAGTGGTGATGGAACAGGTTGCTTTCGTCCTTCCAAGCCGCATGCTCCATGAATGCCAGAAACGAGGCCGCATGTCGCATGATGTTTATGGCGACTCCGGATTCGCCGGCCTCTACGAGTACTGGAGCCAAGACGACCAGAACTGGATTATGAAACAAGGCTTCCAAAACTCCATGGCCACAACCATCCCGCTCAATTTCCACGAGGATGGGGTGCCGGCCTTTCGTGAAGAGAGCTACAGCTTCTGGTCTTGGATGCTCGGCTGCACGTGAACACATCTCATGTCCTGCGTCGACTCATGTCGTGCTGCTTTTAGTCCCAGGAGTGCTCTCAGCCGGAAAGGGGCGCAGGACAGTCGTTTCTTGGTAGTTGGACTGGCGAGTAGTCGGATACTGCCAGCGACGAAAGCTGCGATTGCAGCCATCATCGCCTGGGATGTGGGGCAGCTTCAGTGCAACCAGTGGCCTCGTGAAGACCACTTGGGCCGTCCGTATCTTGGCCGGGATGATTTAAACATATTCAGGAGGATTGTATTTCCTGCTCTCTGTGACTTGGCCGCTGCTCCAGGCTCGAAGGAGCCTTGGACGCCGAGAGAGCTGGGCAGCCCATTCTGAAAGGGGGTCTGACGGCAACTTTCTGCACCTGGAAAGGCGACCTGGAAGCCAGGGTTTCATCTCACGATCTGCGAGAGAGGCAGTACCGCTCTTCTTTTGCATTCGGCAGACTGCTTGAATCATCAGTCTAAGTGAACCTGATGCTCGACTCTAGCTCCATAAATATTCAGATCTCCCAGGTTGCAAGAAAATTTGCGATTTGTGCTGTGCCGGGTTTCCTGGTGTGTCCTGGGGCGACTTCTCGCCAAACGCGACATGGCGACGGACGGAGGGCGTTTCGGATTGGGAAGACACAAGCTTTTGGAAAGTCGTGCCTGGCTACGATCGCAGCAGGATCCGTTTGGACTGCAACATGGCTTCAATTCTCACACGTGTTCTCAGTTGCTATGCCAACAAATTGGCTATAAGCAAACCAATATCACATAGTATTTACATTCGATCCTTGCTGTAGAATCAGAATATTTACAGGCCTGCACCTCCTGCCCATCGGTATCTTGCAAGACCTCATCGCCCCGTTGCTCTGGGAATGGCTGGATGACTCGAGCTTGCACCGTTTTTGCGGTCTGGAACCCTCGGCCACCTGGGATGATGTGCTGGTGTCTTTCACAGCAAAAGCACGTGCGTGGGCACGTGAGCGAAAGCTGGACCTCTGCATCAAGCCTCTCACGATGAAAAAACTGAACTTGACGTTTGCTTTGGACCGCTGGCCAGAGTTGGAGGGCCGGGTCAAGGTGGCTTGGATCATTGGACGATATACATTTTCTGCTTGCTACATGATGCAGCTTCTGCTTCCTATGCATGTGACCCGAGCTTGATTAGCAACCAAGGCAGGGAGGTGCAAGGTTTTGATGCACTTCGTCGCCCATGCTGCCGTGGCGATCGACACACTTGCTGCAATGAAGTTGTCAGAATTCCATAAGTCTACATAGTGGTCCCGAAATAGAATCCGAAAGGTTAGATTCTTATCATAAGTGCCCCAGAGTAAGCTTGGTACGCCTGGTTGCATGAAGGAAACCCGGACGTGTTGCATTTACAGCCTGTGTACCAATTCTGCTCAGGAGCAGGAACTGCCAGACAATGCGACGGGGCACGTCATCTTTATGGCTCGACAACGAGCAATTATGGCCTGGTCTGTGAGCACCCTCCTGCAGCTCTGGGCAGCCGGCAGCAAGCCGTATCTGTCCGATGATGAAGCGCGGGAGTCCATATTCTTGGGCAATCTCTTCTTGGAGAGCTTTCAGCGACTGGCCGCATTCAACATCCACGCAGGCAAGCTGCTCTATCATTTTAAACCGAAGCTGCACATGCTGGGACACTTGCTCGACTTTGTTGCCTCGACCAAAGAAAACCCGGAGTCTTTTTCGAACTGGGTGGACGAGGACAACATGAAGTGGCTGGCAAAAATTGCGGCATCACTGAAGCCGAAGACGGCCACACAGCAGCTGTCCAGACAGTATCTCTTGAAGAGAACTCTGGCATGGTCGCGTGAGGGGTGAAAAAGGTCCTTAGATGCCTCCGGTTTAGGGTGTTTAGTGGTTTTAGGGTTTAGGGTTCAGGGTTTTTTAGGTTTTGCCTAAACCCTTAGATGCCTCCGGTTTAGCGTGTTTAGGGTGTTTAGGGTTTAGGGTTCAGGGGTTTTTAGGTTTTGCTTGGGTATTCTGGCCGGGCGAGCACTAATCAAGCCTGTGGAAAAGGGCTTATGGTTTTTGGGCCCCGAGCCTATTGTGCCGAGCAAGCCCCACCACCCGTAGGGCCCGTAGTCATACAATCACCGTGTCCGAAGGCCTGTGATAGCAAACCCCCACCGAGAGCCTTATTCTTGCAAGCCCCACCGAGAGCCTTGGAGCAAGCCCCACCGAGAGCCGAGCAAGCCCCACCGAGAGCCTTAGAGCAAGCCCCACCAAGAGCCGAGCAAGCCCCACCGAGAGCCTTGGAGCAAGCCCCACCGAGAGCCTTATTGCAAGCCCCACCGAAAGCTTTAGAGCAAGCCCCACCGAGAGCCTGGGAGCAAGCCCCACCGAGAGCCTTGGAGCAAGCCCCACCGAGAGCCTTATTGCAAGCCCCACCGAAAGCTTTAGAGCAAGCCCCACCGAGAGCCTTGGAGCAAGCCCCACCGAGAGCCGAGCAAGCCCCACCGAGAGCCGAGCAAGCCCCACCGAGAGCCGAGCAAGCCCCACCGAGAGCCTTATTGCAAGCCCCACCGAGAGCCTTGGAGCAAGCCCCACCGAGAGCCGAGCAAGCCCCACCGAGTTTTTACCTTTGTGTTTGGCGCCTGGCGCCTCCGCAGCTCCACAACCACTATAATCGATCTGTCCTGGATTCCAGGACTATGCTGCTACTTTCAAACGACTACGTGACTATAATCGATCGGTACCCCTGGATGCCAGGACTATACTGCTCCGTCCTTTGCTTGGTTGATTGCTCGTTGCTTGGGGTGTATGTTACGGTCGCTTGGTTGCTTGCATGCGTCGGTCGCTTGGTTGCTTGGTACCTTGCATGCGTCGGTCGCTTGGTTGCTTGGTACCTTGCATGTGTCGGTCGCTTGATTGGTTGATTTCTCGTTGCTTGGGTGCATGTAGAGCTTGAAACATGTCTCACTGTTGCTTGCTTGCATGTGTCTGTCGCTTGGTTGGTTGATTGCTCGTTGCTTGGGCACATGTAGAGGTTGAAACATGTCTCACCGTTGTTAGCTTGCATGTGTCGGTCGCTTGGTTGGTTGCTTGCTGGTTGCTTCGGCACATGTAGAGCTTGAAACATGTCTCGCCGTTGCTAGCTTCCATGTGTCGGTTGCTTGGTTGGCTGGTTGGTTGCTCACTTTTTGTGTGTTTTGTGGTGAATTGGCATCTTTACAAATCCTGTAACTCTAACAACCTCCTGAATTCAGACTCATGAACGCCAATATTGAACTCCAACAAAAGACCTGGCGCTTTTATCATGCCAATTTGCTTTTCTCAAAAACCAGGTCTTTTAAAAAAAGACTTAAGAAAAGACTTGGGCCCACCAGGGGGTTGCTTGCACTTGGAACGCGGCTAAACCAAGGGAGCATCGCCTCAGCGTCGCAGCTCTCAAAGATCAGCAAGAGTTGCCTCCACAAAGGGTCTTTTGAAGAGCCTTTCACCAAAGAGGCCAACACTCCGGAGTGATCCACATACATGGTCACCCTCTGCATGTTCAAGTGCTTCGACCACGCTTCTCTCGCACATACCACTGCATACATCTCAACTGGGCCTATCAAATGCCTTTTCCCGAGAGCCTCCCAGCTCTGTACAACGCTCAAAGGGATAGCACATGCAAAGAAGAAAGTGCACCACGCGCCGTTGTCGAAATGGTACAAGACTCCTCCGACAGTGGCGGGGTGAGTTTCATTCGTCGGCTCGTACGCTCCATCTGTGAAAATCACAGAACGGCGAGACCCCACACAGGCCGGGACTATCCTAGGGGTACCCCCAAGAACCCGGGACCTAAGATTACAAAGGGCCTGCACAGCCGTGGCATCAAGGGCTTTGGCCTGAGAACTCATCGTGCACGCCCTAAGGTCGGCCAGTGCCAATCTGCCCAATCGCCCGTGCAGCTGACCCTCGGCAAACTGGAGGCGACCGAACAAAGACGGCAGAGTCTTCGGATCAAGATGGCCCGCACTCAAGACGGAGTCCACCGCCTCAGCGATGGCAGTAGCACGTTCGGGCTTATTCCCAATCTTAACTACCCCAAAGCTACCAAGGTCAACCCGAACGCCTAGAAGTTCGGCCTCATGGCTGAAGGGAAGATCCTTATCTTCTGCCCAGGCGAAACCCAGCAGGTCCAACGCGGCTCTGACAGTCGACTGCGTGTTGTTACAAAGCGGCAAGACCTCTAACACCGGGTAATCGTCGAAGCAGTTGCAGGCGAGCACCTGCAACGCAATCAGAACCCTTTGGAGCAATCTTGCAACGCGATTGAATGAAACCACCGACGAGGTGGCCCCAAACAGAAGGGTTCGGCTCTCGAAGCCAAACGCAAGCCCCGAAACCGGGTCCTTGATGGCCACTATGCTCAGACAGCGGTCTCGTGGAGAAACCGCCAACTGTTTATAAGCACTTTTCAAGTCCACTGTTTTCAAGCTCGGCTGAAGCGCATCGGGCTTCAGGGCCCTCCAGAAAGAATGCACCGGAAAGCGAAGATGGTCACCGTCCGACAAAGGGATGCTCACCTCGCCTTTTGCAATGAAGATCTTAAAGAGGGTGATCGCAAGCCAGACCAATTCATCAAGGGCCCTCAAAGAAATCCGATCGGAAACAGCATAAGCGCAGTTTACAGAGTTCTCGGCCAAATCGTCTATCGACCGCGTCTTGGCTTTTTGCACAATGCCGAACCTCCGCACTGGAAGCCAGCCTTCTGGATGACGGGCTTGCAGCTCGTCCCACGAGTAAGGCCCGGTTAGCCACTCCTTGACTAGCATCTCTTGCTGTGTGGAGTCCCACACTTCCCGAGCTAAATCGTCCACCTCCGCGTTCGCCACCTTCGCCCACAGCGCAGGCCTAAGGAATTTAGCATGCTGCACAAGCTCTGCCCTTGTCATCAGAGCCGGTCTTCTATCCACATCGAAGATGCCCGAAGGACTCGACTCCCCCACTAAAGGAAACCCATGCTTGAGGTGTTCGAAGACTTCAGTGTCAGGCCAACTGAAAGACGATGCAATCTTCTCCAAAAGCAAGATGTTCTTGCCCTTCATAACAGAAGCTACACCAGGATCCATGGCAGCATGCAGATTTGCTTCGGCACCAGCCAAATCGCGTTTCCAAGAAGTCCACTGCTGGAGCAAATTCAGACGGTGTTTCATCACACCAACCGGGCCCTCTTTCAAGGTAAAAGCCAACGCTCTCAACATGAAGTCTGGGACTGCCACGCACAAGTCGAAGGGATGATCGATATGCAATGCCTGAGCCACAAACTCTTGTTCCGTGCGGTAAATGCCAAAGGTAACTGCTGAAGGCACACCTGACAGGCTTCCGACCTGTTTCGCACCGACGACCCCCCGATCACACACAACGCGAAGAAGGCGGGAGCCAGGAGGGATGGACCCTACGGCACATGTGAGATTGCCTTTATTATCCAAAGGAAGGGGCCACGGGAACTCACGGACCGTGGCCTGGCACTTAAACTCGGCGATCTGCGGCTGGAATTTTGACAATCGAGGCTGCCGCCCAGCGGCTGCGACGGCAGAATGCCGCGAACTCTGCAGTGGAACAGCGTGCTCAAGTAAGAGGCCAGACTGGCCAACCGCCAGCTGCAGGAGGCCAGCAAACACATCACAGAATTTGGGTGTGTACAAGACATCTGGTGCAAGCGAGCCCGCAGCGTGGGGCCCGGGGCGACAACGACATGCTGGCACCGGCATGCCAGCCAGCGCGGCCTGGGTTGTGCACAGACGCATTTTGACCGGACAGGGAGCCCCGTAGCAACCTGCACAGAAGTCTACGCAATGGAGGTTGTCGGGCAAGTCGAGCTGTTTCCACAGGGCTGACGCCAGGGGATGCAAGACACTCCAATGCGAATCAGATGCAAGCAAGAGCTTGGCGAGGCGAATGGTTTGCCCGGCGCTAAAAGTAGCCTTAAAACAATCCTTGGTCGCAGGAAAGAAATGCACGTGAAAAGGGGCGTCTTGGCTGATGACAGTCTGCGCAAAGGAGAAACCCGACTCAGTTTCAATGTCCACAGGGACAAGGTGAGTGTGCACTCGCCCAGCGGGGCGAGAATGTTCAAGCGCTATGATTTGGAATCCGTCCCGCCGCACTCGAGCCGGCAGCAGCCCGGACCCACATTTTATCTCGACATAGAGAGCAGAACCGGGCTTCAAGGGACTAGCAGGGTCGCTCACAGGTTCCTTAGGGCCAACGGCGGGGACAACCGAAGCGGGCAAGGGCCTAAGCGACTCCTGAGCTGCAGTAGAGGTCAAGGATGGCGGCTGACGAGCACACACTTCTGCAGGCACCAACCGCGCACCCTCGGGCGCGCATTCCGGAACATCAACATGACACTCGCGGAGAAAGTCAAGATGTTCCTTGCATAGGGATTCGACATGATGGATTGTGAATGCAACCAGCAAGACTCTACGGCCCTGCCACGCCTCGGTGTAGTGCCAATTGTGTCTGGCATTGAATCGGACAGGGCCCTTTGCAACCTGCAAGCGAGAGCCTCGGGCACCATTAAGGTCGGATACATCCCGACCGTTTTCATGCTCCACAAAGATGGCTCCACCTGAGAATTCAGTCAGTGCAATCGCCAAGTTATGCAAGTTGGCATTCCACTGATCACGATGGCGCTCAGTGCGAACATCCTCGAATATATTTATTGAAGAAAATTTAAACCCCGGTGCACGCTGTCTCACAAACCTTGCAAAGACTTTGAGCGCCTCCGGGTTGGCTGAGGCATTGGCCTTCAGGCCCACATTACCACCAAGAACATACGCTCCCGTGGCATAAGATTTCGAAGTTGGGAGAGGTGCATCGGCACCCCTCTTCAAGGCATCCGAAGGAAGACCATCGAAGACTCGCAGAACATCGGTGGCACTCACATGACCCTCGTCAAGTGTAGAGCCTGCTGTGCGGCTCCGTGACTCAGTTAGGGATAGCCTTATGTAACTCCCGCGCCCACCCGCAAACGCCTTACACGTTTTATACCAAGGGTCCCCCCTATACTTCCCAATATTCCCTATAAAAATCCCTATTCCTGACTTCCCCACCTCGCCCGATCCCCTAGCAATTCTCCCCCTAAATCTTTTGTGGAGGTTTTAGGTTGAGAAATTTGATGAGGTGGTGTGTCTGTAGCCTTAGCTGTTCGAGACCTCGATCCCCTGTCCCGTTCTTGCATTCCTTGAGAAATGGATACTGTCGGTGCTACATTCACCGACAGCTTATATTCCATGGTGCAGCTCACCGTTCAAGAAGGAAAGCTGGAGAAGCTCAAATTACTGGAAGCGGACCTGCAGACAAAGATGGCGGAAATCTCGCACTGCCTCGAAGTCGTGCAAGTATCGATCGTGGAGGCTCAAGACAAAAAACGGTCCGCTAACGAAGCTGATGTTGTGGCTGATCAGCTGGCAAAAATGCCGTTCAAATGATGTCTCACCCGTGAGAAACAGAGAGCACTGATGAAACACATTGCAACATGTCTTTTTGCATCAAGCGGTTATCAGATTGCATTGTGTGCATTGCGAAAGTTGCAACCTTGCGCGATTTGGTATGTGTCCGCAGCATTTTGCCATCGACAGCTGATTGCTCGCTTCGCTCGTTCGTTTTGGTGCCATGGACGGGCAGATGCGAAAGCTTGTAATTCGGCTTGATGTTAATTGAATTTTTGGTAGGGGTGTTGTGTTGTAGTGCGAATAAAGCTGTATCTGAGGCTGCTCTCGAGACGTCTTCGACACACCGCCCCTTCGTGCTGGTGCAGATGAATACAGATGAGGCTAACAAGGTCGAAGAAAAGACCTCGGTTTCTTGATTATAAACCATAGTTTTAGTTGAATGGGTATTATTTCTTATGTCTTATCTATTTATCTAAGGTTATGCTGGAGATGCTGGACGACAGCAGCAACGAAGCTACCGAAGACGAGAGTGAAGCTGATCGCGGCGACAATTTTAATAGCGTGGAGGGTGATAGGGTAGATAGGTTTAGTAAGTATCGGGATTTAAATGCTATGGGTTCTATCGAACAGATAGGCGGGGCCCCGAAGAAACGGGGCAGGGGCGAAGGTGGTGAGGGTGGTTTTAAGCCGGTTAGTGGGTATTCTAATAAACGGCAACGGGACCGCCTTATAGATGAAGAACTAAAATCTTTATTGTCCCGTATCGAAAATTCTAATTTGGGCCCTGTGTTCGACGATCCCGTTGCCGATCTTAAAAAAACTCTGGCCGCATCAAAAACCCCTAACACTCAGACTTTCCTGAAGCTATTTAAGAACGTAGGAGATAAAGAGCTTTCTGATGCGGTCGGAGTTTTAGGGAGTAATAACAATATCAGTATAAGGTTAGGTCACATGTGCGATATGCTTTGTGGCGATGTGGATAATGGTTTAACCGAGTTAAAAACCCTTATTAAGACTATGGAGGCCTTAAAACTTAGGACTATGGAAGGGGTTTTGGTTAATCTCTTCGGGGACAGCTCCGGCAATATCTCTTGGACCGACCTCTACAGCACCTTATCTCAAATCCCCTTAGATAGGTCCCGCATCACTATTCCTCCATCTAACACCGGAGCTGGTCCGATGGGTGCCGGTGGTGGTGCCGGCGGTGGTGGTGGTGGTGATGATGATAACGATGATGGTAAGGATAAGAAAGAGAGGCTTGAGCACTATTATATAGGTGGGAATACCGGGACTGATGAAGAAATGCCCCCTATCAATGAATTAAGCCTTGGTGGTGACGATGATAACGGGGGCGGTGTTAGTTCCGAAGCCCCCGCAACTAAAAGACCCGTAGGTAGGCCCAAAAAGAATTGAAAAACCGCCCCCGTAGTGATGATAATTAAAAGTAGAATTTAATCAAAGTTTTGTGGCACGATGCAACAACTGCGTCGATGCCCCAACACAAAACCTCTAAGGAGCCGAAGCACAGAGGACAGCGGCAAAAGAAGTTTAGAAGCTTTTCCGAATGCTTGTTGTTGCCTCGAAAACGCATGAAGCAGTTACACATGTTGTCGTTGCGTCGAAGCTTTCTCTCAAGAGCGGTTGTTTTCACAATGAGCTCCGAACATTACCCCCTGGAGTTCGACATCGACGAACTCTTGCAAGGGGCACCATTGACGCCGCCGCTGGATATTATAGGATGGGAGGGGGTATGCAATCAGATGATGTTACGTGCCATCCCACATACACCGCCTGAAGGTGGTGTCGGAGATGTGTGGGCAGATCATATTAGGTTTTCAGTACCGCGGACACCTCCAACGCCTATTAGAGTTCCTGAAAGACCGATGCCTGACATCGATGGGTTGAAATACGACACCGAAGACGAAAGCGATGTCAATGTTATGCTGGGCCTACCTCCTCTTCTACCTGAACTACATCCTCATGATGAAGCATCAGCGAAGAAACCTACCAAGGTACCAAAAAAGAAGAAGAGCTCGATACCGCACCTTTGCTATTACAAGTCGTTATCATCATCTCTCTCTCTCTCTCTGTGTGTGCGAAGCTGTGTTGATTAAAAAATAATTAATCAACTCAGGCGATTGGGCAAGTTCTCCCTGAAGGTTTCCAAGAAGTGGAAAAGGCCACTTTGTCCCAATCATATTTGTCTTGTAATGCTGGTCACGTGTGCCTTAATCGCCATAAACTCCCTTTTCTATCCAAGGTGAGAAGACCAGCAGCGGAGCTTGTGGCAAACCCTACGCTTCAAAACGAAGGAGACTGCCTGGGTTCAATTTTTTATATTATATATATATATATATTTCTTTAGATAAAATATATTTGCGAAATAGAATAAAATATTTCAATAAAGGATATAATTTTATTGAAATATTTTTATGCTGATTGAATTTTTTATTGTGGTTTTAGGGTTTAGGCTTTTTAGGGTTTAGGGTTTAGGCTTTTTTCTTTTTGGTTTAGTGGTTCGGGAGAAAGAAGAGAAGAAAGATTATTTCGGTTCAAGCTCTGGCTCAAGCTTTGGCTCAAGACCCATAGACCGTATCCCGATAGAGTTTTTGCAATTCTTTTAGGTGGGCTTTTTTCATCGCTGGGTCTCCCTTCGCTCCTATCCACGCGTTATAGCCACTCCTGAACTTTCTGTAAGTGGCGCCGGTTATTGTCTTTTTGTTGTTGGCGTCTTCAAATACCTCTCTAAGCCTTTGTATTCCTATTTTACTGGGGATAATGGCGGGTCTCATGTTTTGTTCTTCTCTGGTTTCGGTGGCGTCGGCTCTGGCGCTTTCTTTCAAATTGGTTTTCTTTGTCATTCGTCGTTTGGGGGCGGGTCTCGCTTCTTCTTGCTGTTCCTGTTGTGGCGGTTGTTGTGTGTTTGCGTTGCCGCTTGAGCTCGATGAACTGCCTTGCTGAAAGTTCGGCGTCGGTGCCGGTCGCGGCGGTGGTGCCGGTTCTGGTGCTGGTGCTGGCAATGCCGGTTGTGCCGCGGCGGGTGGTAAAGGTTGCTGTGTTGCTCCTAGGTTGGGCTGGTGCGGTTGCAAGATTATAGAAGGGCTTAAAATATTACCGTTCGGTGGCAGTGCGGGTCGTTGGGCGTTTGCGTTTCTAACGGCTTGGTCGATGTCCAGCAAGGGGCGGGGTTGTGGCAATATTCGTCTCATTACCATGTCCCCTACGCCGCTTATCAGTGGTTCTGCTACTCCAGTTATTGCCGCTGTTCGCAAATCTTGCCCTGCCGCCACTCCCGAAGCTATGTTTTGCCCCACTCTCGCTAAACCTCTGCCTAAGCTGTGTAAAACGCCGTCGCCTCCCTGTTGATCTACCTCCATTTGTTGGGCGTGTGCTTCGGTTATCGCTTGGTTGCTGTTTCGTCTGGCGTCTTCGGCTCTTTGTATTAGCTCCGTTAATTGTGCGTTCGTGTAACTCGGGTCCCCTTCTTGCGGATCCATGAAATCGTCGCCGTTTCCGAAATCTTCGGTGGCGGCGTCGTTGGTTTCCATGCTGAATACCTGAGGTCCTTCGTTGTCGTGTTGCGTAAATAAGGCTCTGTGTGTTAATTCGTTGTCCGAGGCGTATTGTCGTAACATCAGCTCTCTCGCCACTCTGTCGGCGATCTGTTTTTCTTGAACCTTAAGCTTATCCAAATGATCTTTGCCATCGAAGCGGGTCCCCTTGTTGCTCTGTTTGAAGAATACGGCGTCTCTGTTAGGAAAGGGTTTTAGGGCCTCCTCGTTGTCATTCACTAAATCTATAATGTCTTCGTATCGCGACCGCCTGTGAAATTGTATTTTTTCGGTTTTGGTTAAGTTTTTTTGTGGTTTTCGTCTCGCTTGTTTAACTTCCATTCTATATTATATCTTTATTTAGAAAATTGCATCGCTTAATTTTTCTAACATCTCGGATCTTTTTTTCAGATGTTCTAGAGAAGTCTCGGGTATTCTCGGGTTGTGCATCTCCCCTTTCAATCTGTTCAACTCGATCTCGTAGTTTGCTTTCATCTGTCCCTCTAACAGTCTCCGCTTCAAAGACATGTTCGCTACCTGCGCCTCTCTTCCTTCGAGTTCTTTTTTGAGCTTCATAAGATAGTCTAGGCTGTGTTTATTAAAAGAGGCTCCGCCCACGTCTTCCACTACGGGATTGTCCAGGGACTTTTTCATTTTCTGTTTCTTTTGTTGCGCGAATTTGTACCTGTTAAATAAGACCATGTATTATATATATATATATATTATTTATTTAGATTTTTTACTTCTTGAAGAAAACATAGCTTTTCCCAACATCTCGGCCTTCTCCTGTCTCCTCCTTTGAATTTCCGAATTCATCGATCTCAGTTGCAATTGTAATAGTTGGCTTTGGTTGAGATTAGCATAAGGATTAACAGGCTGTTGTACTACGGTTGTTGTTTTAGGCGTTGGAACACTTGGCACAACAGCTTTCGTTAAAGGCTTAGGTTGTTGGTATGATTGTTGCGGTTCGTTCGTAAAGATTTCGTTGTCTTCTTCCGGTTCGGGTGCTAAGTTTTGAACCTTAATTTTTGGCTTCAGGTTGTTTTTTCTGACGGGCTTTTGTAATATGTCGCTCGGCTTCCCTTCGCATTTTGCGGGGTGGGAATATCTGAGGGACTTCATGCACATCGTTTTCTTGCAGTCCTTACATTCTCCCTTTTGTTTGGCGACTTCTGTGATTTTAACTCGCTTCTGTTCTTCCTTGGTCTCGGTGGTTTCGCTGGGCGCCTCTTCGGGTTTTGCTTCCTCGGGTTCTGGGTTTTCATCAACGGGGGCCAATTCCTTAGTTTCTTCGGTCATCTATATAATATTCTATATATTTTCTTTCGGTTTTCACATCATATCCGTATTATGAAAGAGGATGCTAAAAGAGGCATTGGCCCCGTTTAGGTTTATGAAGTTGCCCCTCTCGTCGGTTATCCTAAAAGTTAGTCGCCTTATAGAGCGTCTTGAGACGTTGATGTAATCGTAATCGGTGATACCGTAGCTGTCGGCAACGATACCGGCGAAGGGGGCATTCACGGGGACCTTCTTGACTATGGCGTTCGTGAAACTCGTCGGGCTGTGAAAATTGTTGTTGGAAAGCTCGGGGCACGATATGTAGAGATCGTGGTAGGGCAGCAAAATAATAAATCCCGTCACCCAGGGATTTACAGAGGTGAAACTGTCGCCGACGGTTTCGGTAAAGCTCAGAACCTCGTTTATGCTGTTCAGATTATTGAGATCTACCGAATTGGAGAAGGACCCAACAAATCCGGGAACATCCGCGTCTGTTAGAGGAACGAAGATGACTTCGGTATAATTCGATGATATTGTGATTTTGTTCGTTAGGTTGTTGTATGTTCCGCTGTAGCTGTTGGTTCTGCTAACTCCTACATTATCGAAGACGGCGTTTAATTGCGTGGCTATTTCGGTGGCTAGTTCGGGTGCCGTGTAATTGCCTTCTGGAATGACTATTCTCGTGTAGGTGATGCCCTGCGGTGTTGCGGGCGGTAAAACTTGGTGCCTCCAGTATAAATTGTTGTTGTTGCTGCTTATACTATACCACGTGTTGGGAATTGCTACCTCGTGTATTTGGGCTATCGTCCCGTCGGGGATTTCAAAATTTTCTCTTAATTCGATCTGGAAGTTGGAAGACGTCTTGCTGTCGTTGGTCCGGTACTTTGAATTTACATATATTTTTTTGTAAGTAAGCGGTCTAAAACTCATACTGTATATATTAACAAAAGATTAAAATTATACTCTATTTATATAAACGTACGATGAGCAAAATAGAAACCAAGATAAACAAAATGCTAGAGGATAATAACAAGATTACGAACACTCAAGGTCTCAGGATGGCGTACGACACTGACAATAAAATCTATGTAAGAGGTAATAAAATGTATGTAGGTGGAACCACCAGCGCCGTTAATTGGTTGGAGAATTTTACGAAGCTCCCCTTTGGTGTTTTGGGCGGTGTGCGCGACATGGAAAGATATATAGCGGCCGAACAGATACTCAAAGAGAACCCGCAGGTTTCGGAACTGGTGGGACACAGTCAGGCGGGTCCGGTGGTTTTGACCTTGGCTAAAGATTTTCCAGATCGTAATTTGAAAACTAGGACATACAACAGCCCCACCTTCAGCATGGGCTTTAAACCCAACACGGAACAGCACAAGAGGTTTAGAAAGGTCGGGGATGTCGTGAGTGCCTTAGACGGTGGAGCCATCAACGTTTATACCGATACCTTAAACCCTTTGAAAAATCACGATATAGACGCCTTTGAAGGAGTGAGCGAAACCTTGCCCGCTGGTGAATACGCCTGATATAAATATAATCTAAGCACGTTATATTATGCTTAACAAAGAGAGACGCAAGAAGGAAATCGCGAGAGTGGGGAAACCTCCCGAAACTCTCAGGTTCAAAAACAGTATAGTTCGCAAAATGAACAATTCGGGGTACGAGGCGATACGGAGCATCGTTGAAACAAACGATCAAGCCGTGGAACAACCGCAATTGACAACGCCATCCCAGAAGACGGACAAAAATTTGATCGCCCATAAAAAATATAATAATGGAAATAATAATAATAATAAAAAATCTAAATAAAGTATATACAAATGGATTTAGTTATAGCCGAAAGTGAGCCCAATATGATAAACTCTCTCCAGTTCGGGCTTCCCGAAAGCGCCGCCTACATCACCGATCGAAAGCAAGTGCATTTCCCCAGCGTATCCGGAAACATATTTAGCGCCTCCAATGGAAACAAATATTTAAAGTTCGTGATCACAGGAGAGGACAACAATTATTTAGATTTATCCAGCGTCTCTTTATTCTTCGACTTGGTCAATACCGACACTGACGCCAATAAATATTTGCGACCCTTGGGTGAAAGCCACGCCTTCTTCACTCGCTACAGATGCAACGGAGCGGGACAGCAGTTAAACGATATAGACAACTACAATCAGGTATGCGAACAAATGAAATCCTTCAAATCCGAAGAAGTGCGAAATCTGGACGACATTCAGGAAGGTTGCCTCACGCGATACGACAGCAGAATTAACAGACTTTACGCTTACAGCATAGAAGGACACGACGCGACAGCAAACACCAGTAGAAACGACAGAGGTATAGTTTTACCTAAGCTTACCAGATTAAATACCACAGGAATAGAACAAGGAAAATTCGTGCGGATGGGACATAAGCCTTGTTGTGGGTTTGTTCAATCTGGGTATTATCCGCCAATTCGGTATTGCCCGATCGAATTTATCTTCGAAATCGTTTCCGATGCGTCAGAGCCCGTAATCAATCCGGCGGCAAACGGAGCAGACCAAGCGACGGACGACGAAAACGGAAAATATTTTACCGAAAGAAACACGACAACTAGCTGGTCCATTCAAAACGCGATCCTTCGCTGTGAGCTGATCCAGGTCGATAATACCGTTAATAATAACATAGTTTCGCATTTATTGAAAGGGGGTAGGCTCAGGATGGTTTATCCCGCCTATCACAGTTTTTCACAAACCTTCTCGAATGGAAACACCGAGATAAACATGAACATCGTCAAATCTTCTACTCGCCTCTCTCAGATGTTCTTCACCTTCAGCAACAGCAACATCGACAACGACAACACCGCGGGAAACTACGACCGGAAGAAGTGGAATTACTTTTTTCACCCTATGGCTGTGACGATCGACAACCTGGAAGGCGTCATCGACAGCAACAGGCAAATTTCGGCACAAATCCAAATAGCCAACAAGAAGTTCCCCGAGCAAGAAATCACGAGCATCGCCGAGTTTATGTATTTCTTACGAAGGGCCGTAAATGTGATGTCCCCTTATTACGACGGTTTTAGCATTGATATTTATCGCTACGCCAACGACAAGTTCATCGGAGGTATAAATTTCGATAAGCAGCCCGACGTTAATTTTACTGGAAGTAATACGAAAATGGGATCTCTTATAACTTTTAAAATCAAAGGAGCCAACCAAAATTTCGCCTTAGGTATCGAACGTGTGTTCGTTACCATGGTGAGCGAGCATGTATTCGAGCTCTCGGAAAGTGCTAGTACGGTTTTAGACTGATTTAATTTGATGCTATAAATTGATATAAAGAAATATTAATTTATAGTAATATATGGTGTCGTGTATGTCCAGAGACTATAATAACGGTAAAATCTACTGTATCCGAAACACGATTACAAATGATATTTATATAGGAAGCACAACGCAACCATTATGTAAGCGAATGGCAAAGCATCGTAGCGACACGCAGAGGGATGTAAAAAATAACAACCGTATTTACCAAAAAATGAATGAATTAGGAATAGAAAACTTTTACATAGAACTCATAGAAGAATACCCATGTGAAAACAACGATCAGTTAAGGGCAAGAGAGGGACATTTCATTAGAGAAATGGCAACCTTAAACGGAAGAATTGAAGGAAGGGATAGAAAAGAACATTACCAAGACAACAAAGAATATATTAAAGAGAAGAGCAAACAAAATTACCACGATAATATAGAAGCGAGAAGAGAACAACATAAGGAATACGCAAACAAACACAAAGAACATAAGGCTGAATATGACAAGCAATACAGAGAACGTAATAAAGAGGCAGTGTCAGAGACAAAGAAAAAATGTTATCAAAATAAGAAAGAATATTACAAACAACAGAAGAAGGCATATTATGAAGCAAATAAAGAAGAGATAAACAGAAAGAAGCGGGAGAAACGGCAACAGAAGAAGGAGGAAGAAACAAAAATATATCATTATTAAATTAAATATAATCTACTTAATTTAATAATGGCTACTGTAAATAACCTGAAAACGATTTACGCAAATCAAATATTCAAGATTTTCTCCACGGGTGTATCCGAATTAAGCGAACAGTACGCAACAATAGATTATGTAGATAACGAAATAGCGAATATTGAAGTTGGCGGAGGAGGAGGAGGCGGGATAACTCAGGCGCAGTTAGATACGCAATTAGCACCTATTATAGCAGATGTCGCAGGTCAAGATTTGGTTATTACCGATATCAACAATAATTTATCTAATAATTTCCAAACAACCGCACAATTGAATATTAATTTCTACTCTAAATCCGAAATAGACGCCAATAACTGGATTGATGCAACGGCTTTGGCTCCTTATGCAACAACGGCAACGCTAACAGCAAATTATAAAAATAACACACAGTTAAATAATGACTATTACACAAAACCAGAGATAGACGCCAATAACTGGATTGATGCAACGGCTTTGGCTCCTTACGCGACAACGGCAACTCTAACAGCAAATTATCAGACTACTTCGCAACTGACAACGAATTTTTACAATAAGGGCGAGGTGGATGGATTAATAGCAGGAGTAAGCGGAGGAGGAGGAGGTGTTAGCAATCCTATTGAATTGGTGGATGCTAATACAAGTATTGAAAGATACACAAACGCCACGAAAGCCAACGTCTCGTTGGATTTATCGATAAATGAAACGGCGAGTGCCATAAGATTAATTAACGGAACTAACGACGACACCGACACGAACACTTACATAGAGTGCAATAACACAACAAACGGAACAACGTTTTTTAAGCAATTGTTTATTAACGGAGCCGTATCATTTAATAACGATACGATATTATTACCAATTTCTACTAATGGTATTTCTTTATGGAGAGTGTCTAATAATACAAATCCAACGCTAAGAATTAGAGACGGGACGGCCCAGTGGATATATGTTAATAATAATTTAAAATGCACCAATGCCAATACCGAAGACGGTAACATTATGATTTTAAACGATAATTCAGCGGTTAATAATTCTAACAGGATGAGATTAGGAAGCTTAACAAGTGCAGAAGTAGGAATAGGTAAAGCAAACGAAAGCGGATACTTTTTATCGGTAGGAGGAGCTACGAAAGTTGATAGTTTAGAAGTTGATAATAATATTACAATGAACGGAGATACCATAACATCAACTAATGGCAATGGTATTGAAATATTTAAAAATACTACAGACGCGTCGGCAGTTTTACAAGTGAAAAACGCACAAGGCTATATCAAAATGCATTCGTTTAATATCAATGCTTACAATACATCAAATGATAGCCAGAGCTTATTATTATTGAATACAGCAACAGCGGGAGGGGCGGTGTATTGTAATAATTTAGGTATTGGAGCAATAGCAGGAGGAGCAACGAGATTAAATGTAGCGGGTGGCGGTTCTGCTAATTTTAGCGGGGATTGTAATTTTAACGGAACGAGTAACACCTTTAACAATAATGTTTTAATAAATAGCAGAGGAAGAATATACCAACAATCAAACGCCAATTTTTCATTAAATCATATTGCAACAATCGAGCAGAATTTTTGTATCCAATCTAACAGGTTAGCCGATCCGACACCATCTGATATTTTTATTCAATTAAACGATGTAGCAGGAATAACATTAAATAAAGCAACGGTATTTAATGACACAGTTAATACAATAGGCAAATTGACATCCGAAGGTGATTTCGATGTGGATATCGGAGCAACCGGCACGCCCGAATTCAGAGTATTAGGCAGTTCTGTTAATTTCTTTGAAAAAGCAAGTATCACACATACACAATTAGCAGGATAGACCAAATATTTTTTAGAAATCCTGACACAAACGGAGACACGATACTAGAAATAGGAACTAAAAACGTCTTGACTGTTGCAGATGCCGGCATCGATATTATAGGCAACATTACTTACTCCGGTTCTATAGGACCCTCGTCCGATAAAAGACTTAAAGAAAACATCAAAGAATTAGAAACCAAAAAAGCCATTGAGCTGATAAAGTACATTGTTCCCAAAACTTATAAGTATATAGATAAAGAGAAGCACGGCGACAAGTCCCATTGCGGTTTCATCGCCAACGACTTTTTAACCGAGAAGATGCCGGGGGAGTGGGACAACGTTGTTATAAAGGGAAAAGATGGATATCTGAGGTTTGACTATTCTATGTGCGTGCCCATTCTTTGGTCCGCTTTGCAACATACCATAAAAGAGAACGAGGAGATGAAAAGGTCCATAACCTATATAAAAGGGGAATTAACAAAGCTTAAGAAATCTCATGAAAAATAAATCTAATTAATAGTAATACATGGGAAGAAAATATTATATGTGTAAATGTGGATTGAAGAGACCAACGGACGAAACAGAAAAGGAAAATATGAAACATATAAACACCAAAGAACACCAAAAGCTAGTAGAAGCTCGTTATAATGCCAATCCGAAATTTTGGGATAGTGTGTATAAAAAGCATAACAAAAAACCTAAATGAAAGATTTATTACTTTAGTTTAAAAATAAACTCAAGTAATAAATATACATGGGCGGTAGAATGTCAAAAAACGATAATCAGAACGATAGTATTAATCAAATAAACGACATCAACGAAAACGAATTGGATCTGAGTAACATCGACAGATTGCAAATTAAAGCATTGAAAGAAATGATAAGGGACATAAAAGAAATAAAGGAAAAGAAGAGCGATAAAATCTATTACAAATTACCACCTGTGAATTTGTGTAATTATTCGTTAATTTAATAATATTATGATTGAATAATATTATTAATCTTCTGCTATTGTGAGTTTGCGTTCGAACCTTATAAAAAACATCCTGTTAATATCCTTGGCGTTGGTGTTTATGTATAAGAACGAATACGGGGCGTCGTTTATTGCCAATCTATACATCTCGTAGAGTTCGTCCTTATTCACAAGAGCCGAGTTTTCTTCCAAAAAACTATTAACCTCGTTCATATTCTTAAGCCTGAAGATGAACAAAGCAGAAGCATTCAGTCGAACGATCGGAGCAAGGACGTTGTATTTCTGAGTGGATAAGAGAACCGAAATAGCATTATGCCGACCTCTCGTAAAAAGGCTATGTAAGATACTAGAGTAGCGCACGAATTTAGGGTCGTCAGCGAAATCGTCGATAACGATCAGAATAGAATGTAAGCCTTTTTGCTTGTTCTTCTTTTGGTAGTCGATGACCTTGTGCTGGGTGCTTATTATTTGGTTTAAAGCTTCGGGGTTGTATTCTTCGAAGTAGGTTTTTTCCTTTTCTGTATCGACGTTCATTTGTTCCTTTATATATGTTTTTACGCTGTTCCAAGTGTCATCGACATGAACGCTCGGACTAAAAATAAATATTCGCTCAAACGAACCTTTATATATATTTAAAATCAGGTTTTGTATCAGAACGGTTTTACCTCCCGTTGAAGAAGCCACCAATATACCGCGAAAGGGCAACGAGGGCATCATGTCGTATTTTGAATTTTTATATTTATATTCCGGTATGTCTATAGGTTTGATGATGGGTGTTTCGCTCATTATATATTACATAGAAAAATATATCGTAATTTTATATATGAACTCTTACGATGATTACATAGAAGCTATTGAGAATTTGGAGGCTGTTGAAAAAGCAATAATAAAACAACCCAAATACAGACGATGCTGTACCATAACATTAGAAATATTGAAAACCTTTTTACAAAACATAAAAAACTTTAAAAATACCAAGAAAAAAGAATAATATTTAAAAAGTAAAATATATACTATTGTGACAGATAAAAGCCCATCCGGGTTTTCGGTACAGTCAAACACGCCAACCCTCAGAAGAAGGAGAGAAGAATTTCCCCAATCCCCCTACGGTAGCGTTTCACATTGGATGAACGCGAGAAAGGGACGCGTCGGCGAGACTTCGTGTCCCTCGCGAGGCATTCGCGACGCTTCGGACAGAAGTCCCTCGCGAGGCATTCGCGACGCTTCGGACAGAAGTCCCTCGCGAGGCATTCGCGACGTATCGCGACACATTCAATAGCACCACATAAGCGGGTGCTTAATTAGTTTCCTTAAACATTTTTCATATTCAGGCCGAAATATGAAAAATGTTTATTAATATATATATGTTTCCTACGATAAGACATACAGACCAAATAAAAGTAACATTTAAGCCTTTTGAAAAACACGAAAAAGTGGATTTTGAAAATTATAGAATGTGTGCTGTTTGTCAGAAATGGAGAGATAAAGAACAATACCACAGCCTCATGAAAAACAAAAAATTAATAAGATTTGTAGAGTTTGTTTAGACAAAGCGGATGAGTATCATAAGATGTGGTATAATAAGAAGAGGCGCGATAAATCACAAAATGATATTTAAAAATTATATTTAAAAATTTTATTTAAAAATTTTATTTAAAAAAATTATTTAAAAAACTTTTTTAAGAAAAAAATGTTTTAAAGAAATATTATACATAATATTATATAGTATAATATGTCTATGTCAAAGTCACCGGAAGACCTAACATTAGAGGAAATAAAAGAGCAACTGGCAATATACCAAAGGCTCTACTATCACAAAAAGAAACAGGAAACCCAATACTGGGAAGCAAAAAAGAAAAGCGCGGAGCAACGAAAGAAGAGAGAGATATTAAATAAAATATTGGAGGAAAACGACAAAGGGATTAAATTAGATAATTTAAACTTGGAAGAGCTGGATAATATAAAAAAGAAGAAGGGGAGAAAAATTATTCCAGCTGAGAAAGCTGTTTTATTAAAAACTGTACCTGAGGATAAAACAGAAGAAGAAAAAGAAGAAGAAAAAAAAGAAGAAGAAGAAAACAAAACTGCCAAAAAACCTAAGACAAAGAAAACAAAGAAGGAGGAGCAATAATTTATTTTTTACTAATAATATCAATATTTTTAGTAAAAATAAATTTTAAAAGTTTTGGGATTTTGGAGCTCAGGGAAGCTCATCCACCAAAAAGGGGGATGGGCATCCACCACAAAAGGGGATGGGCATCCACCAAAAAGGGGGATGGGCATCCACCAAAAAAGGGGATGGGCATCCACCAAAAAAGGGGATGGGCATCCACCAAAAAAGGGGATGGGCATCCACCAATTTAATGGATAGAGGCGGTTCTAATGGTAATTGGTCGCGTCCAGTTCGGGGGTGGATGCTCGTCCAGTTCTGGGGTGGATGCTCATCCAGTTCGGGGGTGGATGCTCATCCAGTTCGGGGGTGGATGCTCATCCAGTTCGGGGGGCGGATGCTCGTCCAGTTCTGGGTGGATGGGTGTATTTTTTTAATATAAAATCTTAAAAAAAAATTCTTCAGAAAAGTATTTAAAGAAATATTTCTTATATATGTTAGATGGTGTGTGACCAGTGTAACGAGCATAATGTCACTTTGGCCCTGTTGTGTAAAACGCTTTTACCGGAATATTTAAAAAATAATTTTAAACCTTATCTAAAATGCGAAAGGTGCAAGTTTTACCATCATAAAAGATTTATTACATTAAACAGAGACTATAACATACATAATATTATATGGAGCTACAATATAAAGGATATCAAACAGCATTTAAAAACAACAAAAACAAAGCAACAATTAAATAAAATCTCTCTGGGATATATCAAATATGTAATGCACTGTATCAGCTTTTACAAAGGAGGGCGATTTTATGACAACTGGATGAAGAAATACCAACAAGAAGACGAAGAAAGAATAAGAAGCACTATGAAGGTTAAATATGAAATTAATTTAAAAACCTTTTTGGTTGATTTTTACAAGGAGATTTGCGATAGAAAAATGAAAAAGGAAGACGCCTTATTTATGGAGAAGTACATTAAGAGATTATTATCATTAACATAAAAATCTCATCCTTTTTATTATGAGCGAAGAACCGGATAATAAAAAGAATGATATAATAAATGCGATTTATTTTGATAAAGCAGGTTTCGGAAGCAAAAAGCAAACCTTAAAAGATGCAAGAGAGAAAGATAAATCTATAACGATGGCCGATGTTGATAATTTTTTTAGGCAAAATGTGGAGCAGAAAAAGCAAATAAGGGGGCGCAATACCTTTGTCGCCCCCGAACCTTTTTACGAATTTCAAATGGATTTGTTTTTTATCAACGACTTAGAAAATCAAAAATTTAAAGTGGGGGTTATTATGATTGATGTTTTTAGTCGTTTCATGACAGTCGTCCCAATAAAAAGCAAAGACGAGGGTAATATCGCAGCTGGTATGATTGAGGCTTTAAACAAAATGGGAGGGAAACCACAAATACTATTTACAGACGACGAAGGCGCATTGAATACAAAATCCATACAGGAATATTTGGAAAAGGAAAACATACAGCACCACAGAACGAGAGCACATGCAAACCACAGCGAACGAGCAATTAGAACCTTTAAGGATATGCTTTATAAAAGGGTGGAAGCTGACATGAGCGGAGCGAAATCACGCGATGAGAGTGGCGAGAAAAAAGGCAAAACAAATATTCAATGGACCGACTATATTTTTGAAATATTGCTCACCTACAATAATAAAATGGAACACTCGGCAATTAAAATGACACCGAAGGAGGCGATGAAGGAGAAGAACGAACTGAAAGCAAGAAACAACATGCACCAACAGGCGGTAAGAACTAGAAAATATCCTAATATATCTGTCGGCGATAAGGTTAGAATTTACAGGAAAAGGAAACCTGGGGAAAAAGAAAGGGTGAGCCAATGGTTACAACAAACCGAAGAAATAGAAAGGATTGAGCAGAAGAACAACACGAGTTTATTTTATGTAAAAGGGAACAGTCGCCCATATATGCGCTTTGAGTTGCTGAAGGTTTAAGATAAAAAAATATTTAAAAAAAATCTTTAGAAAAGTATTTAAAGAAAAAATTATATAGTATAATATATATATAGGTTATTATATGAACAAGTTTATCCGGAGTAACCTTAACAATCTCAACAAGCTCAAGGAGCAGACAACCAAGGAGGCAAACAAAACGACAAAGAAGAGGATAGATGAAATTATAAAGCTTTATGGGGACAGAAAAATCAGCAATGTAGCTACCGCTGAAAATCTGATAAAGGGACTGACCTCAAAAAACAAAAAGACATACGACAAAGCTTTTACCAGATACAACGAGCAAATAAGGGATTTAAAGAAGAAGGGGAAACCATTAAGGGAAAGAATGGCGGAGACGAAGGAGATGAACAAAAGAGACACATATTTAGTTAATTTCCAGTGCTATAACATAAGAGACCCCGCAAAAGCGAAGATTAAACCAGCTTTTAGTAAAGGCGGAAGACGTTATTACATAGAAAACTTTGACATAAGACAGGCTACAGTAAAAGCAAAGGATTTTAATAAATCATGGATTAAAAAAATGATTTTTAGACACTTTTATAAAGGAGAAGCAGAATATGAGGAACTGAACGAAAAATACAAAGACAACCAGATTTTGGACCATACGACTATGGATAAAGTCCCAAACCCCGAATTTAACGAACTGATTAAAATCATGAGCACTGACAAGGATTTTAAGCAACTGATGGAGGACTTATCGGCATACTATGACAACGTCTTCGATGCTATTAAAATTCAAGGTGTAGAGCTGGTAAAGAAAAACGGAGAGAAGATAGACATAACGAAACAAGACTTAACCGATGCAGGGGAAAATGTAAGCATTTATCACAGGTACGTTTTAACAGAGGTAAAGCCCAGCATGGGATATTTAAAGGGAGCTATGGAAAAAACAGAGCACACGAAAAATCAATGTTGGAAAAACGCCCTCGTCGATTTTTACGGCGATACTCTCATGGACGATCGCAGAAGGAAGAGATTAACGGTAAATAGGATTATGGAAATCACGGGGAGGGACGATTTTTACAACAAAGGCGCTAGTATATCGGATATGGACAAGGTCTTTAGAGAGTTTAACATACCAGCCAGAATATACGATCAGTTTTTAAACATCATTTACAGACACGACCCCGAAACATCAAAATACAACATCAAGCCATTTTTCGCATTGGTGAAGAACAGCCACATATACACGTTTAACGAGGATATCAAAAGCTTAGAGCAAACCGGAGGGAACGGGAAAAACCTGATAGTGAAAGCCACCACCGATTACCATTTAAACGAAAAGGAAGAACCACCAGAATACATAATGTTCAGAAACACCGACGACTTATTAAAACATGTAGAGCCACCGAAAGCGAAAGGCGAGAAAAAAGAAACGGTTACGAAATACATGATCCCCGAAAACAACAACCTGACAGAAATCTTTTTTGAAATGGTCGGGGCGGGATACGAGCCATCGATAACATTACAGGCGGGGATAGTGACGCAAATAAAAGCCCGTTTTAACAGGACGAGATTTATAATAAAATCCCAGAACTTAATAAGAGACACGGCAGACGGAAACATAACGATAGACGACGAGGAGACCTATAACAATATGAACAAGGCGATGTTCGAGTTTAACAAAAGCCTTTTTAATCCGTTACACAAGTCCTTTTACAACGAGGAGGACCTCAATATTTACGAACAGGCGAAGACCATAGTAGCTTCGGGACTGTTTATTAAGAAAAAAGGCTTTCCTGAAAAAGTAGTCGAAGCCGATATATCAAAAGCATTCACAGGGAGACTTAAGGATATTGAAGAAGTCCCAGTGTTTAACCAATTTGACAAGTGGAAAATATACCAGTGTGTGGATTATATGGAGCTATCTGATTACACGCTGTATTTTGTAGAGGCGCAGGGCGATTTAAAAATCATGCTTAACAAGAAGTTCAACCTAATTTATGGGAAGTATCTCAAGCAACTTAACACAACAGGCATTAAAATAATGTATTATAAGGTCCCCTCGTTCATTCACAGGGTCAATTACAAAGACCTGATCGGGGAACTGTGGGGAAAGAAAATAAGCAACGACGAGCATCTCGACAAACTGGTAAAGAAGCTAATCGCAAATGTTAATATAGGGCTTCTGGAGAAGACAGGGAGCACGGACCAAAAAAGCATAGTATTTAAAAACATCGGCGAGGCCTGCGACTTTCAAGCCAAGCACGGGGGGAAAATACACAAGCTAACGGACTACGAATTATCGGAGGAGCTATACGAAACAGAAGACGAGACGCTGGTCAGCAACAGCATAGAAGAAGAAAGAGAAGCATATTACATTGTGAATGTCTCCGATAAATCCAGACTTAAAAACGGGTTTATTTACATAAAAGAGCTTTTGCTACAGGGGCACAACTTTAAAATGTATCAGGATTACCATAGGCTACTTAATAACAGGATACAGGTATATAGTGTAAAAACAGATGCCTTCACCATAAGCCAACCCCAAGCGGAGAAGGCGAAACGGGTATTAAAAACGGAACAGGGGGGTATAGGGAACTGGAGGATAAGCAAAGACGAAGGGGTGTTGCTCCCATCCGAAATGTACGAGCCAAAAACAAACGAAGCAGTAGGAATAGCAACACATAAAAATGTAGAGCTGAAGATACAGGACGAATACGATATGCCAGACATCATAGGAAAAATAACGCAGGCAAAACATGTTATGATAAGGGCTAAATATGCTGGGTCAGGCAAGTCGTATATATGCGAGAGAATGGGAGAGATGGGCATGAGGGTATTATTTGTTTGTCCCACTAACAAACTGGTTCAAAAATACGGGAAGGAAGCTATAACAGTAAATAAGTTTTTCGGTATATCTGTAGGCGAGGAGAGGCTAGAACCGATGGATTATAGCGGATATGATGCAGTGGTTTTCGACGAAGTTTATTTTAACGGTTTAGGCGTCTTAAACAGAATAAGGGAATTTGTGAAAAAAAATCCTGATCTGATAATCATAGGAACAGGAGACGGTAAGCAATTAAAGCCGGTAAATGAGCTTACCAACATACAGGAACACGAATCTTATATGAACTCGTGTATAGATCAGATTTTCAAATATGGTATTTACCTTAAGGAATGCAAGAGACTAAAAACCAAGGAAGATAAAGAAAAACTATCCAACATATACGACGACATTTTTATAAACAATGTAAAACCGAAGGAGCTGATCGAACGATACTTTAAATATACGAAGGTGATAAGCCTGAATAAAAACAACATAGCATATCTGAACGACACCTGCAGGGAAGTAGCGAGGGAGATAAGGAAATCAGAAAACAGAACCGCTGAATACGAGGTAGGAGAGGTGATGATATGCAGGGAGTATTTAAAAACGACGAGGTATAAGTTTAATGTGAATTTTAGGTATGTCATCCAAAACATAAATCCCGAAACAGTGGTTTTATGCGATGAGGTTGAAAAGAAATCACAAGAAGTCCCGATAGATAGTTTGAGGAAGCACTTTATATTCGCATCCTGCTATACCTGTCACAGCGTACAAGGCAGTAGCATAGACGAGGCCATAACGATATTTGATTATAATCACTGGCTGGTGACCAAGGAGTGGATATACACAGCGATAACGAGGAGCACCGATTTAAATAAGGTATATTTCTTTAAGTATAGCTCGGATGTTAAAGAGGATGTGTTCAATAAAAACTGCGTTTATAGCTATATGTGTCGAAAGGTTAAGGGATACAAAGAGCAAGACCACGCGGGAAAAAGAAAGGTTGAACATAAGCATTATATAACTGCAGACTGGCTTATGGAAAGGTTAAGCGGCTGCTGTGTAAAATGTGGGATAGAGTTTAGTTTGAAAATGATAAAGGGGAACATACATACCAATTTGACGGCTCAACGAAGAAATAATGACATCTGCCACACCATAGAGAACTGCGTAGCTTACTGTAAGAGCTGTAACTGTGCAGCAAGTAACAAAGAAAAGTTTTAAAATAAAAGTTTTAAAATATATAGTTTAATATATATGTCCGAAAGCTTAGAAACAGCACTGAGAGACCTGACCAACACTATACAAAACCTAGACACTAAGCTAATCAATACAATCAACAGTAAATATAATCAAAACTCTTTTACAAACAAACCGCCTACGATTAAAGACACAACATACATAAACAAACGAAACACTTATATTAACAAGCTCAACAATGGAGAAATCAGAGAACCCAAACCAAGCACCTTAGAATATTACGAAATCGCTAAAGACGGAGATACATATAAGGTGAAGAAGGTTAATGAATAGGAAGCTCGTTTAATTTATCTTTTCAATAATATTTGTAAAGATAAATTATGTTGATACCTAGCACAAAAGATTTAGGGGGAGAATTGCTAGGGGATCGGGCGAGGTGGGGAAGTCAGGAATAGGGATTTTTATAGGGAATATTGGGAAGTATAGGGGGGACCCTTGGTATAAAACGTGTAAGGCGTTTGCGGGTGGGCGCGGGAGTTACATAAGGCTATCCCTAACTGACTCCGCCCCGTCACGGGGCTTCGGGGACCTGCTGCGTGCGGCCTCCACCACACCTGGTGATGGCCTGGCGATGGCACTGTGAGAGCCAACGTTGTGCACGTGATGATCCTCTCGATCAACACCTGATTGCGGACGACAATCCACTCCACTCGGAGGAGAGCCGCCCGCACATGCATTGCTCGGCCGATGAACTCCCTCTCGGAGATCATCCACCTGTGCTGTCCTCGCTGCCGGCTGATGCACACTCTCTGGAGCACCGGCCGCCTGCGAAGCACCCTCGAGACCAGCTAGTCACGAGCCACCCTGAGCCCGCTTTGGGCACTGCGCTGCACCATGGTTATGAGCACCGCACTTAGGCACTGCACAGATGCGCAAGCCCTTCTCGCACTTCTGCCCCTTCGTCGAGCAGCCTCCCAGGTTGAAGGCAAAGCAGATTGGGTCCCCACGATTAGTGTGGGACCTGCAGCCTTCCAAGCCGGCGGGCAACCTTGTCATGAACCTCTGCTTACCTTTCTTTCCTTTGCCCCCACCTTTGGTGTAAGGAGATGGCCTCTCCCACTTGGGAGCATCCGGCTTCTGGGGAACATCCTTTAGGGCAGGGGCCGGAAAAGGTTGCAATAAGCATGACACTTCGTTCATGTACATCGCATCTGGCAGAAGTGTGTCCAACGGGCGACCCGATGCGACGGTCTGCACTCCTGCCCTGGTCTTATCACGAAGCTCGGCAAACAGCTGCCGATCCGCCGACTCAAGCTGCTTCCAAGTGGGCCTGACAAAATGCTCCGCAGGTGTCTGCATGCGAGCCTTCATCAAGCGCTGAGTCCATTGGTCGGAGACACTGAAATCGATCAGGTTCGCCTGATCCATGGCCAGAGACCTCCTCGTGAGGGCCTGCTGAACAAGAATCTCTGATGAAGTATCCGCAACCAAGTCAGGCTGCTTATGCTCAATCCGAAGCTTGCCAGAGGACTCTTCGACCGTGAACCTAACATCTCGCTTCTTCTCGCCAGCCAATTCAGCTTCCTTTGACACACACCGGTCCCACGGAATGTACCTGAGATCATTCGCCTCGTAGGAGGCCACAGCAAGGTCGACAAGTGCATCGGCAGGCTCCAGAGGCCCCTTTAGCGAAATTCCGACAAGCTTCTTTGCCTGCCGCTCGTAACGCTCAGACCTCTCAGGCTGCGACAATGGCCTGACAGTCGACTCGGGATCGGCCTTCTCGATCCGCTGCTTCATTTCCGCGGTCACAATGGCATAAGCCTCATTGTACACCGCACGCCAATTGGCCTTGTCTGCGATTGTCAGATCTCGTTTCAAGATATCCTTCAACACCCTCATCAAAGGCTCCTCGTCTGTCTGGCCAGGGGTGAAAGAAGAAATGAAAGCCAGCCTCCTCAAGTTTCCCACCTCAGGCAGAATTTTCAGGACATCTCCTTCCGCGAAACCCACGACGCTCAATCGTGACTGCAGAACCGATTGGCTCTCAGAGTAGTTCGCCATCTTCAGGAGAAGGACCCGGCTAGCAATCCGCTTAAAAGTCACATGAAGTATGTCAGCATGTTCTACTGCATACACAATGCGATGCGTGAGCTGGACTCCGGCCGACCAGTGTTAGCGCAGACTCTAAAAGACTGAGCCGACTCCTCGGAACAACGATGCCCTGTTCTAGTGCACATCACTCTCGACCCTCGCATTCACTCAAGCTATCGCAACACTCAGCTCAGGAATCACGCTCCAGACACTCAGAAATCCCTTCTTTTCTACAGCATCTCCTCGGCATCACTTCTTAGGTGGACAGCAGCTCCTACACAACGGAAACAAAATTCGCGGGACGGAAGACAGCCTTGCATACCTGGTTGAGATGCTCCTGCCACATCTGAACTTGTCGCCCTCCTCGGACACGACTGCATGAATGAAACGGCTGTCTTTATTCCTGAACAAAGGGACTGCCTCAAGCTCGGCCCGCAAGCCTGCATCGGGCTCCCATTGCCTCCCCAACTCATCGGCGGCGGCCTCCGCAGCTTCATGATCGACATCCTCGGCATCCTCGCTGGCCTCGGAAGAAGAATCCGACAGAACCTCGTCAGGAGGAATGGGCATCCCCTCCGGCTCTCCAAAGCGCTTCACGAAGTAGCCGGACCTGGTGGCATCCGGCATGAACCTTTCGCGTGACACTTCGAGCAGGACCTCTTGCAGCCGGCGCACAGGAGCAGACATGTTGTCTCTCCCATAGATGATCTCGGTTCCATCACGGCCCCTGGCGTGATAACCAAGGGCCGCCCTCACCTCGCGGGCTAATCCGAATTTGGCGCTCCAACTCAAGGTCGTCGCCTTGAGACTGTGCGTCCCAAGCGGTTCGACGGAAGACCTGTCGCATCCTGCACGGATCAAGAGTGACTTCATCCATTTCGTGGCACTTGCCACCGCCAACGGCGCCGTTTGCCACCCTCCTCCAGAGAGCGGACTCGGAAGCAAGGGCTTACCCGTCCCCAAAGGAGGCCCATGCACTTTATAGAACTCAAACCACTTAACACCCCAGGGCACCTCGCCTATTCCCTGGATGGGAGCGAACATGTGCAAATACCTGACCTTTCTTTCAAGTGAAAACGAAGTTTTGCTTCGCTCAACAGCAGCCTCAAGGTATCCCACAACGCCATCTGGGGTATCACTCAAGTCGCAAGTCATTGCACCT
This sequence comes from Symbiodinium sp. CCMP2592, assembly GCA_905221615.1. NCBI lineage: Eukaryota > Dinophyceae > Suessiales > Symbiodiniaceae > Symbiodinium > Symbiodinium sp. CCMP2592. The sequence continues at coordinate 299,176 of CAJNDT010000014.1, read as the reverse complement.
GCAGCCTGGGCATCTGAGTACCTCGCTCGTGCGTAAAGGGTCCAAACAAAGAAGCCGGCAGCGACCCGATCTGCGGGTTCGAGATTGATCGAACCAGATGCAATGGCTTCCAACTTGCGCACATGATCAACTTTAAGAGCTGGCTTCTGTCGAGTCTTTCTCTTGTCAAGATATAGCTTCGACGACAGCCCACGGACCCTGGGGCTAAAGACTTCATCGCTCACCTTCAAGCTCACAGTGAACTTTGCAAAAGCGAGGCTGCTCAAGAAGCTCCTTGCGAAAGTGGGCGCCTCGTGTGATGCATAGTCTTGAAGGAAAGCATAGACCCCGGCTTCGGTGACAGGGAAAGGATTGACCTGGTGACCTCGGCAATGCTTGACGTACCTGGCTAGAGGCCCGGCACGGCCCGAGATTGTGACGCTCGCCTTCTGAGAAAACACATCTTGCAATGAGGTCTTCAAGTCGGCATCTCGTCCATTTTCCCGGTCTAACCGAATCGACAAAGTCAAACCAAAATCCTCGGGGAACCTCTCAAGAATCCCAAGCCACTTTGCCAAAGCCGCCTCCCTTGCTTCGGAGAGTTTTTGATCCCAGCTCTGCCCCGGTGCATTCGGGACCCTCACTCCTGCAAGCCTGAGTGATTCAAGCTTTCCTGAAGACGACTTAACCGGCCCTGCAGGGACGGCCGGCCCCACAGGCATTGACACTATGCTCCCACCTTTGGCGTAAGGTGAAGGCAAAGCAGGCATGTCAAGAAAAGCAGAAGATACTTCCCACGGCATCTTAACTGCGTTTCCAATCCCTCGGGATGCCACACGAGTCGATGACACACAGTGACTCTCATAAGCCCCAAGCACACGAGCCCTCTTGAGGCTGCTTTCAAGAGAGTCACCTCCCGACATGCTGGCTGCAGATCGGCCTTGTCAAGCCAGCATGGCCAACGCTACTCCCCACTTCTACAAAAATTTCCGGCCCTTTGGCCAGGGAGCAGCTACCCACCCATCCCACCCCTGTCTCGAGGCGGCGCGGGAAATAAAAGAGATGAACTCAGACGATTCAAAGCATGCATTCATGCCATGAAATGTGGTTCAAAATAAAGCAAAGGCGTTTTGAAAACTTCGCAATAATTTTCAAAACTCTCCTCGGAAAATAAAGCTAGTAGAGGCAAGCCTCATGTGTCGCTTCCGCCCAGATAGGGCGCGGGGGAGCGACCCCTTGAGGCCGGCAAGCTCATCGAGAAACAGCCACCACCAAATCTCAGGGCGAGCCAGCTCATACCAGGAAAGGTCGAAAACCTGTCCTTCAGGCAGGCGTAGAACTGGGTCACAGAACTGAGCCAATGCAATTGAGACGGCCAGCAAGGGCGTCAGACAGACGCGAAAGGCCTCGCTATCCGTGCAGTGTCGCAGCATGAGGGCCCGATCGGCGAAGTCCACAACCTTGGCCCCAAAGTTCTGAAGGCTGAGCTTGACTTCACACGCGGGCAGGGACAAGGGGAGGGAGAGCAGGGTGAGGCAATCCGTGGGGTTGGGCAGCAGTTGCTGCAATGCCCCTGCGCATTCAATGCCTTCAACGGGCTGCTGCAGCCGCCCTCGGGCTTGATAGCGGCGGAGGGTGTCATGCTGCTCTTCGAACTCGTCCTCGTCTTCTGCCGGGACACATCGGGTGGCAATTGAAGACAATTCCGGCACGAGGCGACTAGGCGGAGTCTCCACAGCGTCCACGAGGGCCGCGACACGTTGACTCCAAGTAGCGCTGGGTGCAGTGGGAAGGGAGGCGGCGCAGCTTTGACTGCGTAGCTCCGCAGTCAGTGCTGGATCCTCTTTGGCAGGCGCACCTGTGTCCGGGTCCGGCCGGACCTTTCCTGCCGAGTCATAGAGGGCGCGTGGCAGGCCCGTGGTAGCCACTGGCGGCAACATGACCGTTTCAGGGCTTTGGTGGCGTACCTGCGACGACACGAAACGCTGCAATCTCCCGAGCAACGTCGTGTTGATCGTATCTGAGGCAATGGCATAAAGGTAGAATGCCCCCGGCACCGCGGTGACCAGCGGCTCAGAGGGGCCAGCTTGTCCCCGACACACGGTCGCTGGCCGCTCGAATACCATGTGTGTCCCAATAAGAGACCTATGGTGAGTAGAGCGGAACGCACTGTATAGCCTTTTGGGGGGAGGCATGCCCACTGCTCACGTAGCCGGTGTAGACCAAGTCTCGGCGGTGTAGTAAACTCTAGCAGTGCGAAGACCGGGAGGTCGGTGTCAATATAACCGGGTAGAACCGGCGAGCCGTGATGGATTGGCCATCTGGTCCGCTGTGCTCAAAGTCCACACCCCGTAGTAGGAGCTGGACCGGGAAACCGTCCAGACCGCTATGTGCAGCAATGGCTGTAGCATCGCAAAGCGGCGGAACACGGTTCACGGACCATTGTTCATGAAAAACTCCTGCGCCGTCTCCCTATCCACTCTCGGGGGGCGTTGGAGCCCCAGTTTGGCGAGGCCATAGGTGCGGTACAGTGCCTCCCATTTGACATGGGTGTGATGGAGAGTGGCATGGAGCTCCAGTGCAGCCACGATGCCCCACCAGTGGGAGGGGGAGGCGATGATCAATGGGCCTGTGGGCCGCGTGCTCCCTGCTGTGAGCCGCTGGTGGGCGTCCTCCCCCGTCATAGTAAAGCGTCCCGCCCGGTCGACAATGCAGATGTCCACGGCCCCGGTGGTGCCAGCGCACACAGTGGTGGTGAAAAGATCCACGAAGGCACCTAGTTCATTGTGATGTTCATAAAAGAAGGTGAAGAGGGATGCGGCCTGTTCTTCAGTGGCTAATTGCCCCGCGGGAGGGAGCTCTGGTAGCCATTCCCTAATGAACTCCTCGAAGGAGGTGCCCTCGGCTACGACCCTGTGCGCGTTACCAGTGTCGGCGTTGGCGGGACGAGCATTGCTGAGGCCTAGGCCATGCTTGAGGGAGTCGAAAACCCTAGTGGTCGGAGTGACAACAGTGATTTTTCGTCCGGCCTGGACAGCAAAACGATGTCCGCAGACATTGTAAGCAAGGACCAGCAGGACGCAGGGCAACTCCACTAGATCCCCCTGGCGCATGGCCGAAAACGACTGCTTCGGGAGTCGAATAAAGTAGACACCCGCCTGGTGGGAGCCGTCAGCCGCGACGCGCTGGAGTCGCCGGGCGGCGGTATCTGCTGCCAATTCTCCAATGGTGATAGGGCAGGGAGAGACATCAGAGGCCTTGTGCATGACGATGGATTGCGGGTATCTGACGGCTGTGATCAGCAGATAGAGGTCGGCCAGCAGCCTGGTGGAGGCCACCAGGGCCAAGTTTAGACAGACTCCATTGATGGAGGCGAGGCCTTCAGCTTGCATTGCGGTGTTGGCCGGCGCAAGGATTGCGCCAACTGCCGACAGACGGTTGAGATAGCACAGGATCGCTTCACTGTGGGATGAAGACTGGCGGAGGAAATCAACCGCAATGGCCGCTGGCGTGAGGCGGCCAGGGTGGGGGCACACTCGATCGCCGACCTTGGTGATGCCGGAATAAAGGATGAAGTATTTCAGCCCTTGTCGTGTCACCCGGCATCCGCGGAGGTCCTGAAGATCCGAGTCAAGGCCAACGTCCACCTCCCCCTCAACTCCAAAGAGGCATTCCGACAGCTCCCGACAGACTGTGAGGGTGGTGCCTGGCGGTGGCTCAGCGCCGGGCAGGCCATTGTGCCGGTGTCCCAGGCTGGACCACCGGACGGTGTGAAGCGGGCCCTGCGAAGTAGACTGCACCAACCCACGCAGTGCCGCGGCGAGCCGACCCGGCGCAACCGGCTGCGGGGCCAGCTGAGCGACTCCCCTAATGCCAACAGGCTTGGCGATGAGGCGGCCCAACGTGCGTACTTGAACTTCACCTTTCCCGCCTCCAGCGGGCTGTCGCGGATCGCCAGTGCGGATGACAAGCTGGCCCTCTGCATTGGCAAGGATGGCAGCCGAAGCCGGCTGACCCTCCTGCTGACCTTCATCAATCACGATAACATGTGCACCGCGGAGGAAGGTCTTAACCTCGCTATAGGAGGTATACCGTAGCTGCAGTGCGGCTGACCCCTGCGTAAGCAGCAGCATGTGAGCACTGCAAGGCGTGCTTCGCGGCCCGTAACACCTGGCTGGGCCGTGGCAATGTCCCCGAGCCCAGCCGCCTGATGCTCAGCTGCCTCAGTGAAGGGCACATGGTCAAAAGACGGGTCGATCATTTCAGCGTCGCCAGAGACCCTCCGCACCACAACGAGCGGGCGTAGCCAGTCCGGGGCATCCGCAAGGAGGTTAGAGGCTATGCGCACAACTGCGATGAGCGCTGAGTGTTGCTGAGCAGTCCAAAACACCGTTTGCTCCAACACCGCGTCCATGCAGACCAAGGCGCACCAAAGGGAGAAAGTTTTGGAAGAGCCTGCGCAACCCAGGATGCTGAGCGAGCTGCGTCCCTGCGCCCGGGCAGCCAAGATGGCCGAGATGTGTCCGCACAGAAGTCCATCCGGACTGTTGAGAAGCTCATCGATGTGGCGGCAAAATGTCTGTCCCATGAGGGCAGCCAAGGTGTGCAACTCGGTTGGGATCAATGTCGCAGGCAATCGCCAGTTTTTGCAAAAAGGGTCCCGCGGATTGTTGCGTTCCGCCACTGGCTGAAGGGCAAGGATGCGCTTTTTGAGTGCCACAAATTCGGCCGGCTTCAGGTTTGGGGCAACTGGGAAGAACGACAGCACCAGGTGCCCCTCAGCAGCAAAGTGACGCCGAGGCCTCGGCGCTGGCTTGGTGCAAGGCCGAACGGGCATGCCAATGGCCAGAGGGACCCGCGCCTCGGGCATTTTTAGCACCTGCAAAAACACATCTAACGCACCCCCTACTTTAATGCACGACAGGCAAAGATCCCAGCTGCAAACGTGATCCGGCTGTGGGGGGGCCCCAAGAAAGTCGGGCCACTGACGGATGAGCAAGAGGGCGGCAGTGGGATTAAGGCGGTTATTGCGTCGCTCGGTCCTGCGCTGTTCGGGGGTTTTTCCCGTGACCTTGTCAGGGACAACCAGCTCTACAAATACTGCCAGGAGCTGCCCTTGACGGAACTCCACCCGCAGTAGACAGCCCTCGGAAGGAGGCCGGTTACCGCTCTGGCGATGCGAGAACCAGCCCGTGTTTGGCGGGGACGGGAGGCCATTGGGACATGACAAGCCAAGCACGTATGTGCCAAAGCTGAGACAATCTTCCACCTTAAGCACGACCGGCAGTCCCTTGGCGAAGCGACGGGTGGTGTCCTGATGCGACATCCGGCGATTCTCCTGTCCAGTATCCTCAAGCGCGGCACCCTGGCTGTAGACATGAAAGTGCAGAAAATCCACCACACGCTCAAGCGACAGCTCACCGAGTGAGGTCTGAACTGGAGCATCCAGCGGCAGGTTGATCGGCTTTTCCTCTTCATAGCATCGGAGCCTGACCTCTTGAATGATCCAGGAGCGCAGCTCCATGTGGCAGGGAAGCGGCAGTGACAGTGCGGACAGCCGCGAGGAGACGAGGTGGCAGGCACCAAGCCGCTTGAGGGACTCCTCAGTGACGCGGTGGGGGAACAGTCATGACCCTGCCGACCTCACTGTCAACTAGACCTCGACTACGGTAGAAGTGAAGAGAGTGGAAGGCCCATTCCAGTTCCTTCCAAGCTACGCAAAGGGAGGAAAACCCGTGCGGCAGTGACATCCACCTGGGCCGGCAGCGCTATGGCAGTGCGTAGGAGTAAGTGGGAGTAGTTGTGGCAATTAGCTCCGAAAAGCTCATCCGGCACGTTGAACAACCAATGCATACCGCCTGCGCGTAAACCTGGGACGACCCGTATAGCGGCTCCCGCAAACTCGGTGGGCACCCAAGGGCACAAAAAGTCTTCGCTGGCATGGATGATGCGACCGACAAGGAAGCCACAAGAGATCCGCGAAGAGCCAATCGGCATGCCAACTGCGCCAATCTCCACGGCTGCCGCCGGTGCCTTAAGTGTCTTCCCAGAGCTTGTGCAGGAGCACTTCCACCAGGCCTGTCGTGTAGCTGCCTGCTGAAAAAAACCTCGAACGGTTGGCTGCGCGGAGCCGACGCTTGAAGGCAATGCACAGGGCCGCCAAACAAGCCGAATGCTGCGGCGCTTTTTGAAGCTGTGTATCAATGGTTCGGGCTTCCGGCTGGTCGCAGAGAACTTCACACCCAACAAACATGCGCCAACTGGATGACTGGTAGGGAGGAAAGCAAAAGGCTAGTTACCCTGTGGCCAGCAATGCCGAGCACATCCACTTCCTTGAGATTTTGGCCGGAACCTACGATTCGACCATCAAAAATATGAGAATCGCCGACAACCAGTGGAATAACAACCAGTTCATTTGTCCTTCTCGGTGGAAAGGGTACCGAAAACAGCCTCTTAGCGGCATCAGCACGCGCTCTGGCGACTTCGCGAGGTTCAGCTTCAAGAACATGCAAGCGGACGAGTCCAAAGAACATACATCCACCTCCTCTCATATCAGATCGTCATGGTCTCAGAGTCCGCCGTGTCAGTTCTCGCGATATGGGCATTTTGAGCGAGTTGTTTCACCTCTTTTGCTCTCTTCGAGAGTCAGAATTGCTTTCTCGCAGGTGATGGAGTGGACACAGTCGCGAGCTGCTCCCACTTTTGCAACGGGAGAAGGGTCTGATCCAGCGTTCCTATGTGGCCAAGACTCGAAACGGCCCATTAGGGCGGAGATTCTCTGCCAGGGTAGGCAAGAAGCGGAGCGCTCCAGGTGGACCAGTGGCGCCTTGCCATTGGCGTCATATCCACAAACACCGAACCAACGCAGTTGCGATCTAGTGTTTTGGCTGGGGAACAGTCATGGCGGTCTTGTTCCATACGCACCCTGCAGTCAGTAGCGTAGGCACCGGGTGGAGGACTTTTACCAAAATATTTAACTTCACTGAACTTCTGCCGTCTTGGCGTTTCATTTAGCAAGCGTTACCTCGTGACTATTGCCAAAGCCTTCGACCACATGGCACTTTGCGACCGTTGATTGTGTGTTCGCACGAGCGTCGAAGCTTGGTGGCCTCCCAGTCAGTCGACTGAATGTTAGGGGCACGCGCCGTGCCCCATCGAAGAGCTGCAATCCGTCAACTCCATTTACGGTTAGGGAAGCTGGCGACCTGCGCGGATTTGCCCTCTTTGCATGCTGGCGGCAGAGTCTGAGTCTTCTATCGTGCTTCCGTCTTCTTCGCAATCACAAGCGTCAACGTAGGCATGCTAGGACCCTGAGCCGCGTAGATGTCGTGGCAATGTGCCAACCGTATGAAGTTTGCTGGGCTCTTTAGCAAGCCTGGAATCAAGGCGCGTAGCATCCAAAGCGTAGACTTTGCTCCACCAAACTACAGCTCTATGCAAGTCCGTTTCTTGCCGTAGTTGAAAAAGACGCAGGCGTTCCGCATCATGCAAGGCTGGTAAAGCCAACATGGCTGTTACCAGAAGGCAACATGTTGAATAAATTGACATTGGCACCCCCTTGGGCGAATTCAATTCACTCTTACATTTCTAGTCTGCTTGTTCTCCTGGGATATCCATTTGGAAGCCACAAAGGTCTTCTGCCTTTCGCTTGGACCTTATGCACAGCTGCGACGAAACTGCTGCAGCATGCCATACTGTCACTTGCCACATGCTCTTGCAAGACCATTTGGCTTTGCTGCCGAGTTGCAGCTGATAGTTGCACTCAACGGTTGTTACCGCCGCTGCACGTTTGACTCCGATTGATCGCGATTCTTCACCCAGAGAAACAGCAAATGCGCCATCAGAGTTGGACCTGCACCACGATGCAGAGAAGCTGGGTCTTTCATCTCGCACACTTGCCAATGGAACTTGCTGCTTTGTGGTGCTTGTATAAAACCGCTCCTAACAAGACATCTGAGAGCCCTGCGCTCTGAAACGAACAATCCCTGCTAAATCTGCAAGTCGCAGCCCGTTTCTCTATTGTACAGCTCTTTCATTGCATTCTTGTGGTTCTTGAAGTTCTTTCTAGGACCGAGTGCAACTGCTGTCTTTGAGGCCCGTCCATGCCCTTTGATACTGCGGGAGTGCAATTCCGCACAGGTATCACATCTTACAGCCGAGCCGGCTGTACACCGCGCCTCTGCCAATCGTGCAATCCATGTTGTGAAAGCTGCTTCTCTCAACGTCCAAGGTCACAACGTGGGGCTCAGTGGGCAATCTTTTTTTTTTTCAGCAAACTTCTCAACAGCGTGGAGTGGCGCTCCAACATAGTTCCCGAACCCAGGGTTCGAACTTCCTGGGGGACCTCTGCAAGGCGCAGAGAGTTGCAATTACAAAATCCAGCGCGGTTGAAGGAAGCACAGTTTCTCACATGAAGCTCTCAAGAGCGTTGTGCTTTGTGTCTCTAAATGAATTTCTGCTTCTGTGATTTGATTTTTCCATCCTCAAGCGAGTTCGTGTTGACAAGGTGAATTGCTTTTCATAGAGATTTTGAATTGAGATGAATTTGCAGTCGATGCAAAGAAAGTCAGCACTTTTGCTGCACGTGAAGGTGCATGCTTGCGAAAGAGATTTGGCGAGCACGATGAAACCTGACTGTGTGGAAAGCTTCAAGTGCAACGTGCAGACTTTCGCACCATGCAAGAAAGTGCAAAGCGGAGAGACAAGTCGAGTTAGACACGCAGCAAAATACCATGGCGCATTGCGAGCAGGCGCAAAAGGGGAATCGCTGTCGTTGATTACCTACATGAGTCAGTTTGCATCCAATGAGGCGAGGCGTCCCCGCTGCCTGCTCGATGACTTTTTCAGGGTCGAAATCTCTACGTCAATTATAGAGGCTTTCTCATTGCACATGTATGACCCGCGTGCTTTGCTCGAAAGAATGAACGTTGCAGCATTTTTGCCATACTGAGGACTTTTTTCCCTGCTCTGCCAAAGGGAAATACGTTGCAGCAATCTTACCATACTCAAGACGGTTCTTTGGCTGACCAGACGCTGTCTTTGCGAAAGGGCCAGAGTGGACACATGGTGTTGCTGCCACAGCAGCTGAATGGCCTCGAGGGCTTTGGCGAGCACAGTGAAACCTGGCTCCGAGCACTGCCAGGCAGTTGTGTGGGCTTGCTGCCGCTGCGGGTGTGCCGCAGTGCTCGTCCTGGCGCACTCTATCCAAGCTGGAATTGGTGTAAGCTCTATCACAGTGCATTGTCGAGGAGGAGGCTTCATGGGGAATCGATGTCGTTGATCATTGTCTGTGTCAGTTTGCAATATAGTGAAGCGTCAGTATCGTGGCCAGGTTAGATGTTTCGTGCTTTCACGTGAAGTTTTTGCTGTCAGGTCGATGCTGTTGCTGCGTCGGGAGCAAAAGCTGCAGGAGCTGCGAGAGGGCTGTGCCGAGCACGGCGAAGCCTGGCTCCGGGAAGCGGACTCGCGATCAGTTGTGTGGGCTCGCTGTCGCTGGCGGATGCGCAGCAGAAGTCAGCCGGGCGCAAATTTTCCAAAGCGAAGCTCTATCGCGGCGCATTGCCGAGCAGGACGCTTCATGGGGAATCGCCGCCGTTGGTCACTGCCTGTGTGAGTCAGTTTGTATTGCAATGAGGCGTCGCCGGTGCCTGCTCGATGACTTATTCAGGCTCGGAATTTCTACGTCGATTGCAGAGGCTTTCTCATTGCACATGTATGACCCGCATGCTTTGCTCGAAGGGATGAACATGTTGCAGCATCTTACCATACTGAGGACTGTTCTTTACCTGCCTCGATCGAATCTCTACCGTCTTCCCTGCTGGATCAGCTCCAACCAAGGATACTGCAGCACTATAATACGATCACCGACCACCGGACCTGGCTGCACTGAAACAACTTGACACCATAACTCTAGATACTTATTCACCTGACTTATGCACTTGACTCTATGCACTTCGCCGTATGCAGTTGACTTCATATACTTAAGTTTATACACTGCTTCGACAGCTTTGACAACATCGACTGAGGAACGCAGAGTGAAACACGTAGAGTCAAGTTCATGATCGAAAAATGTCCATATACTTCATAATTAGATGCACTTCGCGCTATGACTCTATAATTCTATGCACTGGATTCTATAACGTAGCGCTAAACTCTTCGCTAATGATGCTTTCGGGCCAATTGTCTTCTAGTTTTGTTCGCTGGCGGCTCCGCGCGTGCCGCAAATTTTTTTAGTTAATAATTAGTTACCGCGCGAAACGCCGTGCCCGGCCAAAAAAAGCAAGCTGGTTGCTGCGAAAATCCCTGGCTCCGGCTCCGGCCTGCTGTGTATAAAGCTTGTTGGCAGAGTCGTTATCAAGGAGACTATAGACATGTTCCTCTCTAAGGCCGCCACGAACATGTTCTAAACTGACGTCCAGCAAGAAGCTGGTGTCTGCTTTGCGAACGGTAGTCTGAAAGGTTCACCAATCAGCTGGTTGTTGCGCTTCTGGATCAGTGGTCTCGAGCCACAGCAAAAGCTGAGTGGACAACATTGAGATTCAATCCAAACCCTAACATGAGTTAGAAAGCAACCAGTTGTCACTTTCAGCTTGGAAGCTGGAAACAACGTTAAATCCAACTTTTAACCTGCCTCCCGTGGAGTATGGGGTAGAGAACTACAATCCCTCTGGTCATCGCCGCTATCAGCCGGAGTCCGCCTAGGCTGTAGCAATCCACAAAGACACACAGAGTATTCTTGCAATATGTCTGCCGTAAGTCCACTTTTGCAAACAGGATTCCGACGCTACCGCTCGCCCAGCAATCGGACCCGTTGCGGCAGTTGCCGAAGTTGTTCCAAATGGGCACGCCTGAGTGGTCTCAACCGGGTACATTTCCTTGCGATGACAGCAACACGTGCGCTCTAACGCCGCCGTCTTGTTCATGTTGTTTGGCCAATGACTTGTTGCCTTCGTTTGCGCTGAGCGCGGAAGCTGCTGTCTTAGTCCGCCCAAGTCAGAAAAAACAGTGGTGCTTCATGGAATTTTGGAACGACCACCAGACCAAAAAAACCGCCCAGGTCTGGAAAAACGAACCAGGTCACATGATCAACCACAGCATCAACAATTATGGTCTTCGATGTTTTTTTAGTTGTGTTTCATCTTGTATGTTTTCTGTTTGTTTCTTTGTGTGCATGCTTTTTTTTGTGTTTCACCTTCGATGGTTGTTCGACATCAGCTTCCGGAAGGTTTGGTCGAACTTCGAAGAAGTTTGTTTGATCCTTGACATGATGTGTCCGTCGCTGGTCCATGGTGTTGTAGCTGATGGAATGTTCAGAAGCTAGTGCTGCAGCTTGGTGGTGGAACGAATGGCATGTCCCGGACAGCTCCAAGACTGAAGTTGCAGCGGTGTTGGTGCAGTGTGGCTAAAACCAAGACGACGGCATAAGCACAGTCTGTTGCGTGACCGCTTCCTTTCGCGATGTTTTGTGACATGTTTGCTGGTGAAATGATGAAAACGCGCATTCGATTTTGGACATTTTTTTGAATGTAGCTCCGCAACATTGCTTTTTGACATGGTTTCATGCTAGCCTACGGTGCATGCATGGTCGACTGTTCAACAAGATGTATGTCATGTAGGTTCACGGGTCGCTGCAACCTTTCACACATGTAGCATGGCATAGCTTTCCTGCACAATTACAATTTGTTGCGGCAAGAGATCGACAAATGTTGCACATTCTTCGTGATGGCTCCTTCGCCTGGGCCTCTTCCTCAGGCCACCCAGAGCATGGAAGTATATGTGCCATGCGCAGGCCTCCAAGACGGAGGTGGTCACCAAAGCCGCACGAAGAAGTGCACACATCCATCAGGCTTGCAAGCATAGGAGCCCTGTCGTGAGGATCCCATGTCCAAGTTCTGTTTGGCAGGCAATTCAGCATTCCATTGGTGGGCACAAATACCAGACGAGCATTGCCAGCTAAGTTTGTGGACAGTTGGTATGTGTGGATCGCTGCTGGAAAGACGGACAGAAAGCCAGTTGCCCTTGGGGAAGTTGCCGTCCCTGCAAGCACCCGCTGTTTTGTCTGCCCCTTACGATGCGTTGTTAGACTTGGGGCTGAGATTGCTTGAACTCCGACTTTGCAGTTTCCAGATGGTATGGCGAGGTCATCGAAAGATTCGTCATGGCCGAAAACAGAGCAGGAATTCGACAAAAAGGCGTGACTACCTTGTTTGCTTGTTGTACGCGATGCATTCTTGAAGCTGGAATCCTTGCACCATCAAAGCGTGAGGCCGCCTCGAAGATTGGTTGCTTGTGTCTGAGATCCTTCCGGTCTCAGTTTTTTTTGTGTTTGCCCTTCTTGTCTGTTGTCAGAGGCTGGCTTAAGGGTGGCAGCGCTGCTGCCTATGGCATGAGCCCTAGATCTAGAATCTAGGCCTCCAAGCACGTAGATTGGACTATGTCCGATCTGCTTGGTAAGGTCTTCTTGCAAGAAGTCGGGTCATGTCTGACAGCAAGGAGGCCAGCAAATTGCAGTTGTGGCAGCAGGGTTCAGCAGGGCACCTGGAATGCTGGCAGTTCTTATCGGTGTTGGTGCCACGTCGCATCATGAAGGCATCAACACGTCACTCGAAACACTCAGCTCGATGCAGGATTCAGAATCTCAGATGCATGCTGCCAAGCTCGCCTTCGAATTGCTGAAAACCCTGGCTCGGTCCTCATTTTTCTTACATCAGCAACAGTATGTCAATCTGCTTCGGTCTTCGTGTGGGCAGGCTTTCGAGATCCAGGATTTCGGAGATTTGGATGCAAATTCTCCGGACTTGCGCACTTCAAGGATGCCTGGCTCCAGTTTACGAAGCGCACGAAACCGGAAGACAAAGGGCTGTGCGCAGGACATGGCTACTGACCAGCCTGCTTCATTACATTCAGGCCAGGTTGCACCTTGTGTCCACGGAGTCCCTGCTGTCGAAAAAACAAGAGAACCCGCTGGAAGCGACAGGTTTCGCTCTTTGCTGACGAGGAGGTCGTGACAGCTCGCAAGACAGCCAGTGACGGCCTCGCTGGGTCTCGTTTCTTGAAAGTGTTGTTCTGGGACTCGGTCTTCAAAGGCCATTATGCTGCAATTGCAGAAGACAGCATCGGAATGCCCAGGCTCAGTTGTTTTCGGGATCAGGGCTTCAGCGGACAGGGTGCTCCATGGCAGCGTCCTCAGTTGCAGGCAACACGCACAAGTCACGGAGGATCTGGTGCGGCACCGAGACCAGTTTGTGATTTCATCAAACGCTGTGTGTGAGAGGGCGTAGGATCATATGGGTGTGGCTTGCTCGCTCGGTTGCCTTTGCGCCGTGCATGCGAGGCCCGAGTCAATCGCTGGCAGATGCAGGTGGTAAAGATGACTCATCTTGACGCAGCTTCTGGGATAAATTGCAGAGGAAGAGTCCCCTCCACGCTTGTCTGCCCAAGAGATGTGGTGCAGAAGGCTGGCATGTCTGCTGCATGGATCACAGGCAAAGAAGGTCCTCGGTTGCTGTTTGGAGGAGAGGCCTGAGGGCTTCCCAAGGGGCAGCAGCTGAAGAAGCCGAACTTGGAGGCTTTGCAGCAGAGGACGATCGCCTGTCCCGGAAGCACCATCTGCCATTTTTAAGGTGGAGAAACGGTGAACGCCGTTCCCCTGGGCTTCGTGTCAAACGTCCAAAGGTGCCTCGGAAGCCAAGATAATCTTCCGGCACGTCAGAGTTGAGCAACATGGCAAGGTGGCATTGTACGCAGCTGGTGTGTCAGATACGCCTGGATCTCGTGATGAAGCAGACGTCAGCCGCTGCTCTGCTCTGTTCTGAAAACTGCAGGGTGGAGCAACCAGATCGTCTCCACACTTGATGCTCAGTCCAGGCATGCCGCATGCCTTTCTTGTGCTGGCCCCTGCTGTAGACAAGCATTCTACAGTTGTGAGCAGACCTGTTTTCAAGTGGCCTTGTTCTGTGCTGCATTGGACTGCTCCCGACAGCGCGGCCTACAACATGCTGGGCTTGGCACAGGACCGACCTCGACTCGTTCTGTAAGAAGAGATAGCAGATAGCAGTATTCATTCACGTTGGCGAAGGAGCTCACGGCTGGCTTCGTTGTAGGTCAGCCGACGAAGACTTCTGTGGACGCGCCTCCGTTCCCCCCCGCCTCGGCATCCTTGAAAGGCTGGGCCTTCGCCTTCTGGAGGCTGCAGTACGTTGAGGAGCAACGGGACAAACAGGGACAAGCGAACGGACATGCAGAACGTATACAGCGCACGCGATCCGGCTCCTGCCTGAGGATAAGATGGCAGCACAGCAGTTGCAGAAGGCTGAGAGGTCGACTCGCATCAACCGCGAGGCCGCGGTCTTGGCATCTGCTCTGCAGAGCAGGGAGGAACCTGCGAATACCCTGCAGTATGTCGGCGTCTTCTTCACATACTGGTCCCTGCTGACCTCCGGGGCTCTTTGCAACCGTGCCAAGGAGGAAACGGTCCTCCAGCCGTCTGCTAAGACAAGTTGAAGTTGCATAAGTGGAGGAACTTCAACTGAAGAAGCTTCATCTGCGACTTCTCTCAGTCCGTCTGCGGGATGTTGAGGCGTGGAGGTGCCGGGCGTGTAGAAGTCAGCAAATGGACCAGTATAGAGGCCAAGAAGACCAAGAGCATGCAAGACGTGCAGTATGACAAGACTGCAGCTACCTCAATTCCCGCAACACGGACAATGACATGTGCTAGACTTCTGTGATAGAGATTGCCTCGGATTGGCCGAGGCACATTACTTGATCGCGCATCTCTCAGATTGCCGTGGGAAAGAAGTCGCTGATGCACTGTTGGATGCCTTTCAGGTGCGAAAGATGCAAGCATTGAAAGAGGAAAGAAGTCGCCTGGACTTTAGGCGCCGCGGTGCTGGCACTGAATGCTGGCCGCAGCAACTATTCACCGGTGTGCAGGTTTCAGACCATGCCTCCAGTTGAAGCCAGGCAGAACATTCAAGCAACAGGGAAGTAGTCAGACGAGCGCAGTACGGCGCAATGCTTGCAGGCAGTCGCTGCACCTTGTCATGGAGGCAAGCCTGCTGTGACTTGTGCAACCTGTGCAAGTCTTGGAGTGGTTCTGCCAGGTCTTCATGGACTTTGTCATGGATTTCGGCAAGCTTGAGCGCCTGGGCTGTCGACACAGGCTCCTGGCAAAGGAGCCGAAGTCTCTCCACGTTGGTCCTTGCCCGAAGTGAAGCTGAGCAGAGTCGTTTAGTATCGTAGAGTGGTGTATCAGGACCTCATCTTCTTGGCAACCGACCCTGCGGAGAGGCAGCAGGCTGCTGGTAGCTGGTGGCAGCGAGTCTGCGAGTCTTGGCCGTTTGTAGGGCAACTCTTGAGATTCTGGCAGGACATCGGCGTGCTCCCTGCAGAGGAAGTCTTCACTTCATCTTGTGACCCAGAGTTATCTTTAAAAAAGAGCAGGAGATTCTTGTCCGCTGGATCAACTGCGCTGAGCTCAGCAGAACGGCTTTCTCCGCGGTTTGAGACCCGCAAGTCCTCTACAGACTCCAACCGCATTGTTGTTTTCGAGCCCTCGAGTTTGCTGTCTTCTAGCTCTGCAGCCGTCAACGTCCCTGGCAGATGAGTTGAACTGCCATTTCAGCACGCATAGTTCGCTGTTACGGATGAGCGGTTGGCGTTGCGGAGTGTGAGAGTTCCTTGTCTGTGAGAGCGTGTTTCGATTGTCTTGAGTCTGGCCAGCTTCAAAACTGTTCGACACGTCCTTCCGCGTCCTCATCGCACCCACTTCGTTTTTCCTTTCAGGGTTGACACCCAGAAGTATTGAATTGGTGGCATTCGATTTGTCCCCATGTCGAGGTAAGCCAGGCGCAGAATAGTTGGTTTTGAGGTTGGCGTTTGCTAGATTCACTCCTCTGTGACGTTTGCGGAGGATCCAGTTGCCGCCAGTCATACTATAGGTACCTGTCGCCGCCAAGGTATCTTGGCAGAAGCCCATCACAGCGTCATCCCCTCGGAATGCGAGCGGCGCAGCGGCGCAGCGGCGCAGTGGCGCAGTGGCGCAGTGGTGGGGTTCGGGTGGACAAGGCTTCAGTGTTGCTGACTGATGCGATGGATGACGAGAACGGCAGGCCTTGCTCCGCTGACGGGTAGAGTCCTAGTCACTGGTCAGCTGGTCAGGTCCAACTGGGCGGCAGCAGACAGTTCAAGCTACGGCTTCAGGCAGGATGCCGAGGAGGGTTTTGCCGTTATCGTAGCGGCGGCTGCTGAAGCTTTAACTTTTACTCCCTTCTGCGGTCGGTGCTGCTTGTGCTCCTGCCGCCTTCGCACTGCAGGTGTCGCGAGGTTCGCGCGATACCCACGCTCCAGACAAAGTCTTTGGAGGTTTTTTTCCAGGAGATGCTGGTTATTGGTTGCAATCCTTTTGCAAAAGCTATGCGAGAGGACGGCAAGATCCTCACCGTGCTGTATGCGATGTTCAGGGCTTACAGGCCTGTTGCCCTTGAGTAGGCCCTTCTTGCGCTGCTCGGAAAGCATGCCAGGAGAAATAAGACGATCTTTGATCCTGAAGATCTGGCGGTGCTCGATGAGCTGCTCAGCTCGCTTCCTGTGACAAGAACGAGCTTGATGTGTCCTTGTCCTTGCATCCCTTTTTTCAGCGGAAGATCTCAGGAAAGACTCAGATCGCCGCGCCGCGTGGGACCGAGCTTAACGGCCTTGGGCTTGCCGCCGATCGAACTCCTCGCTCTTGCGAGAGCAGGCTGCCGCGCAGAATGCTTTCGTCTCTTTGTCACCGCTTCTCATTTCCAGGTGCCAGCTTGCATTAGAGAGTGCCAGACATGTTAAGCAAGCTCGTCTCTCCGTGTGCAGGTTACTGTTGAGCCCATTGGATGTTGTTTCTGGGCAGCGGTTTGCGCTGAAGCCGGGCCGCAAGCCGTGGTATTGCGCCTGTGTGCCGTCGTGATTTTGCAAGTAAGGGCTTCGCTCTGTACTACTCTCTTGCGCGAGGCCAGCGGATTTCGGGGAGTCTGAGGTACTGTAGGGTGAGCGGAACCTGCGGTTGTACAGGAAATCGAAAATGGGGTTTGCCCAGATGAGATCAGATCTTCAAGTCTCTGACGCAGCCTAATCCGCTCTGTGCTCTGACGCAGGCGACGGGCAGTCTTCAGGATGCCTTGCGCCTTTGCGCTTCGGAGGCATGTGAGTGTGACGAGTGACGCGGCAGGACTTGTCGAAGAGATCTTTCAAACAGGCACGCTGAGAGCGGTGGTCGCGCCCGGGTTTTAGCTTCGAGAGCTTCAGGGGTCGTCTTGGGCTTCTGGTTTCTGTTCTGGACATAGACATTCTTCCATTCCGTGCATGGGCATGCGGAGAGCTTGACTGGCGAAAGATGCTCGAATTTTGGCGCTCCTCGGCAGGTTTCAGCCGACGCAGGCCGCGAGCCCCTGCCTGAGCGGCAGAGCACAGACCGAGATCTTCTGCGCCGCTACACTGCTTGTAAGGACAGAACGGACAGGAGGGGAGATCAAAGAGGCAGGGGCCAAAAGACTCTAAGAATTTCAAGCAGCCATCCCTTCAGAGGCAAACTCGATGGCTACCGTCATGACCATGCCGGAGCCTTTTCTCTTTAGAGTTCTTGCATCGAAACTTCGAGATGCACAGGTTCGAGAAGCTGGTCGGAGGTGCTTGGGAAGGCTTCGTCGATCTTTCGAGGCTGGGCGATGCGACGCACTGACATGCATGGAAACAAGCTCTCACCTCCCGATGAGGCTTTGCTTCCCCTGGGAGCCGCTTACAGCCCTGCAAGGGATGGTCGTTGGGCTTAACCTTCCTCTCGGATGGGACGGCTCCTGCAGTAGTCCGATATATCGTTGGGTGCTGTAACGGTGGCATTTGGCACATTGCCGTTGACGATGTTTTTAGCCAAGGTAGTGGGTGCACAGCTTTGTGTCATCGTTTGTCCGCAAGGCCTTGTATGACATCTTGCAGCGCTGGGTGAATCTGCAGGCTGCAGCAGTCCCGCTTAAGACAGCAAGAGGTTGCCATGCCTGTTTCACGCTCCTCTGCAGGTCTACGGCATCTTGATTCCGCAAGCTGACATATCAGGTGTCCGGAGCTCGATCGTGGCACCGGCAAGGCTGCTCCGACGGACATGTTCAGATAGTTGCACTATGTCGGCAGAGTACGAGTCTGGGCGGTGTTGGGTTTGGACAGCTGGTGTTGACAAAATATTAAATGCATTTGATCGCATGACCACCCACGGCTGCTTCTTCGGGCAACACGGCATGAGTTGACTTGAAGAACATCGTAGGGCATTCGAACCTACCGAACATCTTCAGGTCAAGAACCTCGGGAATGATCTAGCTTCCGGCCAAGTTCTCTTGCGACTCATCAAGGCCGTGGTGGTGACCTCGGGCAAAATGGCCGGATGGTACGCACTCCTGTGACTGCCGAAGACTTTAATGCAAGGCACCAACCGTCATCGAGGCAGTGATGTGCATCGAAGCTTGCCGTCTGATCTTTGATGGGAAGTTGGAAGAGAGTTCTTTCCCGAAGCCGGGCAAACGGGGTTTCCATGATTGTACCGGCAATCATGGAAACCAGTGCTTCCGAGAGTGATGCAGTTTGACCGAAAGTAGTGAAACAGTATTTTCCTTTCTTTCCTTCAAGTACTGACACGGACCTCAGCCGGTCGGCGCGGTGGAGTGTACTAGGTATTGACCCTGTCCAGCTTATCAATGCATTTTTGTCAGCAGCCTCTAATGGCGGTGAACGAGCTTTTCGGGCTTTGGTTTTGTAACTCGCGCATTTCCGTTTGGTCACTTCCCGCCCTTTTGCTATGCTTTCTAGTGTTTAGGGTTTATGGCTCCCGCCTTTTGCAGTTCAGGGTTTCCATTTCCCAGGTTGCCACTCCCTTGTCGAGAGTTTCGGATTTGGGCTGTTCGCCACTCCCCGATTCAGTGTTTGGGGTTTCACTGCGGCTGTGCCACTTCCCCTTGTGAGGTTCATGAGTTGGTGCGGCTGGCCGTTACCAGAACCGTTGAGCGTGAGGGTTCGTGTGCTTCGTCAATTGCACCATGTGGATATGGGAACGGAGGTCGCCATGGTTGAATTCGGGGGATCCTGGAAGGTTTGGGACCACTCCCCTTCTTTGTGGTTCGGTGTCAGCTTACGATTCAGGCGCCTTTCCTTAAGAGCTTCGGTCTTTAAGCACGGAGCCAGCCGGCGCTTTGACATACTGGATGGCTCGGGCACATCAAGTTTTATATGTAATTTCTTATATATATATATATATATACACACATAATATACAGATAGCTAGATAGAGTTTGCCTTCAGATTAAGGATGACAGTGTTTTTGTTGTACCTTCTTGTGCCCTTGTTTTTTCTATCTGTTTGCGAACCTCTTTTGACGCTTGTGTCTGGAGTCGCAGTCTGACTGAATGCGAGACTGTTCGCGTTCCATTGCACGGGCGGGATCTGTGCCACGGAACGTCCGCTAGCGAGCCTCCAGGAAGATAGTGGGGTTCTTTCTTGTCGATTTCTGTGGGCCAGGTTTACATGCACAGATCGCACCACGAAAAGATCCTGTATGAGTAGGGGTTGCAGAGCAGCATCATCCAACGACCTTCCAAAATTTCCTCAGGTGCCGACTGCTTGTCCTCTGCGCTCCCAATCCTGGCTGCCCCCTCTGCCACCCCTGCTACACCAACTGGCACTCTTGCTCCCACCCACAGTGCCCTCCACTTAGCACGGGGGCTAGCACTGTTTTCCGAATCATGGGTTACGTGCTTGCTGATCCGTCCAGGCGAGTTTTCGGACTCTTCATCCTTTCTGGATGGGCTCACTGAGTCATGGTTTTCTGAGTTGCGTGTCACCCGGGTCGAGTAGCACCAGAAATAACAAGAGCGGCGAAAGTGCAGAACAAGAAACACCGGAGAACTGGAGGGATTCGTAAACACAATCTGCGAAGCTGAAGAACGCAAGAGCTTAGACAGGTTGCACTGGAGTACAAGACATCGTCCACAAACTGGACAATTCATAAGCACAGCCTACGTAAGTGGAGCACCAGCAATAGCAACAGAATCTCAGAAACAGCACGGTAAGGTGATCCGAGTTTGAGGTAACCTGAACGTGGGCCAATGCAGTCGGGAATGTATGTTCGATACACAAAGCAAGCTTTGCTTTCCCAAATCCGGACAACATGGGACGTCGCCGAATGTGCTGTGCACAGGCTGAGAACCTAATGGAGCAGGCGCGGGTTTATTTTGACATGATGTGTGGAAGCTAGCATTGGCGGCGACAGGTCACAGCCTGCACGACCAGACCTGCTGAAGCCAAGGACGATGCAAACGCAAGTACTCCTTGCTGAGCTCGTTGTTTCCGTCTGATTTGTTTGTGTGAAATGGCCCCTTACAGCTTTTGTGTTTCATTGCGATGTAGGTCGACCTGTAGGATATCCTTTGCTGGGCAAGGCAACTGGGCTGGAAGATCCACCAGGAAATCAAAGATCTGGCTTTTTCCTCGACTGAGCAAAACCGTCCTACGCTCCGCTACATACTTAACTCATTTTTCTTAGTACGCCTCCCCAAGCCACCATATGCTGCCAACCCATCCAACAAATCCAACCTTCAACCGCAAGTCCACAAAGTAAACGTCAAAGCTGTTTGCACCTGCTTCCCGCATTTACTTGCACAGAGTGTTTCAAGCATTCTTCAAGAGAGCTGTTACCTGTCCGCCTTGAAAGGGTTTAGCTATCCGTGCTGGGCACTGGGTTTGGGCTTTGCTATCTGGCCGGCTTGACGGAACTAAATACACTCCTCTACTGTCGTTTTCGGTTTGCGATGAGATCAGGAACGGGTGCCCCCCACACTTTTCAGGATCACGAACACGGTTTGGGAATACTGGGCCCCAGAACATTCATCACTCGTTCAGTGGCTCAAGGCCCGTCATGCTGGAACAGGTGGCTAACACTTCCGGCTACTTGCGAGGTTAGGGGTCTGCATTTAACTGTTTCGAGCATGCATTCTTGCCGCCTTCTTCCCGCGACTGCACAATACCTGGTATGCACGCATGCATCCATGCATCCCCGTGTAAATGGCATATAAACGTACAGATTTGGGGCAGGGTTTCTACGAGCTCTCATGCGTTCCGCAACAGCAGGATGTTGCGTTCGTCGCCTCAGGCTACAGGCTGAAGTCATATCACTGTGGTGCCGGGTCGTTGTTTCAAAAGTTTTGATCCACCATCACTGTCAAGAAGATGTTGTGTAGGAGCGGGATGTGATCGCTCTGGTCCTCCATTTGACGAAGCGATGTCCTCTCCCAAGACGACCCCCAGATGTTCATGTCGTTGTGCCGCCGCAACGTGACCCGTCCTGTGACGAGGTGTGCCATTTTGCAGCCTGACAGAAGAGGCCTTCGTGTCCTGCCAAGAGGCAGCTTGTGATTCTGCGGGCGGGCTAGCAAGTGCCGCCATGAGCCGCCTTTGAGTCTCAGAGGCCCCACTCGCAACGCTGGTGGCCGGCATGCTTCTGACCTGGCCCAACCTGAGGCCTTAGAAACAGAGCAGAGCTAGCGCATGCTAGCGCTAGTGTCTTGCATTTTGGTTTTGCTGTACAGCTCAGACCTGATTCCGGCTCCTCCAGCTCCGCCTTTGCGAAGATGCTTCTGGAAATGGAGCAGTTCACGCAGGAACGGAGCGGGAATGGCTTGGAGAGAGACAGTGCTTTTGCTGCTTCAGGCAGGCCTTCGAGTGGCATCAATGCCGCAGTCGCTTGCCGCAGTGGCCTGTTCATCTCAAGATTCAGCCAGCCTGTGCGTGTTGTTGTCTGCTTGAGTCGTGCTCCGCTTAACAGCCAGGTGCGTGAAGATAATCTGCATCGTTTGCATGACTTCTGCGTGAAGAGTCCGCGCCCTGCTTCTACTGGACTGCCGTTGCAACACGAGCATAAATCGAGTGGTTGTGGCAGTAGGCAGTGCCTCGAGGTGATGAGGATGATGGGGCAAGGCATCGATGGTCTTGAGGGTGTTGGGTGTTCCTTCATCGATGTTGGACACATGTGACATGCAGGCTGCGGAACGTGGTCGAGGCCGTAAAGTTGCAGCAGCGGCTACATGTCTCTCTGCAGAGGCCCTTTGCGGGCATCTCTTCTCGTAAGTGTTGTTTTGCATCTGCTGCACTGGGCTTCTACCTGGCTGCCTGGTCTGGTTATGTTGGACAGGCGGCTGCAGAGTTTTCTGAGCGAGGTCATGATGAGAAGGGCTAGTGGCTCAGAGCTTGGCAGTCCTCGGCCGTTCTTTCTGCTTCTTTTCCAGAGAGCAGGTGCACGCAAGACTGAAAGTCAAGGGTGCTCCTCTGAGCCGACGTTCTGCATAGAAGGGCTCTCGGACAAACAAGCGAGAAGCAAGAGATGAACAGGTACAGGTGGCGGTCGCCTCCTCAGGTTGAATCTTCCTCCTTCGAGCCTGGAGTCGTGTTAGATCCCAGGTCAAGTCATGATTGCCCTTCAGGAGCTGGTTCGGGACGAGGACAGCACCCTGCATTGGCATGGCCCTCTCTGGCGGTCTTTTGGTGCCTCGGTGAGGATTGGATCCTCCTCACCGAAACCGAGCATGCGGCAACGAGATCTTCGCGAGTGCGCAGTGTCGTGGAACTCTCAGCTTCGTCAGTTTCGAGCCCGAAACCTTGCACGCCCAACCACAACAGGTGAGGGAAAACTTAGTCCTCATCGCGAACATCATGCAGTTCTTTTCCATCCGCATCTTGGCCGCCGCAGTAGTCTCTGAGATGATGAAGGCTCCCCGCCCACGGTAGTTAGTACCACAGGTGGGCACAGCGGCAACTGCCAGGCCGGCTCTGGGAAGCAAGGGGGCCTTTTGGTACTCCTGCACCCGAACAGTGCAAGACACGGGTCTTCAGCCCAGTTTACCTTGAGGGGGGCCCTTTGGTTAAGTGTCTTAGCTTGTATGATCAGTCCCTTCACTTTTCGCGCAACCTTGCGACGAAGGGTTTGAATACTTCATGCATGACTCGCCATCTTCGCAGTTTCGCTTTAGCTTCAATCCGGACCCAAGTGTAAAGTGTAAAGGCTCTGAGCAGTTGCATATGTCGGGTGGGCCGACTGCAGCTGAGATCGCAGCGGCCCGATGGCCTGCGAAGCCATGGGCCATGGGGATGGCGGTGTGGGTTTGAAACGCAAGATTTGGCCGAATCGAATATCGTAAGCAGGCTGAATGGAGAGAGAAGCCACAGGGCTCCGCAGCAGGTGTGCTGGAGTGGCATTGCTAAGCTTTACCGAGAGGCGAGGATGCGGTAGCCTCAGATAATCAGACGCCTTGTCACCTTGGCGAGTCAAATAGCGCGGGCAGGCCCGAATCCAAATCCTGCGTGACATCAGAGGTACTGTCCCTGTCTCTTTCTATCTTTGCAAGCTGCCCAAGAGATCTTCCGAGAGGCGAGGATGCGATTGCGGCCAGCTCGGCAGTTCTGTTTACACGCGGATTTTTGCTGGATCAGGTGCTCCGTGCAGAGCCCGAGGCAGACTCCCAGGTGGCTCTCCTTAGACTTGGACGAAGTCTGACGACCAAGCGTTGGATTCTTGGATCTGCCAGCTCTGCTAGCTCAGCAGTTGACTGCCAGGTCTTGGATCCAGACGAATCTTCGCCGCTTCCCTTCTTGCTGCTTGCCTGCCTGACAAGACCAAGCAAACATATGCCTTTTGCATGTCTCTGCTCGTTGAGGCCTGAGCTGTCACACATGGATGGGCTCCGGCCTGAGCTTGCTTCAGGGGAGCTGCAAAAGAGACGGAGGATCTGTAGAAGGCTCTCTTGAAGCCGCTGAGGCGCCGCCAGAACCAGCCCACCAAGGACCGCAGCTGGCTCCAGTTCGGCCTCGGCGCGTCCGACCCTCGGAGCCTTGGCCGTTTGCAGGGGCCCAATCCCCAATCAGTGCACGCGACATCTGCCACATGCGATGCATGCGACATCGTGGGATGGCCTGCGCCATTTGGCCCCCCTCCAGCCGGCCCAGCCCATGCTCAGCCCTTCAAGCCATGGCAGCCGTACAAGCTCGAGGGCAGCCACGGCAGCGAGCGTGCTGCAGACACCAGACCTGCTATGCTCGACACTTCGCGAGCCACACGACTGCATGAAATTGCGAGCGAGGGATTGCATGAGCAGCTGAGCTTTCGCCCGCTTTGCAATGTGATGTTCGTTGCCGAGGTTCAAGGAACTGGCAACTTTGGAGGTTGTTTCTTGTCGTGATGGCTTTGAGGTGCGGCGTCACCATGTTCGACTGCAGGGTTGTGCTTTTCTTCTGGCTCTTTGGGTTGTTGGATGCTGTTCCGCAGACTCTCCTCATGGTCTGGCTCGTTTACGGCTGGGGCGGCTACGGAGGCGAGCCCGCTCTCACGTTCCCTTGCCAACCGGCAAAACACCGTCCGTACAATACACGTAGCGCATTGAGCTTTTGATTTGCATCATGCCTGCTGGAGCTGCCAACCCTGTTGAACAGGGTGCTCGCTCGACGACTTCCGAGCAAGTCACCAGGCCTTTGACGCTCCCGGCCTGGTGTTCGACAGGGCAAAGTGTACTTCTTTGCAGAGGCGCACGCTCGGGAACAGGTTCCTGGCTTTGGGCTTCACAGCCGCTGCAAAACCAGCTGCTGCTGAAGGCTCACAACATGTTTTCATTGCCAGTGCTGCAGCGAACACAGAAGCCAAAGGAAAAGGGAGAGAGGGGCATAGAGGGGCTGCAACTAATGTCAGGCTACAAAGAGCAGATCCTGGCCAGCAAACGAGCGCTGGACAAACTAAGGGCGGACGAGTGCTGGACTCGTAGCTTTGCTTAATGGTTGATGGATGAGAGACTCTGCATGGCAAACCCAATCTTCGTGATTTCTGAGGTGTTGACTGCGATGGTGATTACATACGACGCGTTGCAGGGACTGTGGGGACTGTGTCACCTCTCTTCAAGATCAAGGACTCCCCCCCGGCCCTTAGCCTAGTAAAGGTCGAGTGCCAGAGCGCAGGACGCCTTAATGGAGGTCTACTCAGAGGATCCACCGAACCTCCCGGACCTGGAGGTGCAGGGGATCAACGATGCCCAAACACAGCGGAGATGACTTCTTTCCGAGGATGTTCTCAAGAACCTGTCACAGCTGGACTACCAGGTACATGCGCATCTGGTGCTTGACGCCCGCACTTAACCTGTGCCATGTATTGCTGGAGGCCTACTGCACAATATTTGCCATCAACGGCGGGCCAGAGAGCTTCAGAAAGTCGCTAGTCCGCTAGTCTTCATTGTCAGTCGCCTGGCCTCGGCAGAGTGAATATGCGGCATCAGGAAGAGTGATAGAGCTGCCACTGTCTTTCAGGTACATGGCTGAGGCATCAAATTCTTTGGATGTGGTCATCAAGGACTTCGCCGCGCTTGCCAAGGCAGGGAAGACAAGGGCTTGGGGCGTTCTTGCGCTCTTGAGTTCTTGGCAAGCTTGAAAACTCTGCCAGGCAGTGCAAACATAGTGGCGGTGTGATACACAGCAGGACTGGCTGCGCGAACCTGGATCTGCAAAAAGCCTGCTGACACAGTCAGCAGGAGTTTCAGATCTTCGTGGAGGCATGCTACTGCCATTGGCCGCTGCGCTAGCGGCTGTTGCTGCTACAAGGAGGAGGAGTCGGGCCAAGTGGACCATTCCGCCGAGCCCCAGTGCAAGGAGTGACACCGCCACAAGAAAAGAGCCAAGCTTCGCGAGAGTTGCTTTGTTCCAGCTTACACTGGAACCAACCGACGTGATGAAATTCTGTGGCTATGCAGGTCGGGCTTCATCCGCTTCTTGTTGAGAGTCTGTATGCATCGGGAGGACAGGGAAGATTGGAAGGGAAAAGGATTTGTTAAGCATGCACTGCTGTATGACAAGCCGCCTTCAACTTCCTGTATTTGCCCGAGTATGGCACTCGGATCGGCTACCGCAGTTTCATGCTACCTCGACGACGATGAAGACGACTGCTGCTACTCCTCTGACAAGTACTGCTAAGTGTTAGAAATTCTACTTCCTCTTCCTCCTGCTGCTACTACTACTACTACCACCACCGCCACCACCACCAGCCCCATGTCCTCCCATGCTGAAGTCGAGGTTATTGTGTTGTCCCTGATCGCGAAACAGAGATTAAGAGTCCGCAGTGGCCGCGATCGCGCAACACTACATCTAAACATGTATCCAGAACCATATGCGATCCTTCGCTGGGATCCTAGCAGCTGGCAGGCCGCTGCCCACCACAGCCAAAGACTTTTTGACGCATCCAGACTAGTGCTTTCCAGTGCCCGCGCTTCAGGATACATCCTTTTGTGTAAAACCATATATACCATCCATTGCAATCCTATAGACTTGCAAAGAGGCCTCGAGGGCTTATGTTTCAATGAGCCAAGAAACAGCAATCTTCCCCCTTCACCCCGACGGAACATCTCCCTTGTTGAAGGTGAACTCTCGTTATCTTCACGGGAGGTTCTAGCGATTGGAGAAGATGGAGCCCCGGAGCAGCCGCAACCGGCCAAATCTTCAGCGTTTCAGTATGCTGCGTGGCTTCTCTAGTGTTTGGAGTCTTGCCATTGGCCAACCACAAGCGACGCATCTGTCAGGAAACCTCTGAAGCAGCCGCTGAATCACATACGCTCGCACACGCGTGCATACACACGAACTCGCGCTCACACGCAACAAGCAAGCGCAAACACAGACGCAGAAACAGATGCACACACACACACACAGCCACACAATAACTATTTATGTTACTTCGTCTGGCAGCCGCCTGTAGCCTAGCGAACATCGTCAGATTCGGTGCAGGAAGGCGCTCGGCAAGCTGGAGCATTTGCCGTGCCACTCGCGAGGCGCAGCTTTGTGTTTATCTACTGATATCAGGTCATACCTGCGGCCGCATGCTACCACTTTCATTGTGCGCCTGCAGCTGTTAGAGCATCAACGAAGGATTGCTAGACGCGCTGCCCATCTGTACTCATGGTGCTTGACAGCCAGAATCTGGGTGACGCTCAGGGACTCATGAACCTTCCAGGCATCACAGCTACGGAAACAGCTCTGCTCCGTTCGCAGCTATTGGGAACGCTGGTTGAAGACAATTTCCAATGCTACAGAGTGGCAGTATGCTACGAAGAACGGTGCATCCAGCTGTGCCCTGCTGACATGGGGTCTCTGTTGCTATTGTTCGGACGAGGTGGATAGAGTGTCGGATGCGCGGTCTGATGCGAAAGTGTGCAGCAGATGCTGCGTGATTGCCAGCGACAGGAACGTGCATTGCAGGGCCGGACGAGACCAAACAGGACAAGAATGCAATGCCAGCAGAATCTTAGTTCCAGTCCTGGAGCGAGCTTATCCACATGCCAGCTCTTGATGCTTCAGAGAAGCTTCTGGATGAGCATTGAAGAAAGATTGTAATCAGCTAAGTGTCGTGCGTGCCATAGGCCTAGCAGCAGTCGTACTTGCGATGAATGTAGTCCCGAGCAATAGTATGGATCCTTGCTTGCCGGCAAGTTCGGGCGAGAGCTCGGCCTGCGAATCGCCGGTCAGGTCTTGTACATTGCGAGGATGGCTTTTTGAGCGAAATAGTGAACAGAGTGAAGCAGCGACCACCATGTGCTGAGTTGTTGAGTCTCTGTTTTCGTGGCTGGGATGTGGTGCGCTTTCCACATGTCGTGTATGACTTGGGAAGCAGCACAGGTCCTTCAAAGAGTTGGTGGGAAGCCACCTGCAAAAAGTTCAGCCGGGCGCCTGGACCACAAGCGAAGTAAAAGCCGATGGCAGTGCGCTTCCCCTCGCAAGGTGCGATGCACGGGACGAGTTTACCAACGCATCTCAAGAAGAGGAGGCAACGGCTTGATTTGAACCGCCTTCTGCTGCTTGGTGTGGGCTTGACCTCGCGAGGTTCTGCATATACAAGAAGAGTGGGAGCCCTTCCTGAGCAAGGTGTTTGCATTGCAGCGGCCCGAGTTTGAAGTGAGATAGCAGCAGATGTAAGCTGCAGCATGCCCTCTTGCTACAGGTACTCCGAACATGGATTGAGGGCGAAGCCGCAGCATGAGGCACCGGCCACCTCGGGTCACATTTCGCAAAGTAATCGGTGGAAGCATGGGTTTTCCGCGGGTAAAGACCAGTTTGCAGGTGCATCTCCAGATGGGCGAGGAGTGCTGGGGACATCGTTCTGTGTCGCTTTAGCGCTGTCTGCCAGAGAGTAGTGAATGTGCTTGCGCAAGCGCTGGCTTGGGCTGTGTGCTTGATTGTTGAATCTGGATTGATCCCGTTCTCTTCCGGTTCTCTCACCTCGATGGTGTAGTTGGGGAGGCATTTGTGAGGGCCGTTTGAGTGGCTTCTGACCATGATGCATTCATGCCAAGACTGTGGATACCTGTACAAACCTACTTGACGATTTTGCCAGGTGGGCTAGGATGTACCATGTATCACATGCTTGAATGTCGACTGCTCCCGCAAGGATTCGCTCATTTGCCTCTTTGCTGATGCTGCACTGCTAGGCATCGGACAAGTCATTTGAGAGACTCTTCACGACATGGGAAACTTGAACAGTACTATATGTTGGTTCATAGCTGTCACATAATGTGTTCCATGCCACTGATGAAATGGTCTCTACTGCACCGCGTGATCCCTGTGCAATCCTGTTCCTGTTCGGTAGGTGCGACACTGCCGGCCGATACTGCCAGGCCGGTCCGACGGTCCGACGGTCCGACGTGCTGCTGCACCCTGAGTTGAAGCTCACATTTGCCAGGGGCGTGTACCGCAAGCTTACGCACCGACGACATTTCCAATCGGTGCACACGAACTTCTGCTTTAGAGGGCAGGCAGAGGCTCGGGTGCTCAGTGCAGCGAGACAGGCTGAAGCGCCACCGCCCTCCCTCTGCTTTGCAGCCTGGCCAAGGTGCGACGAAAGCAGCGAAGTCAGAAGCAGAAGAGGAATGCCTCCACGCCGCCGGTCATCAAGGCTCGGGCAGGGTAGTCAGGACGAGGTGTGGTGTGAGTCGCGATGTTTGGCTGACAGCAGGGCATACCGCCTTCTTTGGCGTCTCTGCGGGTTGCGTGTGGGGCTCAGCACCAGGAGGACAAGGACACAGTCTCTGCAGCTGTCAGAGAACTGCTTTGAGGCCCTCCGAGAGGGAGGAGGCTCTTCACTTCGAGGATTTTCAAGAGGTGTGCCTTCTAGCTGTCTGTATCTCAGCTGAGCTCGCGGTCACTTCGGTTTTGTCGCGGTTCCCAGAGTCGGCTGTCATGGAGGCCATGTACCGCTATCCCAATCCGGTGGTACCGTTGCATGAGCGAGTCCTGGACCTACTCGTAGTCATCTCCAGCAAGTTAGCGGCTAGCAGCGCTAGCAGCTCCGGGAGCATCCCAGCGAGTCGTGTGGCCAGTACCAGCAATTGCTGATGGACATGCTCGAGGGCCTGAAAAATCGTCGCCCTGGCATTCTTCTGCCTGCGCTTGTTGTGTTAGGGATTTGTTGATATTAAAGGGATGTTGCAGTTCGTGTCATACTGTCATGACTTGAAGTTGCATGAGATGCTTAGTGCTGTTTCCCGACAGGGCCACTTAGCCGAACAGCACTTCATTCTCATGAATGTCAAAGCACCCACAAGCAAACTTTGTCCATGTCTTTCGGCATCCGACTGCATCGTCTTTGACGCTGGTGTGGAGCCAGTGTGGCCCCCTCCCACCGTCTCTCTTTCATTTCGCTGTTTTCCTGTTCTCTTCATGTTGAGCTTGTCGGCATACCACAGCTGCCTAACTAGGCAGCAAGATCATGGGCTACATTGCCCTTCGACCAGGCATGGAGCCAAGCGGGCTTGCCGAGGAGCCCTCCCTGGACCAGTTGGCAGTGCAGGCCAGGCAGTGACGAGGAGCCATGAGTTCACACGGTCCAGACTCACGCTCGTTCGAGGCACATGGTGCCGAAGAGTGGGATGCGAAATCAAGGCACGAGTCGGCCGTGCGAGTTCCGAATCTTGTGAATGGGAGGGGAAGTTTCATAATGATTTGCAGACACAGCTCGAGCGAAGTTCCTGAAGTTATCCAAGATCTCAGAGCTGAGAAGCCAATTTGGCGATGAAAACTGGCTTCGCTTGACGGACATGCAAGTGTTGCACTGGTGCGCATTTGGAAAGACGCCCACGCCTTCAAACTCCACGAAATCTGCGACAACTTAAATGCGGGACTCATAGATTTTATCTTATTCACCGTAGCGCAGGTCTTTCAAAGACTTGCAGGAAGGACTGCAGGCCAGTGTGTAGCTGTATTCCCTCGAGCATTTTGGCCGCTGGTTCCGAGCCAGGTTTCAGAGGAATCTCCGGATGCTGCCTGGAGTCGAAAAGTGAGACTCGAAGGAAAAGGTACCCTCAAAGCCTTGAGGAGTTCTGACAAGGCGCAGCAGTGACTCTGAAGCACAAGCACAGGGCACGAAGCTGGTGGCTTGTCCAGGACGGGCAAACACCGGCTGTCAGGAGAGGGACACTCACTCGCGTCATCCCCTTGTCACGCGGGCCATAGGCAGTGGCCTTGCAAGGAGAGCCTCCAGTGCACCTCCAACGATCAGTGTTCAGAGCAAGTTTCAAAAGACCCTGCAGACGGCCGGTCACCCGGTCACGTGGTGTCCGTGCCTTCGCTGCAGTGCACCGTGGGAGGCCTTTGGAGCACCGGAGACTCGGGTGTCCGTGCGCCGCACTGTTCTTGCAGCATGTTTGCCATTCGCAGAGAGTCCCCCAACACCTTGAGTCCTTGAGGCGTTGACTTCCATCAAGATCACTGCAGGCAGAAGCGAGTGGGGCCACGGGATCTGGCACTCGTTAGCTTTTCGTTGTGCGAGGCTCTTTGGAAGGGCTGGGCCTGCCGAATGGGTCGAAGTTGGTGTCGCACCGCCCTCGAAGCGATTCCACTCCCCGCGGCATTGGAGCACTCGTGACTGCGTCGTGTGACTGCAGGGTTCTGGCTTTACTAAAAGCCTCCAAGCGCTTGGGCCTTCAGCTGGATGTGACGGCCTCGGAACCACAGCTGATGACTGCGGCCTTCTAGACAAAAGATTGCCGGACGAAGAAAGGCCGCCGACGTCAAAAAGCGACGATCCGAGATCGGGAGGGAGCCCACGGCCGAGCTGTGACATAATGTGACAAAGTCAGATTCCGCAAGGCCTGTCGTCAGAGAAACCCTCGACAGCTTGCATGTTCGTTCAGGGCGATGCACAGGCGACGGTCCTCTGCCATGGTCAAGGCAGCGCCACCTTGACAGTTTAGGCGTTTCGGCAAGCCAAAAGTAGGTCAAGTGCTGTGCCAGCGACAAGCCTGGACAGCAACTTCGACGATTCGAGTCAGCTACGTAAGCCTCTCACAAACTCGGCAGATTCCGGCTCCTGCAGTACAACGATTTCTACAGGGTGACAAAGTATTCCGCTCTGCATTTAGATAGTTCCTCGAGCTGAGGCATCTCCCTGTGCACCACACAGCACAGAACCCTAAATCCTAAACCGGTTTAGAGATTGGGTTTGGGTTGTGTGTTGTCGTCACAGCAAGTCTCGCCAGGTCAAGTTCATGGCAGACCGCCGGCCTGGACGCGCAAGCATGCTCAACAGTTTGCTGCCTGTTGAGAGCCCACAGCCGAGCCGGGCTACCAGCCGAAACTCTAGCCGACCGGAGTCGCCGTAGGATGTGCCTTGTGCAGAAAGACATGCACAAACCCAGATTGTACATAAGCTGAGCTTTCAGCAACAACATATGTCTGGGCGAATGTTTTGCGGCTGAAATGTGGCTGCGAGACGAGGCAAACCATCAAACGTCGGCACAAGAAGCCAAACTTGCTCTGAATTGCAATTGCCCTTGCCTTGAGACGTGACTGTCCATTGTGACCGTGATGCAATGAGCGCGACAAATACGAGCACTGGCAGCAGTCGAAGCATCTCGGATGAGCAGCCTAGTTGGCTCATGGTGGAGGGCTTGAAATCCCTGGTTACAGGGGCTGGTCCTCATTGCAGGCCTGCTGGGGATGGTGGTGCGATGTGGTCAAAGGTGAGCATCTTGACATGTGCAAGGCCGCATGGCGGTGCTCGCCATCGAAGGGCACAAGAAGCTCGAGGCCGCACAGCAGGCGCGAGGATGTAAGCACCACCTCCTTCACCGGTTTCCGTTGGTGCAGTCCCTGGCAGGAACTTTACGATGCCTTCAGTGCCTGCTTTAAGACGGCCATGGGCTTTCCGGCATGGGGGCAGGACAGGTGGAAACAGAAACAGGACAGCTTTGAGTCGAGGAGGTCGTCCGAATGATATTGGCCAAGGTCAATGGCAGAAGTGTCGAGACGTGGCAGCCACATGAGACAATCATGCTTTGTCGGCTGCCAAGATAGTTTCACCCACTTGATGTTTGATTTGTCCGTCTGACAAGGCAATGACACGACATTCTTCGATTTGACAGGCCGGATTGACCTTGCTGCTCTAGATTTCGTTGCACCTGCATTGAGCACGCAGTATGCGATCTCCGGACAACTTGGCTTCCGCAGCTCGAGACTTCTTTCCCGCTGTAGAAAGCAAGCCACAAAGAGTACAGAGATGAAAGAAGGGCATGATAGTGCCATTATATGACGACAGATTCCAGAAGCGGGGTCAAGACCCTGAAGTGCACAGAAAAGCCGGGTCGTGGCCAATGCTGCGGCTGAAGACATACATTGGACACCATGTCAGTCGACGCTCTGCGACCTCGGTGCAAGTTAAAAGTCGAGTAGCCAGAGGCGCTGTGCTTGCAGGGCGATGCACATGCACAAGGCGAGAATGCTTGCTGCCACTGGCATCAGTGGCTCGAACGACCCGACAGATATGTTTCGAATCCTGGCGCCGACGGCCATCTTGGGCTATGGGTTTCCTCAAGCCGCTCGGCCCGTCGGTCGGCTGTATCTGCTCAGACTCAGAGGAGGGATGACCAGAGCCGGCCAACTGCAGGCTCCTTTCGATGCGGCTGTGCGTGAGCAGCTTAGCCACTGTAGCCAGGGTCTTTGCTACGCTGAACTAAGCAAAGAAGCATGAAGGCGAGCATGCCTTCGATCTCATTGCCGTAGACGCCGGCTCCATCGCAGCTCGGATCAGTTGTTGTGAGTGAGAGAACCGGAATACGTAGGTCTTGGATTTTGTTTTAGGTCTTAGCATGTGTCAGAATTGGAATGAACGAGGATCCTGGACCTTACTACTTGGCCTCTCGCTCTTCGTTCACGTCGCTAGATCATGTTCTGCGACGCTTGCTCGACCATACAGACGGGGATGACGCTGTGGCTGCAGCTTTGCAGCTTGCAGAGCTGAGTTCTTCAGCTTGCAAGGAGACCTTCGTCTGATGCTTCAGGGTGTCCGCCAGCAGGACACTGCTGGACGTAGCCTCTTCGAGCCTGAGCCCCAGGGTCGGTGTCGTGAGGCAAGCATGGGGCAGCGCTGCAAGCTGATCGTGGGCTCAGCTGGGGGCTGCGGCACCAACAACCAGGCGACAGATGCATCGCCGTCGTCAGAAGCTTCATCTTGGCCCCACCCCCCCGCGGAGCCTGAGGTGGAGCTGCTTGCTCGCGAAGCCCGGAAAATCATGGCGGAGCCCGGGCCTCGTTCGAGGACGAAGGAAGCCGCCTCAAAGAAGCGCGGGGGGCGCCGCCGGCCGCGTGTGCAGCCGCCGCGTGTGAGCAGAGGTTGGGCCTGGAGGCTCCCATTGCAACAGCAAGGGTCTCGGCTCTCGGCGCTGAGAGCAGAGCAGCAGAACCTGGTACCTGGGGTCCACCTGCCGCCAAGGTCCAAAGTGAGCTGCAAGCAGTGCAGCTGGGCGGACGACGGCTGACACCTCTGGGCCCAATGCCGGCCATTGGCACAGATGCTTTGGAAGGCAGCATGCGAAAGCACAAAGCCTGGAGAACGTTTCATTGCCCTGTTTGCTCTTAGTTTAAAGGCTCGGTGATCGTGGCACAGATGGGTCTTGAGCCCATCATGTCGGCGTTGGCGCATGCTGACATAGTGCATCCTGGCTCAGAAGCATGCATGGAGATCATGAGAACTTCGATCTACTTTTAGCCAAGGCTGTGCGGACGTGCTTATGACCCTGCTGTCTTTGCGGCTGAGCCCATACGGTGCGGATTTCCAGCTTCAGCCGCGTTGCATGCCGCCAAAGTGCTCGAGTGCGGCGCAATTGCAACGGAATCTGGGCAGCACTGATGAATGAATGAAATGTCGTGAACTTTAAAGCGAATGCTGGGAGTTCCAGAAGGCTGTCGGGTACTGGTTTCAGGTGCCTGGAAGTGGCAGTGACTGCCTCGTCGCAGAACTGGACAGGGAAGCAAAAGCAAGGTTCTGGGCACCAAACACGAAGAGGCAAGCTACAACTCTGAGTGTAGCTGCGCACACGCTCTACGAGAAGAGCCACCCTCATCTCTTCGGTTTGCCGGGTGGCGTATTGAGCACGAAGCACGCGGTCTTCAAGCAGCGCGGCCGGGTTGTGGAAGTGGAGGGCACGAAGCTCACAAGGGTTCCACCCGCAGTGAAGCTGGAAGGCCCGCCGCACTTTTGCTGTTCGTTCCTATACTTCAGTGTGTTTCTACTCGTATCACCTTCTTCTTGGCATCTCCCAAGGAGCAAGGGTCCGTGGGTTCCGGGCCGTTGCCATTGACCTCCTTGCCGGCACAGCTGATGTGGAACTATCCGATGGCACGATGGTGTACGGGAGGAACGGTGTCGAGGATTCCTTGGTCAACTCGGGTGAAGAGCTCGGAATCCTGGTCACCGTTTCTGGAGGGGGCATCGAGAGGAACAAATCACATTTAGCCCTCCTCCGTGCCACGTTGCTGCACTGGGGCTTTGAGGGCCGGAAAGCCACGGCTGGGAACTTGGCATTCCCATTCTCACCCTCCGACCTTCAATTTGGTGACGAGGGTGTTCTGACTATTTGCGGCACAAGAGATCCGAGCTTCATCTCGCGGTGGCAAGAGATTCTAAGGGAGGTGGAAGACTACGTCCAGAGCCTCTCATGCCAAGAGGGCCTGACTGTTCGCTTCGTTGCTGCAGGTCTGCAGGGTCAACATCTTCTTCAGTGCCGCGAGGTTGTTGCAAGCTCTGCGGCAGCAGCATGCTCACAGCTGCAAGCAGATACAAGAGCGATCGAGAGCTGGCTGTGCCATGGAAGCGTTGCAGCCGCAGGGTGCTGAGATTGATCATGTTCGTGTGTTTCAAAACTCTTCGCCGTAGCAAGACTATTTCATAAGGACTACACAGTCCATCATCTGCTCGATCTAGACGAGAAGCTTTTGACTCTCTGCTGCAATGCGTAAAAACCCTGAAAAGCCAGAAAAAACAGCAGACTGCAGCAGAAGAGCAAGATGCACCCAGGTGCGATCTCTTTCCAATCCGTGTATTGCATAGCGATGGCTCGGCGCAGGACTGGCACGGAATCCTCCTCTCTCTTCCGAATTTGACTTACAATCCTTTGGAAGTCTCAACGATTGCTTGCTGCAGTGCACTCTTTAGCTTGAGTCAAGAATTCACGTGGCTGTCTTTTTTGTTTCTTGAAAGTGCTTTCAGGAGTAAGTTCAACTCCAATTCTTCCATAGCTTTCTGGTTTTCTTCTTCCATTCTGCTTCAATTTAATTGTTTAAAAAACATTGACAAACGTTGGTGCATCAGAGCTGATTCCTGCTTGCCTGACGTGCAAAAAAAATGCTTAGATCGCCCAGAACCTTGGGGCAAGTGCAGCAGCAGATTTTTTGCAGGATGTGCAGGCAAACCTGTTGCCTTGGGATGCCCCTCCGACGGCTTCGTCGGCAGAGGCTTCCGGAGTTGTTGGCATTGCTCTTCACACTTCACGACGTGACAGGCGTACCAAGACTGGGAGTCTTCCGCGAAGCCTTCAGGCTGGCGCCTTTCGCTCGCATCGAGGGGCTTTCCATCCGAGGAAAGACGGCGTGGAAGAGATAGCAAAAAAAAGGGCCCCGCTTGACCGGAACTCTCAAAGACCGGAGAACCCACCTAAGGCAGACCCAGAGTCAAAGCACATGGGATCCACCTGGCACAATGCAGCACGCAGTAGGAACGATGTATTCTAGACGGCCGCTTGGGATGCAAAGCCTAGGACACTGGAAAAAGGTCAGGAAACCGAGCACAGCGATCGCACGATAGTTCTGAGCAAGTGTGTGCCAAGCATAGGTCGGCATGCAGCCAGGCAAGCAACCCAATGTGCGATTTTACTTGTGAAGAGTTCAATCTCTCCCGAACCACAAGCGACCCAAGGAGTAGCTGGGTGCAACCTCGGAGCCCTGGCGAAAGTGGTGCGTTCCAAGAACGCCGGCGTAAATGCCCCTGGCCATGGTTAGCACCGATTTCACAGTAGCCCTGGGCAGCATGTGCACTGCTGGTATGTCGCATGGCGGTAAGTTACCAGCCGTCCCTTTCGCCAGGAAATCACCTACGACATAATGTTTGCCGATGAGAGCCTGGCCAGCAACAGAATGTCTTCGAAGTGTCAGCCTGTGCGATCTGGCCTTGGTCATCCAAGGGAGTCTTACAACTATGCCAAAAGCAGTCCAGCACTGGATGCTTCTGCAGTTCCGTTGCAAAATGTTTTGGGCATCTTTTGCGATGCCAAGGTCTCAGAGGCTTTTGCAATGCATGTGGCAGCTTGGTGCATGTTGTCGGCTTCGGGCCCAGGATACGTGCTGGGCCATCAAGATCACTTGTGCCCGGCAGGCAAAGCATTGCACATCATGCCTGCCGTGTCATTTTTCAACACGCTGCTGGAGGTTCTTGCCGGCAGTGCCGGTGATCGTGATGTCTACGGCGCACAGCAGCACAGCCGGCTCCTGTCCGTTCAGCTTTGACGAGAAAAAAGTGCGACTGCTCCATTGCCGTCCAGAGCCGAATGATGATTTCAGCTCTACCATGGCCTTCACAGCTGCCCGTTTGCAGACGCGCTCCGGACGGAGATTGCGACCCTTACCGGCGAAAGCCTCCCAGAAGTCACCGATGTTTCAAGCTCCTGCCTCAGATAGCTCAGGGACCACTGAGTCACAGAAGACTCGAAGAAGACTCGAACGACTTGTGGCAAAGAGCTGCTTTCTCTGCCGCTGCAGGCGTCGCATCTCTGGCCAGGTCGCGAGAGCTCTATTTGGAGGCCTCACCTCACGGGAAGGGGAAAACAGCCACCGAGTGTGTTTTGGTGCAAGAATGTGCAGGGTGACCTGACCACCGAAAATTTAGCCCCTGCCTCGGACCGGGGTCTACGCAGAAGAACTTGCATTAGCCTTGAACTGCTGAGGCAGAGGTTGTCTTCCGAACCCAGCTGTTAGGTGAGCTGCTGGCTGACCTGCAGGCGTAGATATTTTCAAGACTCAGCTCCTGCAGCATCTTTGCTGTGCTGGACTTGCTGCAGGCCTGTCGTCTGATTGCGAAGAAATTCTGCTGCACCGATCTTCGTTTAGAGCTCTCGGACAAGGCTGGTTACAGGGCACAGGTTAAGTTGACGGCTTTTGGCCGTCTGAACTTGCAATCCTTCTCAGCCCGCCCCCATGCGGGCTCCTACAGCGGCCTGGAGGTTTATTCCCTCTATTCTCAGATTTTATTCCGGGAGGGCTTGAAAGATACACACACACACACACACACACACACACGCAAACTCTCTCTCTCTCTCTCTGTCTCTCTCTCTCTCTCTTTCTCTGTCTCCCTGTGTCTGTCGCTCTCGCTCTCTTATGCAGGTGCCTTCAAACGGCCCATTTTCTCGGAACTAGCTCGTGAAAGCAGAGTTGGCAAACCCCCTCGTCCCAAAATCCGGCTCCTCCTGCTGTCGGCGGGATGGCAGGCCACAAGTGAGGCCAAGGACGTCATAGAAGAAATAGCGAAAGAGTCAGCCGCCCAGATGGTTGAAGTAGATCAGCTGAGCGGCAGAGAGGAGAGTGATGACGGAGCTGTTTGAAGTTTGGAATCCAGAATTCTTTTGGAGAATTTGTTTGTTTAGGTTTGGCTTCGTCGCTTATGCAGCAAGGCCACTTTTCGTCCATTTCAATCCCTCTGACTTGCTTCGAGCCTAAGAATGTGAGCAGTGCAGGAGAGGCGGCAAGGGTGCGTACAAGGGCAAAAGTGTCCTCCCAAGCGTGCCCTGCTCTTCTGAGCATGCTGAGCATCTTCTTGCTGCATAAACTATCAAAGTAGTTGCAAGGCAATGCGCAAGCGGAGCCGGCTGATGAGAAAGTTCAGGTGCCGTGCGGCAGAGACGAAGCCGAGACACATCCGAGTCCTTTGTCTTTTGGCCAAGATCTCCAGGCCTTGGACGAAATTGCCGGCAAGATTGAAGCAGACACCCGGCTGGCATGTACAAGATGTGAGATCACACGCCCTAGGCAGCATATGTCAACTTGCTCTTAGGATGCTTCCCTTAGCAGCAAGAGGCTGGATGAGACACGATTTCGGAAAGCAGAGTGCTCGGCGCTTCAACGCAGGTGTGACCACCTGCTCTACCCGTACTGGAACTTGACTCCCGACCAGGCACCATGGTGCCTCTTCGTGAAGCGCCGCGGTAGTGCTCTTGCTTGCTGCTTCTAGCTGCAGGAGAAGTCCGTGCATCAGATCATGGAAGTCTTCAATCAGGAGTACTCCGTCAGGTTTGCCTGCTGCCCTCTTGCAAAGATCTTCGATCCAATGCGACCTTGCGGAGGCGGAAAGTTTTAACACGTCGCTTGGACGTGACGATTCAGGCACGGACTGGACTGCTGTCCAGAGGACAACTGGCTCAGTCGGCTCTGCGAGGCCTTTCTTTGGTCGCCAAAGGCGGACTCCTACATGGAGCAGATCTCCCAGGCACAATGTCCTTGCTGCAGCCTTCCTCCGCTGTAAGTCGTTCTGTGTAGCGTCTAGAGTCTAAAGGCTCCAGCATTTTGTTTGAGGCTACTCATGCATAGCTACAGATGCGGTATACATCCACGAGGCCATTTCAGCCGTCATGGATTGGCGCGACCACCTTAGCTCGGCGAGCATCGGGCCAGCGACCCGGAACATTAGATTCGTCGGGACGGCGCTCTACTAGTGCAGGAGTAGATACATCATTGGCAGGAGCTGGCACATGTTGGCGACGGATGAAAAAACGGTACAGGAGCCTCCGAAGGTCGACGGGATAAAGGTGGAAGCTGCGTAGCACTCGTACTCGTACCGTGCATCCTGGCCAGATCTCTTCCATCACGGCCTTGAAGTCGGTTGCCACGGGCTCAGACACATCATCCCTCTGACGAACACGGCATAGCATACCGTACTGCTCATCTCAGGTAAAAACCATCATCATTGGTGCAGTTCCCGACAGAGGTGGTGTGCCAGAAGGCAAGGTGTGCCGTGCTCCCGCGAGCGCAGGGCCGCGATGCTTACACACACACACACGCACACACCATGCCCATGACGTGTGACAGGATATACGGTTGAGGACATTGCGAAGGATATCGTC
Source organism: Symbiodinium sp. CCMP2592 (assembly GCA_905221615.1). Classification (NCBI taxonomy): domain Eukaryota; class Dinophyceae; order Suessiales; family Symbiodiniaceae; genus Symbiodinium; species Symbiodinium sp. CCMP2592. The sequence continues at coordinate 259,733 of CAJNDT010000014.1, read as the reverse complement.
AAAGCCAACGTAGCCTTGACGAAGAAGGATCAAGGTCGGCCACATCATGCATCAGTCAGGCTTTCCTCAACTTCGCTCCCTTTTCTTGAGGTGGAGGTGGCAAAGGCGCATCTGCCAGAGCCCCAAAGCAAGGCTGTCATGAGCCTGTGAACGTCATGGAGACGTTTGTTTCCTTCCGAGGCCCAGACTGCGGCAGCCATGTCTGCAAAGAGATGGGTTGGAAAGGGCATGGGTAGGGCGCTCAGGTACACAGGCACTGGCTCTGCAGTTTTCTGGATTTTCGCTCCGGTCAGGTTCCGGAGATGCTCGAGACAGTCCTAGAGGCCTGACTCTGTAGGCTTCTTCATGGGCCTTGCCGAGCCGTAGAAGACTTCACAAAGTCCAGCAGCAGTAGTGGCTGCAGAGGGAGTAGCACAGCTGGAACAGCAGTAGGAGTCGGCTGCTGCAGGGGAGAAAGGTGGAGGAGGCGGTGGCTACTACGGTGGCAAAGGCTCGGCATCAGTGGCAGGTGGCCAAAACTCCCTACGCAGCTCGATTGCTTGCAGGCAAAGGTGGTGATGGTGGTGGCGGGCACGCACAGCGGCAGTTTTTGTGTCAAGGGTTTTTTCACCGGCATGTGCAGCTGGCAGGTACTACGGGAAGGGAGGCGGCGGCGGCGGTGGGGGCTACTACTCCCAAGGCCTTCGCAGCATAACGGTTGACCTGGTATGCGCGAAGTTGTTCACCGAGGCAAAGGAGGTGATGGAGGAGGCAGCCTGGACGTGAGATGGCAGACGGCTGACTGGCAATCTCTAGTGGATGCGAGGCGGCTACTACTCCCAAAAAGGGGGTGGCGGTGGCGGCTACTACTCACAAGGCGGTGGCGGAGGCTGCACCATTGGATGCCTGCTACACTACAGATGTAGACGCTGTGAGATCTGTGAGATTTCGACGCAGGAGGTGGTTACTACTCCAAGGGAGGAGGAGACGGGGGAGGCGGCGGTGGCTACTATGCGCAGGGCGGAGGAGGAGGCATTGATGCGGTGTTTGGGTTGAGAAGCTACGTTCCTTTTCGACTCATGACGGCAAGTGCGAGGCGGTTTCTATGCCCAGGGCGGTGGAGGAGGCGGTGTGCCCCTCAGTCAACCCAGATGCTCTCAGTGGACAGTACTGCCGGTCAAGCTTCGAATCGCAGCGACCGGGAGGCTACTACGCGCAAGGAGGTGGTGGAGGCCGCAGTGCAGCAGGTGGAAAAATGCTGCAGAGGTTTCCTGACGTGCCCCTGCAGGAGGATACTATGGTGGCAAAGGCGACAAGGGTGGTGGTGGAGGCCTGGAGGACGATATGCAGCCTGTTCGCGGTACGGTGGGAGCATACGGCTTTTCGTTTAGCAAACTCAGACGAGGTTCATCTCGAGCGACACGATCAGGTACACTTGCATGCCTACTTCGCATTTAGGAGAAACGGCTTACCAGCCGGACATGCACGCAGTGCCATTTACTTGTCGGGGGAGAGCATGCCGTTCAGTCGTTCACGATCTTCGGAAGTCATCAGCCCTAAATCGTGGATATGTGGATATGAAATGTTCTCACAACGATGCGATCATCATCCCGCCCGCACGTGTGGTGCACACCAATTACAAAAGGGTCAAAGATCAACTACTTGACTTGCAGAATGGCTATGCATTGGAGTTTGTTTTGTACGCCATAAGCTTCCCATGCACTTCTTGTATCCACAACTCGCCACCCCCAAAGTGCGAAACTGGAACCCGATGAAGTGGCATGCATATATTGAGCACCACTGTTGAAAGCTTTGTAAAGCATAGCTTGGTGCAAAGACCGTCAGCAACGCCGATATCCGGCGAAGACAGCAGATGATACATCCGCAGTCGTGCACAGCCGATCGGATGCAAGCATCTCATCCTTAAGCAATCATCTTCAACAGCCTTTATTGGCGAGAACATCGCATGCATGCTCAGATGGCTCCTGCTCCCGCAATGACAATGAGGTCAATTACGAGCCTCTGGCTAGTCGGACACGGTGTGAGTTCCTGCCAACTGTCGGACTGTAGGTGGGGTCGCTATCAGGATAGAGGTAGGGACTGGCATGTCAGAGGCACACGGCACACGCGCTATAAGGATGAGGAGCTCGGCACAAGCTGTAAGCACCGATGCTACGCTCATGCTTGAAAAGGCCCGTCTGGTATGAGCATACAAAGCAGACATTGCAATATCAGTCACGACTGAAACTTTTGCATGTCCAGAGCAGCTGCGTGCCACGAAGAAGCTGAATGAAGCGAGCCGGTACATCCGGGCGTCAATGAAGGGTACCATAGCAGGTACCTGCATGTGTCAAGCTTATCCGAGTCCCGCAGTAGCTACGGTCTTTGACCAACATCAACAACCTGGCCCTCTTCGCGGATTGTCGCCTCTCTTTCCACCATCTCTGAACAGAACATGAGCACATGACTGCACCTGGATGCGGAATGTGCAGGTTTTGGCGGCAGGCAGTCGGACAGACCGCCAACTTCAAAAGGTTGGACCAAGGGAGGTGGTGGGTGGGGCTGAAGGCGATTGTACAAAGCGACCTCGTCTTGCCGAACAAACATGTCGTACCTCGGTTCGATGCTCCAACAGAAGCGATCAAACTCGGCAAGACTGGTCATCGCAGCAAGCCCAGGACAGGAATCAAAAGGACCCCGAATCCGAATACATCAGTTGGGCATTCAGACGGGATTTTAGTAGGCCCGAGGCCCTTTGACTACGGGCATTCCTGGCTAGGTAGGGTTCATGCTCGCAAGGGTTTCGGGTGGCCACGCTACGGCAGGGGTTAGGGCCGGATGGGGTGCTTGGGGGCTTGAATCTTACAACATGTCTTTGCAAGGGCTTGGGTTTGCAGGCCAAAGAGCTTTAGGGTTCATGAGTTTCCAACAGTGTTTTGCACGGGGGCTTGGGTTGGCTATGTGAACATGGTGTGGCTGTTTTCAGGGCGGATACAGCACACCCTTGCAAGGTTCGGGTCTGTAGCCAGCAGTTGACAGTGGGGCCAAGGACCCAAGGACAATTCCCAATGTGTCCTTTCTAGGCTTCAGGTTCGCCGCCGACGGTTTCATTTAGCAAAGGTTCGAGTCTACATCAGGCAACAGTCTTGAATGGTTAACTGATTTCCTAAAATGCCCACTCACTGACTTGGGTTCGTCGTCAACGGCATTTTGGGGTTACCGGGTTTCTCAGCACATTTTGTGCATAGGCTTGGCTTTGCTATGCATCGGGATTTCAGGTTAAAGGGAGTTCCCAAACACATCCTCGCAAGGTTTTTTGGGGTTTGTATCCAATGGTTTCTAGGGTCACTGAGTTTCCCAGCATGTTTTTTTGCAATGGCTTGGGTTTGCTATGCATCGGGTTTTCAGTTTCCAATATTTTCCAATGAAATCCTCGCAAGGGTTTTGGGTTTGTAGCCATTTCTCATTATGTTTCTTGGTTTTACTATGCAACGCGTTTTCAGGTTTATCGGATTTCCCGAACACATCCTGGCACGGTCTTAGGTCTTGTAAACAACGGATTCTCAGGCACGTTTTCTTTGCAAGGGCTTCGGTTTGCTATGCATCGGGTTTTCATGTTTAGGGGAGTTTCCAAGCACATCCTCGCAAGGTTTTTTGGGTTTGCAGCCAATGGTTCTTTAAGTTTGAGGGTTAAGGAGTTTCGCAGCACGTTTTTTTGCAGTGGCTTGGGTTTGCTATGCATCGGGTTATCAGGTTTAGGGGAGTTTCCAAACATATCCTCGCAAGGTTTTCGGGTCTGTTGCCAATGATTTTTTGAGGGCTAATGAGTTTCTCATCATGTTTTTTGTTTTACTATGCAGAGCGTTTTCAGGTTTATCGGATTACCCGAACACATCCTGGCAAGGTTTTAGGTTTTGTAACAACGGTTTCTTAGGGTTTTTTGCAGGCATTTGCAAGGGCTTGGGTTTGCTATGCATCGGGGTTTCAGGTGTAAGTTTCTTTCCAAATACATCCTCGCAAGGTTTTTCTGGGTTTGTAGCCAAAAAGGTTTTTATAGGGTTAATGAGTTTTCCAGCATGTTTTCTGCAAGGGCTTGGGTGTTCTATGCGTCGGGCTTTTAGGTTTTGCCGATTTCCCCACCACATCTTTGCAGGGAATTTTGGTTTGCGTGCAGCTGTTTCTGAGGGTTAATGAGTTTCCCAGCACATTCTGTGCAAGGGCTTGGGTTTGCTATGCATCGGGCTTTCAGGTTTAGGGGAGTTTCCAAACACATCCTCGCAAGGTTTTTTGGGGTTTGTATCCAATGGTTTCTAGGGTCAGTGAGTTTCCCAGCATGTTTTTTTGCAATGGCTTGGGTTTGCTATGCATCGGGTTTTCAGTTTCCAATGAAATCCTCGCAAGGGTTTTGGGTTTGTAGCCATTTCTCATTATGTTTCTTGGTTTTACTATGCAACGCGTTTTCAGGTTTATCGGATTTCCCGAACACATCCTGGCACGGTCTTAGGTCTTGTAAACAACGGATTCTCATTTTCATGTTTAGGGGAGTTTCCAAGCACATCCTCGCAAGGTTTTTTGGGTTTGTAGCCAATGGTTCTTTAAGTTTGAGGGTTAAGGAGTTTCGCAGCACGTTTTTTTGCAGTGGCTTGGGTTTGCTATGCATCGGGTTATCAGGTTTAGGGGAGTTTCCAAACATATCCTCGCAAGGTTTTCGGGTTTGTTGCCAATGATTTTTTGAGGGCTAATGAGTTTCTCATCATGTTTTTTTGTTTTACTATGCAGAGCGTTTTCAGGTTTATCGGATTACCCGAACACATCCTGGCAAGGTTTTAGGTTTTGTAACAACGGTTTCTTAGGGTTTTTTGCAGGCATTTGCAAGGGCTTGGGTTTGCTATGCATCGGGGTTTCAGGTGTAAGTTTCTTTCCAAATACATCCTCGCAAGGTTTTTCTGGGTTTGTAGCCAAAAAGGTTTTTATAGGGTTAATGAGTTTTCCAGCATGTTTTCTGCAAGGGCTTGGGTTTTCTATGCGTCGGGCTTTTAGGTTTTGCCGATTTCCCCACCACATCTTTGCAGGGAATTTTGGTTTGCGCGCAGCTGTTTCTGAGGGTTAATGAGTTTCCCAGCACATTCTGTGCAAGGGCTTGGGTTTGCTATGCATCGGGGTTTCAGGTTTAGGGGAGTTTCCAAACACATCCTCGCAAGGTTTTGTGGGGTTTGTATCCAATGGTTTTTAGGGTCAGTGAGTTTCCCAGCATGTTTCTTGCAAGAGCTGGGGTTTGCTATGCATCACGTTTTCAGGTTTAACGGAATTCCCAAACACATCCTTGCAAGGTTTGAGGTTTTAGACAACGGTTCCTTAATGTTTTTGAATGTCCCAGCACGTTTTGTGCAAGGGCTTGGTTGTGCTATGCATCGGGTTTTCAGGTTTAGGGGAGTTTCCAAACACATCCTCGCAAGGTTTTCGGGTTTGTAGCCAATGGTTTTCTAGGGTTAATGAGTTTCCAAGAACGTTTTCTGCAAGGGCTTGGGTTTGCTATGCGTCGGAATTTCAGGTTTAACGGATATCCCCAACACATCCTTGCAAGGTTTGAGGTTTGTAGACAACAGTTTTTTAGGGTTAATGAGTTTCCCAGCACATTTTGTGCAGGTTTGCTATGCATCGGTTTTTCAGGTTTAGGGGAGTTTCCAAACACACCCTTGCAAGGTTTTTTGGGGTTTGTAGCCAATGGTTTTTTAGGGTTATTGAGTTTCTAGCGCGTTGTTTGCAAGGGCTTGGGTTTGCCATGCGTCGGGATTTCAGGTTTCACGGATTTCCAAAAACACACATTCATGCAAGTTTTTAGGGTTAGTGAGTTTCCCAGCACATTTTGTGCAAAGGCTTGGGTTTGCTATGCATCGGCTTTTCAAGTTTAGGGGAGTTTCCAAACACATCCTCGCAAGGTTTTTTGGGGTTTGTAACCAATGCGTTTTTAGGGTTAATGAGCTTTCCGGCACGTTTCTTCTAAGGGCTTCGGTTTACTATGTGTCGGGATTGCAGGTTTAACGGATTTCCAGAACAACACATCCTTGCAAGATTTTAGGTTTGTAGACAGGGGTTCCTTAGGGTTGATAAGTGTCCCAGCGCATTTTTTGCAAGGGCTTACGTTTGCTATACATCGCTTTTTCAGGTTTAGGGGAGTTTCCAAACACACCCTTGCAAGGTTTTTTTGGGTTTGTAGCCAATGGCTTTTTAGGGTTAATGAGTTTCCAGCTCGTTTTTTGCAAGGGCTTGGGTTTGCTGTGCGTCGGATTTCAGGTTTAAACGGATTTCCCCAACACCTAAATGTAAATGAGTTTTCCAGCACGTTTTGTGCAAGGGCTTGGGTTTGCTATGCATCGGTTTTTCAGGTTTAGGGGAGTTCCCAAACACACCCTTGCAAGGTTTTTTGGGGTTTGTAGCCAATGGCTTTTTAGGGTTAATGAGTTTCTAGCGCGTTGTTTGCAAGGGCTTGGGTTTGCTATGCGTCGGGATTTCAGGTGCTTTGGCCATTCGCGGGGCCAAGAAGGGTCATGTGCGACCGTCGTCAACCCGGCCTTCGCAACGCGCGTCAGCACAGACACCCGGAAACTTCCCTTCGCAGACCGAATTGTCGGTTCCTAGCCTATTGGAGCTTTCAGATCAGCAGCAGATTGGGCATCTTGCGCCGTGTTTTGCAGATGCAGGTGTTCAAACATTAGGCATCTATGCTCTTGTCGTCTCGGGGTATGCTGCCGGAAGTGGAAGCAGCAGTAGCAATGCGCTATCCTGCAATGTGGCAACGCAGACAGACTTGATGCAGATGCATTTCAGCTCCTCGACCTCATGGCTCAGGAAGCATCTCAAGGGCAAGAGGAGGTGGGTACGGACGATGTTGCCGTTCAATTCGATCTGCAGTTGGTGGGAGTGTGAGTGGATGCGTGCCGAAGACCATCGGTCAAGCTAGATATTCTGCATCTGTGCATTTAGCACTCACGCCCGCAAGTAGGGCCTCACTGACCTCAGCCAACCTGTCAACTGTCAACGGTCATGTTCCGCACTTGAGAAGCGCGCCGCTTGGGTAAGACGGCTAGCGGCTAGCGAAAATTACAGCGCGAGTTTGTCAGAGGTTGTTCTGCAAACTGTGTCAGCAGCAGAAATGCTTTATCCGTTTTTCCACCCATCCGCTTGCCCGCTGAGGTCCATCCGCCCGCTGAGGTCCATCCACCCGCCTGCTGACGTCCATCCGCCCGCCTGCTGATGATCATGATGCCCGCCTGCAGATGCTGATGATGCTCATCTTTCCGCCCGCTGATGCTCATCCGCCGGCCGGCTGATGGCCCGCTGATGCTCAGCCGGCTCACGCGCTAGCCCGCGCAGGCCGCCCCGTGCGCTGATGCCCATCCGGTCGCCCGCCGACGCTTCCGCCCCGCGGATGCTCATCCACTGCATCTGCCTGCGGGGGCATGGACTCATGCTGGGCTCATGTTGGACTCATCTGGGCTCATGTTAAACTCATGTCGGGCTCATGCTGGGCTCATGTTGGACTCATCTGGGCTCATGTTAGACTCATGTTGGGCTCATGCTGTGCTCATCTTGGACTCATCTGGGCTCATGTTAGACTCATGTTGGGCTCATGCTGGGCTCATGTTGGACTCATCTGGGCTCATTTTGGATTCATGTCGGGCTCATGCTGGGCTCATGTTGGACTCATCTGGGCTCATGTTGAACTCATGTTGGGCTCATGCTGTGCTCATGTTGGGCTCATCTGGGATGTCCAAAAAACGCATCCTTGCAAGGTTTGAGGTTTGGTAGACAACGGTTTTTTAGGGTTAATGAGTTTCCCAGCACGATTTTTGCAAGGGCTTGGGTTTCCTGTGCATCGGGTTTCCAAGTTTAGGGGAGTTTCCAAACACATCCTCGCAAGGTTTTTCGGGTTTGTATCCACTGGTTTTTCGGGTCGGTGCGTTTCTAGCACATTTTTTTTGCAAGGGCTTGGGTTTGCTTTGCGTCGGGTTTTCAGGTTTCACGGATTTCCAAAAACACACAGCCTTGCAAGGTTTTAGGGTTAGTGAGTTTTCCAGCACATTTTGTGCAAGGGCTTGGGTTTGCTATGCATCGGTTTTTCAGGTTTAAGGGAGTTTCCAAACACATCCTCGCAAGGTTTTTTGGGGTTTTTAGCCAATGGTTTTTTAGCGTTAATGAGTTTCTAGCGCGTTGTTTGCAAGTGCGTCGGGATTTCAAGTTTCGCGGATTTGCAAAAAAACACATCCTTGCAAGGTTTGAGGTTTGTAGACAACGGTTTTTTAGGGTTAATGAGTTTCCAAGCACGTTTTTTTGCAAGGGCTTGGGTTTGCTATGCATCGGGTTTCCAGGTTTAGGGGAGTTTCCAAACACATCCTCGCAAGGTTTTTTCGGGTTTGTATCCAATGGTGTTTCGGGTTAGTGCGTTTCTATTTGCAAGGGCTTGGGTTTGCTATGCGTCGGATTTTCAGGTTTAATGGATTTCCCCAACACATCCTTGCACGGTTTTTGTACCAGTTTTGTGTCGGGTCACTAAAGGCCTCGCAGCTTTCAGGATCTTGAGGTCCGGCCAAGCACGGCAAGCATCAGTGGTTTTTATTGGCTAACGGATTTTCAGCGAGTCGTTGCAAGGGTTTGTAAGGTTGCAAGCCGACGTTTTGTTTACAGGGATAGTGGATTTCCCATGCAAGGTCTTTGTTTCTTTGGCCAAGGGGTGTGGGGGTAGTGGGAAATTCCCAGCACGTCCTGCAAAAGTTTGAGCTTTTCAAGACTTCCAAGGCGTCGCTGCGAGAGCTTGGGTTTGCCAGCCAACCGATTTCATCGTTAGTTGATTTCCCACGATGTCCTGGCAATGGTCCAAGTTCTTGCGTACAACGGTTTTGACAGGTTAACGGATTTCCACACTCTAGGCGTGCCTCTTTTAGGGTGAAGGGATTTGCCAGCACGTCTCAGGTCCAGTGCGTTCGTGCAATTTCTTAGGTTTGCTCTGCAAGAGGTTGTTGGGTGGGGTTAGTGGATACTCCGACACGTCCCTGTAAGGTGTTGTAGCTTTGCAAACGGTTTTCGTGCTTATTCTGTCCTTCCCGGGGTGTGGGTTTGGTATGGGATTTTTCAACACGTTCCTGCAAGGGCTGCAGGTTTGACAACGGTTTTCAGGTTACAACATGGGATTTTCGGACGCGTGTTTGCAAGATTCGGCTGGATTTCCCAAGACGTCATTGTACGGGATTGGAAGAGTAGTCTTTGCTTCTTTTTGTTTGGTGAAAGCTGCACCGTGTTGTGCGAGTATGGGCCTTGTCAGAATTGGCCATTGAAGATGTGGATCTGGTCGCCGTTTAAGCCTTGACTTGGGTTTTGGTGAGATCGATTCCTTGTTCCCTGGAGTTTTGAGGCTTTTCGTCTCAAGGGCGTGGCGCAGGTCTCGATGTAGGCCCGTGTGTGACTTTGGCCGGTGCCGGTTCGGCTGATGGCTGGACGGCGACCGGCATCAGCTTATACTGCGCGACGAACTAGCGGAACTAGCGGCTGCATCTGGCGACACGGCACAGATGTGCAGATTCCACTCTTTTCGGGAGTGGTGCCCGGCATCCTTTACACGCCGATCAGGTGGCCTGATTTCATCCTGATCATGGCACCAGGCAGCAATGGAGGGATGGGTCCGGGAATCGATGCAGCTGACAGAGGGCTGCCCTTGACGAAGCGAACGTCTAGAGCCGCCCGAAATTCTATCTACGCACGGCTTGGCGCAAGCTTTGCCAACAGCCTGGACCTAAGCTTCGATGGTGACGTAGTGGCTCAGGGCCCTCAGTTACCTGTCTGTGCCGGCCTTCAAATCTCTTGGCGTCATTGCGTGGGTGGCACAGCCTGGCCGAAGCGCAAGTTGAAGCACCTCAGCTCTTTGCGCATCGCTGCTGAGGACATCGTAGCAGCTGTGTCCTTCATGAGAGAGCGCTATGGTGATATGCCAGTCATACTCGTCGGCTTCTCGTTTGGTGGCCCTGCAGTGTGGGCCGCAGCTCAGCGCTGTGAGGTGCATGGTATGATTGCGCTTGCATCATCCGCTCGTGGCGGCGAGCGCTTTGAGCATGCGGGTTTAGACACAGAAGCAGGCATCAGGGCCGCGGTGCATCGAAACCTGCCTGTCCTCTGGTTGCATGGACTCGCAGACCGCAACGTGGATCCTGCCGTGACGGCACACTTTTCGAGCCTGGCCGAGAAGCACCAGGAAACGGCAGCTACGAGCTCCAAGCTCACGGTCTGCATGATTCGAGCGTGTGGTCACATGTTCGACAGCAGCCGGATCCTCGCCTACCAGGTGCTTCGGGCCTGGCTTCTTTCCGTCTTCGGCGGCCCAGCCGAGTGGCCACTGGGACTCGGCGGACTCGGACTCGCCAAGGCGAAAGCGAAGGCGGAGCCAAAGCCTTGCTTGAGGCTCCTGCTCGGCTCACAAAGCAGAGCGGAACCCTTGGACCTGCCGGAGGTGAATCGCGAGAAACTGCGCAAGAAGCACCTGAAGGGCTACAGCGAGTAAGGACGGACAAACGCCGACCCTCCACCTGGAACCGTTCTGGCCGCTTGCAATGAAAGACGTGTCCGTCGACAGTTCTCGGCCAAAGCGGAAAGCTGTGCCGGCTCTGCAGATCGCCGAAGTGCCGAGCCCCGGAGAGAAGACCACTAGCAGAGAACGGAGTCCTCAGAGCGATCTGGACCCGTCCTCGCAGACCTCACGTCCTGGGCCAAAACCACTACCCTTGCAACTCAGACCTCTGCAGTCGCCAAGCAAAGCTCGCCCCCGGGCCGTGAAGCATGTGACATTTTGCTCTGACTGGCCTTGCAACATGTTGAGTTTGCCATCATAGCGCTGACGTTGATTTTTCACTTCAAGCTTCCAGCCCAGCCCCTTGCTGCAAAGCTTCTTCGCTGCTATAGTGACGGAGTCTGTGGTCTTCTATCAACATTCAGCCAAGCTCAGGACTGTAGCATGGCTGGCGGCTTGAGTCCTGGTGTTTGCTGAACCATGAAGCGGCTGCCGTGATGTCGGTAGTCGAGGTCTTCAGCCCTCCTTGTAGTGCCCTGACAACTGAAGCTGGAACTGTGCCGCTTGTGTTTTCAGTGGAAGGAGTGAAGGACAAGGACCGGCATGACCTTTCCGGGAAACATGATCAACTCTGCCGCGAACTCCGTCAGATCAACCACAGCAGCTCGGCTTGCAAAGGTGTCCGCGTTTTTCTTCTGCCGATCTGGTGCGGTGTGTTGCCGCAATCGCGTGAGGAGAACCGATTCCGGCGTCAGCGCCGGCAGGGTTTCCCAGCCCTTGGGATTTCCGTGCTCGAGTGTGCAACGGATGCGGAGCATGGCGCGGACCGCTTTGGGGCCTGCAGTCGGTTGCAGAGTGCAGGTCAGCAGGGTCAGCACGCGGTCAGGACCTCCAGGACATCAAGTTTCGTGGATTGGATGCCGACCGCAGGAGGACGCGACTGGTCGGGGCGGTAATGCTCATGCTCCTATCCAGAGCGATCCCGTGCCAGGAGCGAGTTAGACCTGCAGTCTGCCACCATGAAGGGACGCACCAAGGAGCAGGCCTCCGATGCTTTCTGCGGCCTTCTGCGAGCTTGTGTTGGGGGATCATTGGGGATCTGGCATAGCCAGGCGCAGATCTTGGCAATAGCCCATGGGCTGCAAGAAGGCATCGAAGATCTCCTCGCCGGTCGCATCTTCCGACCTGGTGAAAGTGACGAGGCCTCTCCGGCCTTTCGTGTTCCAACGTACCCTCCACCTGTCTCCCCTGTGTCGATGAACGGTGTTGCTCACCATTTTCAAGAACTTCTGATTTTCTGGGGAGAAGCTCCCGCATAGCTCTTGCTGGTCGCAGGTGGTTGCGGATTCCAGCAGTGCCGATTCGGATTCCAGCAGCCTGGGTCTGAAGGGAAGCGAAGTGACAAAGTGGAGGAGTTCCATCCCCTCCCTGTCGAGTCTAGCCGCCTAGCCCTTCTCCCAGGCAGCCCACCGCCAACATCGCCGAAGGACGTCAAGGCTGGCTGCTGTGCTTGAGCTAGACTCGACGATTTCGAGAACAGCAGGTCCAGGAGGCCGAGAAACCGGAGGTGCCACAGGAGGGTGCAGACCCAGTCAAGTTCAAGAAAAAGTTGGCTTCTCGGCCACGACGAGTTGTATTGTAGCAAGTCAGATTTTGCATATTCATGCATTTCGCTTGCGATGCAGGCTGGAATGCCTGGTTGGATGAAGGGCGAGGTGTCTGAAGACGAGGACCGGTCTTGTTGCGTCGTGCGGCAAGCTACCTAGTAGGATGACGGCAGGATGGAGGATTTAAGAAGCAGATGCAGCGGGATGTGCTCTGCAGCGTGAGGACTCGCACAGCGAAGCTTCAGGATCTGCCCCAGAAGGTGAGGTGCTCAGGTGCTCCAGCAGTGCTCCATGGGGCTGAACCTCGGTTGTGGTAAAACGTCTTCCGCGCAGACCCAAGCGACGACGACAGTGTGGACGGCTTCCTGAATATAAACTACCACGATCCTTGGCTGGCCATGGGAGAGCATGATCGATAGCGCAAGCTATGTGGCTTCAGGACATTGATGATATCGTGCAAGAGACGGACCACAGCAAAATCGAGCAGCAAGCCTGGACCCCAAAGGCAAGACTTTCGAACAGTTCTGCGCCTTTCACCTCGACAGGTCAATGCGGGCAGAGCCGCGACCAACCGAGCCTCTTTTGCAACAGCTTCTGACACTTCTCATACATGAAGTAGAGGAGGATGTAGAAGTAGCACTAGGAGAGCAGCGGCAGCAAGAAGAGTAGCTACAGTAGTATCGACACTCGTGTTTGCATTTGCATTCGTGTTCGTGTTTGTTTTAGTCTCACAATTTTGCGGTTACTTGGTAGCCGTCGCAGTCAGTAGCATCTGCAGTCGCCGTAGCAGTGGCAGTTGCAACTGCGGTAGCAGCAGCTAGAAGACCATACGTTTGCACTCATCTTCTGGGCTCTTCCAGCCCGTCACTGTCATGTTCATCACGACAAGATGATGATCTTCATCATCACCGTCATCATCCGCATCGTCATGTGCCATGAGCGTCCACAGCATCAACCTGATCACCATCCATTTCAACCTCCTCACCGTCTTCAAGGTATGGTGCCTTTATTGGGGAACGAGTCCCACCGGGGCTTGGTAATCAAGCACTCCTTGCCGCAGGATGTTGGATGCGTTTTCGGGTTTCGCTCTTCTTGAAGCTTTGGGCCTGCCGCCGATTCTACCATGCTGGGTTTCTGGGTGTTTGTTCTCCTTCCAGGTTTGTGATTTCGCAACTCACACTCCTTTCAGAGATTTAGGGCTTTATGGCAACCGGTGGCCCGTTTACAGAGTTGAGCGTTGAGGAACCAGTCCCTGCCTTTAGGGCTTGGGTTGTGGCCGAGACACCCCAAGCAACGCCGCGAGCTGATTGTGCAAACCAAAGCAAGGAGTAAGCTGCATATTCTATGCCACAGCGAAATCGCAGAGCAGGGCTTCTGAAAAAAAGTCTCGGTGGCCATTGGCGCTGTAGTTGAGTCGATGTTCCCACCAGGAATTATGTACGAGTGGAAGGAGTTCGCCCGGGTGAAACTCACCGAGCAGCTGCCACCTGCCGGCGAATTGGCTAATCAGTTCCCACGAAACATGATGTCGCCCGGAAGAACACCAGCTTTTCTGCGGACACTGAGGAATAACTGGTTTCAGCAAAGGATGCAACAGGGAGAGCGTGATGCACGTCGGCTGCATTGTCCAAGCACATTCGCACGGCTTATTCTGCATCCTGCATTCAGGTTGCAGAGCTGGACAGCACCGAAGCAGAATCCTTGGAGCCTCTTGGCAGTCGCAATTCGTTTAGAGACTGGACCCCACGTTGATCTCCGCAGCCACAAGGACCATGGCTGCCCAGTCCGCCGCTGGTCTTGAGTTGAGAAAGGGGGGGACGTCATTGCAGAAACAGTGCACCTTTGAGGAAGGGGTCAAGGGGGTGAAGAGTGGCATCGAGCAGAAGGACACTGCGAAACTTTTTCCGTGATGGAGTGGACTATGCGAGGGCTTGTCCACCGGTCACTCGTCGCTGTCTGGCAAGGCTTAACTTGGGTGGCAGGGGCCTGACGTTGGCCGCTTGTCCGTAGGACGTGTTGCAGTAGGGAGGCATGTGCCGTCATCTGTGGTGGCCATTGATGAATACGGTATGAGCATGTCGGAACAAGAAACGTGGCACTCGCAGCACTTGGGCTGCCCACCAGTGGGAGAAGCACGCCTGCTGACCCAGATCGCAAAGACAAGCAGTTTAGCAAAACAGGTCGCCTGCCGGCGGAAGGAGCGTTCTGGTGAGGAGTCGCTTGGTCGGATCGGTTCCAAGATGTCACGAGGGATTACCACATCATTCAGTGAGGAGAAGAATCTTTCTCACTGGTGATCGTTTATATGGGCTGCCCAGTCAGCTTTAGAATCGGGAGCATCTTCGAGAAATTGACAGGACATGGCGCTCTTCTCCACGATAAGCTGTGGCTTGGTCGCAGTAGCAAAGACCGCTTTTGAACCAGACCTCAGGGAGACTGAATCAGGGAAGGTGCGCCCGTGGTTGCTCGTCAGCTGCAGAGGCTTCCAGCAGAAGTTTGGGCAACGCCTGGACGAGCATTGGGAATCGAAGAGGAAGAGCGCAGAAGAACTGCTAGCCAGAGCAGCCACGCTGCACCCGGGTCTTGCTTGTGCGAAGAGGCCAACTGTCAGCTCCATGCTGACTGCCCAGGTCCAGCAGGAAGAGGAAGAGAAGCAACAGGAGAGGCTCAGGCGACATGTCTCTGGATTGCCGTGACCTTTGCGAATGTGACCTTTGACTTAGGTCCAGTGAGCCAAGGGTGCAGATATAGCAAACTGGGGCCCTGAGCTTGAAAACAGAGGATAAGTACTGCCTCAAAGCCTGTCGATCACAAGTGCGCAGAGATGATCACAGCTGCTCGTATTGCAATCCCCTGCCTCTATTCAATCTGGTCGGGAAGTATGCCATGCGTCGCGGCAGGAAGCGATCAGACTGTGTTTACCAAGCCAGACAAAGGTCGTTCCTCCCAAACAACGTTTTCCACGAAGTAGAACCTCCCAGATCTAAGTCGAAGGGTGGCGGTGTCGTGCAAGAAGCTCCAAGGGAAGTCGGACAGTTGCAACTTGCCCGGAAGGCGCCAGGCGGAAAGAGCTGCCAAGAAGTGCCAGCCTTTGCATCGAGTTGGCTGCTCACTTTTAGAGTGTTCGCATGCATCCTTCGAATCCAGGTTTCATGACATTGATGACCAGATTGCCGACCTCAGGGACCATATGATCATATGTTTTCCGTTTGCTGTCGTTGTGCTGTCAGTTGCGATTGCAACTCCCGTCAAGACTTGCCGGTTTTGGGTCATGCGGTCATCCGCAACTGGTTGTCTTGCGTAGTTGACCAACGCATGCAGGGGACCATTGTGCTTTTGGAAACTTTTCCGTTCTCTCTTGCAGGACAACGTCGAGCAGATCAAAGGGGAGATTCAGAGGATGGAGCTGATGAAACAAACGATGCCTGCAAAGACCCGGCGCAACTCAACCGGGAACAAGGCGGCAGAGGCCGGGCGTGCTCTCTTAAGCTTCCCGGATCCATGAACGTGCGTCTCGTGTTCAGGTGCTCTCGATCATTTCATCTCAGCAGGAGGAGGCACAAGTTCTGTCCGGGAAGCTTGCCGATCACTGAGAGTGACTTGTGCAACGGTCTGCGCCTTTGTTTCTATGGCCCTCAGCTTGAGGCCCTGGGCAGCCAAAGGCTGGAGGCTAGTTGTCTTCAAATCAACCGCACGCGGTGATGTGCGTACTGAGCATGGCTACGCCTGTGCAGTCCCTGGAAGATGCGGTGGAAAAGGCCAAGGTGTTCTTCATGAGTGCAGCCGCTACCCGGCAGCGATTGGCGAGACAGCTCAGCTTTCCCGCAGAATTCTATGAATTGCTGAGTTCAAGAGCAAGAAGATTCGGATCCCGCCAGCTGATGTTGGCACCTCAGTGCTTGCCAAACGGTCTCTCAAAGCCAGTTTCAGTTGCTCCCGAAGGATCCTGCATACCTTCTGGTCAGCGAGGCCAGCTCTTTGCAGCAACGCGTTGGGCGGGGGAGACTAAAGTTCAAGCAGCTCTGAGGCGGTGGTGAGCCAGATGCAGGCCGTTCTGGCACAGCTGATGCTGGAAGACGAGGCTCTCGCTGAGAGCGTCTCCTTGGCCTACAGCCGAGGCCTCAAAAGGCCTTTTGCTTACTGGAGTTCACCCGCGAAGCCTGGAACATTGAGGCACCTTCAACCGTCCCGGTGGTCATGCTATCCTGTTACGTTGGAGCAAGATGACCGTGTGCCTGTGACCCAGTGCCCGCTTAATGTCCAGATGCCAGGCAAGAAGAAGGTCAGGAATGGTATGCTGAAGTTGGAGGACACGCGCAAGGACAGGAAGCACAACTAGATGCATCAGGTTTGGTTGCTTGTGCCTTCGTCGTGTTTACTCGCAGCAAATCGCCTGCTTTAAAGGACGGGGACCAAAAGCTTTCCGGCTCGGACTCCTCTCTGCAAGGGTTTGGTGTGTCCTGGCGCAGTGGTGCCCGAAACCGAGGAAAGCTTCCAGCAAGTCGAGGAGATTGTTGTCAGCAACGACCCGGAGCAGAGACGGCTGAAGTTCAAGGTCAGAGGCTCCGCATTCGCTGAGACGAGAGCAAGAGTCAGCACAGGAAATCGAGACGGAGAGCACTTCCCTGCGGGACCGAGCGCTTGGGCAGCTGCTCTCAGTCCAGGGGCATCTTCATCACCGGTCCTCTGCAGGAGGAGATTGCAATTCTACAGAGCACGCTGGAGCAGCCCATTCTGCCGACGAGAACCCAGGCAGAGCAGGAGGGGAGATAGTAGGACCTGGTCTTCTTTCTTGCATCGTTTCTGATGCCCAAGCTTCTGGCTGCAGGAACCACTGGCAAGCGAAGAGCAGACGGATGAAGGTCAAGCACAGGATGAGGGTGGAGAGGACCTTTGCTATCGTGCTTGGGTCTTGAGAGGACGTCGCTGTAAGCAGGACAAAGAGCTAGAAGATGCGAAGCCAAGCCTTGAGGAGGTCAGCAGAGTTTTATGTTTCTACAGGATACATTGACATGTTTCTTTTGCTTTTAACTGTCTTTTGGCAACAAGTGCTACCTCAAGCGAGATGGAGCAGCCCGGCAGAGAACCCGCTTCGGTGCTGTTCATGCTGTCAGGCGTACCGGCGACTCCTGTCCACGGCTGAAGACACAGTCGAGATCATCAAGCAGAAGAAGGTGGCCCCTATTGTTCGCTCTGAGTGCTCTGATTTCTGCGAAACTGTTGGCATGACACGGTTCAGCACCGTGGAGCCAGGGCATCTTGACAAGCGAAAGAACCAAAAGCAAGTCGATTCTCGGACGGGACTTTGTCATGGCATTTGCATTTTGATATCCATGCGTTTGCCGACAAAGAGCAGCGCCAAGGATGCGTTCTATGGACTTTGCAAGCGGAGGACAGAGCATGATGCCGTATGATATCAATGCCGCACTTGAGTGCGAGAGTCGGTGAGGGGTTGACAGGTCAGTTGTAGACGCGCTAGTGGAAGCAACCATCAGGGTCCAACTTTGTTTGAGCTTGTCTTGGGAATTGACTCCCGAAGGCTAGGAATCGTCGTGTGGCCATGGAAGCAATGCAGGCGAGGTGGCCACGCCGGCATCTGGATCCGAGGCCGGTTCACCTGGTTTCTAGGCTTCACGGGGGGAGAGCGAGGCTTTACGGATCTTTATGGGAATGTTGGGACTTTTAGACTTTCGTGTTAGGCTTCCGCCTCCGAGCTCTGATTTCCAAACAACTCCGCACTGCCCCACCCACCCGGCCACAGCCCTACCCCTGGTGCTGTTGGAATGGGTCGCTGATGCGAACCACCTTTCGACACAAAACCGGGCGAACAAAGCAGAGCTACTTGTACCCTCTTTGAAAATATAGTTGCACCACTCAGAACTTGTCTCTTCCCATTCTGGGCAGCTATTCCGAGGGGCAACTGCGGGGAGCATAATGTCAGAGGGCACTGGCATGACGTTTGCATCGGCGGTGTTGCGTTGCTAGTGGTTGTCGAGAACAGAAAAAAGGAGATGGAGGCACCTTTTGATTGCGAGGCGCATGTGCCACCGGATAGCATGCTGCCGTGCTCATTTGATCCTGTACTAGTTGTCGTTGCCATCGAACCTTTAGCACCTTTCATTGCCTGAGAGGGCCACTTGTAGTGCGAAGCCAGGGCCACTTGTAGTGCGAAGCCAGAGTACAAGCATGTTGCTACACTTGCACTCGCATCATCCAGCACTTCCGTTTTCGCACGAAAATCGGTTCGTGGTGTTGGATCATTCAAACTGGAGGTTTCAGAGAGAGTTTGAAGGGGAACGCAAGTTGAACTGAAGATTTCCGGGACAGTTCGATGCTGATGGCACGTTTCCCTGAGGCACGCAACAACCCTCAACTGGACGAGCAGCTAAAGGCGTGGGAGTCCTAATGGTGACCATGTGCATCTTGAAGTCGGCCAAGAGTGTTCAAGCTCCGTATGGCGGTGATGAGCAGCTGAGGCAACAGACCAAAGCGGCCCGTTTGTCCGAGGAGGCCTGAGGATGCAGAAGCGACCACATCAGGAGCCCAATCTAGCAGTCCATTGCAGGAGAAAGCCATCAAAATGCAACTGAAGCGCTTGAGAGCTGCCACGGCGCAGGCCAGCGCAACACGCTGTGAGTCACGTTTGGGTCTGCCAATCGCCGAAGCTTCGACAAGGACAGGAGCAGAGCGCAGGCCAAGAGCTCCAAGGTCGCAGCGAGTGGCACCACGGGGCCGGCAGGAGAAGAAGCGAAGGCGAGAGAAGTCACAGCCGAGATGAGATCCCGAGAGCTTGCAGCCAGGCACCTGATGGAATGTCACCTTCCCACAAGGACTCGGCACAGGCCCACGAGAAGCATGCAGTCTTTGTGGAGCCAACAGTTCATGGTTACAGTGGGACATAGTGGGACACTGGGCGCGAACTAGCACGCGTCGCAGTGGGGATTCGTGGGCCTTAGTCACTTAATTGCGAGAATAAACTGGAGCTGCGCTCCGTCTGACTCCGTCGGAGTCATTTCCGGATTGTAAGAAGGAAAGATCCTGCTCCGTCAGCCTCAGGATGGAGCCTATGCTTGATGTCATGCAGCGGCAACACTGTATGAGTCAAAGGGCGGATATACGTTAATGACCCAAAAGGAAACATAGTGTCGAAGAGCAATCGTGAGCTCTGGAACTGACAGCCGTCACATCTCCCGCTATGGTTGCAGAAGTCCAAGTCAGAGGCTTCTGCAATCGACCTGCTTTGGAAGGGCAGCGGGTTTGGTAAAGCTTAGCACCTAGCTATAGATGTGTCAAGCCACTTGGTCTCTATCGGGCTCGAACTGCCAAATCGCATGCACGGCGCAGCTATACCCATCCGGGCACATGAACTGCGTGGCCTTGTGGCCCGACAGTCACAACAGGCCAACTAGCCATGCATGACATGCTCACAAGAAAGTGGTATGTCAGCGCTTCGTGTTTGCGGCGTGGAAGCTCCAGTTGCATGTTCTGTCTTCGGTGACAATATGTGTGACTGAGTTGAAGCCCGATCTGAGGTTACTAGCATGGCAGCACTCCAGGGTTTATGGCCCCTGTGATCTGCACACATTCATCCGCGATGAAACTTTGTACACGGTGAAGTTTTCAGGCTCGGATCAGCAAAAGCACTTCGCTTGTTCGAAGCGGTCTTGTCAACCCCCAGTCGGAAGGTCCCTTTGTAGCGGCTAGCATTCCTTCCACGCGCTGAACTCACGAAGACTGCGTTCTGTGATGCCGCAAGTGTTTTGCGAGTTTCAGCTTGGCCAAGCTGTTTCCCAGATCAGCGAACTATTGCGCAAGGTGAAGCGTGCGCACCGCAGGGCCACTTTAACTCCACACACTCGTTTTGAGGGTTGGATCCTTGGGGGCTGGATCAGGGGGGTTTGAAGGCCAAAACCAATTTCCTCAATAGTGCAGTTCAATATACCGATTTAAGGTTTCAAGCTGTTGTAGTATTAGCTTATTTATGTATTTTATTAGGAATTTCAGTGCCGGGGGCACGGCCGTTGACCAAAACATTTTAAAGCACACTGGGAAGCCAGCGTGAGGAAACCCTTTTTTGCCAAACATTTTTGCATTTGTCCAAGCCGGATGTATTGAGCGATGGTGTTCGCTTCTGTCCAAGCCGGATGTGTTGGAAGCTGAAACGTGGTCCTTTGTCACGTGCCACTGCTTGGTTGGCTTGGTTGCTTGGTTGGCTTGCTTGGCTTGCTTGGCTTGCTTGGCTTGGTTCGACTCGCCCTACCCATCCTGCACGCCCAAGCTCAGAGTGGTCTTAGAGACCGCTCCAGTCGGGCTCGGACCACGTGAGCAATGGGTCCTTGATCCGTGTGGGACAGCGTCGCTGGCCGGGCGCTGGGGATTTACTCTGTGTGCTGCTCGCCTGTCCAGCCAGGTGGTGTGTCCGCCGCGGGGTGAAATGCACACAGATTGCAGGGAAGGCCTCGCTACTATTAATAAATACTATGCCACGTACCCACACCACGGTCGAAGTATTAACTTCGATCACTGCTGCTTGCCGGCATGGCCCCGCATGGCATCTTATGCTGTGCCTCATTGACAGGTCTTCAGTAACCGGCGCGTTGCGCAGCGATTCCGGTGCACTCGATGACGAGCATGACCTGTCCTCTTGCGGGCCGGTATGCAAGGCAATCGGATTTCAGCGCTCCGCATAGGGCAAAGACGGCGCATACTCAGCAGGGTGACCCCATCTTGGCCGAATGGGGGTGGCATTTAAAGAAGTCTCCAGTCCGCATGACTGTCAGAGCACACTCGTGTTTGCAAAGACGCTGGGGAGGCCGTTACTGTGTCGGCATGGCATTGCTTGGCTTGGTTGATTCGATTCTGCAGTGGCATCAATTCTGGTAGCATCAATCAATTGTGGTAGTCAGCATGGCATTGCTTGGCTTGGTTGATTCGATGCTGCAGTGGCATCAATTCTGGTAGCATCAATCAATGTCAATGGTGGTAGTCAGCATGGCATTGCATGGCTTGATTGCTTCGATTGTTGCGGTGGCATCTGATTCGATTTTGCGGTGGCATCAATTCTGATACCATCAGTTCTGGTAGCAGCAACTGTGGTAGTCAGCATGGCATTGCTTGGCTTGGTTGATTCGATTTTGCAGTGGCATCAATTCTGGTAGCATCAGTTCTGGTAGCATCAACTTGTCAATTGTGGTAGTAACAATTGTGGTAGCGCTAATTGTGGTAGCATGATTTGCGGTAGTATAACTATTGTGGTAGCATCAATGGCAAGGTCTGCCTGGCATGTTTTGACAGAGCCGGGGGGGGGGCAGGGCTGGCATGAAATTTGCATTTTGCCAGGTGAAGTCGTTTCAGAAGGCATGTGAGTGATATTTGCGCGGAAGGCTCAGTGAGTGTGTGTGTGTGTGTGTGTGTGTGTGTCAGCTTGCTTGGTGATTGATTGTGAGCCCCTTGTAACCTAATGCTGCAGTTCTGGCTCAAGTGGTCTGCCTGGCATGTTTTGACAGAGCCGGGGGGGGGGCAGGGCTGGCATGAAATTTGCATTTTGCCAGGTGAAGTCGTTTCAGAAGGCATGTGAGTGATATTTGCGCGGAAGGCTCAGTGAGTGTGTGTGTGTGTGTGTCAGCTTGCTTGGTGATTGATTGTGAGCCCCTTGT
This sequence comes from Symbiodinium sp. CCMP2592, assembly GCA_905221615.1. NCBI lineage: Eukaryota > Dinophyceae > Suessiales > Symbiodiniaceae > Symbiodinium > Symbiodinium sp. CCMP2592. The sequence goes on along the minus strand of CAJNDT010000014.1, from coordinate 237,936 downwards.
AACCTAATGCTGCAGTTCTGGCTCAAGTTGTGCTATGTCGAGTGTGGCCCTCCAGCATCTCCCTGAGGAATTGTGTCTCGAGGAGCAGGGCCAGGATCTCCGGAAAGCACAGCAAGCAATCTACTTGCTCTATTTGCTCTGCCCGAGAAAGGCTGTTGATCTTGTGACACCTGCAGTACATTTCAGACAATTTCCAATTGAGAATAATTTGCTACCTGACATGTCATTGTTTCAATGCAACAACATTTGAGGAGAGCTTTCAAACGGGGAAGAGACGGCATCCAGAAACCAGAAGCCTGGATTCTGTCAGCCTGTAACAAGAACGTTAGAGAGCACTTTGGCAAAGATTGATGCAGCCCTTTTTTTTGGCGCTTAAACTTTCATCATTACAATTCCGTGTTCATTCGAGGCACAATCAAAGCTTGGGGATAGCATACAGCCAATTCGATGTCGGGAACTACGGCAGCAAGAAAGCCGCAGACGCCTCAACGAAAAGTTCCGGTGACTTGGGGCGGGGCAAAGGAAAAGAAGAAGACGACTCGGACGATTGGGGACGGTGGAGACCACGAACCGGCTATTGATGCTACTGATGACGATGTGAGGTCAGTTTTGGTGGGCGGCAAAACCTACGTTTGGCCGAAGAGAGTGGTGATCGTTGGTTATGGGGTTGCCGCCCATGGAAATCGTCCATCACCTCAGATGGCAGACTTGTTGGAGAAGTTGGACAGGGAAAGTAACTTTTCTAACAAATGGGAGGTTCGCTTGCAGGTGCAAATGCACGTGTCGAAGCTTCATGACATTTGTACATTTTTCATTCATTTCAGTTTCACTCAATTGACAATTGAGGGCAGTGACAGTGACAGTCATGGATGGAAGCCAAGGGAGGCCCAAGGAGGAAGGTTTGGCAGAGAATGTGGCCTATACCAGCATATCATGGAACAGGTGCCTGGTCGAACAGGTGTTGCTTCATGAATCGAGTTGTATAATAATTAATTTTAATTTTAATAAGAATTCACCCTAATGACCGAGGTGTATAGTCATCCCGCAGCGCTCAAGACGCTCCACTTCATCCTCAATTTTCCCGACAAGTTGCTCAGGCTTCTCGAGTCTTTGAATGCTGAAGGTCTTGGAGGTTTTTTTTAGGTTCAGGGACTAGGATAATTATAACCCTCCTATGTGGTCCTTCAATTGTCAGGATCTGCTGTTCGGCGGGATGGCACAGGACGTGTGCCATGATTGCGTTGGTCATGGCTCTCTTCCAAGTCGCTGTGCTGAACTGACTCATTGGTCCAGGTGACACTCAATTGTCTAGTTTTTGTAAGTATATCAGCTGTCAGTGCAGGTCTGTGGCATCGAATGCGTCGCATGGTTGGACACTTTAGTCCAGAAGCACAGAAAGGAAGATTACAGAGCCATCGCTGCCGATCAACAGCACATTATCGACTTCGCCAATGGCCATGACGTGTCGCTGAGCAGCTTCAGATTTTCGAATGTTGTTTTGAGGTTGTAATATGTAAATATTTAAATGCAATCCATGGTTCTGCCAAAGTGTGCATCAGGAAGCAGAAGCATCTCCTGCCGTCCATTGGTTGGTCGTCGCATGAATGGGGGGCAGCATTGCAAAATGCTTGGACCACATGGACCGACCAATTTGCAAATCAGAATGATTGGGCTTCCATTCAGATGTGCCTGGACTCGAATTCCGCATTGATTTGATTTGCAGTCTGCCCTGTAGTGCCAACACGTACCACTTTGACTCAGGAACTTGAAAACAAGAATGGTCAAGGACAAGCAGGAACATCCCGTGGACCTACCTTCCAGGACATTTCAGAAGCTTCAGAAGCGAAATCAGAAGACGAAGTCAAGAGGAACTGCTGCAGCAGCAGCAGCTGGGAGCAACACTACATTTTCGCTTCAGCTTCAAGAATAAATAATAACATTTCAGTCACAATTGACATCCTCAATTGAGTGTGTGTGTGTGTGTCGTCTTCAATGCAAAGCATTTGAGGTGCTGCCAGATGCCAAAAGAGCACGAACTGCTCCGCTTGAGATCCCGGAGACAGATGTCGATGACGCCACAAGAGGGGGTGGTGATCCTGCATCCTCCAGTTCTGCTACTCCGGCTTTTGCCAGGCCACCAGTGCCCGCTCCAGAGTGGACCAATGATCCAAAAGCATCACCAGCAAAAAAAACAAAAGCCAGCGCAACAGCATCAACAGACAAGCCAGGGGCAGGACCAAAAGCAGGAGCACCACCAAAAGCAAGACCGCCAGCAAAAAAATTGGCATCAGCAGAAGTAGGGGCAACGGCAAAAACAAAGCCAGCACCTCTTACGAAAACCATGCCTGCAAAGCCGAAAAAGCCGGCTGCAAAGCCGCCAAAGCCGCTAGTGGTTGAGGTTGATTCTCCAGAGGGTGTGCCGGAACCGAAAGATCCGCCCAAGTCTCGTCCGTTACATCCAAGGGATGCACGTCTGGCAGCAACACATCCAGTTCAACCTGCCTTTCCTCCGCCGGCGCCAGCAAACCCAACACTTCCGATGATGACGGCATGTGAGATGGCTGTTGGGGAATGCTTTCAGACATTCCTAGGTGGTGGTGCTGCACTGCCGAGCAACAGTTCAGCTCGATCTTCAATTGAGAACATGGTGTCGAGTTTGGCGAATGCTGTGTGGGAGAGGCTGCAGCCAAAACTTGTGGAACTTCAATTCATGTCAACACTTGAGCACAGTGTTCCACTGGCACCTGCCGGTGCGCTGGCGGACCTCACAGCGTGGAATCCGAGTCTTCCTGAGAAGTCGGAGCCCTACAAGGCTGAGCAGGAGCAAATCGACCAGGAGTCGGAAGAGGAGGAAGAAGAGGAGCCCGATGAAGAAGTAGCCCCTACCATCGACAGAGACCCTGTGATGCAGCCTGGCAGGGATTTGCATGCAGTTTACAGTGTTGTATTGTTTATATGAAACAGTTGAGGCTGGAGATCTTGGAGGACTACTATATCCCTGAGGATCTCAAGGACAAGTTCTTCCACATGGCCACCCATCACGATTTCCCATTGCAGCGCCAGGTCAAGCTCATGCCGCTTGAACTGTTCATTGGTTCATTGTGCACCATTACATCCCTTTAAGACTCAGACTCACATGAATCAATCAATATCTGTAGTGCCAAGGATGAACATGCTGATGCGCCATGGTGAGAGACAACAGAGTACGAGCTGGCTGAGACAATGTGTGGGCAACTTGTCCTTGTTCGGGGACAGTGCAAGTCCTTAAACTCAAATGTGGTGAAGTAGTGAGCTTGTGCTGGCTACAGGAAACGAAATGTCCCAGCCACACCCGCCATCCGCTTCGACAGAGCGGCCGCCACTGGAACTGTTCGACCCGACTTGAAGTGAGCTGACTGCCCGGCTGACTGAGCTGAAAGCTCCAATGAGATGTTGAGCTTTCATCCATGGCACTTTCTGGTGCTCGTACACTAAGTACCATACTCAGCTGGTGATTTGGTTGAGTGAATCTACTCAGCTGATTCCAGCTCTTCTGATTGGTTCATTCTCCTCGACTCACACAGACTCTGACAATTCCGTGTCAGTCAGTTTGAAGTTAATTCATGCTATCACCCAAGCACACACACACACACAGAAACACATAATATAATATCATATCATACAGCTTCCAATGTGCTCAGGTGCTGGAGTTCCTCGAGTTGCAGGAGGCAGTGACATCGATCTCACTGGTGAGTTGTCGATGAAAATGTTGTGTTAGTCAGTCGTCTGGTCATAGATTCATGTTTTTGCAGCTGTTGGTGTCAAAGTTCAGAACTGCTCCGAACAGTAGTTACACTTTGGATTCCCATGCTACTGGATGAACACTTTCACAATTGAGTCTCAATTGTCACAATTGCAGCATTTTAGAATTGAGAGGTGGCTGCTGAGGCCAAACGCAAATAGCATTTTTTCGCATGTGACTTTTCCTGGTGGCGATGGAGTGTCCTTTTTGCAAGCGTTGCCTGCCTCATTCATACTGGAGGAAATCCCAGTGGTACCAGAAATCAGCTGAAACGCCAATTCGGCACTACTTCAATTGTTGCCGTGACTGTAGCAATGTCCTGGAGAACCTGTATGTGGATCCACGTGAAGTGCGGTCGGCAACAATATTTGTGGCCCAGATGATTGATCTTTTGAGAGCAGATTCAGGCCAACTTCAGCGCAGGTTTCGGAGTGTGTTCCAGGGCTTGGCTGACTACCCATCACAATTTCGAAAACACATATCTCACGGAGGCTGCCTGTACTACAATGGGCAACCGCATGATCCTGGGAATGCGTTATACACAATGGCGTTGGAGTTGCTTCTGCCTGGATTTCGCAGAGCCTATCCTTGGGGCGAAGAGAAACTTGGAGACCTGGTTGAGGGGCTTCTTTGGGTATGGTCTCCGGAATTTATAGCCTCGAAGAAGTTGCAGAAGGAGGCGGATCAGATCTGCAGGAAGCATTACAGGAAGATCCAGTGGCTTCTACAATGTGCCGAGCCACCAGTTTCACAAGATTTGACGATGATCGGATTCTTGCATGGGTGGTTTTCCTCTGTTTTCATGCTTTCGAGAGCCACTGGCTACACACAACCGTTCTCAAACGTGGAGGAGCTCCTTACTTTTCGGGATTGGACCCCTGAGAACTCTTGCCCAAACAAAAAAATGCGGGCAGAATTGGAAGCAATGGCTCTGAAGTTGGACGAGGTTCTGATGCTGTCGTCAGAGTCTGAGGAGTCACTGGACCCTTATCATTGTAAAGCAGATGAGGATCTAGAGGATGAAGACCCAGAGGAAGACAAAGTTCCCGAAAATGAGGATATAGAGGATGAGGACGAAGACGAAGCCCATGCAATGAGTGATGATGAGCCAATGTACAGACATGAAGTGTGTGACGAAACATCAGACTCAGAGAACGAATACTTACACATGCTGTTGGAACAGTCCTCTGAATCCGAGGACGAGCACGATCCGGCCTGAAACTCTGACTCCTCGAATCGGTGTCGAGTCCTTTTGCCAATTAGGTCACTGACACTGACAATGCGCCTACCTCTGCCTCTGTGACTCAAAACACACAATTGATTTATTGTGATGACAGTTTCGTGCACAATGAAGTGACAGTGTTGTACACAATTAATTGAGAGTTTGCTTGACTTGCAGATTCCTTATAAAAACCTGATGGTGCTGTACAACTCTATGAACCATCAGAGTGCAAAAGGAAACAGTGTCATGGGCACAGCAAAGTCATCCAGTGAAACTTTGCCTGACAAATCTGTGTCAGTGCATGAGTGGGCAACTGGCATGGCACATGTTGCGGTTGAAAGCCAAGCCAAGAAATGAACAATTCTTCAATTCTGTCAGGTTGTTTGCGACAAAGAGAACCATCACCATGCAGCCGCCTCAGTCTTCAGTGAAAGCCTCTTACATCCAGTCTTGGAATGGTTTGCCTGCTGTTAGAATTGTCTTGCTTCAGCTGCAGCCATTGTCCCCCAAGATCAATTTGGTTTGAAATTTTGATTGACGATCATGTCGAATCCCAAGAAGGAGGGCTATGTGGAATCCCTTCAGTGCTATGTGGACGAAAAAAGGTGCCTCAGCTGCATGCTGTTCCACTTTGAAAGCTACCTGCCGGCATGGGACTACAAGCGCTTGGAGATGATCTCGCACGACTGCAAATGTGATGATGTGGTTTTGGCGGAGTCCAAAGGCAGTGTGTCAGAGGAATCTGCAACCTGCAAAAGCCAGTTGCCGGTCAAGCACTGATGTTTCACCGATGTGATTCGCACAGGACAAATTTGAATTAGTAATTATTCTGCCATTTGCAGATCACTAGCTGCAATTGCAGGTTCCAGAAGATTCCAGCAAGTTTCGATTGGGGGAAAAAGCTGTGGGAAACCTGAGCTATTGCCGAAATTGTCCTTTGTCCAGTGATGCTTGTGGAAATGAATTGCATGTCCATGAATTGTGTCACAATTGTCGTGTCTCAGATCAATTGTGAAGCGCTGAGAACTGGACGGTTCTACATCTGGAGCAAGGAAGGATCTTGAACAGTAGCAACTCAATCGTTGATTGAGTCAGCGGATAGCTCCAGTGACAATGGGCTGGACAGTTTCAAGGAAACAGCAGAAACATGCAAAGGGGCCGTAGCCGGAGCAATTCGCCCTTGCAGCCGCCGTTGCCGCCGCCGTTTAATTATGATAATTTCAATTGGCGTCGCTTTTCCAGGAGCAGATCCAGCAGCCCTCGAAGCCCACTCCCCCCGTGGTCCGAGTCCAACCGATCCGACACGCCGGAGAGACTGCAAGTGAACAGAAGAAACAGGCATTTTTACAGGACGAATCTCAATGGTTACGTTTTGTCCGGCTGGGAGGAGGAGCGCATGAGACGACTCAGGGCAAACAATCCGCCAATTTTGCCACAGGAACGCCCCATATTGATCGATCATGTTTTGCATTATGATGTCAATCGTCCTCCTTGGAGGCACGAGTATCCGTGGCAACCAGTGCGATGGCGAATCAACCGCCTTGACCGCCATGACGATATGAACGAACAAGAGGGTGCAATGTCGGTACACCATCTAGTGAATTTGCAAGATGGTTACTATTGGCTTCATGTGACTCACGAGTTGCTCACTGTGGACTGCCTTTGCAATTTTCGGACAACTTGCCGTCGTGCTCGCAGATGCTGGGTCATGAATCACCCGGAGCTGGTCAGGAGGTGGATGCGGCACTGCCTCAGGACATTCGTTCACTCTCAGAGGAATATCGATTATGTTCGCGGGCTGGAAAGAGCCGACAGCTGGGTTGTGCTCCAGAGCAACCTGTGGGACGAAGCACAGGAGTACGGGGTACAGTTTGGTTCATATATCATCCATGCAAGTCGTCGCAGCTATTTCCATCGGAACGAGCACTTTTCCCTGACCCGCCCGACCCATCAGATTCTGCACATTCCTGGCACGCGCGGTCGGCGTGTTTTTCCTCCAGATGAACCGCGGGAAGAGCCTGCATCAGATCCTGACAGTGCGGCTGAGAGAGAGCTACGTGCACATCGTCCGGAGGAAGAGCCTGACACAGATCGTGACAGTGTGGATGAGACAGATTTAGATGATGGATGGCGGCTCTGGCGGGAAGAAGCCAGACGACTGCAAGTGAACAATGACAATTGAACGACAATTGAGTTTCACTGACTGGGACTGACAAGTCTGGAAATGAAGTCCCCCAGTTTTTGCTTGGCCTTGGCTGAGAAGACTTGACTCAATTGTGTTACACTCCCCAATTGTGGAAACACTTCAGCAACATTTAGCTCCTGCTGTGGTCTGAGGCGAACCAGCTTGAGAAGAGCACTTGGCCGGGGCCCAGAACTCACAACTGTTGTGTTTGATTCATATATTGCATTTGATCTGCTGTCTAAGTCTATTCAAGTCCTGCAAGATTGGCGGTGTGGACCTCTGTCTGGGTTTGTTTCACATGTTGTCAGTTCCTCTAGAGAATCTGATGGTGCTGTTGAGATTGCTCCAAAAACCATCAGAGCATCACAAGAGGAAACAGTATGGGCAGTCATCCAGTGGGACTTTGCCTGACTAAACAGTGTCAGTGCAAAGAGCATCATCTGGAATGGCACAGCTCTCCTTCAAGGTAATGAGTGCAATTGTCCTGCAGGCTTCTTCCGACCTGGACACCCAGAAGCTCTTCTTCGCCGTGTCCTAAGCAGCCAAGCCTAGTTCAGACTGTCAAACCCGGATGCATGTTGGCAAATTGTCTTGGGAGCTGTCAGGCTCAGAATGCAGTTTCACAATAGTTTTCGAAGTATCACATGACATGACTGAAGCCATGTTGAAACAGCGAAAGCGAAAGGCTGCAGAAGCGGGTCTGACCTTTGCCGCACAAAACTTTCGGGTGGATATTGTTATGGATCCTGATTGGGTGAACAATTTCCAAGGATATTCGAGTCACTTGGTGGTTTCGAGTACTGACTTGATCGACCGAGTCAAGTACAAGATTGCAACAGAGCTCTGGACTATTCACCACAGGTGGCTGAAGCCGGACACATTCCATCTTGTACAATGTGAGATTCATCTGCCATACTACTTTCCGGTGACAAGCTATGCCACAGGTCATGTTGTGAGAATTGTTCGTAGTAATCCTTAGATTGACAAGGTTTCACTGCCACTGATGAATGTCTGTGTGTGCAAAACAGAATTGGCAGAACAGTGTAGTTCGGCAAATTGTGCATGTCTGCAGATGTGTTCGAGTTAATAGTCGTGCAGCTCGGCAGCAGAAGTCTGGCCCTACCAAGAGGGGTGACCACCCGCTCCAGTCACCCTTTCACACCGCTGGCCGGGTGTGGGGCACCCAGGGCCTGTGCTAATAAGCACAGCACTGCTGTGGCCAACAGGTTGGGGGTGCAACCTGAGCAGGACAATGAGCTAATGTGCTTGCTGGCAGTGCTTCCACAATGAGTGTGGGAACCCACACCGTGGCGGCCCTTGGGTTAGTTTGGGAGGCCGTTCTGCATGATTATTAAGTCTGGCTTATTGGTTTTTTTTTCATTGTGTCCCAATAAATAATGCAGTGTATAGTCTCCTGTTCAAATTTCTTGACCTGCCGGTAATGCTTTGGTATGTGAGTGGAATTGAACCATTCTGCAGGTTTGTGGCTTCAAGCGTATTGCCAGTCCTATTTAGTGAGCACAGCATGTCGCAACATTCAGTGGAGAGGGTTCTGGAGAGGAGAGCAGAGCGTGCCGACGCTCTTCTGCGGGTCTTGGCGGAGGTGGCGACAGAATCTCCTGCGTCTGAGTCATCAGCTGTGTCATCGAATAGCCCGGGCTTTGTTGAATTTGGCAACAACCCACAATTTTGGCGATTGCTGAGTGAGTTCATCACAAGCACTGATGAAGCCATTATTTCCTTACGGAATCGTGTCACACAATTGGAAGCAATTGTCAGCTGTGACACAGCATCTCAACGAGATGAAGTTCAATCTGATGTTCATCTGAGTGAATGAACTTGGACCTTGCAGAGGTTTCCAAAACACTTCAATGTTTCTTTTCAGTCACTTGCTTTCGCAGTGTGGACCAGACCAGGAGAACAGTTCCAGAGAGAGTGTGTGCGTGTTTGTCAAAAAGTCTGTGATGTGTACAATTCTTCAGGAAGATGTGCCATGCTTGATCGGAGACCAGTTGAGTGCTCTCAGAATGTTAAATAGGACACTGTCACCTGTCGGTCTGTGCTGATTCATTCGCAGCATTACTATTTGTCAAGTGAGTCAGTGAAGCTTCTTTGCAATAGGGCTACTTGCTGCTGCTGGTTCGGCCATTGCAATGGGGAACCGATTTTGTCCACACCGAGCAGGAGCTTCTTTGTCTCCCGGTGGTCATCGCGATTGTGGAGGAAGCTGTTTGTTCAATTGTGAGATGCACGATCAACCTTGCATGAGAACAAAATGGGGACACCAAGTCCATTATTGCACACTGTGCATAGTGGATTGGTACAACGAGACGGATATAAGGCGTACCACCCTTGACGACGTCAGACGGAGGTCCACAGCTGATTCCCAACAACGTGGTGAATTAAATGGAGAAGGTGATGAGGATTGATTCCGTTTCACTGATTCTGCTGGCATCTTGTGGCATTGCTGGCAAAACATCTCTTTGTGTTGCAAGGCTTCACATCTTTGCCAGTGCTTGTGATTTGTAAATCCCTGTTATCCAGAGCTTTGTGTGATAGACAGACAAGCCCTGCACACAGATTTGCATTGTGGAGCTGGGTGTGTGTGTGTGTGTGTTCTTTTCCTAAATGCGCCCGCACTTGTACTAAGGAGATGATGCAAATCGTCAGTGGGCCGGCCCCCAGCAAAACAGATTGAATGTACAGCATGTTGTGACAATTCCAAACATGATTTTCAGTGGATGCTGGCTTGTTCTGTTTGATGTTTTTGTCATCGGTGTGCTTCATGTCAATGTCATCACTCGCAATATCACAATGTTCCTGCAGTGTTTTGGTTCAAGAGGAGGAGCACTCTTTGTAGCAAGTCGAGCTGCAACATGGGCGATGAGGCAGCTGCCCAGGAACGCCGACTGGCCAAACTTTGGCGGATGAACAAGCGATTGATCGATGACTCGGCTCCACTTTATGGCTGTGTCGGTTTTGACTTGATGAGCTGCCTGGTTCCACGCCCAATGCTTGGAGAAAGAAAACAAGACTGGGAGGATAAGGTCTACAACTTCAAAGCGCTCATGAAACTCAATCCTTCCGCCTCGCAGCTGATGGGGCTTGTCCTCCATGCTGCAATATTGGCAATGCTTGCACAGCAATGATTCTCAATTTGTAATTCGATCAATTCAGCCAGCTGCCTGATTCGTGACCAAAACAATTGTGCAGATGCCCATTGAGAGTTGCATGTGAGCTTCACTGTCATGTTCCACCTTGCAGACAAGTTGAAGAAAGCAGCAGACGTGGTGTTGCATTGCACAGTCATGTGGTTCCATGATGACTGTGTTCGGAGAAAGAGTCTCAGTCCTATCCTTGTCTCGTTCTGAATTACAACTGACAAGTGGATGAAGGAGTTGTGATGGTGGTCTCGGCTGTGACCAAATACATTTGTCATAATTCCAACCAATATTTGATGTATTCAACACCTGCAAGACAGGATGTCAAAGTGCATTTTGACAACAGTTCCAGCACAACTGGATGCATTTCGTCTGTCATTTCGGTTTGCTTGCAATGCATTTCGGATCCAAAACGGACGTCCAAACTTTCATTTCAAATGCATTTCCAGCTCACAGAATGCAGATGCTGGATGCATTCAACATGTGCCAGACAGCATCTCAAAGTGCATTTTGACAACAGTTCCAGCACAGCTGGATGCATTTCGTCTGTCATTTCGGTTTGCTTGCAATGCATTTCGGATCCAAAACGGACGTCCAAACCTTCATTTCAAATGGATTTCCAGCTCACAGAATGCAGATGCTGGATGCATTCAACATGTGCCAGACAGCATCTCAAAGTGCATTTTGACAACAGTTCCAGCACAGCTGGATGCATTTCGTCTGTCATTTCGGTTTGCTTGCAATGCATTTCGGATCCAAAACGGACGTCCAAACTTTCATTTCAAATGCATTTCCAGCTCACAGAATGCAGATGCTGGATGCATTCAACATGTGCCAGACAGCATCTCAAAGTGCATTTTGACAACAGTTCCAGCACAACTGGATGCATTTCGTCTGTCATTTCGGTTTGCTTGCAATGCATTTCGGATCCAAAAACGGACGTCCAAACCTTCATTTCAAATGCATTACCAGCTCACAGAATGCAGATGCAGGATGCATTCAACATGTGCCAGACAGCATCTCGAAGTGCAGTTTGACAACAGTTCCAGCACAACTGGATGCATTTCATCTGTCATTTCGGTTTGCTTGCAATACATTTGTAGTCCAGAAAAGTGTGCACCAATTTGATTTCAATGCAACATCGGCCCGCCAGAAATGCATTTCGAGGAAGTGTTCAATGCATTTACATTCTCGCTGAACCTGTCTCAAATGTGCACATCGTTGTCGGCAGACCTGCATTTGCATCATTCCAGAAGGACTGGCTGATTGCCAAACACTCTTAAAAGCACGTGTTCTGCTTCAATTCTGGTTTCAATTCTGAAACCAATGCATTTTGCAGTCAGCTTCTTTGCATGAAAGCTCAGCTACCAATGGCTCCGATACCAATTTGCATGCAAGACCAAAGCTCCGCTACCAACACAAACCCCTAGAAACACCTGAGTCAAGCCACTTCTGAATGCAAACGTAATCATTCTCTCCAAACAGTTTGGTCCAGAGTACACGAAATTGTGTAGCAAGGGAGGAAGGTATCCTCTGGAAAAAAAGACCAAAGCTCCGCTACCAATACAAACCCCTAGAAACATTTGAGTCAAGCCACCCCTGAATGCATCGACTTTGTATATAGCCATCACCAATACAATCAATGCACGTCCTGTGGCAGGCAGGCAAACTCTGAAAAAAACCCAAACCCGAAGCTACCAATGGAAACCGGAGCCAGAAGCTGCAAGCATTGGAATTACATTTCTGTCACCTTCCAAAATAACAAAAACTACATTTCTGTCAACCTCGAAAATATCAAAAAGTCATCAAAAGTTCTCAAAAGTTCATCAAAAGTTCATCAAAATGTCATCAAAATGTCATCAAACCGTCGAAAATATCAAAAGTTCTCAAAAGTTCTCAAAAGTTCATCAAAAGTTCATCAAAAATTCATCAAAAGTTCATCAAAAATGTATAGAAACCTGTTAAGGGAACAGTTTTAGACTGTATTTCACTGATGAACAAGCTGAGAATTGTCAATTTGGAACACAATTGCTGTTGCACTTTCAATCTACTCATGCGCGCATGTGCGCGCGCGCCCGCGCGCATTCGCGCGCGAGTATCTGAAGAGAACGTTCATTGATGTGCATCTGGACAGAGAAGAGCTGGGGCTTTTCACAGGTTCTCTTTGATGACAACTGCATTTGCCTTGCATTTGCTCTCAAGTGGAAGATTGAGAGAAACAAGAGTTCACTGTTTCAAATGCATGGTGGCTTGAAATGTATCCACAATTCCTTGCATTTGCAATGTTTCGAATTGGCCCATAATTCAAGAATGTCTGTGGGAAAATGCATTGGAACAAAAGTTTTTGCATGGGTGGAGCGGAATCTTTGCATGGAAGCTACCATTTGGGATGTTTCAAAATTCGCCTGTAATGCAAGAAGGTCTGTGGGAAAATGCATTGGAACAAGAGTTTTTGCATGGGTGGAGCGAAATCTTTGCATGGAAGCTTGCATTTCGAATGTCTCCAAATTGGCCCACAATGCAAGAATGTCTGTGTTAAAATGCATTGGTTGCATGGGTGGGACTAAATCTTTGCATGGAAGCTACCATTTGGGATGTTTCAAAATTCGCCGGTAATGCAAGAATGTCTGTGGGAAAATGCATTGGAACAAGAGTTTTTGCATGGGTGGAGCGAAATCTTTGCATGGAAGCTTGCATTTCGAATGTCTCCAAATTGGCCCACAATGCAAGAATGTCTGTGTTAAAATGCATTGGTTGCATGGGTGGGACTAAATCTTTGCATGGAAGCTACCATTTGGGATGTTTCAAAATTCGCCGGTAATGCAAGAATGTCTGTGGGAAAATGCATTGGAAGAAGAGTTTTTGCATGGGTGGAGCGAAATCTTTGCATGGAAGCTTGCATTTCGAATGTCTCCAAATTGGCCCACAATGCAAGAATGTCTGTGTTGAAATGCATTGGTTGCATGGGTGGGACTAAATCTTTGCATGGAAGCTGCCATTTGGGATGTTTCAAAATTCGCCGGTAATGCAAGAATGTCTGTGGGAAAATGCATTGGAACAAGAGTTTTTGCATGGGTGGAGCGGAATCTTTGCATGGAAGCTACCATTTGGGATGTTTCAAAATTCGCCTGTAATGCAAGAATGTCTGTGGGAAAATGCATTGGAACAAGAGTTTTTGCATGGGTGGAGCGAAATCTTTGCATGGAAGCTTGCATTTCGAATGTCTCCAAATTGGCCCACAATGCAAGAATGTCTGTGTTGAAATGCATTGGTTGCATGGGTGGGACTAAATCTTTGCATGGAAGCTTGCCATTTGGGATGTTTCAAAATTCGCCGGTAATGCAAGAATGTCTGTGGGAAAATGCATTGGAACAAGAGTTTTTGCATGGGTGGAGCGAAATCTTTGCATGGAAGCTTGCATTTCGAATGTCTCCAAATTGGCCCACAATGCAAGAATGTCTGTGTTGAAATGCATTGGTTGCATGGGTGAGTCTTAATTTCTTTGCATGGGCACAGTCATGAAAATGGCAATTTCCCTTTTTCAAACAAAGTCCATATTGGTTGCTGTGTTGTGTGAGCAGGACAATTGTTTGCATTGCCCGAACATTTTGGCTCAACTCTGTGAATTGCATGAACATTGTGCTGGCTGTCTAACATTTCATGTTCTCAATTGTCGAACAAGACCAGGTCAACATTGTGGTGGCTGTGTAGCTCATATTTCCTTTTGCCATCCTGGACATCAAACATGTGGGTTCATGTCAATGGATGGGTCAAGCTTCCGCCTGGAGCACAGGTCTGGCATGAGGCTGAGTCGGGTGCACGCAACAAGCGGACTTGGGAAGCCCCAAGCCAAAGCAGCGAAGACCCCACACCACATGAGACTACGGATTGGGCAGGTCGTGGCTGGCAGAACTACGATCAAACAGAAGGAGTTGCCATCCAGTCAAGTCAGGACACTCCAGTGGACATGGAAGAAGACAACGACCGTCCGATTCAGCAAAAGAGCAAACACCAGAAGATGACATATCCTTGCGACTCCTGGGAGGCAAACTCCTGGGATAATCCAAAAGACTCCTGGTGGAAGTGGAAAGGCGGCTGGCATGATTGGAATGAGTCCTACCCGTCTGCGCTGGTTGACTCCACGGCAGAGGCCAACCCGGGTGAGGTCAACCCGAACCCGGAGGCCAACCTGAACGCGGAGGGTGCCAGTTACACAAGTCTTCAAGGAGAGGAGTCAGTGGACGCAAAAATGGCAGGTGCTGTGCAGTCAATGCAATTGAGTTCAGAGATTCCATTGCCTCCATTGCCTTCAGATTCCAATGCAGCTTTGCTCTTGCCGAATCCGAATGTGATCGCTTCTGATGCTCCGGACTTGGTTCTTCCAGCAGCAACAGCAGCAGCAGCTGCCTCGAGCTCTTCAGGGGATTTGGCTCTGAGTCCAACCCGGTCTGAATCTCAGTTGCCAATGGCCAGTGGCGATGGTGTGCACACTAAATTCAAGTTGCAGCTTCTGAAACATAAGAACAACGAGTCCAAAAAGAGGAAGAGCCAAAGGAATGACAAGCACAAGTGACAAATTTTGAACAACTGTATAAAGGATCAAGCAAGTTGAATTCACTACTTGTGCTGTATTGCAGAATTGCAGCAGCACCGTGCTCAATAACAGCTTCTTCCTTTGCCATGTGTATAGATTATGTTGGCTTTTTTTTGCATAGGGGCAAGCACGATTGTGACATTCATGTCAAAATTCCAGTGCGGTTCTTTGGGATGTTACTTGTTCAATTGCTTTGCCACCACTGTCAGCGAGGTCAGGCCATGTGATGTCCTCCATGATTTGTGCATATCTTGGCTCAAGGCAGAAACATGACTTTGGCTGAAGAACAGCAATGGGCTTTGGAAGCAGTGCAGGCTCTACCGCCTACTTGGCCGGAGGTGGAAGGAAACCAAGTCAGTGATTGCTTGTTACATTTGTTGCAGTGTGACCTGCCATTGGCCTGGTCTCATCGATTGCTTGTCTTCAAAGCCAAGACCATGTTGGCGGCTCTCATAGCTCCGTCACCCCATGATGTGCCAGCAAACAATTCTGACGATGATGATACACTTCTGACAGCTGATTCATTTCAATTGAGGTGGCATTGTGTCAGTGCCTTCAGAGCAATCATCCTGATGTGTTTGTCCTTTGAACAAAACCGCTGTGTTGTTTGTTAAATCATAATATATAACCATAATAAAGTGTTGCTGCCCCACTGAGGTCACTACGTGCTGGAGGATCTGCAGGTGCTCTGTGACTTGGAGATTGACATTTCCGATTCACGGTCAACATGGCAACAAGTGAGGACTCTCTTGGCTGACTGCTTTCAGTCAAATTCAATTTCGCAATGTTCACACCCGTGCCAGAAAGGGTCGGGCAAAACCAAAAGTGAGATTCGGCAGTGGTACAAGGACAATGTTTACTAGCTCGCTTGTTTCTGCTAATACTGTGTGGACCAACACGGCTCGGAATGGCTGCAACAAATAAGAAGCTCTGTGCTTTTCGTAGCTTTCTGTACTGTAGTCAGCTGTATGTCCTGCAGTGTTGCTTCAACTTTGAATTGTCAATTGTGTTTGCCTGAATTGCTCAAGGGTTCGGTTTGAAGTACCATTGCTACAGGAACACCAATTGCCTGTAGTTGCAGAAGCCATGGCAGGGCTTATTCCCCGACGCCACAAGCGGCCCGTCTTGCGGATTCCAGGAATGGCAATGGACAGCACATGGTCATGACAGGCCAGATGCAGCCGACCATGCCCCCAATGATGTTTCCAGCTCATCCTTACATGACCATGAACCCCGGCACATTGATGGGCATGAACCCGGGTATGAACATGCCCATGATGCACCCATGCACTGGCATGCAGAATAATATGTCGATGCCCATGCACGGTTCGGCAAACTCGGCTGCTGCGATGCAGGGCAATCCGATGATGAATGCCCAGATGAATATGATGCCAGGATTCTCCCCCCCCCAGGTGAATGAGGTGGATGACGATTCGGAACAGGAAGAGGAGGAGGAATCCGACAGGGCCACAGCACAACATCAGCAGGTGGTTCCGGAAGTTCCATCAGCATCGGGCTCGGGAAATGAAGTGCCTCAGGGCCCTGTGCCAGTTCCTGCTCATCCTGTGCAGCCCCTCCCACCACCCACAGTCGGCTATGTTTACAACAAGGG